>CM035156.1:10803153-11480050 GCA_020205615.1 Panax quinquefolius
TTTCTCTGAAGATTTCTAATAAAGTAGCTTATATATATATATATGATTCACTAGTGCTTCAGAATAAAGCCTTTCATTAATATAATTAATATATATATATATATATATATATATATATATTAACTTCAGGAAACGAAACATGTGACGCCCCCAAAATAGGTCCATTCCATCCAACCCATTCTGAGTCGCCAAATATATGGTACAGAAATAACTACAACTTTATTAATACATTTGTCGTGCAAAATACGACTGTAAGACCCCATCTTTTATAAATAAAGATGAATTTTTCTATAAATATTATTTTTGAATATTATGGAATAAATTTGATATAATGTTATAGTTGTGGGTAATATTTATAAATTTTGCAAAAGTATGCAAGTTGTTATAAAATATTCGTTTGGTTAGGGAATATTCTTTTGTTAGGAATATTCGTATACAATGGCTCAATCATTGGTGGACCCTTTATAATGTAATTATTGTCGGATTGAGAAAACGACAAAAATATTTTATAAAAATAACGGCGGAGGTTTTACTGATTAAAAACGTTGAACTACCCGGTGGTAAAAATACGATGTCTGGCGTGAGTTGCATAGTAGCAGACACGGTATTGATTATTGATGCTTTACGTGAGAAGTCACTCAAATTTATGCTCAATTATTACTACATAATTCTTGCGTATCATATCTCTTATATTATTGATTCAATTATTGTCACGGTATCATCTCAGATAATATGTTATAGTATTAAATCAATAATTGAGGCGACAAGTTATAAATGATTAATAATTATTGAAAGATTAAATATGTGTTGATAAAAAAAAAAATGATTTGTGGTAAGTTTGATTATTTTATGGGGGCTCGTATGTAATCATCTAAGAGTCTCTTCATTCGATAGTAATTACATTAAATCGATTGTAATTACCCTTGTGAATAGTATTTACCTTCGTTAATAGTAATTACCTTTACCAGACGTCGAACCACTTGTCGTTTTCACATTACAAAAGGCCGAACCACTTGTCGTTTCACATTCTGAGCGCCAAACCAAATATCAAGCCACTTGCCTTTTCACACAGCGGGTGCTAAGCTAAAATCTTCTATAAATAGAGGCCTAGGGCTTCATTATTTTTTCACTTAATTCATTCAAGCTATAGAGAGAAAAATATAGAGAGAATAAGAGAGAGAAGAAGAGAAGAGTATTTTACTACTACACCGCGAGTATTTAATCTTCTACCAAATGTAAGGGTGTTATTCTTTCTTATTCATGAAGAGAACATTGTTATTCCATTGCTTTATTATTCTGTTGGAATAACTTTTATATCTGTGATTTACCCTATACTTGGAGACATTCTTCTATGATTTTGTTGGAACATCCTCATCATGTGTGTTTTACACGGGACTGGTTCCGTCTTTATTATTCTGTTGGAACATCCTGCTCGTGTGTTTTACACCGGACTGGTTCCGCTTTTATTATTATTACGTTGGAATATCCATCGTGTTTTTTACATTTGGATCTGGTTTCCATCTTTATTATTCATTTGGAACATCACGCTTGTGTGAATTTCACGACACGATTCGTTTATTTATTATTCTCGTTGGAATAACTTTTGTCTGTATGCGCCTATCGCATGCATGGTGATTTCTTTTGTTATTCCATTCTTTATTATACCCAAATGGTTAAAACTTTGACTTCTATACTCCATGAAATTAGTGGAATATCCTTGATATTTGCGTTTCATCCAAATATCTTTTCATGGAAATATTCTTCCGATCATTCTTGAATTTACTCTACAAAACAAAGATCATATTGATAATTTGGGCGTTAATAATTCCTGGATAAAATAATTCTTGAACTAGTTTTATTGAATTCTTATATCATTGTCATCATCCTCATGTTTATATTTTTTTTAAAGTCATCTACGTGGCTCAGTAGTGCATAGATGGACTTGGTATGATTATGACGAGAGACTATTCGGTGTAATCATGGCCAGTAATGTTACAAATGATGTGGTAAAAATCCTCGAATTAGTAGTAGTGCATTGGTGGATGAGTTGTTGGCATGATCATGACCATTAATGAATACACAAATATTCTTGGCCCGTAGTCGTGAATAATTGTGGTCGTGATACTAAAGAATATCCTTGGCCGTAGTGGGGGGTGATTCGATGATGAGGAATATTTATTAAAGTCGAGTCTCAAATTATAACAATGATGAAAAACCTTTTAAAACCTAAAAGATAGTAGACTTTATTTTCTACTGACTCTTTTAATGGATTGCATATTCCGCTGCAGTTAATCGGTTTATACTATTGTATTTTATCGCTTTAACATTGTTGAAGACTATTGATAATTTATTCTGCATTATCTTAGTCATAATATTTCTTCTTGGGCTAGTTGAGCTCACCCTTTCTTTCACCGCTTCTCTTGAAATGAGAATATAGGCGGGACGAGTCGGGAAACGAGTGATGGTCCCGAAGATAGCATTAGTAGTCCTCACTATTCTGCGTGAAACAAAGGTGATAATAATTGTAATGAGGACTCCTTTTTGAGTTTGTATAATATCTAGTAGATGATATTTGTATTTAAACTCACGGTTTATGTCGTATTATTACCTGACAGACGTTATGTTAGTAAGTTGTATTTAAATTACATACCATGTAAGTGGCGACCCAAGATGGGTGATGTATACCTAATTTTGGGGGCGTCACAACGACAACATATATACTGTGAGTTTAAATACAGATATTGTCATCTAGACAATATCCACACACAAATAAATCCCCATCATAATTATTGATACATTATTTTACAAAAATGGTGAGGACTACTAAACAACTTTCTCTATAACCATCATTCCATACCCCGACTCGTACTCACTACATTCTCACCTCCTGAGAAGAAAAATGGAACAAAAAGGAAAAGGGTGAGCTCAACTAGCCCAGTAAAGAATATTATGACTAAGATAATATACAACAAATTATCATTAGTCTCCAACAGGGAAAAACCTAATATAATACAATAGACAACCAGTTTTAAATCAATCTTCGTAGCGGAAATAATAATTCATTAGAAGAGTTAAGTAGAGAATGCAAACTACTATCTTCTATATATAAATTTAAAAGTTCATCGTCGATATTTTATCCTGTAAAATCAATCAATATATATCTCGAATCAAATATTCATCTTTGCACTTCTGAGCCAAAGATATTCATCGATTAATCGTGTTCGTCTAAACACACTGCTCATCTTTGCACTACGGGCCAAAGATATTAATCGATGAGTCATGTTCATCTCAACACTGCTCATCTTTGCACTACGGGCCAAAGATATTCATCAAGAAATCATTCATCTTTGCACTACAGGCCAAAGATATTCAGTAATATCATCATTTCGGACTGAGGATGATGAAAAATATTTCAAAGAAAACGAATTCAGTGAAACAAAAGAACAAATATTAAGGATTCGTATTTTAAACAATCCAAGTTCAAAAATACTTCATAAGTAATCAGAGTGGAGTAAAATTCAAGAATGATCAAAACATGGATACAATCAAAGCTAGTATCCACAATAGATATTTTGACGAAAAAAAAAATTTTATTTTCTCGTGAATAGTGCCGTATTCATGAATAATGTCGATATCGTGAATAGTCTTGGTATCGTGAATAATAACTCAGAGCACAAAAGATAGAAATTCCACAAAAAACATCATCATTAGCTTCGTGAATAGTCTTTTGAATAATAACTCATGAATAATAACTTTCGTGAATAAGTAACTTCATGAATAATAACCCACAGACATGAAAAAGTTCCAAATTTGATAAAAAATTCCAACCAATATTTCGGCATAATGATATTGAAGAAATAATATCATTTTCGAATAAAATAACATCCCTTACCTCGAAAGACAAGATTTAGTTGAAACAGGATATAGGCTATGACTTGAATTTGCACCAGTATAGCAATACTCAAAGTATACTCAAAATACTCACAAGAATACATTCGATAATATAGAGAGAGAAAACTTGAGTTTACGGTGTGATTTTCAATTCTAACCTAAGCACCTATTTATAGGAAAATCTTTAGAACACCAAAAAGCGAAAAATTTAATATAATAATATATTTATAAAAATTTGTCTCACGCCAACCTTTGAGAATCTGAAATCAGCAACCTAACACATATAAAATGAGGCTCATACATCTAAAAAACGTTTTTGTTAATTAAAACAATTAAAACTTCCAAAAATCAATTATTTCGGAACTTTAAAACTTCAATAATTCATAATAAATAGCTCTTTTATCAGAAAAATTCGAAACTTGAGAATTTCCATAGGAAATTCCATTATCTACAACTTTGCAGAAGGAAGTTTTTCCAAATTCCAAACAGAAATTAACCGAAATCCATAAATGGAAGATTTTACAAGCTATAATCAAATTTCGGTCAATAATTGTGTCCACCAACACACAAAATATGTGTTAAACATTTAATGCCACAGAAATACTCTTCCTCCTCATATACTCATATATCCCACATTCATTATAAAAATATCACCGTTAATATATTATTAAAATAATATATTTAAATGAATTATTTTATCGTAAAAAGATAAAATATTAATTTTCAACAATTGTCACATTAAAATTTTCTCCATCTATATCCACATAAAATCAATATTTTCCTCATCATATAAATCAATAATTAATTATTCACAAATAATATTACAGAATCACAAAGATCTTTGTGACCGGTAGTTCCTCAGAAAGAGGGGGCTTTCGATAAGGATCTCTCCTTACTTCTTGGCGCATGATTAGGTGACCAAACCTCTCCTTAGATGTAACTTTCTAGACATTGCCAATAATGTTTTCTAATAATATTATTCAGGATAATATGAATTATTGCTCAGATAATGGAAAATATGTGTAATGACAATTTATTGAAAACAACGAATATAAAATATCAATGCAAAGTGAATTATTGAATCAATAAAATAAAATACTGAATAGTAATTACCGTAACAATTATTGAGTAGTGCCTTCTTACGTAAAAATTAATAATTAGTGCAATACCGTGTGCTACCGTTCAACAACGCGTATTAATGTGTTTTAACCATTGGGTATTCCAACAAAGATTATCTTGTAATAACTACTGCCTGCTATTTATAAACAACTTATATTTGTCGTTTTCTTCATCCAATCGCTTTCAGTTATGGGGCCCACAAAAGATCGCTACTGGCGTCATCATACGAATATTCCCGACAGCATTTAATATTCCACGACCAAACGAATATTCCTCGACAATAATGAATATTTTATAACCACTTTAACTTATTCAAATATTTATGCATTTTACCCATAACTAACCACATTAATCAAATCAACCCTTACTATTTCAAAATAATAAATAGAGGAAATTCCATTTTATTAAAAAAATTAGGGTCTTACAACCTCCCTCCTTATGAAATTTCGTCCTCGAAATTGACGTACGTACTTGGTGTTTTGAAAAGATGAGAATACCTCGCTTTCATTTCCGTTTCCAACTCCCAGGTCATTTCCTCAATAGCATGGTTTCTCTGCAAAACTTTAACTTGTGGTATAACCTCGGTACATAGGACATGTTCTTTCCTATCCAAGATCTTGACAGATACCTCCTCGTACGTTAAGTCTTGGCTATCTCGTCCGGTTCTAACTCAATGACGTGGTTGGTCGTCCACATATTTACGTAACATCGATCGTGAAAAACGTTATGAACAGCGTCATACTTGGCGGTAAAAGCGAGTCTATAGGCCACGATTCTATTCGATCGAGAATTTCAAATGGATTAATAAATAGAAGGTTTGAGCTTTCCTCACCTCACCGATTCTCGCTTTTAAAATAACAACTTCTTGCACCTCCTTCTTCAAATTCATCAGCTCCGGTGTGTAGCTTGACCAGCTTTAACTTTATCGATTAAAGTCGATTATACTCGTATATCATCACGTGGGTAACTAGAGTTTTCATCTTCATCTCTATTATTTGTAAATTATACGAAATGAGTCTTTGACAATATCGTACTCGTGCATTGTATCGATCGATCTTCTACTCAACACGCCGCCTACCACGTTAAACTTTTCCGGGATGGCATGGTCGAACACGTCTTTGAAATGAGTCTCCTCTTGAGTTCTTGAAGCTCTTCCCACATTCCTTGCTCCGCTCGAATGTTGTATCTCTCTGAGTCACTACGTTAATGGAATAGCGATTCGAGAATATCCTTCAACGAATCTCCGAGATAATAACCAACTAAGCCTGAAAGCTATGTATTTCGATTCTGAATTTAGGTTGTTCTCAATCGTGACTCATATCCCAACCTTGGATAAAGCGTTACAATGACACCTATCGGTTTACTATCACATTACGAATATGGTGTCCCCTACGAGAGTGCGGCTTCGTGCATTCCACAAAGAAGTCACCGATAAAAAGCTTAGATACCAAATTCTATAGTTAAATTTTAACTCAAAGTTCAATAGGAGCCATTCGATATGAGATTTTAGAAATGAGTTTTGTACCGGGTTCAAAGTCGATACAAAATTTAATATCGAACTTTGGGAGTAAGCCAAGAAATTCTTCAGAAATACGTCGGGAAAAATCAATAACAGAATATTATTCAAATCGACGTGTCTTTATTCAAATCCATAATATGGACTAAGAAAACTTGACATCCGTAATAAACGAATGACTTCATGGCTTGATATGAAAATGTTTGACTACAATGGTTTGATTGCTTGAATTGAATAACGAATGTTGCTTAGGAATATGAAAACTAACAACCTTACGAAAGTAATCAATTTCGGCGTGATGAGTAGTTAACCATAAAATCACATCAAAAGCAAATATCTCTATAGAAATAAAGTTAACGGTAATGTGATAGTGCCAACTGAATCAAGCAAGATTTCTAAACAACGGATGTAATGAAAGTTTCTCTAACTGAGTCTCCATAAATAGGTCAAAGTCTAATTTCTCCGTAGTCAAGTTCAAACGTTGAGCGCAAGCAAGAGAGATAAAAGAATAGGTAGAACCCAGGTATCTAGTAAGGTATAAACTTCGCAAGAAATTATAATTAACTAACCCGTGCTAACTTCGTTCGGGTTCTCGCATTTTAATGAAGTCGCGACAAAGCGCTTCTTCCAGAACCGCTTGACTTTGACTTTTACGGGACATCCTTTTGAGTCACCATTCCGTTGGATCGGGTTTCGATCTGATCTGATCTCGGCGATATGTCCTTCTTTTCCACAATTATAGCATACCTTAAATCTGTTGTGGGCGGTTTGGGTGATATCATCCCTCTTTCCCAAGCATTTGTAACATACGACCGATGGTCTTTCTCCTCCATTGGAACTAGTTGCTCTTGGCGGCGACGTCTTTCAAATGGTCGTTGTTGAATCTCCTCTTTTAAAATCTCCTCCCAGACTCGCTTCTTCTATTTTCATGGCCACGATTACCACGGAGTGGTTCTACCGCTTTTGTCCGTATTCTTCTTTCTCCACCGGTTATCGTTATTACGATGATTTGCTATCTTGATATGATCCTGGTTATGGTCCTCGGTTGAACGTGCTCGTTATCTCGCTTCTAACAACAATGAGCCCACGACAACATCCGAATAGCGAGAAAATTTATGAAAAATGATCTTGACGTATCTTAGGTTTCAAACCTCTCAAAACATCCGCGCGTCATACGTTCCTCATTCTCCACCAAATGAGGTGCAAACTCGGATAACTCAAGTAAACTTTGCCTCGTCTTTGGGACACCGTCATGTTATTCTGCTCGGTCTAATAAACTCCACTTCCTTCATACGACGAACACTTTCGGGAAAGTATTTGTCATTAAATAGTTTGAAATGTCTCCCAAGACATCTTTGAGTCTTGCTAGATGGAGTGCGCTTCACGGACTCCCACCAAAGAGTCCGCCTTCGCCACGGAACATAAAGGTAGTGAATGGAACCTTACATTCTCCGTGCATCCCAAGACATCGAATATCTTGGTAATTTGTTTGACCCATGTTTCCGCCATGATCGGATCGGGCTTTCCTTAAATTTTGGTGGTCCCAACTCTTTGAATCGCTTAGTGTGACCACCCGTGAATTCTTATCATCTCCTCCTCAGTATTTTGAACACGAGTCTCCTCGTCGATTTTTGCATGAATCTAAAAGCTTCTAAACATCCCTCGTTCATCATCTGCTTTCGGTGGTGTTGTTCATAGGAGGTACATTGCCCGACTTGTTGCGTTCTCCTCGTTGGTAAATCTGAGCATCTCCACGGTCTCATTTACTCCATTCATTAATATTCTCGATCGACATTCTCAAATCATCTATAAAACAAGGGTTAATTAAGGAAATCAATATATCACATAATATCCCTATATACTAACCAACTAACAAATAAGCTTAGGTAGGACACACTAGCGAAAGGATTTACTCGCCTCTCCCCTCCTAGTTCTATTCCCCGATCTCCGCCGAGATCATATCCTAAGCTCGATACCAAGCTGTGATGCCCCCAAAATAGGTCCATTCCATCTAACCCATTCTCGAGTCGCCAAATACATGATGCAGTAAATAACTACAACTTTATTAATACATTTGTCGTGGGCAAAATACGACAACATATATATGAGTTTAAATACAGATATTGCCATCTAGACAATATCCACACACAAATAAATCCCCATCTATATATGAATTTAAAAGTTCATCGTCGATATTTTATCCTGTAAAATCAATCAATATATATCTCGAATCAAATATTCATCTTTGCACTTTCTGAGGCCAAAGATATTCATCACCGGGTCATGTTCGTCTAAACACATTGCTCATCTTTGCACTACGGGCCAAAGATATTAATCGATGAGTCATGTTCATCTCAACACTGCTCATCTTTGCTGACTTCGGGCCAAAGATATTCATCAAGAAATCATTCATCTTTGCACTACTGAGGCCAAAGATATTCAATAATATCATCATTTGATGATGAGGATGATGAAAAATATTTCAAAGAAAACGAATTCAAATGAAACAAAGAACAAATATTAAGGATTCGTATTTTAAACAATCCAAGTTCAAAATACTTCATAAGTAATCGAGTGGAGTAAAATTCAAGAATGATCAAAACATGGATACAATCAAAGCTAGTATCCACAATAGATATTTTGACGAAAAAAAATTTATTTATTTTACGTGAATAGTCACCGTATTCATGAATAATTCGATATCGTGAATAGTCAGTATCGTGAATAAGAACTCAAACACACAAAAGATAGAAATTCCAAAAAAAACATCATCATGCTTCGTGAATAGTACTTCGTGAATAAGAACTCATGAATAGTAACTCGTGAATAATAATCTCATGAATAGTAAATCAAACATGAAAAAGTTCCAAATTTGATAAAAATTCCAACCAATATTTCGGCATAATGATATTGAAGAAATAATATCATTTTCGAATAAAATAACATCCCTTACCTCGAAAAGACAAAGATTTAGTTGAAACACCTGATATAAAGCTATGACTTGAATTTGCACCGTATAGCAATACTCAAAGTATACTCAAAATACTCACAAGAATACGCCGATAATATAGAGAGAAAAACTTGAGCTAAATTGTGATTTTCAATTCTAACCCAAGCACCCTATTTATAGGAAAATGCTTAGAACACCAAAAAGCGAAAATTTAATATAATAATATATTTATAAAAATTTGTCTACGCCAACCTTTGAGAATCTGAAATCAACAACCTAACACATGTAAAATGAGGCTCATACATCTAAAAAACGTTTTTGTTAATTAAAACAATTAAAACTTCCAAAATCAATTATTTGAACTTTGGAACTTCAATAATTCATAATAAATAGCTCTTTTATCAGAAAAATTCGAAACTCGCGAATTTTCATAGGAAATTCCATTATCTACAACTTTGCGGAAGGAAGTTTTTCCAAATTCCAAATGAAATTAACCAAAAATCCACAAGCAGACGATTTTACAAAAGCTATAATCAAATTTCGGTCAATAATTGTGTCCCAACACACAA
Source organism: Panax quinquefolius (assembly GCA_020205615.1). Taxonomy (NCBI): domain Eukaryota; kingdom Viridiplantae; phylum Streptophyta; class Magnoliopsida; order Apiales; family Araliaceae; genus Panax; species Panax quinquefolius. The sequence continues at coordinate 10,813,199 of CM035156.1, forward strand.
AAATATGTGTTAAACATTTAATGCCATAAAAATACTCTTCCTCCTCATATACTCATATATCCCACATTTATTATAAAAATATCACCGTTAATATATTATTAAAATAATATATTTAAATGAATTATTTTATCGAGAAAAGATAAAATATTAATTTTCAACAATTGTCACATTAAAATTTTCTCCATCTATATCCACATAAAATCAATATTTTCCTCATCATATAAATTAATAATTAATTATTCACAAATAATATTACGAATCACGATCTTTGCAACCGTGCCGTTCCTCAGGAAAGAGGGCTTTCGAATAAGGATCTCTCCTTCTTGGCGCAATTAGGTGACCAAACCTCTCCTGAATGAACTTTCTAGACATTGCCAATAATATTTTCTAATAATATTATTCGGATAATATGAATTATTGCTCAGATAATGGAAAATCTTGTGTAAATGACAATTTATTGAAACAACAATAATATAAAATATCAATGCACGTGATTATTGAATCAATAAAATAAAATCTTGAATAGTAATTCTTAATAATTATTGAGTAGTGCCTTCTTACGTAAAAATCAATAATTAGTCCAATACTGCAGTCTACTGCTCAACAACGCGTATTAGTGTGTTTTAACCAACGGTATTCCAACAATATTAATCTGTGAATAACTACGCCGTTATTTATAAACAACTTATATTTGTCGTTTTCTTCATCCAATCTCTTTCCGTTATGGGGCCCACAAAAGATCGTGGTTATGCGAATATTCTGACAAAGATTTAATATTCCACGACCAAACGAATATTTCTCGACAATAATGAATATTTTATAACCACTTGCTTATTCAAATATTTAGCATTTTACCCATAACTAACCACATTAATCAAATCAACCCTTACTATTTCAAAATAATAAATAGAGGAAATTCCATTTTATTAAAAAAAATTCGGGGTCTTACAGAACAGATTCGCAAATCACGGACTCAATATATATAAACCGAACACGGTTACACTGCAGTAGCATAATACCGTTAATTTTTTTATTTTTTTTTATTTTTTTTATACAACAAAATTATGCCCAATTAAATTATTCTAAACACATATCAACATACATATTAAATCAAATAATTAATAATTTGCATAAAGGTTTGGCTTTGATACCACTGTTAGGTTTGTAATATTCATGAACGCAATCAAATTGCAAAAAAATAAGCGGAAACGTGGAAAATCAGAGTTTAAAATTTTTACAAACCATATACCCGGATCACCCTTTATGCACAATTATTAATTAAACGAAAAAGATGAATAAGAAACATACCCTTGAAGATCCGAGCTTCCTCGTACAAGTTCACCTCCAATCCTTTTCGCGTTCAACTTGAATCCACCGGGTTTGGTTCTTTCCTTTGATCAACGTTAGCCACCCAAGTGTTTGGCCTCAGAGGTGATCCACCAGGAAGAAGAAGGATTCAAGAAGATGGGTGGTTGGCTAAACCTCTAGTTTTTCTATCTGCAGAAAAGGAAGCGTCTTTCTCAACCCATTGGAATTATATCGTAGTCTTGATATCGATATAAGACTCTCTTATAAAGATATCAAGTAACCTATTAAAATAAGGTATTATTTAATTAAACCCTTTTAATTAAAGGGCTCCCCTAATCTTATTAGGGATAATTAATTAAACTCCTTTAACTAATTTTCCTTCCTAATCCAATTAGGAATAAATGAGAGTACTTATATTAAATTAATTCCTAAACTCTTTTAGAAATTAAAATAATAATAATAATTGTAATAATATTAATAAGACTCTCTTATTAATTTATATTTAATATTTCTAAAATATTAAATAATAAATATTAAGCTATTTAATTTATTCTATCACCATAGATTAAATTAAATATACATAACATATTATTACGTTTATGCCATTAACTTCTTAAATAATTATTCTTCCTTTTATGGTGTGACCCTTTAGGTTCTCCATATTAAACCGGTTGTGAATAAATCAATTAGAACAATTCTAATCTTATTTAAATAAATAAATTAAACAATTAATTTATTTAAATAAATAATATTTATTCTACAATAGGGATAAGCCTCCCTATGATCAACGACTTTTGGATAATATAGATTTCAACATTAATCATAAAAGAACCTTTGAGTAAATAGTTACTTATACTGATTCAATCCTTCCACCATACAATGTCCCAATTAAATATAAGACATGGAATTACTCACAAGTCTTATTTTATTTAATTATATGTATTTCGACTCTTAAATGCACAACTCCAAATAATGCAAATTAAAAACTCCTTTCTAATTTCATTCTCGCCTTGCCAAGGACTACCGGGTTGTCATTTATCGAATCACATAGGACATTTCTCTTCTTTAATAAAGTGGTAGATTCTTTATCGATCATACATTATCTCCATGTACAACTTATTATACCCAAGCATACCCTTTGATATACCCTAAGGGTCTTAAGGAATAAGTCAAAGTATAACTCATCATACACAAGATACTATGATGATCTCGAAGTCCAAGGATCACTTGATTACTACTATCACTACTGAGAATTCCTATTGACGGGCAAATAAAACTCCATTAGGTATTCCTTAGCGAGCCACGTTCAGTGAACTTATTCTCTAATAAGCACCTACATACTTGTTTTAGTGTCTCCACACAAATGATCATGAGATCAATCATCCTCATCCAATGAGCAAGCAACGTATGTATCAATCTATCCGGATTCACTAATCCCCAATTTAGTAATCCAACGATTGGGAACTATTTTAGTTTTAGGCTTTCTAAGAATTTAGATCTCATTAGAATGATCATCATCATTATTCTAAAAGCATTGCTTAAAACTATGGGTTTATCACATATTATAAAACAAAGATCACGTAGATAATTAAAAGCCTTTAATAAATTAATACTTTTTATTAATAAATGAATAAGATTGTTACAAAGTATATGCTTTATCATCAAACATGATTGTCTTGTGTGCATACTACTTTCAACCAGTCGTTCCTGGAAAAGAGGGGCTTTCGATCAGATTTTTCCTATTGGTAGCGCGCAATTAGGTGACCAAACTCTCTCTTGGCGAAACTTACAGACATCATAATTAATATTGCAATTTATAATATTAATAACTCATGTCATTTCAATTATTGATTTAATAATATATAAAATATCGACAATAATTGAATCAAATAACGTGAGATCTTATGCAACAATTACTATAGCAATAATTGAACAAAATGAGTGACTTCTCACGTAAGCATTAATAATCAATCACAGGTAATGCTTATTATGCGACCACACGTATTCTTCGTACTTTTACTACTAAAGGTAGTTCAACAAAGATTAACGGTAAAACTTTCGTAGTTATTTTCAATAAAATATTTTTGTCGCTTTCAATCCGACAAATAATTCCGTTAATAGGGTCCACCAATGATTGTCTTGAGTCGTCTTAATATTTCCCGACACAAAGAATATTCCCTAACCAATCGAATATAATACAACAACTTGCATACTTTGTAAAATTTATAAATACTACCCACAATTATAATATTATATCAAATCCACACCATAATATTCAAAAAAATATTTTGAGAAATTTAAATCTTTATTTATAAAATCTAGGGTCTCACAGATATCGTAGAATAGAGCTATGAGAGGAGAGACGAGTAAATCCTTCACTAGTGCATCCTACCTAAGCTTATTTGTTATTTAATTGGTCGGTCAGAATATAAGAATATTATGTGGCATGTCAATTTCTTTAATTAACCTTTGTTTTGAAGCTGTATTCTAGAATGAGCAATACAGAAGAGATGATCGGAGAGATAGAATCTGCAATGAAAGCAAGGTATTCTCAACTCTTTGAAATACCAGGTACGTAAATTTCGGGGATGAAATTTCATAAGGAATGGAGATTGTAAGACCCCGAATTTTATGAAATAAAAGTATTCAATTTTTCTATTCAATAAATGGTTAAATTGATAAAAGTTTAAAGTTAAGGGTGATATATGTAAATATTTTAAATAAGCAAGTGGTTATAAAATATTTATTGTTATCGGAGAATATTCGTTTGATCGTGGAATATTCTTGTTGTCGGAGAATATTCGTACGATGACACAACCATTGTGGGTCCCATAACAGAATAACTGTCGGATGAAGAAAATGACAAGTATGAGTTTTTATAAATAACGGCGTAGTTGTTACTGTTAAAACTGTTGGAATACCCGGTGGGTAAAGTAAAATGTCTGCGTTGTTGCACAAGAAGACACTAGATTATTACGATATTTCAATTATTGATTCTTACGTGAAGACACTTCTCAATAATTGTTACAGTAATTATTGTTCAATATTTTATTTTATTGATTCAATAATTACTACGTTAATATTTTATATTATTGTTGTTTTAATAATTGTCACTGTACAACATTTCTCATTATCAGATCAATAATTCATATTATTTGAATAATATTATTAGATAACATTATTGGCAATGTCTAAGGAAGTTCTGTCTAGAAAAGGGGTTTGGTCACCTAATTGTGCGTCAATAAGAAAAAATCATTATCGAAAAGCCCCATTATTTCCTAGGAACGACCTGGTTGTCATAATTGTGATTCTGTAATATTATTTGTGAATAATTAATTATTAATTTATATGATAAGGAAATATTTATTTTATGTGGATATAAATGAAGGAATTAATGTTGAGGTGTTTTGTTACGCCCCCAAAATAGGTCCACACGACCCATTCTGAATTGCCAGATATCACACTATAAAAATTATTTACAAACTTCATTTATACAACTGTTGAACTGTCGTGTAGATATCATACTATATGTTGTCCGTCGCTAAAACCTAAGACGACGGTTCTATATTTAGCGACAGACCGAATCGTCGTCCGGTCCGTCGCTAAAGGGAGATGAGCAAGATATGTTAAATAAAAGAATGAAACTTTAAGATCCGAACTATATATATATATATATATATATATATATATATATATATATAATAATAATAATAATAATAATTGCAGCACTGAGGGAGAAGTGTTTATGCCACTGTCCACCGAAGTCATTCTGAACTTTTTGAGGTCCCATATTCACAAGTAATAGGCTTGGGACAATTAATTAATTACCATGAAAAAGTGACATGAATGTAATGACAAGTATTTATTTTTGAATAAATTTTTAGGCCTAAACCAACTCTTTTCGGCCATTTATGTGGGTGGTTGACTCCGAATTCCATCATCATCACCAAACTAAGTTGCAATCTCATTGATTATTATATAATTTTTATTTGAAATTAGTAACGCTGGAGGGATCGATGATGATATATACGTGAATTAGCTGAAAATAAGAATGTTTTTATATCTAACATTTTAAAAAATAAATAAAATTAAAATGGCTATTTATTGAAGGTTAGCGCCAGATTATATAATGTCAATAAAAAAGATTGAACTGGTGGATGTAATGAATGCATGGTAAGAATGTGCACAACTTGGCAGAAAATAGGGGCAATTTTTGTTAGTTTTCGTAATTAAGAATGTGCATTTGTGTGTTTATGTCCTCAAAAACTCTTTGCGGATATGAATGTATTTGAATTTCACTTATTTATATTTTGACCCCTAATTTTTATGTTCATCTAAAAACACTCTTTTATCCTTGGTTATACTATTAATATATATATATATATATATATATATATATATATATATATGACCTCCCTCATTTCTTGGCGAATGGTATATATATATATATATATAAAAGTTGCATGATTTGGTCAATGTACACATTTTAAGCAGTTTAGGCCCTACTATTAATAAGCAACATCCATCCTGGTTTGCTAATCATTTTAAATAAGAATAAAAATATAAACCTTCAATAAGAAAATCAATGCATATAAACACTATATCAGCAAGTCAGTTTGAGCTAAAGAAATACTCTCCATCCAAAATAGGAGAACTTAATTTAGCAAAATATAAAATGGGATGATTGTTTTTTTAATTAACTATTTTTAAATATTTAGAATTGCATGCGACAAGGTTAAATATTATATTTGTTTATTTTTTAATAATAAATTCTAGTCTTAAGTTAAGTTTTATAAAAAAATGATTATAACTAAACTATATAACTTATAAAAAATCTTTATCTTTATATTAAAAATATCCATAAAAAATAATGTTCTCCAACACAAGTCGTTCTCTTCCTTTCTTCTCGTTCTCAAATATAATCCAAACCCTTCAGCCCCTTCATATAAAAGTCCTCTATGCGACCCAACCATAAACAGACACAGTCCATTAAAATTCCAGAAACAAGGCCTAAAACCTTTATAATGGGCCTCCTAGCCTCTCAGCTCAATTTTAGTTAAACCCAAATATGAAATATCCAATCAAACTCCAGAATTCACCATGTTACCTCACCGAAAAGCAAGTCTATCATTCCTCCATCTCCCAGCTAAAACAGGCTCCATTCCAATAATCTGGTTAAGAACGCAACACCTGTATCTTCTTGAACCGCCTCTATAGACTATAAATAAATAGATACATACATACATAAACAAAACCATTTAATTTGCAGGAATTGAAAATTGGAATCGGAAATCCAATTAATAATCGAAAATGTTGAGGCGCACTACAGGAAGAATTTTAGGGTTAGGGTTAAGACAGGAGATGCCAGCGGCGATGCAGGTGGTGCCGCGATTCTACCACGAGAGGGTGGTGGATCATTACAACAACCCACGCAACGTCGGTTCTTTTGACAAGTCGGACCCGACGGTTGGCACGGGTCTCGTTGGAGCACCGGCTTGCGGTGATGTGATGAAGCTTCAGATAAAGGTCGATGATAAAACCGGAAAGATTGTTGATGCTTGCTTCAAGACCTTCGGCTGCGGCTCTGCTATCGCTTCTTCTTCCGTAGGTCTGTACTTCTGATTTCTATACGTACTTGCCTTCGTTTAAATTTGTGTCTTTTTATTAAGAAATAAATATGTTATGATGTGTTCATTCTAATGAATTTTAATTTGAAAAATGTTTATACATAATTAGCATGAACGGATGAATGTTTTGATGTTATTCTGTTGAAACTTGTAAGGAATGTTTTTTTTTTTCAATACCTTTTTTGTGACTGAAGAAGTTTGTATAATTTATTTGGAATATTGACTATTGTGGCTGATTCAGAAACTGTATGTTTTGTGAATTTTTTTGGACAACAAGTGGATGACTTGGGCGCTTGGGTGTGTTGGTTCCTATAACCAATGAAATACCAGTGTCATCATCCCCATTTAAAACCAAAAGCTAAGTTCCTTATATTAGCTCCAGATCTCAGTATCAACTAAATCAAATTCCTTAAGGCTCCTGCACATAATATGTTCATAGCATCCGTAAATCGCATTTCATACTGATATCCAGTTTTTACAGGTCTCGGACCACAGATGACCACTCCCTGACCTTCATTAATAGCTGTTTTTAATATATCTAGTGATCCTATAAATGTTAGTTTGCTGTTCTTGGGTTTTTCTATCTCATTTAAATGCTATACACAACTATAATAGTGGTTGATTTTCCAACCTTAATTAGGTAAGACATTCTGACTTGCTATATTAGAATTAGCAAAGCTAATTTTGGGAGAATCAAAAAACAGAAATAAATTGATATTTTGTATTGGTTCTATAGTTTGGTTGAGTTGATAATCTGCAGATATCTAGATGTGGCCAGGTTTTACACTGGAATGAAAGTATTACTGACATGTCACTTGTCTTCATAGCTGCTGAATTAAGATGGTTAGCTTGACTATTTTGTTGTGTATTTTACTGTTGGCCATTAAGGATTCACTTTATGAATGTATTGCTCTTGCAATAAACTACATTGGAAATGGCACATGAATGGGAATGCCCCTTCTTGATGATACCTGAACTGTTTATTGTAGAGTGTTTCAAATCTTTTATCTAATTAAAATTCTAAATACTATGTATTTGGAGATTATCATAATAAGATCTTATCGTGAAAAAATAACTAGGAATCTTTTCATATAGTCGTACTTGGTCATGAATAATAATACTTAGCTGATTTTCCGTTCTAATTACTATATTTTCCCTCTTAGCTCGAGAACTAATTTGACCAATCCTTCATAGTTTATTATATATACGTTTGATAATGAGGTTATCTAACCCGCGTTGTCATTTACAGCTACTGAATGGGTGAAGGGTAAACAAATGGAGGAAGTTGTATCTATCAAGAATACGTAAGTTTTGTTCATTTCGCTGGTGATGTGTGTTCTATTTTATTAATTATTATAATGTCTGTACTTGTTCACTTTTTATCTGTTGTCAAATTGCCTCTTAGCGGATGTCATAGTTCTAGTTTTTGATTTTCTGCTTCCTTTACCGGTTGAAGGATACAGTATGAACTGTTAATCCAAGTGCAGAAAACAATACCATTGTGAGAATTTCAATTTTGTAAATTGTCACTACTATTAGAACTTAGAAGCCCACGGTGCTTTAGAGAAAGCTAAATAAAGTTCATGCCTTTTGAGGCTAGGAGAAGTGATATGCCTATATTTGATCCCTTTTATGACTTCTGGCAAAATATCTCTTTACAGATGAGATATGCGACTTCTTAGTTTAATTGTTCGGCTTATTATATGTTTGTATCAATGCAGGAGGACCGAGGATGGATTAGCTACCAACTGATAATATTGTTTTCATTTATTTGAACTACACTAATCTTTTATTTTCTTTTTTTGGCAAAATGACTACATTAATTCTTCTGTAGAGGAGCTCCATTTCAAAATATGTTTAGAAATCAGTATACCGGAGCTCCATTTCAAAATATGTTCAGAAATCAATATGCCGAATATTTAAGCGTGTAACTGAATAAATATATAGCATTCCATCTTTCATTTTCAACTTATTTCCTGTTTAGCCAATCAAATACTATGAAGAAAAGAAAGTTCCCTCTTTTAAGGATACACACTTTCATCCTTCTTGTTTCCTTTTTTAATCTAAATCTATTGAAATTGGAAATCGTACATGGTGTCAGCCCATCAGTTTACTGTTTTGCTAGCTCTTATGGTTGGGTTCTGGGGTGTTCCTCCTTATTTAGTTAATTTGTAGTTTGAATACTTTCTGCCCGTCTTTGCTTGTACGTTGTGCTTCTAAACTGGTGGAGTTTTCATGATATTGCAGGGAAATTGCAAAACATCTCTCTCTTCCACCAGTAAAGCTTCACTGCAGCATGCTTGCTGAGGATGCAATAAAGGCAGCTGTAAAAGATTACGAGGCAAAGCGTGTAAAATCAGAAGTTAGTCCAGAAGCTTCTCCAGTTGTGAAGGCTGCTTATGCTTGATGAAATACTTGTGGGTGGTAAAATAAATGGAAATCAACATACCTAGGGAAGGATGTGTCCGCTGTTAATTGTCTTGCTCTACTAAACTAAACGGTGGTTTTAAAAGTCCTGTTTATGTATTTACTCTCGAGAGAGACTTGCGTTCTACTTCTATGTAAATTAGCTATTAAAGAACTTGTATATAAAGCTGCTACTGTCTATACTGAGTTTGCATATGAAAAAACTACAACATTAGCCTACTTTTCCAAATATTGCATGAATTACACCGCGGGCTCTCTTGGTTAGAGAAAAGAAAGGAAGTTGACTCCATTATATGATATTTTGGCTTGATCCGATGGTATTCATAGCTACAGCATTTCCTTATGTTTGACCAAAGTGTACACAAGTTGGTGGTTTCAAGTTTACAACAGCTAAGTTCCGGTAAAATATGGTTATGGGTTGATTTTGATTTTTAAAATATGTCTTATTTAAGAACTAAATTATATTAATCATTTTTAATATGAGTTGTGTGGGTTGGAACTAATGGTTCAAAATTATATTAATCATTTTAAGATGTTTTGACTTTTAATCAGAATTTTTGAAAAATAAAATTGTGACCGTCACAATTAAATTAATTAAGTAATAATATGATATAAAAATTATTAATATAAATAATAAAATGCTAAAAAATTATACTAATAAAATTTTAAATTACAATTATTAATACCCTTACATATTTAAATAATTTTTCAAAATTATTATAAAATTAATTAAAGATAGAAAATGACTAGTCAGTCTATTAGGTCTGTCCAGCTACGAATTTAACCATACCCTCCTCCTCTCCTCTCCCTCTCCCTCTCCCTCTCGATGGAATATTGTGATAATAGTAGTCCAAATTGGTAAAGCCTAAAGCTTACGTTAAACTCCATTTATGTACTTTATCCTTCACTAGTCCTTTCTTCCTGCATTCCCCTCTTTTTTTTTTCCTTATACACAAACCATAAACAAAACTCTCTCTCTCTCTCTCTCTCTCTCTCTCTCTCTCTCTCTCTATATATATATATATATATATATATATATGGGAATAATATGATTGGGACAAATCATTAAATTAATAATAATTTAGTCGTTTCATCATTTTATCAATCAAAATTAATTATGTCTTTTAGGATGGTTGTACTTTTTCATATATGATGTGTGGACTTTAGTTCATTTTTATGTGGAAATTGTTATTTGGTAGGATAAAAAAATTAGTGCACCAAAAAGAAAGGATACATAGAATTCCATTTTGTTATAAGGAAACAAATTTCAGGCTTTGAACAAGTTTGGTGCTGAAACAAAGGTCGGATGCTACTTAGCATAGTTAGAATAACAAGATAAGGATGGGTCGACAGCGAAAAAAAATGAGAAAAGAATTTTTTGATTTGGATCAGAATGAAATATGGGTTAAAAATGGTTAATCGGTTCAGAATTATATTTGTTTTAAAAAATATGGGTCCAAACTTTAACCAAGTTAAATAAATAAAAATAGTTAACTAACCCATTTGATTTCAATTAATATGATTTGACTCAACAATTAATTAATTACATTATCAGGTCTAATTTTGATCTTAGATTTGATGGCAGACGTTTCCTATATCTTAATTCCTTTTCAGTAATGGCCTAGTGGGTGAGCGCATCATTATGTTGTGAACGCAACTTACCCCACTGCCAAATTATGCACAAATGTAAATGCACAAATGTAAATGCAAATGCAAATGCAAATGCAAATGGGGTTATGAATTGGGGCGCAACAATAATAGTTCAATTCATCCTCGTATCATTTAGGATAATCCATAAAATTGAGTAATTAAATTTGAATGATAAATTATCTGAGTAAAATAGTATTTTAAGGTAAAAAATTATTTGCTAATTAAAAAATATAAAATATTTATATGATTTTTAAATTTAATAATTTTTCAAATTGCCTTTTAAAAAAATTTATAATGATCTTAAAATTTAGAATGGAGTGAGTACAATATCTCTTAAATTTTTATTAACAAATAACTCTTAATGATTTAGATTTGTATTTTTCTATTACCGATTAAGAGACAATAAGAGACGAATAAAATTTTACTAAACAACTTTATCCTCCTATCGAATTAGATGTGAAACTGTTAAGAGATAAACAAACATCACCTTAATATATTATCCTCCCATCATTCCATAATATAACATAAATATTGATTTTTTAGAGTTATTTTTAAATTCAAAATTGATATAAATTATTTTATTTAATGAGAATACAAGTATAAAAGTTATAAACTCTATATTAGTATTAATTAAAAAATTATTTTTTAAAAACTAAATGAATAACATCAATATTAAAATTATTTTTCTTAGTTAAAATTTAAATTTTTATATTTTATTCTATATTTTGAAAAGGAGAGAGCAAGACTATATAATTAACAAACGAATCTTTAACTATAACATAATGGCTAGTTTGTTATAGAAACCCGCATTAGAGAAAACATTCAACGAGGGTGTATTCAAATAAATTTTTAAAGACTTTTAAAGAATTTTAAAATTTTGTTGTATTTAATTAATTCATTTAAAGAGTGTATAAAAAAATTATTGGTATTCAATTACGATTTTTATAATTTCTTTAAAATTTAGGTGGTATTAAATTGAGACTTTTACAAAGTCTATAAAAGTATTTTGGTATTCAAAAAGTTATAGATTTTTTAAATTTTTATCAAATGGCAGAATTTGACAGACTTTAAAAGTTGATATACTCATATAGTCATATTCAAAGTTTGACCTCATCTCTAAAGACTTTCAAAAACTTCTAAATATTTGAGAAAGGAAGAAGATGAACAAAGAAGAAAGAGATAGAGTAAATCAAACAAAGAAGAAAAATATAAAACAATATATATATATATATATATATATATATATATATATATATATATATATATATATATATGGATTCCATCCATGGCAACCGGTTGCCATGGACACTGTTCTAACAACCTCTTTTCGGACCGTTGATTAACTTATTGGAAGGCTAAGATTGAAACATAAATAACTCCCGACCGCTACAAGCTCTTCCGGCTGTTAATAAAAAAAAAAAAACACACCCGGTCCGGCACAAGCTCTCACGGCTTGGCAGACCCATGTAAAACTCTCATGCCTTTTTGTATTACATAGTTTTACACTAATTTTCACTTCTTAGTATTATATTAAATACTAATATTACAAAATATTGTATTAATATTAATATTATAAAATATTATATTAATAATATTACAAAATATTATTATTAATATTTTATATAATAATATTATTTGTGACGCCCCCAAAATTAGGTATACATCACCCATCTTGGGTCGCCACTTACATGGTACAAAATTTAAATACAACTTACTAACATAAGCGTAGGTATATAATACGACCTAAATCTGTGAGTTTAAATACAAATATCTTCTACTAGATATTATACAAACTCAATAAGGAGTCCTCATTATAATTATTATCACACTATTTCACGAATAGTGAGGACTACTAATCTTATCTTCGGGACCATCACTGCTTCCCGACTAAATCCCAAATTATATTCTCATTTCACAAGAAGAAAGGTGAAAGAAAGGGTGAGCTCAACTAGCCTAGTAAGAAATATTATGACTAAGATAATGCGGGCAAATTATCAATAGTCTTGAACAATGTTAAACCGATAAAATACAATAGACAACCAGCTTAATCTGCGGTGGAATATCTGATCCATTAAAAGAGTCAAGTAGAAAATAAAGTCTACTATCTTTTAGGTTTTAAAAGGTTTTCATCATCATTATAGTGAGACTCGACTTTTAATAAATAATCCACATCATCGAATCACCCTACACTTTCTACGGCCAAGGATATTCTTTAGTATCACGACCACAATTATTCATGCACCACGGGCGAGAATATTTGTGTATTCATTAATGGTCATGATCATGCCAACAACTCGTCCATCAATGCACTACACCCCATCGAGGATTTTTACCACATCATTTGTAACATTACTATTATGATTACAAGAATAATCTCTCAATCATAATCATACCAAGTCCATCTATGCACTACTGAATACGTATGACTTTAAAAAAAAAAACATGAGGATGATGACAATGATATAAGAATTCAATAAAACAAGCTCAAGAATTATTTTATCCGGGAATTATTAACGTCCAAATTATCAACATGATCTTTGTTTTGTAGAGTAAAATTCAAGAATGATCGTAAGAATATTTAAAAGATCTTTGGATGAAACGCAAATATCGAGGATATTCCACTAATTTCATGGAGTATAAAGTCAAAGTTTTAACTTAACCGGGTATAATAAAGAATAGAATAACAAAAGAAATCACCATGCATGCGATAGACCAAGACAGAAAGTTATTCAAATGAGAATAATAAATAACGGAACCCGTGTTCGGTGTAAAACGCATGCATGTGCAGACGGGATGTTCCAACAGAATAATAAAGAATGGAACCAGTCCGGCGTAAACACATGAGCATGTGATGTTCCAACATAATAATAATAAAGACGCGGAACCGTGTCCTTGGTTGTAAAACACATGCATGATGTGATGTTCCAACGAATAATAAAGATTTTAACCAGTCCGGTGTAAAACACTGTGCATGTGATGTTCCAACAAAATAATAATAAAGACGGAACCCGGTCCTGTAAAACACACTGACGAGGATGTTCCAATGAATAATAGAAGAATGTCACCAAGTATAGGGTAAACCAGCGTATATACAAAGTTATTCCAATGTAATAATAAGCGATGGAATAACAACAGCAGTTCTCTTCATGAATAAGAAAGAATAACACTCCTTACTTTTGGTAGGAGATTGAATACTGCAGATAGTGTAGTAACAAAATACTCTTCTTCTTTCTCTCTTATTCTCTCTATACTTTCTCTCTCTAAAGCTTGAATGAATTAAATGAAAATAATGAAGCACTAGGCCTCTATTTATAGAAGATTTCTAGTTTAAGACCTACCATGTGAAAAGGCAAGTGGCTTGAATGGTGATGTGAAAAGAAAAGTGGTTCGGCCAGAATGTGAAACGACAAGTGGTTCGGCGCTTTTAGAATGTGAAACGACAAGTGGTTCGACGTCCGGTAAATGTAATTACTATTAACGAAGGTAAATACTATTGACGAAGGTAAATACTATTCACAAGGGTAATTACTATTGACGAAGGTAATTACTATCGACGAAGGTAAATACTATTCACAAGGGTAATTACTATTGAGGGTAATTACTATCGACGAAGAGACTCTTAAATGATGACATATGAGCCCCCATAAAATAATCAAACTTACCACAAATCATTTTTTTCATCAACACATATTTAATCTTTCAACAATTATTAATCATTTATAACTTGTCATCTCAATTATTGATTTAATACTATAACATATTATACGTATGATCTCGTGACAATAATTGAATCAATAATATAAGAGATATGATGCAAGAATTCATCGTAGTAATAATTGAGCATAAATGAGTGACTTCTCACGTAAGCATCAATAATCAATCTGCGGTGCTTCTTATGCAACTACGCGTATTCATCATTTCTTTTACCACCGGGTAGTTCAATGCTTTTAACGGTAACACCTCCGTAGTTATTTTTATAAAATATTTTTGTCGTTTTCTCAATCAATAATAATTTACATTGTGGGGTCCACCAATGATTGAGCCATTGTATGCGAATATTCCTAACAAAAGAATAATCCCAACCAAAACGAATATTTTATAACAACTTGCATACTTTGCAAAATTTATAAATATTACCCACAACTATAACATTATATCAAATTTATTCCATAATATTCAAAAATAATATTTATAGAAAAAATTCATCTTTATTTATAAAAGTGGGGTCTTACATTATTATTATAAATATTAATAATAATGTATTAATATTAATATTATTAATATTTTATAATACTAATATTATTCATATAAATAATATTAATAATTTTTAATAATATTTAGTTAATGATTTTGTAATAATATTTATTTTAAGATAATATTATTACAAAATTATTAACTTAAACTTTTAAATTAAAGATAATATTATTACAAAATTATTAACTAAACTCAACCTAGCATGCTCTCTCGAAGTTTTTTTTTTTTTCTATGTCATTTTGGTTTTCATTCACATTCGGTTTTTTTTAATATTTAATTTAAAAGTTTAAGTTAATAAATTTGTAATAATATTATCTTAAAATAAATATTATTACAAAATCATTAACTAAATATTATTAAAAAATCATTAATATTATTTATATTAATAATATTAGTATTATAAAATATTAATAATATTAATATTAATACACTATTATTAATATTTATAATAATAATATTATTATATAAAATATTAATAATAATATTTTGTAATATTATTAATATAATATTTTATAATATTAATATTAATACAATATTTTGTAATATTAGTATTTAATATAATATTAAGAAGTGAAAATTAGTGTAAAACTATGTAATACAAAAAGGCATGAGAGTTTTACAGATTTACACTTGTCCGCCAAGTGAGAGCTTGTGGCTACTTTTGAGGTGTTTTTTTTTTTTTTTAAATGGTAGGAAGAGCTTGTAGCGGTCGAGAGTTATTTATGTTTCAATCTTAGCCTTCCAATAAGTTAATCAACGGTCCGAAAAGAGGTTGTTAGAACAGTGTCCATGGCAACCGGTTGCCATGGATGGAATCCCTATATATATATATCTCACTTTTTTTCTCTCTTTACCTTAGTCCTCTCAAAATAAAAATCTCAAAAGAAAATATAGGTATTATAACAGGTGAGGAGAGAGAAAAAGGAGGAAGGGTTAAAAAGAGAGAGTAGCTTTAAATGTTTCAAATATAACCAATTGTATAAATAGAGATAACAAATATTTTAATATCATTTTATATTTCTTCTCTCTCAAAACAAAATCTCATTTATTATATTTGTAAGTATTAAATATGTATTTTGTTTTATGTTTATTTTTAAATATAATAAATTTGTTAATTTTGTTATTCGCTGAAAATTATAAATTGTTAGTATAGTAATAATGACTTGATAGGAAAATAACAATGAACAATTTTAAAATCGATATTGTTATTTTATATTATTGTTAGTAGAAAATAATTTTTTTTATGAAATATAAAATTATGAAATATGACATTTTTTGTAATAGATCGTATATGATCTAATAATTCATCTTCAACAATGCCTTTTATTTCAAATTAGGTTGACATTGTAAATATATTTTAATATTATTTAATATCGTACTTATTTCATCTAAAATATAAGATCTTTGTTGATTTTTATCAATTAATATAATTTTAAATATATATTAGAAGTATACAAAAGTCTATCAAAATCTTAGTAAAAAAGTATATAAAATATGTCACTTATTTTATGCGCCTCTTTAAAATAATTTTAAAAATCTTTAAAAGTTATTAAAATCCACAAACTCTATAAAAGTCTGTTATTTAAAAAATATTTAAAAGTCTTTATTGAATACGCATTCCTTAGTGAAATCTTTATTTTGTAAGTGTAGTATTACTTTTATCGAAATATATAAATCCCGTATCAAAGAAAAAAATTCAACTTGTGAAACTCTTATCGAAATAGATCGAAATTCTGGTTCCAAAGCAATTTAAGAAAATATCTGTCCTACCAAAATAAAAAAAAATATTTTATATATATATATATATAAATTTTCATATAAATACTATAAAATTTACATACAACACATTTAATATATTTCTTTTTGATTTAAAATAATTTTATCAATTGGAAAACCTATGATGAAGTGTAACAAGCAAAATTTAATATCAAGAAAAAAGAGTATCTATTAGATTTTTTTCTTACCTGTATTTTTAATTCGATATAAATTTGAAGAATTTAATTAGTAACGGATGACAAACAAAGATGAATACAAAATGATGTGATTGATTATTGTTGGGTCATGATATTTTTCTTCTTTGGACCGAGTAAATTGGACTTATTTATTTAATTAATCTATTGGGCCTTCATTATTGAACCTTGAAAGTCACTGGGCCTAGTCACCATATTACTTCTATTTAATCCTATGAAATCGGGTCGATTCATTGGACTAACCCATTGGATCTTTTAATATCTATTACTTTGACTTGTAATGATGAAAAAGCATGACATTGACTAAGACACACCGCCATGCATTAATGTGGATGGGATTATAACCTACGGCAAGATATAAATTTATGACGCCCCCAAAATTAGGTATACGTCACCCATCTTGGGTCGCCACTTACATGGTGCGTAATTTAAATACAACTTACTAATATAACTGCGTGGTATAATACGACATAAACCGTGAGTTTGAATACAAATATTGTCTACTAGATATTATACAAACTCAAAAGGAGTCCTCATTACAATTATTATCACACTATTTCACGTATAATAGTGAGGACTACTAATGTTATCCTCTCGGACCATTACTCTGCTCCCCAGACTCGTCCCAAATATATTCTCATTTCTGAAGTGAATAAAGAAAGAAAGGGTGAGCTCAACTAGCCCAAAGAAGAAATATTATAACTAAGATAATGCAGAATAAATTATCAATAGTCTTCAACAATGTTAAACCGATAAAATACAATAGACAACCTATTTAATCTGCAATGAATATACGCAATCCATTAAAAGAGTCAAGTAGAAAATAAAGTCTATTATCTTTTAGGTTTTAAAAGGTTTTCATAAATTTTTATCACTAAGACTCGGTTTAATGAATAAACCACAATATCTAATCACTACATACCACGGTCGAGGATTTTGATCAAATTATCAATGGTCACGACTATATACCGAATCACCCCAGTCATAATCATACCAAAAACTATCCATCAACGCATTACAAAAGCCAATCGAGGACTTTTATCACATCATTTATAACAAGCCACGATTATACCGAATGATCCCTGGTCATAATCATACTAAATTCATCTATGCATGTCAGCCAAAGATAACAAAATATAACATGAGGATGATGACAATGACATAATAATTCAATAAAACAAGTTCAAGAATTAATTTATTCGGAACTAATAACGCCCAAATTGTCAACATGATCTTGCTTTGTAGAGTAAAATTCAAGAATGATCGGAAGAATATTTCCATGAAAAGATCTTCGGATGAAACGCAAATATCAAGAATATTCTACTAATTTCATGGAGTATAAAGTCAAAGTTTTAACCAACCGGGTATAATAAAGAATGGAATAACAAAGAAATCACCACGCATGCGGTAGCCAGCATTGTGATGAGCAGTTGTGGCGCCCCAAAATTAGGTATACATCACCCATCTTGGGTAGTCGGATACATGATGCGAAATTTAAATACAACTTACTAATATAAGCGTAGGTATATAATACGACATAAACCGTGAGTTTGAATACAAATATTGTCTACTAGATATTATACAAACTCAATAAGGAGTCCTCATTACAATTATTATCACACTATTTCACGTAATAGTGAGGACTACTAATGCTATCCTCTGGACCATTACTCCGTTCCCCAGACTAAGTCCATTATGTTCTCATTTCACGAAGAGAACGGTGAAAGAAAGGGTGAGCTCAACTAGCCCGATGAAAAATATTATGACTAAGATAATGCGAATAAATTATCAATAGCCTTGAAGTGTTAAACTAATAAAATATAATAAACATCAAGTTTAAGCTGCAGTGGAACAAGCGATCCATTAAAAGAGTCAAGTAGAAAATAAAATCTACTATCTTTTATGATTTAAAAGGTTTTTCATCATCATTATTATAGGCGAGACTCAAATTTTAATAAATATTCCACATCATCGAATCATCACCTACACTTCTACTGACGAGGATATTCTTTAGTATCACGACCACAATTATTCATGCCTACTACGGCCGAGAATAGTTGTGTATTCATTAATAATCATGATCATGTCAACAATCGTCCATCAATGCACTACTACTACCAATG
This sequence comes from Panax quinquefolius, assembly GCA_020205615.1. Taxonomy (NCBI): domain Eukaryota; kingdom Viridiplantae; phylum Streptophyta; class Magnoliopsida; order Apiales; family Araliaceae; genus Panax; species Panax quinquefolius. The sequence continues at coordinate 10,832,558 of CM035156.1, forward strand.
AGGATTTTTATCACATCATTTGTAACATTACGGTTAAGTGATTACATAAGAATAGTCTCTGTTAAGCATAATCATACCAAGTCCATCTACATACTACAGCCACTGAGATGACTTTCAACATAATATAAACATGAGGATGATGACCATGATATAAGAATTCAATAAAACAAGTTCAAGAATTATTTTATCCGAGAAATTATTAACGTCAAATTATCAACATGATCTTTGTTTTGTAGAGTAAAATTCAAGAATGATCGGAAGAATATTTCCATGAAAAGATCTTTGGATGAAACGCAAATATCGAGGATATTCCACTAATTTCATGGAGTATAAAGTCAAAGTTTTTAACCAAATGGGTATAATAAAGAATGGAATAACAAAAGAAATCACCATAAATGCGATGAGAATCGCACGAGACGAGTTATTCAAACGAATAATAAATAACGGAACCAGTCCCAGCGTAAAAGCAAACGCAGACGGGATGTTCCAACGAATAATAATAAAGAGATGGAACTAGGTCCGTGTAAAACACACGAGACGGATGTTCCAACGAATATAATAAAAAGATTTTAACCAGTCCTGTAAAACACACGCATGGGATGTTCCAATGAATAATAATAAAGAATGGAACCGGTCCCACAGAAAACGCACGAGACGAGATGTTCAACAGAATAATAGAATAAATGTCACCAAGTATAGGTAAATCCACAGCGTATCTGAGTTATTCCAATGCGAATAATAATAAGCGATGGAATAACAACAGTTCTCTTCGTGAATAAGAAAGAATAACACCCTTACTTTTGGTAGGAGATTGAATCTGCTAGATAGTGTAAGTAACAAAAAATACTCTTCTTCTTTCTCTCTTATTCTCTCTATACTTTCTCTCTCTAAAGCTTGAATGAATTCGTGAAAAATAATGAAGCACTAGGCCTCTATTTATAGAAGATTTCTAGCTTAAGCCTACCATGTGAAAAGGCGAGTGGCTTGGCGACCGGTGATGTGAAAAGAAAAGTGGTTCGGCCTTTAATGTAATGTGAAACGACAAGTGGTTTGACGTCTGTAATGTGAAAGCAAATGCAAGTGGTTTGACGTCTGTAAAGGGGTAATTACTATTGTGAAAGGTAATTACTATTCACAAAGGTAATTACTATTGACGAAGAGACTCTTAGATGATGACATATGGGCCCCATATAAAATAATCAAACTTACCACAAACGTCTCATAATGGACTCTTTATATACATTAAGGATTGAATAAATATTACCACAAATCATTTTATTTTTAATCAACACATTTTTAATCTTTCAACAATTATTAATCATTTATAACTTGTCGTCTCAATTAATAATATAACATATTATACGAGATGATACTGTGTGACAATAATTGAATCAATAATATAAGAGATATGATCACGGCAATTCTTTAGAGTAGATAATTGAGCATAAATTGTGTGACTTCTCACGTAAGCATCGATAATCAATACCGTGTCTTCTTATGCAACCACATGCCGACATTCTTTGTACTTTTACCACCGGTAGTTCAACGGTTTTAACGGTAACACCTCCGTTATATTTTTATAAAATATTTTTGTCGTTTTCTCGATCAAACAATAATTACATTGTGGGGTCCACCATGATTGAGCCGTTATACGAATATTCCTAACAAAAGAATATTCCCAGACCAAACGAATATTTTATAACAACTTGCATACTTTGCAAAATTTATAAATATTACCCACAACTATAACATTATATCAAATTTATTCCATAATATTCAAAAATAATATTTATAGAAAATTCATCTTTATTTATAATAAGTTGGGGTCTTACAACCTCCCTTCTTATAAAATTTCTCCCTCGAAATTAGAATACGTTACTTGTATGTCGAAGAGGTAAGGATACCTTGATTTCATTTGATTCTAACTCCCAAGTCATTTCCTCAACATCGTGGTTCCTCCACAAAACTTTGACTTGAGGTATAACCTTGGAGCGTAGAATATGTTCCTTCTTATCAAAATTTGAGCAGGAACCTCTTCATACGTCAAATCTTCCGCTATTTCATCCGGTTCTAACTTCGATAATATGGTTCGGTCTTTCACATATTTACGTAACATGGATATGTGAAAAAGCGTTATGAACACGAGACATATTTGGCGGTGGCGAGTCTATAGTCCACGATTCCTACTCGATCGAGGATTAAAATGGGCCAGATGAATCGAGGATTAAGTTTTCCTCTCTTTCCAAATCTTGTAACTCCTTTCCATGGAAGCGACTCTTAACAACACATGATCTCTATATCGAATTCCACGTCCTTTCGATGAAGATCGGCATAACTCTTTTTTATCGATTTTGTGAGGTTTTTATCGTTGTCGGATCGTTTGAATCTTTTAAAAGTAGTCATACGTACCAACTCCGGTCCCAACAACGTTGCTTCACCCACCTCATCCCAAAGATATCTTGGAAAACGACACTTTCTTCCATCTGGCGCTTGAATGGAGCCATGCCATACTTGCGATAAGCTGTTGTTGTAGGAAAACTCCACGATGGTAAGAACTTGTCCCAACTCCTTGAAATCAAGGACACGAGTCTTAATAGATCTTGAGAGTTTGAATAGTCCTCTCCATTGTCCGTCCAAATGCGAGGATGATATCTTAGAAACTAAATCGTAAAATCTGTGCCCATAGCTTTTTTGCAAACTAACCCAAAATCGTGAAGTGAATCTTGGGTCTCGATCGAAACTATGGATCTGCGGCATACCATGCGATCTTACAATCTCGTTTATGTACATCTGACGAAGGCGTTCAAGTGTATAAGTTTCTCGTGTCGGTAAGAAATGAAGCGGACTTGGTCGATCTATCAACAATGACCCAAATCGCATCAATGCCTTGAGAAACCTTAGGAAGGCCGTGCTTGAAATCCATGGTAATGTGCTCCCACTTCCATTCTGGAATTTCAAGTGGTTCTGATGGACCTTTTGGTACTTGATGCTCGCTTTAACTTCGTTGACAAGTTAGACACCTTGAGATAAGCAGTATTATCTCTCTCTTCGTATTGCTCCACCAAAATGTATGATGAATATCATGATACATTTTGGTACTCCCGAGATGGATTGCAAATGGTGTGTTGTGCGCCTCCATCATGATATTATACTTTAAATCGAGTCGTCGTTAGGAACACAAAGTGCAGAGTTGACTCAAGTATTCCTTCTTCATCGATTCTTGCTTCCCAGTAGCACCTTCTTTCACTTTCTTCCTCATACGCATCGGCTCCGGTGCGTAGCTTGGCGACTTTAACTTTATCGATTAAAGTCGGTTCTACTTTCGTATACTCGCTATCATCACATGCGTCCCAGAGTCTTTAACTCTATCTCCATCCTTTGCAAGTCACACAAAATGGGCCTTTGTGTTGACAATAACGCTTTTCGTGCTTGCATATGATCTTACTACTCGATCGTCGGCTACCACGTTAAACTTTTCGGGATGGTATTGGATGGTATGATCATAATCTTTCAACAGATTCAAGCCAACGTCGTTGTCGCGTGTTGAGTTCCTTTTGAGTGAAGAAAAATATTTGAGGCTTTTATGATCCGTAAATCTCTCCACTTTCTCCCCATCTGAAGTAATGCCTCCAAATTTTAAGTCTGAAGACAACAATTTGCTTGACTCTAGATCATGAGTAGGATAATTCCTCTCATATTCTTTGAGTTGTCGCGAGGCATAAACTATAACTTTTCCATGTTGCATGAGAACACATCCCACCCTTTTGCTCGAAGCATCACTTGTAGATGACAAATCCCTCAAGCCGGATGGTATTGTCGAGCAGTCTTTGAAATAAGTCTCTCTTGAGTTCTTGAAAACTCTTCTCACATTCTTCGCTCCAACCGAACTTTGTATCTTTTCGAGTCAAATTTGAGTCGATGGAGTAGCGATTAGAAAAATCCTTCCACGAATCTCCGATAATAACCATTTAAGCAGAAAGCTACGTGCTTGATCCATCGATTTAGGTTGTTCCCGACTTTGAATAAGCTTGATCTTTCTTTGGGTCAACATATATTCCATGACTTGATACCACGTGCCCAAGGAATACTACTTCTTGACGAACTCACATTTCTTCAACTTGGCATAAAGCTTATATTCACGAAGCTTTTGGAGTGTCGACCTCAAGTGTTGCTTTCATGATCTTCACGGCTTTTGGAATAAATAAGGATGTCATCAATAAAGGCGACCACAAAGTGATCTAAATATTCCTTGAATACTCGGTTCATCATATCCATGAAAGGCGGCGGGAGCATTAGTCGATCGAAAGGACATGACTAGGAATTCATAATGCCGTCTGGGGTTACGGCCGTCTTTTGGAATGTCGTGATTTCAATCTTCAATTGGTGATATCCTAACGAAGATCGATCTTTGAAAAGAATTTGGCTCCTTGCTTGGTGGTCGAAACAGGTCATCAATACGTGGCAATGGATACCTATTTTTGATGGTGACATGATTCAACTCCAGATAATCAATACAAAATCGCATACTCCCATCTTTCTTCTTCACGAATAGAGCAGGGCACCACCCCGAGGAGAAGTACTAGGATGAATAAAGCCATGTCTAACAATTCCTGCGGTTGGGTCTTTAACTCTTGAAGTTCATAGGAGCCATTCGATATGGGGCTTTGGAAATAGGTTTTGTCTGGGGTTCAAGTCGATACAAAATTCAATTTCACGCTCTGGGGTAGGCGGAAGTTCTTGAGAAATACGTCGGAAATTTATTAACAATAGAAATATCGTTCAAAACCGGCGTATTTTGTTTAAATCGTGACATGAGCTAAGAAAGCTTGACATCCGTTTTTCAATAAGCGAATAGCTTTATGGCTTGAGATGGCCGTGATTGATTTTAATGGTTTGGTCGTTTGAATTAGCATAATAGGTTGATTAGGAATATGAAAGCTAACACCTTACGAAAATAATCAATTTTTGCATGATAAGTAGTTAACCAATCAATCCACAGAATCACGTCAAATCTGAGTATTTTTAATGAAATAAGATCGACGGTAATGTGAGTGCCGATTTGAACCAAACAAGACTTATAAGCGATTGGATGTAATGAAGGTTTCTCCCAACGGAGTTTCCACAGATAAGTCAAAGTCTAATTTCTCGGTCAAATTTAATCGATGAGCGCAAGTAGGAGAAATAAAAGAATGGGTAGAACCAGGTATCAAATAAAGTATAGACTTCATTAGAGTTTATGATAAGCTTACCGTGATGACCTCATTCGGTTCCTTGCTCTTTTGGGAGGTCACAACAAACGCTTCTCCCTTACTTACTTCTCTGGTTTTGACTTTTACGGGACTGACCTTTGGTGCCTCCATCCTAGTTGAATTTGTCTTGATGGCAATAAAATCGAGCTAAGTGACCTTCTCTTCCACAATTATAACATGCTTTGGACCGGCATGGCAGATTTGGTGATGTGTCCTCTCCTCGCATTTGAAGCATATGATAAGTGGTCTTTCTCCTTCCTTAACAACGGGTCTTTGGTCTTGACGTCTTTCCATCATTGTTGAATCTCCTTTTCTTGAAATGTCCATTCTTATTGTTTTGTACTGATTACCACCGAAGTGGTTACCATATCTGGCACATTGATTCCTCCACGCTTGTTGTCACCGCTTGATGACTACTCATTTGGTATTATAATTTTGTTGGTTTTCTCTTTTTAGTTGCGTTGACTCATTATCGCGCTCCACTAATCGAGCCCTTCACATACAACATCTGAATACAAACACGGTTTTTGAGAAATAAGATGTTGGCGTATCTCGAACTTCAAACCTCTTAAAAACATTCGCCCCATTCTCTCTTCATTATCCACCAGTGGGGCCTTGGCCGTGATAACTCCGCAAATTTTGCCTCGTGTGCGACACGGTCGTATTGTTTTATTCCAACTTGATAAACTCCACCTCCTTCGTGTGGCGAATACTTTCGGGAAAGTATTTGTCGTTGAAACGACTCTGGAACTTCTCCCAAGATATCTTGATCTGTGAGGTTGAGTCGTTTCTGGATTCCCACCATGTCCTGCCTCTCCGCAACATAAAAAGCGTGAAGGAACCTTTTGCTCCTCGGAGCATCCCAAGACATCAAATATCTTGGTAATCTGCTTTATCCATGCTTCCGCCGAAGTGGTTTTGCTCTCCCTTAAACTCCGGTGGTCCCAAATCCTTGAATTGTTTAGCGGTGACCGCCAGAGAGTTTCAAGTGTTTCCACCTACGTTTTGGGCGAGAGTCGCTCTACTTTCTTTGTTGCATAAATTACATAAAAGCCTCTGAACATTTGATCATTCATCATTTGGTCGGTGTTGTTGTTTGCGTGAGGATTATCGCCTTCTAATGCACATTATCCACGATTATTGATATGTGGTGAATCAACGATCGCTTTGCGCTCCATTCTTATTCTCAACATTCTCGGATGTCATTTTCAGAATCTTGCCACAAAACAAAAGGTTAATTGACGTGTAACAAATTATCCCTATCTTACGACCAACCAATAAAATATAGCACATAAACTTAGGTAGGTCATACTAGCGAAGGTATTCCCGTCTCTCCCCTCCTAGTACTATTCTCACATCTTAGCCGGGGATCATATCCTAAGCTCGATACTAACCGCGCCCCCCAAATTAGGGTATACATCACCCATCTTGGGTAGTCGGATACATGGTACGTAATTTAAATACAACTTACTAATATAAGCGCCGTATACAATAATCGACATAAAGCTCGTGAGTTTGAATACAAATATTGTCTACTAGATATTATACTGACTCAAAAGGAGTCCTCATTACAATTATTATCACACTATTTTCACGAGAATAGTGAGGACTACTAATGTTATCCTCTGGACCATTACTCCGCTCCCCAAACTCGTCCCAAATGCTATGTTCTCATTTCACGAAGAAACGGTGAAAGAAAGGGTGAGCTCAACTAGCCCGATAAGAAATATTATGACTAAGATAATGCGAATAAATTATCAATAGCCTTCAACAATGTTAAACCGATAAAATATAATAAACATCAAGTTTAATTACGGTGAACAAGCGATCCATTAAAAGAGTCAAGTAGAAAATAAAATCTACTATCTTTTATGATTTAAAAGGTTTTTTATCATCTTTGTTATAAATTGAGACTCGACTTTAATAAATATTCCACATCATCGAATCACCCCGCACTACGGCCAAGGATATTCTTTAGTATCACGACCACAATTATTCATGCCTTCTACGACCGAGAATAGTTGTGTATTCATTAATAATCATGATCATGTCAACAATCGTCCATCAATGCACTACTACCAATCGAGGATTTTTATCACATCATTTGTAACATTACGGTCGTGATTACAATCAATAGTCTCTCGTCATAATCATACCAAGTCCATCTATGCACTACAGTCATGATGACTTTCAACATAATATAAACATGAGGATGATGACCATGATATAAGAATTCAATAAAACAAGTTCAAGAATTATTTTATCCGAAATTATTAACGTCCAAATTATCAACACGATCTCGTTTTGTAGAGTAAAATTCAAGAATGATCGGAAGAATATTTCCATGAAAAGATCTTTGGATGAAACGCAAATATCAAGGATATTCCACTAATTTCATGGAGTATAAAGTCAAAGTTTTAACCAACCGGGTATAATAAAGAATAGAATAACAAAAGAAATCACCATGCGCGATGCGATAGGCCAAAACAGTGAGTTATTCCAATGAATAATAAATAATCGGAACCGAGTCCCACAGAAACGCATTGCATGTGATGTTCCAATGTAATAATAATAAAGATTTTACTAGGTCCTGTGTAAAACACACATGCATGGATGTTCCAATGTAATAATAATAAAAGATTTTAACCAGTCCTGTAAAACACATGACATGTGATGTTCCAATGAATAATAATAAAGAATGGAACCAGTCCCGGCAAGAAAACATGCATGACATGTGATGTTCCAACAGAGTAATAGAAGAATGTCACCAAGTATAGGTAAACCACGTATCAAAAGTTATTCCAATGTAATAATAAGCAATGGAATAACAACAGTTCTCTTCATGAATAAGAAAGAATAACACCCCTACTTTTGGTAGAGATTGAATACCGCAAAGAGTGTAGTAACAAAATACTCTTCTTCTTTCTCTCTTTATTCTCTATACTACTTTCTCTAAAAAGCTTGAATGAATTCGTGAAAAATAATGAAGCACTAGGCCTCTATTTATAGAAGATTTCTAGCTTAAAGACCTACCACGTGAAAAAAAGCAAGTGGCTCGACGAATCGTGATGTGAAAAGAAAAGTGGTTCGATCGCCTGTAATGTGAAACGACAAGTGGTTTGACGCCTGTAATGTGAAACGGCAAGTGGTTTGACGTCTGGTAAAGGTAATTACTATTGACGTCTGGTAAAGGTAATTACTATTACCACAAATCATTATATTTTTAATCAACACATATTTAATCTTTCAACAATTATTAATCATTTATAACTTGTCATCTCAATTAATAATATAACATATTATACGTATTGATCTTCGTGACAATAATTGAATCAATAATATAAGAGATATGATGCAAAGAATTATCAGAGTAATAATTGAGCATAAATGAGTGACTTCTCACGTAAGCATCAATAATCAATACCGCAAGTGCTACTTATGCAACCACGCCAGACATCGTATTTTTTTACCACCGGTAGTTCAACAGCTTTTATAGGTTTTTATAGGATTTTCCAACGAGAATGATAAAGCGGAACCAGTCCCACAAAAAACACACCATATGGATGTTCCAAATGTAATAATAATAAAGATTTTAACCAGTTCGGTGTAAAACACACAAAACAGGATGTTCCAAATGTATAATAAAGAATGTCACCAAGTATAGGTAAACCACGATACAGATTATGTATAGGTATGTCACAGATACAAAGTTATTCCAATGTAATAATAAAAATGGAATAACAGAGGATTTTACCAAGTATAGGTATGCCACAGATACAAGTTATTCCAATGTAATAATAAAGAATGGAATAATGTAAGTTCTCTTCATGAATAAGAAAGAATAACACCCTTTACGTACAACAAATAATATCCTTACCTTGTGAAGAACCTAATATTGGAAAAGTGAAGTAGCAGAATACTTTTCTTCTTTCTCTCTATAGTTTCTCTCTCTGTAGTTTCAATGAATTCGTAAGAAATAATGAAGGAATGAGCTTTTCATTTATAGAAAAACCGAGGGTGGCTCTTGGTCTTAACGAAGGTCAAAATGACTTTTGTAATATCAAGAGACAACTACTATTTCATGAAGGGTAATTAACCTCGAACAATCAAGAAAGCGCTTAACTCTTGTAATATCAAGGGACAACTACTATTTCATTGCGAAGGGGTAATTACTATCGACGAATGTAATTACTATCGACGAAGGTAATTACTATCAAGAAGATAATTACTATCAAGAAGGTAATTACTATCAAGAAGGTAATTACTATCGACGAAGGTAAATATTATCGACGAAGGTAATTACTATTCATAAATGTAATTACTATTCACAAAGGTAATTACTATCGACGAAGGTAATTACTATTCACAAAGATAATTACTATTCACAAAGGTAATTACTATCGATTTAATGGACTCTTAGATGATGACATATGGGCCCCCATAAAATAATCAAACTTACCACAAACGCCTCATAATGTACTTTTATATACATCAAGGATCGAATAAATATTACCACAAATCATTTTATTTTTAATCAACACATATTTAATCTTTCAACAATTATTAATCATTTATAACTTGTCGCCTCAATAATATAACATATATATACAGATGATAATCGTGACAATAATTGAATCAATAATATAAGAGATATGATGCAAAGAATTATCGTAAGAAATAATTGAGTATAAATGCTAAGTGACTTTCTCACGTAAAGATCAATAATCAATACCGTGCTTCTACTACGCAACCACGCCAGACATCGTATTTTTTACTACCGGGTAGTTCAACAGCTTTTAATGGTAACACCTCCGCCGTTATTTTTATAGAAAGATAATTTTGTCATTTTCTAACTACGACAATAATACTTCCGCCAGGGGGTCCACCATCGATTGAGCCGTCGTCTATTAATATTTCCCGACAAAAAGAATATTCCCCACCAAACGAATATTTTATAACAACTTGCTTATTTTGCAAAATTTATAAATATTACCCACAACTATAACATTATATCAAATTTATTCCATAATATTCAAAATAATATTTATAGAAAATTCATCTTTATTTATAAAAGTCAGGGTCTTACAACCTCCCTTCTTATGAAATTTCACGCTCTAAATTAGGGTGGTACGCACTGATATGATAAAGAGGTGAGGATACCTCAATACCTTTATCGTTAAAAATATTAAATTCATCTTCGCAATCCGCCAAAGATATTCATTAACAATTCATCTTTGCACTACAAAGCTAAAGATATACAATTATAAAACCAATAATGCCGAGATGCAATTTTAATAAGATGACGACCACGAATTATCCATGCACTTCATCGCCAAGGATATTCGTGTTTTCAATTACTATCATGATTATACCGAATAATCCTTGGTCATAATCATACCAAGTCTATCAATGCACTACTACCAAAGATGACTTTTTACCACATCCATGAATTAATATTTCATTCATTGAGACTCATTTCAATAATTAATCCATATCATCGAATCATCCTCGCACTACAGTGCCAAGGATATTCATTAAGATCACGACCACAAATTATCCATGCACTACTACCAAATATATAATCGTATTCATTAAGATCACGACCACAAATTATCCATGCACTACTACCAAAGATAATCGTGTATTCATTAAGATCACGACCACGAAATTATCCATGACTACTACTACCAAAGATAATCGTGTATTCATTAAGATCACGACCACGAATTATCCAATGCACTACTACCAAAGATAATCGTGATTTTAATTAAGGTTATGATTATACCAGAACAATCCTCGGTCATAATCATACCAAGTCCATCTATTCACGTAAAGCCACGATAACTTTTCAACACAATATAAGTATGAGGATAATGATATAAAGAATCAATCAAATGAGATAAAGGATAAATATTAAACATTTATAATATAATTTATCCAGATTCAAGAATATCCCCATGTTATCAATCACTTAATAATCTCATAATCTAATATCATTAATATTATAACAATATTTTAATCACTTCTTAAATTTATAAATAATTTATCTCAATTATTTACGCTTTTACCATATAATGCATTTAATCATTCAAAATGCCATACTCATAAGATATCATCACCAATTATCAAATCCTCATCAAAAAATATGCATATACTCTATATAGGATTCTCTAGCCATAAAATCCTATTTTCAACTTTCATACTTCACATAACATATTTAACTCATATGTTCAGAATTAAATTATTTTCATGAAAAATACCAAATCAGTCCCAAAAATATTTCTTTTCTGAGATTTAGCATAATATAGTCCCATGATGAAAATATATTTTTCTCTAATTTTAAAATTCTTTTACTATTTTTCAAAAATCAATTTCTAATTAATTCTTTAAGAAATTAGCTACCTCAAGTTTAACTCCAAAATTCCCAAATCTTGGCAGGACCTTACACATGTTAATGTGAGCCTCCAGCTTAAATTTCATGGTCATTTGAGTTATAGAACTCCGCTTATAGCATTTTTCGTCGTAAAATCCTAAATATTGAAATGGTCATAACTTGCTCATTTTAAGTCTGAATGAGCTCATTTTTGGACACGATGTTCAGATACCATATACTCTATGTCCCAAAAGGCCTGAATTTTTCTCACTAATTAAGTGGCCAAACAACCCTTACAAAAACGTGGCAAAGAACTTTTTGGACATTTTGAAGTTTTGACTCCTTTGCTAAAAGCAAATTCACACAAAAATCTACAACACCTTTTCAAAGATTCCACTTGGATTAGTTAGGTAACTCATAGATCTAACTCTAGGACTTGACCACACTCAAAAATTCAAAATATAATAGGAGATTTGGTCAATTAAATTTCATGTTACGCTTTTTCACCAAAATCTGGTTTTTAACTCCTCAGGATTTTAAGAAACTTTCATGTTTTCACATACTAACCAACATAACTCATCACAACACTTACTAATACCACGATACCCATAATTTTCATTAGTCCAATGCTTTTATTATGACTTTCATCATAAACCACGAAATCTGCTCATTTTAGTTGAAGAAATATTTGAGGGTTTAAGAAATGGGTTTTATATCGGGGTCAATACGAAATTCGATTTCACGCCTAAGTAGGCTAAGAAGTCTTCAAGAATACGCCAGAAATTTATTAATAATAGAAATATCATTCAAAACTGTGACTTTCATCCAAGACTTGATAAGACGTCACATCGATACCAACCGCGACTTCTATCCCTTAACCTAGATAAGACCTCACAATGATACCTATAAACTTGCCATCTTCATTCACGATGTCGCCTACGAAAAGTCCGGCTTTTGCATTCCACACAAGGAAGTCAACAACGAAAGGTTCGGGGCTCTTTACTTATGGCTTGATATGACAATAATCGACTTTAGTAGTTTGGTTACTTGAATTCGCACAACAAGTTGGTTATGAATATAAAACTAACAACCTTACGAAAAGCATGATGAGTAGTTAACCAATCGATTCCTAAAATCACATCAAAGGCAAATATTTTCAAAAAGATAAGATCGACAGTAACGTGAAAATGTTTATTCGAATCAAACAAGATTTAAAAATAGTAAAGCGAACGAAGGCTCCTACTAACGAAGTTTCAACCAATAAGTCAAAGTTTAACTTCTTCTGAGTTAAATTTAAACGCCGAACACAACTAGTGAAATAAAAGAGTGGGTAGAATCGGTATCTAACACTCAGATAAACTTCGCAAGAGCTTATGATTAACTTACCCGTGATAATTTTATTCAGTTCCTCGTCACGAGAAAAAACGCTCTCTCTTAAACTATCGGCTTTGGTTTGTCTGGGGACACCTTTGGTGCCTCCATCCGAGTTGAATTTGTCTTCAAGAAACGACAAAATCGAGTTAAGTGACCTTCTTCCACAATTATAACATGCTTTGACTGGCATGACGCGCAGCTGATCGATGATGTGTCCTCTCCTCCGCATTTGGAGCATATGATAGTGGTCTTTCTCCTTCCTTAACAACGCAAGTCTTTGGTCGACGCTTTCCATCATTGTTGAATCTCCTTTTCTTGAAATGTCCATTCTTATTGCTTTGACCCCGATTACCACCGGTGATTACCATATCCGCCCGTTGATTCCTCCACGCTTTGTTGTCACCGCTTCGATGACTACTCTCACCGGTATTATAATTTTGCTTACCGCTTCTTTTTAGTTAATACACTGACTCGTTATCGCGCTTCCACTAATCGAGCCCTATTTACAACATCTCAATACAAACACGCTTTATGAGAAATAAGATGTCGACGTATCTCCCGCTTCAAACCTCTTAAAAACATTCGCGCCATTCTCTTCATTATCCACCAAGTGGGACGAATCGTGATAACTCCGCAAATTTTGCCTCGTATCATGACACTCGGCCATATTGTTTTGTTCCAACTTGATAAACTCTACCTCCTTCATGTGGCTAATACTTTCAGAAAGTATTTGTCGTTGAATGTACTCCCCGAACTTCTCCCAAGATATCTTCGAGCAAAAGAGAGTCGAGTACGCTTTTACCGATTCCCACCAAGAATCGCCTCTCCGCCAAGAACATAAAGGCGTGAAGGGAACCTTTTGCTCCTCTGGAAAGCATCCCAAGACATCAAATATCTTGTAATCTGCTTTATCCATGCTTCCGCCGTAAGTGGTTTTGGTTTCACCTTAAACTCCCGGTGGTCCCAGCTCCTTGAATTGTTTAATGGTGACCGAATCGAGAGTTTTCCGTGTTTCCACTTACGCTTTGGATGTAAGTCGCTTACCGATGTCGCATGAATTCTAAAACCTCTTAAACGCATCATTCGATACGCCACCCATCTCGGTCGCCACTTACATGGTACATAAATTCAAATACAACTTATAATATAACTGCTGTGGTACAATACGACATAAACTATGAGTTTGAATACAAATATTGTCTACTAGATATTATACAAACTCAAAAGGAGTCCTCATTACAACTATTATCACACTATTTCACGTAATAAATGAGGACTATTAATGCTATCCTCCCGACCATTACTTCTCTCCCGACTCGTCTCAAATATGTTCTCATTTCCTCAAGAGAATAAAGGAAAGAAAGGGTGAGCTCAACTAGCCCAAAGAAGAAATATTATTACACTAAGATAATGCAGTAATAAATTATCATTAGCCTTCAACAAATATTAAACCGATAAAATACAATAGACAACCAGCTTTAATCATAGCTTAATAAGCAATCCATTAAAAGAGTCAAGAGAGAATAAAGTCTACTATCTTTTAGGTTTTAAAAGGTTTTCATCAATTTTTATCACGAGACTCACTTTTTAATAAATAAACCACCACATCTAATCATCCCCGCATTACTACAAGGATTTTCATCAAATTATCAATGGTCATGACTATACCGAATCACCCCCGGGTCATAATCATACCAAAATTATCCATCATCGCATTACAGCCACCGAGGACTTTTGTCACATCATTTATATCAAGTCATGATTATACCGAATGATCCCCGGTCATAATCATACTAAGTTCATCTACGCACGTAAGCCAAAGATAACATAATATAACACGAGGATGATGATAATGACATAATAATTCAATAAAACAAGTTCAAGAATTATTTAATCCATGAATTATTAACGCCCAAATTGTCAACACGATATCGCTTTCAGAGAGTAAAATTCAAGAATGATCGTAAGAATATTTCCATGAAAAGATATCGATGAAACGCAAATATCAAGGATATTCTACTAATTTCATGGAGTATAGAAGTCAAAGTTTTAACCAACCGGGTATAATAAAGAATGGAATAACAAAAGAAATCACCATGCATGCGATTTCGATGTATGTGTTATTCCAACATAATAATAATAATCTAACCAAAGTCGTGAAATTCACACCGGCTGTGATGTTCCAATGTAATAATAAAGATGGAACTGCATCCTGTAAAACACACGATAGATATTCCAATGTAATAATAAAGATTTTAACCAGTCCTGTAAAACACACGCATGTGATGTTCCAATGTAATAATAAAGATTTTAACCAGTCCTGTAAAACACACGCATGTGATGTTCCAATGTAATAATAGAAGAATGTCACCAAGTATAGGTAAACCACAGATACAAAAGTTATTCCAATGTAATAATAAGCAATGGAATAACATAAGGATTTCACCAAGTATAGGTACGCCACCATGTATACAAAGTTATGTATAGGTATGCCACTTTTTACAAAAGTTATTCCAATGTAATAATAAAGAATGGAATAATGTAAGTTCTCTTCAAGAAGAAAGAATAACACCCCTCACCGTAAAAGAACCTAATATAAAGTAAAGAAGAGTAGTTGTAATACTCTTCTTCTTTCTATAATTTTCTCTATAGCTTTCTCTATAATTTCTCTCTCTGTAGTTTCAATGAATTCGTAAGAAAATAAATGAAGGAACGAGCTTCTATTTATAGTAAAAATGGAATGCATAAGAATTAATCCATGAACTATCCAGTATTGATTTACTTTAATCTGACTATCCATATTTAAAGAAAAATCTTTTAAATAAAATATAATATATTCTATTTATATAAAAACATTTTACTATGCAAACACTATGCAATACTATGCAAAACACTACGCAAAAATACTACGCAACACTACGCATAATAAAATATAATATATTCTATTTATGTAATAACTTTAATAAAGTATTCTATTTTATATAAAAAGATGTTTCGCTTTTATTACGCTAATAATACTAATAAAACAAAACGCCATTATCGCTATAATAATTCATATTATTAATCGACAATAATGGAATCAAACCGAGTGACTTCTCATATAAAGATCAATAATCAATACCGCGCGCTACTACGCAACCACACGACATCGCATTTTTTTACTACCGAGTAGTTCAACAAGATCAACCAGAAACTTCCGCCGTTATTTTAATAAAATATTTTTGTCGCTTTCAATCCGACAAATAATTTCATAGGGTCCACCAATGATTGAGCCATTGTATTTAATATTCCCTCGCTAAACCGAATATTCCCCACCAATCGAATATAATATAACCACTCAGATACTTTGCAAAATTTATAAATACTACCCACAACTATAATATTATCTCAAATTCACACCATAATATTAAAAATTATTTCACCAAATTTAAATCTTTATTAATAAAATCTGGGTCTCACAATCTCCTCCTTATGGAATTTCACCTCGAAATTAGGGTGGTACGACTGGTATGATAAAGAGATGAGGATACCTCAATACCTTTATCGCTTAAAAATATTAAATTCATCTTTGAAATCCGCCAAAGCTATTCATTAACAATTCATCTTTGCACTACAAAAGCAAAAGATATACAACCGTAGAAACCAATAATGCTAAGACGCAGCCTTAATAAGATCACTACCACTAATTATCCATGCACCAACGCCAAGGATATTCGTGTTTTCAATTACTATGATGATTATACCGAATAACTCTCGTCATAATCATACCAAGTCCATCTACGCACGTAAGCCACGTATTTACTTTGAACGCATCCATGAATTAATATTTCATCACGAGACTCACCAATAATTAATCCACATCATCGAATCATCCCCGCACTACGTGCCAAGGATATTCATTAAGATCACGACCACAAATTATCCATGCACTACTACCAAGATAATCAGAGCCAATCAATTACTATGCATGATTATACCCAAACAATCCTCGGTCATAATCATACCAAGTCCATCTATGCACGTAAGCCACGTGATGACTTTGAACACATCCATGAATTAATATTTCATCACGAGACTCAAATTTCAATAATTAATCCACATCATCGAATCATCCCCGCACTACGTGCCAAGGATATTCATTAAGATCACGACCACAAATTATCCACGACTACTACCAAAGATAATCAGTGTTTTCAATTACTTGCTATGATTATGCCAACAATCCTCGGTCATAATCATACCAAGTCCATCTACGCACGTAAGCCACGTATGACTTACTTTGAACACATCCATGAATTAATATTTCATCACGAGACTCACCAATAATTAATCCACATCATCGAATCATCCCCGCACTACGTGCCAAGGATATTCATTAAGATTACCACGACCACAAATTATCCATGCACTACTACCAAAGATAATTGTGTATTCATTTACTACTATGATTATACCGAATAATCCGTGGTCATAATCATACCAAGTCCATCTACGCACTACAAAGCCACAAACGACTTTCAACATAATATAAAATACGAGGATAATGATATAAAGAATCAATCAAATGAGATAAAGGATAAATATTAAACATTTATAATATAATTTATCCAGATTCAAGAATATCCCCATGTTATCAATCATTTAATAATCTCATAATCTAATAACATTAATATTATAATAATATTTTAATCACTTCTTAAATTTATAAACAATTTATCTTAATTGTTTACACTTTACCATATAATGCATTTAATCATTCAAAATGTCATACTCATAAGATATCATCACCAATTATCAAATCCTCATCAAAAAATATGCATATACTCTATATAGGATTCTCTAGCCATAAAATCCTATTTTCAACTTTCATATTTCACATAACATATTTAACTCATATGTTCAGAATTAAACTATTTTCATGAAAAATACCAAATCAGCCCCAAAAATATTTCTTTTCTGGGATTTAGCATAATATAGTCCCATAATGAAAATATATTTTTCTCGAATTTTTAAAATTTATTTACTATTTTTAAAAATCAATTTCCACTTAATTCCTTAAGAAATTAGCTACCTCAAGTTTAACTCCAAAATTCCCAAATCTTGGCAGGACCTCACACATGTTAACGTGAGCTTCCAGTTTAAATTTCATGGTCATCTGAGTTATAGAACTCCTAAGTAGCGTTTTTCATTTTAAAACCTAAATATTGAAATAGTCATAACTTGCTCATTTTAAGTCGAATGAGCTCATTTTTGGACAGGAGGTACTTTATACCATATACTTTCATGTCCCAAAAGGCCAGAATTTTTCTCATAATTTAAGTGGCCGAAACAGCCTCTCTAAAATCATGGCAGTAAGCTTTTTTTCTTTTTTGCAGCTTTGCACCCCTTTGCTAAAATCAGTCCACACAAAAATCTACAACACCTTTTCCAGTAATTCCACTTGGATTAGTTAGGTAACTCATAGATCTAACTCTAGGACTTGACCACATTCAAAAATTCAAAATATAATAGGAGATATGGTCAATTTAATTTCATGTTACGCTTTTCACTAAAATCTGATTTTCAACTCTTTGTGATTTCTAAGAAACTTTCATGTTTTTACGCACTAACCAACATAACTCATCATAAAACTTACTACTATACTTCATATACCCATGATTTTCATTATTCCAATGCTTTTATTATGACTTTCATCATAAACCACGAAACTGCTTATTTAGTCAAAGAAATATTCGAGGGTTTAAGAAATGGGTTTTTGTCAGACTCGGTCAATACAAAATTCGATTTCACGCCTAGGGTAGGCTAGGAAATCTTCAAGAATACGCCAAGAAATTTATTAATGATAGAAATATCATTCAAAATCACATTTTATCCAAGACTTGATAAGACGTCACATCGATACCAACCATGACTTCTATCCCTTAACCTAGATAAAGACCTCACAATGATACCTATAAACTTGCCATCTTCTTCATTCACGATGTCGCCACGTAAAGTCCTATTTTGCATTCCACACAAGGAAGTCAACAACGAAAGGTTCGGAGCTCTTTTCTTATGGCTTGATATAACAAAGATTAACTTTAGGGTTTGGTTACTTTGAATTCAGATAACAGTTGGTTATGAATATAAAAGCTAACAACCTTACGAAAAGCATGATGATTAGCTAACCAATCGATTCCTAAAAATCACATCAAAGGCAAGTATTTTCAAAAGATAAGATCGACAGTAACGTGAAAATGTTTATTTGAATCAACAAGATTTAAAAATAAGAATGCAGAACGAAGGCTCTTACTAACGAAGTTTCAACCAATAAGTCAAAGTTTAACTTCTTCTGAGTCAAATTTAAACGCTGAACACAACTAGGTGAAATAAAAGAGTGGGTAGAACTTGTATTGAATAAAGTATAGACTTCGCATTAATTTATAATTAACTTACCCGTAATAACTTCGCTCGGCTTTCTCGGCAAACGCCTCGCTTAAATTACCGAAGTTCGACTTTTACTATAGGTACATTCCACCCTTAAGTGCTTCTTCACATTCCCCGATCCATTATTTGAATCATTATTCTCCCGATCCATATCGAATTCGGGTCGACCGCTATGCATGTGGTAATTCAATTCGATGTCAGTTCTCCCAATTGTCATTCCAAAAGCAAAGTCCATTTCATCTATTTCGCTTTATCGATCTGGACGCCTTTTTCTACACTATCAACGCGTACAGGCAAATTTTTACCCATGATCGCCTATTCTCCTTCGCTCATTGTTTCTTCTTTAGCCGATCTTTGATTTTTAAATTCTCGATTCCAACTTTAATATCTTACACCGCCAAAGCGTGATTTTGTTCGAGCATCACATATCTGTAACCCAATTTTGAATTGTCAGATCCCTTTGTTCCACGCATCGCTTGCCGCTCTTCAACCTCGTTTCTTCTAGCTCACGAACACGATTTTGTAATTCTAAGTTTTGATCATAAATTTCTTCTAACCAATTCCCTCGTTCTCCTCTTCTTCCTCTTCTTCTTCTCTTCTTCCTCACTTTCACCGCTACCTCTCAAGAATTAGCTTCTAAGCAACAATTAGTTCTTCATTCACTACGTGGATATCTCTAATTTGTTCCTCGTCTGACAATCGCATTAACCTCGATTAGTGATTAAAGGTGTCACAATGGTCACATTCACTCCATCAGTGAATATTTTCACCGCCATTTCCAAACACCGCCACAACACAAGGGTTAATTAATATATCAAATATTATCCCTATACTCCTCGACCCACCAATTAAATACCAAATAAACTTAGGTAGGTCATACTAACGGGCGAATTTCCGCCTCCCCTCCTAGTTCTTATCTCACATCTTAGCCAGTGATCATATCCCTAAGCTCGATACCAACCGCGACGCCTCCAAAATTAGTATATACGCCACCCATCTTGGGTCGCCACTTACATGGTACATAAATTCAAATACAACTTACTAATATAACTGCTCAGTACAATACGACATAAACCATGAGTTTGAATACAAATATTGTCTACTAGATATTATACAAACTCAAAAGGAGTCCTCATTACAACTATTATCACACTATTTCACGTATTAAATGGACTATTAATGCTATCCTCTCGACCATTACTTCGCTCCCCGACTCGTCTCAAATATGTTCTCATTTCCTCAAGAGAATAAAGGAAAGAAAGGGTGAGCTCAACTAGCCCAAGAAGAAATATTATGACTAAGATAATGCGTAATAAATTATCATTAGCCTTCAACAAAGTTAAGTTAAACCGATAAAATACAATAGACAAATCCAGCTTTAATCATAGCTTAATAAGCAATCCATTAAAAGAGTCAAGAGAGAATAAAGTCTACTATCTTTTTAGGTTTTAAAAGGTTTTCATCAATTTTTATCACGAGACTCACTTTTAATAAATAAACCACCACATCTAATCATCCCCGCATTACTACTGGCCAAGGATTTTCATCAAATTATCAATGGTCACGACTATACCGAATCACCCCCGGTCATAATCATACCAAAAATTATCCATCACCGCATTACAGCCAATCGAGGACTTTTGTCACATCATTTATATCAAGTCATGATTATACCGAATGATCCCCTCGTCATAATCATACTAAGTTCATCATCTCGCGCACGTAAGCCAAAGATAACATAATATAACATGAGGATGATGACAATGACATAATAATTCAATAAAACAAGTTCAAGAATTATTTAATCCATGAATTATTAACGCCCAAATTGTCAACATGACATCGCTTTCAGAGAGTAAAATTCAAGAATGATCGTAAGAATATTTCCATGAAAAGATATCGATGAAACGCAAATATCAAGGATATTCTACTAATTTCATGGAGTATAAGTCAAAGTTTTAACCAACCGGGTATAATAAAGAATGGAATAACAAAAGAAATCACCACGCACGCAGATTTCGATGTATGTGTTATTCCAACATAATAATAATAATCTAACCAAAGTCGTGTGAAATTCACACCGACAGTGATGTTCCAATGTAATAATAAAGATGGAACTGATCCTGTAAAACACACGATAGATATTCCAATGTATAATAAAGATTTTAACCAGTCCTGTAAAAACACATGCATGTGATGTTCCAAATGTAATAATAAAGATTTAACTGTGTCCTGTAAAACACATGCATGTGATGTTCCAATGTAATAATAAGAATGTCACCAAGTATAGGTAAACTGCACAGATACAAAAGTTATTCCAATGTAATAATAAGCAATGGAATAACATAAGATTTCACCAAGATATAGGTACGCCACAGATACAAAGTATATATAGGGTATGCCACTTTTACAAAGTTATTCCAATGTAATAATAATGAAATGGAATAATGTAAGTTCTCTTCAAGAAGAAAGAATAACACCCCTCACCGTAAAAAGAACCTAATATAAAGTAGTGAAGTAAGGGTATCACTCTTCTTCTTTTCTATAATTTTCTCTCTATAGCTTCTCTCTATAATTTCTCTCTCTAGTAGTTTCAATGAATTCGTAAGAAAAATAATGAAGGAACGAGCTTCTATTTATAGAAAAATGGAATGCATAAGAATTAAATCCATGAACTATCCCGTATTGATTTACTTTTAATCTGACTTCATTCCATATTTAAAGAAAAATCTTTTAAATAAAATATAATATATTCTATTTATATAAAACATTTTACTACGCAAACACTACGCAATACTATGCAAAACACTATGCAAAAAATACTACGCAACACTACGCATAATAAAATATAATATATTCTATTTATGTAATAACTTTAATAAAGTATTCTATTTTATATAAAAGATGTTTCGCTTTTATTACGCTAATAATACGAATAAAACAAAACGCCATTATCGCTATAATAATTCATATTATTAATCGACAATAATGGAATCAAACCGAGTGACTTCACATAAAGATCAATAATCAATACCGCAGCGCTACTACGCAACCACACGACATCGCATTTTTACTACCGAAAGTAGTTCAACAAGATCAACAGAAAACTTCCGCCGTTATTTTAATAAAATATTTTTGTCGCTTTCAATCCGACAATAATTCTCTTGCTGGGGTCCACCAATGATTGAGCCATTGCATCAGATATTCCTAATAAACCGAATATTCCCCCTAAACCGATATAAATTCTCTACCAATCGAATATAATATAACCACTGCATACTTTGCAAAAAAATTTATAAATACTACCCACAACTATAATATTATCTCAAATTCACACCATAATATTAAAAAATTATTTTTTCACCAAATTTAAATCTTTTCATTAATTCTATTTATAGAAAAACGAGGGTGGCTATTAATCTTAACGAAGGGTCAAAATGACTTTTGGTAATATCAAGAGACAACTACTATTCATGAAAGGGTAATTAACCTTGAAACAGAAGAGGCGCTTAACTCTTGGTAATATCAAGGACAACTACTATTTGCGAAGGGGTAATTACTATCGACGAAGGTAATTACTATCGACGAAAGGTAATTACTATCAAGAAGGTAATTCCTATTTAAGAAGGTAATTACTATCGACGAAGGTAAATACTATTGACGACGAAGGTAATTACTATTCACAAAGGTAATTACTATTCACAAAGGTAATTACTATCGACGAAGGTAAATATTATCGATGAAGGTAATTACTATTCACAAAGGTAATTACTATTCACAAAGGTAATTACTATCGATGAAGGACTCTTAGATGATGACATATACCCCCCATAAAATAATCAAACTTACCACAAACGCCTCATAATGAGACTCTTTATATACATCAAGGATTGAATAAATATTACCACAAATCATTTTATTTTTAATCAACACATATTTAATCTTTCAACAATTATTAATCATTTATAACTTGTCGTCTCAATAATATAACATATTATATGAGATGATCTCGTGACAATAATTGAATCAATAATATAAGAGATATGATGCAAAGATTCTATCGTAGCAATAATTGAGTATAAATGTAAGTGACTTCTCACGTAAAGATCAATAATCAATACTGTGTCTTCTTACGCAACCACGCCAGACATCAGATACTTTTCTTGTCTAGGGTAGTTCAACAGCTTTAATTCAGTAACACCTCCGCCGTTATTTTTATAGAAAGATAATTTTGTCGCTTTCTAACTACGACAATACTTTCGTTAATGGGTCCACCATCGATTGAGCCGTCGTCTTTAATATTCCCCTACAAAAAGAATATTCCCAGACCAAACGAATATTTTATAACAACTTGCTTACTTTGCAAAATTTATAAATATTACCCACAACTATAACATTATATCAAATTTATTCCATAATATTCAAAAATAATATTTATAGAAAATTCATCTTTATTTATAAAAGCTGGGGTCTTACAACAGTACCCAAAAGTAGTGGGTATACAAAGACTCACTCAATGTAATCCATCATATCGTGGGTGTGTCAGAGGTAATGGGTGGCACGGTAAATCGGGAAAAGAGAGTACAACCTATCAACTAAGTCTTCACAAACAGGTACGTTCATATTCATATTCACACATACACACAACTGAGAATTATTATCTCTCTCAATACACTAGACATTACATCCTCCATTGTTAACCTTGTGAACACGATATCGACTCTCACGCTGAAGCTATCCCCGACGGTTGGCCTAGCCATTCGCCAAGCTTGTGGTGTTTATCGTGTTTACTTGTGCGAGATCGTATGCCTTATGTGATCGGGATGTCGGAGAAGATATCATGCTAACATCAAGCGCTGAAGGAGGGGTGAGTTCTAGTGTCATTGAAATTTTCAATCACAATCGTTTAACCTACTTCTAAGATGGTGAGGAGTAGAGATAGTACGCCAGAAGGGCAAGCGATGGCTGTTAGCTCATCACTGCCTCGTGTTTCGGTAAAGGATCGTCTGGGTCCTTCTAAAAGTGTTCACGAGAGCACGACCTCTAAGCATAATTCGGGTGATCTCCGTCCAAAGATCCATGGTGGAGCCGATTTGAGGTTGGTCTTTGATGCGGATAAGGGGCATGATCGTGGTCGGGGGGCGCAGCAGAGGGCTCACCGACTAAGACTCATCGTCAAGTGGTCGGAGGACAGAGTCGACAAGTCAAGCGAGGATGGCGGACGGCGTATAAAGCCTCGAGGTTCAAGTAAAGCAGAGAGAGAAGATATAGCCAAACAGATGCTTGGTGCGGCGGAGTTAAGGGGACGAAGCATCTAGCCATGTTCAAATCCGAAAGGCGAGTAAGCATAAGGAGATGCCACGAGAGGTAAAGAGCCGGAGCATTCTACACATGTGTTTAGGGATCGCTTCTCACGATAGAGGAGATCGAGGAGCAGAACTCCCGTGGCCTCAAGAAGAAGCACTCGGTGGTCGCTGGTTCTCGAAAGATCGAGACGACGACATCGCGAAGGAGCAGTCGAGGGAGATCGTGCTGTAAACCGTAAGAAGAGAGATCATCGCTGACCATTCTCATCACGAGGATGTAATCAGACGCGGGAGTAGATCCGAAGCCCACAAGGCGGCAATGAGATCGGCAGGAGGAGGTCGATCCACTCGTGAGGCGTAATGTCGCTCAGAGAAAGAGGTCTCCTCGCGTTCCGAAGGTGTTGATTTTTAGTGAAGGAGCTGAAAGAGCTCCGAAAGCGGTTGGTCCGAGATTCAACAGTGAAGGACACTCCGGAAAGAAGGCATCCCTTTTTCCTGGATATTCTCGAGGAGAAGGCGATATCACCAAAGAAGTTGCCTCAGATGGAGAGTTACGATGGGTCCGGGGACCTTACGACCATAAATACCAGCGCTCGACCGCCTTCGTGGATTATTATGATTTCACTGATGCTGCTAAGTGCCACACATTTGTTCCGACATTGAGGAAAGATGTGAGGCAGTGGATGAGGACTTTGCAGTCAGATTCAATTTCCTCTTGGACCGAGCTTTGCAATAAGTTTCATGCCCGCTTTGGGAGCAACCAAAGGAGAGGGAAGCCCACTAGTTCATTAAAGACAGTCCCAAGTAGCTTCACCAACGAGTCCTTGGGTCAATATGTTAAGAGGTTCGTAGAAGCGGTTGGTCGTGTGTCCGACCTCAATGATCTCCGTGCCGTAGGTTTGTTTCGTAATGGGCTAGATCTGGTAAAGTCCGAAAGTTGGTGAAGAAGTTGATGTTCAACCATCCAAAGAGCTCGCGTAAGCTTTTGACAAAGCGTAGGCGGATATATTGTTGTAGAGAGGCTATGAATAGCCCAAACGCCCTTCTTCGCACCGGTTAAAGGATGCAGATGCTCCTAAGGCGCGATGGCGATCGTAGAAAGGGGGAGGATATAATGATCGGACGGATGGCGATCAAGAAGAAATTCAATAACTCATGGCGACAGAGGAGTAGTAGTCGTCCACTGCGTCCGCTTCGAAGGTGAATAAGGTTTACACCAAGTCAACACGGATAGTTTGGTGATTTTGGACCAAATCGAGAACCAAATGATTCTATGAGCCACCCAGACCACATCAAGCGTGCGGTGGCAATACCCAAAAATATTGTGGCTACCATCAAGCCACCGGGTCACGATACTAATGAATGTTGCAATTTGAAAGATTTCATAGAGAGGAAGATTCAAAACGGTTTCATTGGTTCAAGATGTGGCGGGAGGGACCAACAAGGTCAAAGAAAATGTCGATCGTCTTGCTCGCACTGCTCAAACGGTCCCACCCGCCAAAGTATTCCAATACCACCGCCAAGGCACGTCGTTGATGTAATAACCCCATGGACTGCGGAAGTTGGTAGGAAGAAGAGAGAGGATATCTCGAATTCGGTTATGTCCGTGGTGGGTGCTCCCCAAGGTCGGCTGCACCTTTTCGAGGACCTGTTATTTCTTTCACCGATGCAGATTATCCTTTGAGGCTATCGAGCCGCATGAGGGGGCGCTGGTGATCACAAATAAGTGGGGTTCGTTGAGAGATGTGAAGCGCATGATGATAGACAACGGGTCTTCAGAGACATTTTATATGCCCATGCTTATTAGAGGATGATCTTGATGGGCGAAAGATGGAGGTCAGGCGGGGAGGCTTCTTTATATGGCTTTAGCAACGATCCCATCGAGTCAGTAGCACCATCGAGCTCCCAAAGAATCTTCTACATAGCTCCTCAACAGTAGAAATAATATGTAAATTTTATGTTGTGCGTATGAGATTCTACTTACAACGCCATATTGGGAAGGCCTACACCGACAAATCTCCAAGCCAGAACTTCCATCCTCACTTCAAAATCAAGTTCCCACTACACAGAGAGTCGGAGAAGGGCAGGGGACTTAGTTCTGCTCGACGATGTTATAGAAATGCGGTTATTTCTTCCTGAGTGGGGTCGCAAATAAAACAAACCATGGCAATTGAGATCGAGCCCTTCACCGAAAGCAAATTTCTGAACCATTGGTAATTCCTGCAGGAGAGAGACTAAGAGATCGAGCTAGTCCTTGAAAAGCCGTAAAAGACAATGAAGATTGGTTCGGTTCCGCTGAACCTCTTCTGACAAACCTCGTGGAGCTCCTTTTGCCACGCTATGTGGACATTTTTGCATGGGAACCACAGGATATGCCCGAGTTAGCCAAAGATAATGAGCATGACTAGATGTAGATCTCGAAGAAGCCGCCTCGGCGAAAAAGGCGAATTTTTGCACCGGAGCGACGGAGATCATTGATGAGGAGATCGCAAAGTCATTATTACGACTTCATCTATGAAATTGATTATTCTGAGTGGATGGCTAATGTGGTGTTGGTGTGCGTAGGCGAGCGGAAAGTGGCGGGTTTGCATCGATTACACCGACCTGAATAAAGCTTGTCCGAAGGACTTTTATCCTCTACCCCATATCGACCAGCTCATCGATGCCACTTCGGGGTATGCATTACTAAGCTTTATGGATGCTTTTTCAGGTTACCATCAAATTTTCATGTGCAGGGAGGACATTCCAAAGACGGCATTCATTACACACCGTTAGGTGTATGCATATAAGAAGATGACCTTTGGCCTTATAAATGCTGGAGCCACCTACCAAAGAATGATGAACTTCGTCTTCAACAGGCAACTAGGGAGAAACATGGAGGTCTATGTAGATGACATGATCATGAAAAACATGCAGGTTCAGAAGCATTTGGACGATCTGGAGGAATGCTTCCAGACGGTCCGTCATCGCTTCACCGAGGCTCAATCCGCCAAAGTGTACCTTCGGACTTGGCGCAGGAAGTTCCCCGGGTATCTCGGTCACCGTAGGGCATCGAGGCCAACCCGGAAAGATCCAGCCATTCTTGACATGAAGACTCCTCGATCGCTCAAAGACGCCCAACGTCCCGATCGCGCAGATTGCAGCTCGAGGAGGTTTATGTCAAAGTCTCATGGAGAGATGCTTGCTGTTCTTCAATACATCAAGGGGCCAAGAATGCGAAGACGCTCCAGTGGACTTCTGAGTGTGAAGACGCCTTCCAAGGCATAAAGACATATCCGTCTTCTACTCCTTTATTGGTGAAACTCGCCCAACAGAGACCTTATATTTGTACCTTGCGTAGAAGTTCAAGTTAGCGATTGGAGCAAAGGTTGGTTCGGAGGTCATGGGAAGCGATATTCGGCCTATTATGTTAGTCACGCCCTACGAGATGTCAAAAATAGGTACCAATATTGAAAAATTTGCTTTTGCTTTGATAATCGCTAGTAGAGAAAGCTTCGACAATATTTTCAAGGTTCGGCTCCGTCGCTACACACGGATCACCCATCAAGAAGGTGATGAGCAAGCCGAGGTTTCGTGGAGACTAAAGCAGATGGACTATGGAATTATCCCAATTTTTCATTGAATATCATCCCCAACCGCTCGATCAAAGGTCGCCTCGGCCGATTTTATGGTGGAGTGCTCGCTCACCGGCGCGAGATGCCGAAGTCACCAGAGGTTTGAGACGTCCGATCGAGAAGTTCTTTGTTCTTCAAAGAGTCGAGAATGCTTGACGTCAGATGCAGATGGATCCTCTACAATGATCGTTAGTGGGGGTGAAATTATCTTGACAAGTCCGAGGATTCAAAGTGCAAAGAGCCATCGATTCGGGTTTAAAGCGACGAAACAACGAAGCCGAGTATGAAGCGTTGTTAGCAGGAGTTCGACCGGTGAAGAGTCTAGAGGTCCGTGTTCGATCATTTACAAGTGACTCTCAGCTGGTATTCAAACAACCGCTTCGGAGATTATGAAGCTCGTGGGACCGTGGATGATCAAGTATCCGGCGTAATTAGAAGATCCGACTTCAAGATGCTTCGCTTCTTATGAGTTTCTGTAGATAGAAGCGTAACGACAATTCCATTGTCGATGACCGTCGGTCGCCACTACTTGGATGCATATGTTTTCAACGGATCGGTTTATTTGGAAGTTTTGCAGCAAATGTTGTTCAAAGAGATGCGCGGTGATGTGTATCGAGCGATCTAACTGCCGGACGACTCCTACATCAAATATTTGGCGATGGCGTCCTTCCTTCTGGATCATATGTCAGCAAAGAAGATCAAGTACAAGAGTGTCAACTTCGTTCTTATCGATGGGGATCTTTATCGAAGGGCATTTTCACCACCACTATCAAGTGTCCGTTCCGTTTGAAGTCGAGTATGCCCTTTGGGAAGTTCATGAAGGCATTTGCGGCGATCACATGGCTGCTAAGTCATTAGCATACAAAGTTCTTCGGCAAGGGTACTACTGGCCAACGATCTTCAAGGAAGCTACCGAGTATGTGAAGAAGTATGAGATTTGTCAGCTCAACAGTCTGATCCCACATCAGCCACCATAAGATCTATACTCGATTTTATCTCCTATACCCTTTGTTGTCTGGGGGGTTGATATATTGGGACCATTGCCAAAAGCTAAGGGACAGGTTAGCTTCGTAATAGTTGCTATTGATTACATGACCAAGTGGGTAGAGGCGAAGCCACTTGGTTGATAATAACAGAGCGTGAATGTTTAAAGTTCATGAAAGAGTCCGTAATATTTCGCTACTGGATTCCCAAAGTGGTGATATCGCATAATGGACACCGGTTCAGGGGATCAAAATTTGAAGAATTTTTGAGGAGTCATGGGTTCAAAGACAAGAAGACTTCTTGGCTGGCATCATCCACAATGAATCTGCAAGTCGAGGTGACCAGCAGATGTCACGAATCTGGATCAAGCCAGATCGGATGAAGCTAAAGGAAGATGGCGTAAGAATCGCTCAACAGATTGTGGGCTTACCGGATTACACCGAGGACCACCACAGGGATTCACCTTTTGATTGGCTATGGTATCGATGCCTTAGTCCCAACCAAAATCGGATCTCCAAGTCTTCGTCACCAATTCAAAGAGATCTACAATGACGAAGGATCAAGGCCAACTTGGATCTGCTAGAAGAAGTCGAGAGGTAGCTTTGCTTCAAATTGGATGCTTATCAACGAAGAGTAGCTAAGCATTACAACAAAGGGGTCAAACTTCGAAGATTTGAGGTAGGAGACTTCGTCCTCAGATAAGCCGAAGCATCTACACCTCAGAACACAGAAAAGCTAACGCCGAACTGGAAAGGGCCGTATGAGGTGATCGAAGTATCAAAGCCAGGGACTTATCATTTAAAAGCATTAGATGGATCCGAGATCAAGAACACTTGGCATGTAGGCAGGCTTCAAAAATATTTCCAGTAGAGATCGAGTCAGTTCACCAAGAAGTCTGTACATGATTGTTCACCATCTATAAAAGTTTACTTTTTCACAACTGATCCTCTTCTTATTTGTCCTAAGTTCACAATGGTGTAAGGAGGTATGGTCGGACTCGCTGGCCATTCGATGGTAGCCTATCTATTTGTTGCCCAGCGTGGTAGACAAATCCTATGTTCTTTTATATTGCTTTTACCGAGGGCGGTAAATCTATAGTTCACCGAAGTAAGGAGGACGGGGTGGACTCGCTGACCATTCGATAGTAGCCTCTTCGGCAGGAGTGTCCTTATGGTTTTGTTATACCCTACGTGGTAGACAAATTTCATGATCCTCTTAATTTTGATTTACCGCGAGTGGTAAACAAAATGCACTGGAGTAAGGAGGTATGGTCAGACTTGCTTACCATTCGATGGAAGCCTTATTGTCAGGAGTTTCCCTATGAATTTGTGACCCCGTGTGGTAGACAAATTCCATGATCCTTATATCTTGGTTCCTATATAATTGTTTCACCCCGTGTGGTAGCCAAATTCCATGATCCTTATATCTTGGTTCCTATATAATTGTTTCACCCCGTGTGGTAGACAAATTCCATGATCCTTATATCTTGGTTCCTATATAATTGTTTTACCCCGAGTGGTAAACAAAATTCCGATGGTGCAAAGAGGATCAGCCGAATTCATCTGACACATAACCGATGTCACACTTCGGAAACGATAAGTATACATTACTTTATTTTGTTCAAGTGTTGAGTTCAATTCATTCAATTCAGTTCATTAAATTCTATCCATTAAATTTAGTTCACTTCATTTCATTTTTAACTGTTATATGCCTTAACTAGTTCAAAATCTAAGCTCGGTTCATTCAAATCCATTGGTACTGAATTATTGACAAGAAATGAAAAGCATTATGCAGAAGTCATGACATAGAAAGCTGAAATTTCATCAGTAAGCATCGATCTATTCATTCATATTGACAAACACATTGAGCAAAAACAAAAATTCCAGAACAATCTCAAAAACATAGGAATCATAGCAAAGGGTCCCTAAACCAAAGTCTTTAAAACCAAATCCTTAAACAATTTCCAAAATAATGTAAATTTTCACAAATATTCTTAAATAAAATCCGGAAAGACAAGAGTATTCACTTCACGATCATCCTCGCCATCCCAAGAGTCGAGCAAAGTCAGGTCCACGTTAGTTGTAATCAACTTCTCCTTGCCACGACTTCGCGCAGAGCTCATAGCTTTCGAATATATCTTCATGATCTCTCCGTTAATCTCATCCGATGTACGATACTCTTCACGGATCTGCTTTGCGAAGGGCGTCATTTGCTTAGGAGGCCCAAGGTCCCAAGAGCCTTGAAGTTCTCGGATTTCTTCTTCAAGCTTCGACGCTTATTCGTATGATAGCGAGTTTCTACTAGCTCTAGCTTTTGGATCGCTTTAGTCAAAATCTTAGCATCGCCTTTTAACTCTTTGATCTTCTCCATCCTTATTTCGCCTCCTCTCAACCAAATCAACGCTCATCTTGACGATCTCCTCATATTGTGCTTTAGTTGACTTCAGTTCTTCATTGGATGTCTTCACATCTCCTTTGGCTTGGGCCAACTCTTTCCGAAGACCTTCATTTGTGTGAAGAACGCTCTAACGTTAAGTCCTTTCCCGAGCCAGAGCAAACTTCAGGATGGCCTTCTTCTTTTTCATTGTCTCTTCTTCGGTTTCAGCTTCGATAGACTTTGGACGCAGACGTCCGAACACAAAGATTCGCCACTGCATGTCCAAAGATCATTTGATCGGTTTAATCAGTATAAGTATGAAGATAAATACGGAAATTAAAGAGAGAACCATTTACCTTCGCCAGATAGCTCATGCTTTCATTAAGCAAATCCCCGCTCGAATCGTTCCCAAATCGATGGTCATCCAGTCCTCACTTGACGAAAAGCGTCAAACAGTTGAAAAGGAAAGTTGGCATTAAATCGAGGCCACATGGTTGGAGAGGCCATAGCATCATGCTAAAATTCAGAGGTTGGCTGTCTTAGAGGAGAAGACACAGGCTGATCGCAAGTTCGTGGCAGATCCGTATATATATTTTTCGGAGAGGGAGATCGAACAGGATTAGGTTCGTGGACTGGTGAGGGAGCGGAGGATGAACTTAGATGGCTGTCTGATGGTTGTTTCCTTTTCCTAGATAGGACGAGGATAGATTCGACCAGTTCATCATCAGGCACTTGAATTTCCGTTGGGACTATTGGGGGAATGTCAGTCGAAGACGATGGAACTCGGAGCTCCTCGGCAGTCAATGGAGTAATCTTTGTCCTCAGCTTTTTAGCACGGAGGACCTTCGCCCAATCGTGTAGAGGTATGTCAAGTAGGCTTCTCTTAATCGGAACCGATTCAGAAGGTACAGAACTAGGGTTGGATGAAGGGTTTGCTTGTGGAATTGCTTCTGGAATTGTTTCCGGATCGCTTTCAGGATTTGTTTCCGGCTGGGTGGATTTAGATTTCTTGGCGGCTCTTTTCCTTCGACGAGGTCTGAGAGATTCTTCAGGAACGATGGGTTCATCAGTTTGGGGTTCGTCATTCTGAGGAGAAACAATGGGTGGATCGGTGACGGGGGGATCAGCTCGAGGAGATTTTTCAGTCGGAGGCTCTTCACTTGCATCCATAATCTCCCTTGCCAAAAAGTCTTCCAACTCTTTCACTTCCGAAGAAGTTGGTTTGATCAAAGACACTGCAAATAACCATGTATCAGAACCCATGTCACTTAAATATCTCAAAAAACTGTGTTACAAAGTTGTTCAAAACTTACATTTATGGTCATATAACCAGAGCTTGCTTAGTCGAAGTCTGGCTCCATTCCTTCTGGAGGAATCTTCTTCAAAAATCTGCCATTTCCTTCACACGCTCTTGGGATATCTCCAAAGTCGCAGAGATCCGATCGGAGATAGTCCAATCAGAAGAGAAGAGATTTCGTCCTGTAACAAAAACCATTTTTGTACCAACCCTTGTTGCTTGAAGGGGTATCCATCGGGGACTCTTCTCAAATCAAGCGTTGGGTCGAGGAGACTATTTGCTCAACATTTTGAAACCTCGTTCTGGATCTACCTACCGGTAGAAGAGGGTGAAGAAGATGTCGACGAGATGGAGGAATCCCTAGTTAGTGATGTAAAAGGCAATGAATGCCGAATGTGGATATAGAATTAGGAACCAATGGGGCAAATCCCACTCCTATAAACCCTGGGAGAGGGTAACGACGAAGGCATGGAGGGAAGGCGAATTCCTTTTCGAGAAAAAGTAACCGGCATGGCGACTCCAACCATCCTGGTCGATGGTACATGCGTTCTTCGGGAGTAGGAGCCCTTGTTGCGTACATATCCGGAATCTGATAGCGAGTTCGGAGGATACGTATCTCAGCTTTCATAACAATAGAGGGGGTATTGGCATGAGGAAACTGTTCCCCATCCTTAAAGAAGTCGATGGAGTGGCGAGAGAGGGTATCGAGGCGCATTCTTCCCCACGGTTCTTTGTGGATCGGGGATTTGAACTCGAACCCTCTTGATCAGGGTTTGGATTGGGGAAAACAGTGTTATGGGAGTCACTGAGAGAGGAGAACTCTGATTGGTATTCAGGACCACCATTTTTGAGATTTC
The DNA here is from genome assembly GCA_020205615.1 of Panax quinquefolius. Classification (NCBI taxonomy): domain Eukaryota; kingdom Viridiplantae; phylum Streptophyta; class Magnoliopsida; order Apiales; family Araliaceae; genus Panax; species Panax quinquefolius. The sequence continues at coordinate 10,866,414 of CM035156.1, forward strand.
ACAGAGAGAGAGAAAGAAGTTCTGGAGAGAAGGAAAAAGCTCAAAGGTTCAAAGTTCAAATTGGCAAGTAAAACTGTCAAAATTGGTAAAGTTTATCTTTTATAATGATTTTACACACGGTGTACAAGGTAAGCACATTAAATGTTAGTAATGATTTAGAATTTGAATGGGAAGCGTCCCTGTTACGGGTCCGATATTTATCAAACAGGGGCTTTTTCTCGATTTGGGCCTCCTGGTCTCTCTCATTTCATCTCAAGAACCATAACCGCACCTTTCGATTACTTCATTATGGACCTTTAGTAAAATATCATGGACCATTAATTTATAGTTTTCTATTAAACATTCTGTTCAACAAAAAACTAGGGGGCAATGTTGGGTCATGATATTTCCCCTCTTTGGACCGAGTAAATTGGGCTTTCTTATTTAATTAATCTATTGGGCATTCATTATTGAACCTTGAAAGCCACTGGGCCTAATCACCATATTACTTATTTAATCCTATAAACCGGCCTGCTTCATTGACTAACCCATCGGATCTTTTAATATCTATTACTTTGACTTGTAATAATGAAAAAGCATGACAATTGACCAAGACACTGCCATGCATTAATGTGGATGGAATTATAAATAGCATGCAGCATAAACAAATCTCAAAAGTAGTGGGTATACAAAGACTCGATCGGCGAGAATCCATCATATCGAAATAATGTCGGTCGAGGTAGGTAAGTACGGTAAATCGAATCTAAAAGAGAAAGTCAACCTATCAACTAAGTCTTCACAAACAGTGCACGCTCATATTCATATTTACACATACACACAACCGAGAATTATTATCTCTCTCTCAATACACTGTACATTACATTATCCATCGTTAACCTCATGAACACGATATCGACTCTCACGCTCGAAGCTTATCTCCCACTGGTCCGGTACCACAAACTTGTGGTGTTTATCGTATTTACTGTGCAGAATCAGGGCGTCTTACGTGATTGAAACGTTGGAGAAAATCTTGGCGTTAACAATTATTATTATTATTAATCATTTGGTCCATGACTATCCATGTATAGTGTGGATCATTAATATATAAATAATATTTTGTAAGTTAATATTAAATTTTGTGAGATTATTTTTTTATCATAACAATTCTTAGAATAAAGTGGTTCAGTAAACTACTCATCTTGAAACCATTTATCGTGGAGATGAAATCGAAAACAATTTGATTGAATATTAAACAATATTCTTAATATTGATTGATTCATCCGTTTTTGTAACCAAAGAAAAAGAGAGAAAAATAAAATAAAAGAAGAAGAAGAAGAAGAAGAAGAGAAAAAGACCCTAGTTTGGAGGACCAAAACCCAAGAGCCTTCAAATTCCTACTACTACTACTACTACAAAGACCCAGACCACAGAAACGAATGACTCTCTTCCATCGATAGCCGACTGACCGACCGTATATTTCTATCTAAACTTATTTTCTAACCCTTCAGATCGGGAGTTATATTTGGCGATCGACACTAACGTAAATCCTTTACTATTGTTTTTCAGGTAAGTACTTTTATTTCTGCTTTTGATTATGTTTCTTAAATTTCTCGACTGTCGGTGAAATTTTAATTTTCTTTTTTTTTTTTGGGGAGGAATAGTTGGATTTGTCTAGTGGGTTTTATGTTTTTTATACTTGGTTATCTTAGGTTTGAAATCTGCTATTAACAGAAAGCAACGAGTATGTTTGATTTTTATGTTTTTTCCTTTTTTGTTCAGCTATGGAGTTGATGTGAGTGATGTTAATTGGAATAAGGGTGTCACCTTTTCCGCCACATTCTTTAAATGGAAACCCTAGAAACCTCAAAAACCATAGATGAGGCTTATGTGATGTCCAAATTAGGTCAAGCACAAAACTTATGTGGTGAAACCCTAGAAGGAGCTTCTGGGTTTTCTAGTGACAAGTTTTCTGCGTTAGTTTCTGCTTCTGAAGTGTCAGCTACAGAAAATGGTGGTGTGGCTGATGTAAGTAGTAAACACAAGGAAAGCAAAAATGTTGAAGTTGGGAATCAGTTTCTCAATGCTAGGAAAATTTTAGAAGATGTTGAAGGAGAAATCTTGGTTACTGGATTAGTAGGAGTGGTCAGCAGTGGAAACAACTGTTTGGACGTTGGTGGAACTGAGGCGGTTACTTTGATGAATGAGGCTGTTGCTGAAGGAAATCAGACGACTGTTTGTGGAACTGAGACTGTTACTTTGGTGGTGGGTGAGGCTTTTGCTGAAGGAAATCAGATGAAGGGGGGTTCTTTGGAACCAGATTCTGAAGGCAAAAGGTTAACAGTGCCATACAACAGTGAAATGGGAAACAAATATGGCTTGGTCTGGGAAATGTGCTCAACTGGTAGTGGGAATGAAGAAGAGGTTGGGGTTGAGAAAGTTGTGATGCAGGAGGGAGTCGAAGAAGGTGATGCATCGCAATTGAATTTGGTTGACGTTGGTAACACGGTAGAAGTTTCGGGAAAAGGTATTTCCTTGTACGTGGAAGTTTTTGGTCCACTAGATGGCCTTAATCAAGGCGCTGATTCAAACTGTTTGTCGGGATGTGGATTGTTCGGAAGTAATTTAAATGAGGAAAATTTGTGGAAAGGAAAGGATGCAATGTTGCCTGATATTAGAGTAAGTATTTCGGAAGTTCAGGACTGCAGCTTAGATGAGAATTCAGGAGGGAATGATGTGGAAGGAAACGTCATTGATAACCCGGGATACAGGTTCAATGTGGGAGATTTTGCTTGGGCGAAAACCAAGACGCAGTCATGGTGGCCTGCACTGATTTGTGAGCCTTCTGATGCATCAAAGGATGCTGTAAAGACCGAGCGAGGGAACGGCCTCCTGGTTAGATACTTTGGGAGTGGTAGTTTATTTTGGTGTTTGCCTTCCCAATTGAAGCCTTTTAATGGGTACTTTGAACAGATGTCAAGGCAAAACAACTCTAAAAGCTTTCTTTGTGCTGTTGAGAAGGCTGTGCATGAGCTTGGTAGGTGTGTAAAATTGGAGATGACTTGTCCTTGTTTTCCGGAAAGTAGAAACACTGATGTAGTCAAGGAAGGAGGGAACACGTCAGTGGAGAAAGGATGTAAACTTGGAGATTTTCCGCTGATTATGTTTGAACCTGTAAACTTACTTTCACGTATCAAATATTTTGCAACGGATGTTTCTGTTCTCGGTATGATTGAGTTTACTGTCATCCAGAATCGTTTATCAGCTTTTTATCGTTCCATAGGGCACCACCAACTGGCAGTGCATCAACTCAAGCCAACAACTGATACTAAAAGTAATGCTCAAGATGGACTGACGTCAGGAGTTTTCTCAAGCAATCTGGAATCAAAATCCAGAAACAGACCGAGTAAGAAGGATCCCAAGGATGGAAGTGATGAAGCTGTCTGTACAAAGATGGCCAGCCCCAGTATAACTTCAAATTCATCAGAAAACAAAGTTGCCGGTGTAGAGAATAATCATGGGGGAACTGGAAAATCTGAAAAAGGCTACGAATCAAGGGAACGGCGGAAGAGCAAGTATTTGTCATTTCCTTATGTTGATCTTAGCCGGGGGCACAAAAATTCAACCAATTTGGAAGAAAATGAAATAAAAGACCGGATGGCAGTTTCTCATGCCAGAGTAGACAAGAAAAGTACTGATGTCCAGTCTTTGGGGTCCACCCCTGTGATTAAATCTAGTGGCAAAAAGTCACGGAAAAGGTGGCCCAAGAAACCCATTACTGGGCATGATATATCTGATAAACCAGAGGCAATAAATGTTTCTTCAACCGAGATGCTATCCGAACTTCGTTTTACAGCTCTAGATTGTCTTTATCCTGATGAAAGTATACATTTTAATGTGGTGAAGAAATTTTTCTCTAGATTCAGAAGATTGGCATTCCGTGACTTTACCTGTGAGATAGCCAATGAGGATACAGTTGGGCTGGAATTTGACAATGAGATGCATCTTCCCCAAACCTTACCTGAGATTGAAGTTCAGATAGAGAAGAAAATGGAAAAGGGGGGAGTAACTGTAGAACATTGCAGCACCAAACTAGCTGCTGGTGCAACTGATGTGAATAAAACTGCTGAGAGTAGCTCAGCAGGCAAATGTCCAAAGGGTAAATCCAAGCAAAAAGAGAGAAAGAAGAAGGAAAAAACAACCCAACTGGGTTCAAATACTAAACCTACTGGTGTCGTATCGGAAAACATTACTACAAGTGGCCCAGTAATATTAGATTTCCAAAAGATCGATCCTCATGCATCTGAAAGCCAATCTGTTGTGCCGAAGAAGAGAAAAAAGAAGGCAGGAAAAACCCCAGGTATTCCGCAAATCAAAGTTATGGCTGGCTTACCGGATTTGAATGGAAGTAGTGGCTTCCGGTTAGAAGGCTGGAACGTTGCAGGTGCTGCAGCACCTCATGAAGGCAAATTGGAGCCTAAGAGGAAAGAGGCAACTTCTGCAAACTGCTCTTTGACTAATGGTGTCACTGTCTTGCCAGATGTGAATGGAAGCATCGGGAAAATTGGCATGGTGTTGAAAGATATTGAGATGACAGGCCTACATTCGCTTCAAAATATTCCTGAGCTGAATAACGACGGGACGAGACAAGATGTTTCACTTCATCTAAATGCTGAACGTACAGCTAACCCACCATATGTCAATAAGACTGCTGAGCCTAGCTCAGTCATGAGATATACGAAGCAGATGGGCATGCTCTCTCCTTGTGGTAAGCCTGAGCTCAAGAAGAGAAAGAGAAAGCAGAAAGATCCAGATTGTCGGACTAATGTTACTTCTGCCATACCAGACTTGAACGGAAATGCATCTGAACCTCGCTTGCAAGGAAACCAGCTGCCTGAGATGAATTGCATTCCACCTGAAGGTAAACCCCAGAGAAAGAGGAGGAGAAAGAAAGCTGCTGCAGGGTTATTGGATATAAATCTAAGTTATGGTGAAGCACAGACTAATGGAGAAGCTTTGGGGACCGCTCTTCTCTTGAAATTTGCTTCAGAACTTCCCATGCCTTCGAAGGAAAACCTGGTTTCAACATTTTGTGCGTTTGGGGCATTGAAGGAATCTGAGACTCAGGTTTTGAATGATTCTGGTAGTGCCCATGTTATTTTCACGAGTTCTTCTGATGCTAGAAATGCCTTTCGGAGTTTAGAAAAGAGCAGTCCATTTGGGCCAGCCCTTGTAAACTACCGACTCCAAATTCTTTTAGCTGCTTCTGGAGCTTCAGAAGCAGATGGTAATATGAACATGCAGCAGGATTGGCCAGCTGACAAAGTCAAGAGCCCTTCGAGGCGTAGGAGCTCAAAGAAGCCTAAAACCCCAGGTGGGAAGCCTTCTGGCTTGAAACCCCATCGCGGGGAGGGGCGTGAGGCACCTGATCTTCAGTTTGTAAAACAGAATCTTCAGATGATGACATCAATGCTGGAGAATGCGGGCAATAATCTGTCAGCAGAGATGAGAGCCAAATTGGAGAGTGAGATTAAATCTCTCCTGAAGAAGGTGAGCAGCATGGTCGGGTCTTCTTCCTCCTCTTAGTTTAATCTGTAAGATATTTAACTTGATATTCAGGGTGTTGGATATGTTATGTACGCAATGGATATTTCATCTTTCTAGGGACTGGGTTTGTTTATGTACCTTTTTTTATGAGCTCATATTTTCAGATGTTTATGTTGCATCCTTTATGCCGAAAGTGCTATTGAGAGTTGAGTAATAATTTAGAGTAATCATCTCCACTTTCCTTTCCTTGCTGGTATAAACTCTATGTTGGTTTTTGATTTTATGATGTTTTGAATGATGACTAATTTAAGTATATTAGACATGTGCATGGTTTATGGTTTGTTATAATATTATAATTAATATGCATGAATTATGGTTGTAACTATGATAATATAATATGCATGAATATTGGAAGTATATAATATTATATTATATGCATGGATTGTGGGTGGACATTATGGTAACATATAACAGTCCATATAAATCTATATTGCTTGTTTGCTGTAATCTCATTTCAATTGATTGACATGGAATGAAATTTGGTCAACTGATTAGTTGATTCAAATTTGAACTAGAAGCTTCAAAAGATATATGCTTTAAATATAGTATATTGTTAACAAACCATATCTTTCATATCCCTTCAGATCAGATGATTGATATCATATCTTTTAGGTTGAGCTTATCAAGGAAACAATATATCTATCGATTTGGTGCTGATTTCTTGTGACTGAGGATTTCATGGAATCAGTCCTCTCATAGTCGTTGGAAGCTCTACTATATATATCTCTCCTGCTCGGCTATTGGAAGACAGAACTTGGAAAAGCTTTAATTAGTCTCATACGTTCTATTCAATAACGATTCTGAGTTTCTTTCCAGCAACCCTTTTGTATTGTTCTTAAATTGTATTATGCTGGAAACTTGATAGTCGGTAATCAATATCCTTGTTCTTAGTTTAAGCCGTGTATCGGCTTGGTCTATCTAGAGTTGATAGGATCTGTTTATAGACAAGCTTTCAAGGCCGCAGAGAGGTCGAGAGGTCTCCGATGGGTGAGAAGGATTGCGAGAGGTGCAAGAAGGGCGATCGTGTCCAACGAAAAGCTTTCTCAAACAGGGAGTTATTTTGTATTTAAGTAAGTTAAATTGAAATAAATAGAGTCTCCAATACCAATTGGTATTGGACGTGGATTAGGCCACTAGATAGAGGATAGGAGCCGAACCACGTAAAAATCTTGGTGTGATTTATAGTTGTGTTTATCTTTTTAACTGTCATTCACGTTCTGCACTTCTTTGTTATTCACGCCACTATCCAGACACTAAAGCAGACAGGTCTAGCTGTCTGATAATAAGAAACGAAGAACATAAGCTAAAGCAGACACTAAAGCAGACAGGTGTAGCTGTTTGAATTATATCTGTAGCAAAAAATTTCAAAAAAAATTCACTATTTATCACTTTAAGTTTAAACACCTATTCACCCCCCTCTAGGGGTGCACATACATAGAATTACACTATACTCCTCTGAAATGGAGTAATCGTCGACTATGTATGGTAATCCATGGTTTTCATTACTATTTTATGATATCATGTAGCCAATGTCTTGTGATTTTAATCACAGTTTATGCAAAATAATTAATGTAATGGCTATTAATAAAACGCTAGTTGGTGTTTCAGGTGCTTGTGTAATTTTTTACATCGTGAATGAACAACAAAGTATAACTTGTTCTTTCTTCTGTAACCAACATTATTTTAATAATGGAAAAATACCCTTTTATGACTATTGTGAATATGACCTCTGGTATATCGATCGATCTGTCCAGATGATTTTGATTTTGATTTTGATTTTGATTAAATTAGCGGAGAGTGAATACTATTTTTTTTTTTATTTATTAGAATAGGAATAGGAATAGGAATAGGAATAGGAATAGATTCTTATATCATCCCTTGTTTACGTACATACCGTACGTACTCAAAAAGTCAAACCACTTTGTTTGTTTGTCTTCCTTCAATTCAAGACTCAATGTTCATATTTCAATTTCAAAATAACGACCCCCTAACCTATTTTAAAATGAGAGGATTGGCCGCCGACAGATATAATTTCAATGATATGGATAAATAGTAGTACTAGTATATAAATATAAATGTTTCCCAAATAAATGAGAATGATTTAAACATAATCTTATTAGCATTACACACTTGACCCCGGCCACCCCACACCAATTTGATATCTTTGATTTCTTTCATATCTTATGTCGCCTAAACTTTACTACATATTCGGACCAACCTTTACCTTACATACGGGCCCTTGATAATTAGAAGAAGAATTGGGCCTATATAATTTCTAATCCAATTCTTTTTATGCAGATAGATAGATCTCTCTTCAACCAATTGATTACATTTTCATTTTTCTTTTGATTTTGAACTCTCCCCCTCCCACGAAAAAGACAGAGAATACTATTAATTAAAAGTCAAAGGATAAATTATAAATATATGATGATGATGATGATATAGTCTCCAAATGTATACACTTATATATATAGGAATATAAAATAAAACTATGAAAACAAAAGTAATGTTTCTTTAAAATCGGTAGAAAGAGGTGGTCCCAACAATAATTATATTTGGATGTAAATTTAGAAATGATAATCACCTTCTTTCAAGAGAATTAATATTAATTATTTTTTGAAACAATGGGTGCCTAACTTAAGCAATTATACATGATTTACTGAATTGTGGAATACGTATATTATTAGTCCATAGATGCATGTCAGTAGACAGACAGACAGACAGACAGACGGCTAAGGTGGTAAATGAGCCAATAAAGTTCGGGCTCGATTCGAAAAAATACATCTGAGTATTAAAAATAGTTCGAATAAAATATATGAGTAGAATCTGAGCAAGGTTATACTTGACTCGTTTAAGATTCAAACTACTCGAATTTTTGATGGTGATTCGATACATACTCGGTTAATACATATTCGATTAGATGTTCGATACATTCTCTTATAATATATACAAATTTAAATCAAATTAGGATAATTAGTTATTATTTTGTTTTTTTTTTAATTTTAATTATGATTTTATATTTGCAAAGTGTAATAATAAATATATTTTCTTTTTTTTAAAGTAAAATAACAAATTCAATTTATAATTATATTTATTATAAAACTAGTTATTATGTGGAGACTCGAATTCGAGCTTGAATTTGAAGTTCGCGAGTAGTTTGAAAAAATATTCGAGTCGAGTCGGATCGAATTCGAGTAATAAATATTCGAGTCGAGTAGAATTTTTCAAATATAATTCGAATTCAAGCCGAATTCGAGTACGAATTTATTATTTTGAATCGAATTCGAGTAGCTCTCTGTTCGTTCCGATTCCACTCATTTACACCATAACACACGGCCATGACTGTCTGCCTAGCTAGCTATACATAAAAAGTCAAGGTCCGTATACTAAAAAGCCAGAAAATTTTAGCGACCAATTATACATTCCTCATGCACTGTTTCGAAATTAAAACGTCTATCATAATTAAAGCATTGCAATATTGCATGCATGCAGCTTTTGAATTATATATTACATATAATTAATACAAATAGTGAATAACTTTCAGTATATATATGTGTGTGTGTGTGTATCCACGCCTAGTATGCATGTAATGTAATGTATGATCGATCATGTCCTAAAATTATTTTTGCTTAACAAAACAGCTTACTTCATTGCAACTCCAAAGGGAAAAAAATCATTTTAATGTATGTATTGCATTGCAAACACCACAAGCAACAAAAGCTATCATAACTTTTTTCTTTTTAAGATTTTATTTATTTTCCTTAATTAAAGATAAAAAAAATTCTTTTCTCATTTCTAAACTAACAAAATAAAAATAAAAATAAAAAGAGATATTTAAAAATATATATATATATGGTTAATCATGCATATTTGCTTTCTTGTAAAGCAGTAATTGTGAGTTTACACGGTAACTAGCAGTTATGCTATATTTGGAATGAATGAATGTGAGAATAAAATGACTCATTCTTATATAATAAAAAAAATTATGTTTAATTATCTTATTAAAATAGGATAAATCGTTCATACTCTTTCTAAATTTATAAATTTTATTTTCTAGTCCATAAAAGCTAATACCATATTATTAGACTACGCGCGTCCTTAAATAACCACAAGAATGAAGTGTAGACCCCAGAATTAGGTTGGGTATATATATATATATATATATATATATATATAAGGGCGTGGGGTTGGATTTTCTTCTTTGATGTACTAGTAGTACAAACTAATTCTAATTATTTTTTTTTGGAATCCTGCGAAAGGTTGCATCTGTAATCCATTAAAATAATTCCAATTAAGCAGACATTGTACTAATATTATTTATTTCAGCTTGGAAAAAATACATATGATTAATTAAAGAAAATTGATATTTTTATAATATTTTTATATGAAAAGTATTCTTAGACAATTTCTACAAAGACGTTTTTTATTTAAAAATATTATTTTTGTTATAAATTTAATTTTTCTATTTATAAAAGATTTGTATAATAAATAATAATAAGAATAATTTAATGGTAAAACTTAAAAGAGAGAGAAAAGAAAGCAGTGTTGTATAAATGAAGAAGTTCCAGGAACATGTAGGTAAGCTACAGACTACACTGGGCGCGCGGCGCCGACATATATTGCTGTTCCAACACCCAACCAACAACCGATTGATATTTAGTACTATTGTTGCATCTATACATGCTAGTAGTAGTACTTTCAGTTACTTTTTCAACTATACCGAACTCAGGCTTTCAACTTCCTTCTTTTATTAATATTATAGTCAGAGTATATATATATGTATCTAAATTATATTTAAAATATTATATTTTATAAAAAAATTATTAGAATAAATACTATATATTTTTCGAGAATCGCAAGTAAATTTTTTTTTTTTTTAAATGTCCAATAAAAATATTTATGTAGAAAAACTCTATTCTAAAATGTTTCAAGTTGTAAAAGACGAATATTATAAAATACTAATAAATAATGAATATAGATCATCATTAATTATCGTGTTACTTAAATTTAAAAATACGAGAAATCTAAAATGAGAAATATTGTAATGTAAACCAACCCTCTCTTTCACAATCACACGTCAACCCAAATATGGATATAGACCTTCTAGAATAACTAGATTCTAGATCTTTCCAAATTAATTTATTTCATCTTTTACCAAAAAAAATTCAAATTTATCCATTTCAAATTCTTATGAGTTATTTTTGGTTAAAATTTGATTGACAAAGTTATAAATTTTTAATTTGACCTCGTATAATAGAAAATTTATAAAATTTTAAAATGAGTCGAATTTATATATAATATTTAAAATTTTTAAAATTTACCTTATATTATAAAATAATTTTTTTCCCAATAAAATTGATTGACCCCACAATATTTTATGTGGCTTCGCGACTGCCTAGATATATAGTAAGGTAACAAGTCGGAATCGATTTGAGTAGTTAGCTTCGTATAATAATAGTTTTAAAATTAGATATATAATTTAAATTCACATATTAAATTTAAAAATTAATATAATTTATAAAAATTTAAAATAAAATTAAAATTGTAATTAATAAATACGGTTATAATAATTCTATCAATTAAAACGGAGAGTTAAAGACTACTTTGCAATAATTATTTTTCTCTGTAAAAAGCCTCTATGTAGCAGCTTGGTTAACTAATTAATTTTATGGCCAAACAACATATAAAGATCTACAAACATTTACTCCATTCGTTCCAAAATTAGAGATACAATTTGATTTTCAAGGTCAAACGATGACATAATAAATTTTAAATTGATATGAATTTATTTAATTTTAATTAATACAATTACAATTATAATTATATAATACTATATAACAAAAATTATTAATCACAAAATTTATTTAATTCTAAGCGTTTAAGAGTTATGTCAATTTTAAAGTTTAATAAATTTTTATTTAATGTTACAAGTAAAATTATATCTCTAATTTTAAAATCGAAAGAGTATATAATAATGATCTTGTTCACATTAATAAATTCACATGATATGTTACTTGTAAACGAATGAGAGCGGACAGAAATGTCAATATTCAATTTCTTATGTAATGGTGTACGTACGTAGTAGTTTATGTGAATCAATTAAACAAGCTAGCTACTTCATTAATTTTATTTCCGACTGAACTTCACAAATAACGTTTAATGCGAAGAAGCAATTATCAACAGTAGTCTGGTTACGTATAACGAAAATTTTGTCCATTATAAATATGTGATAGGAGAAAATTAAAATTAACTTCACCTTAATTTATTTTATTATCACTTACAATTAATTCTACACACACGCACACACACACACACACACACACACACACACATATATATATATATATATATATATATATATATATATAAAAGTTGTAATTTAACTTTATCATAAATTTAATAACATTTAAATCATTTTCCATAGTATTAATATACATCAATACCAAAATATAATAAGGAAAGTACGGAGAAATTTTGATTGATCCCGAGTTAAATTGGTAGTTCAACTTTAATGACTTCATAGGCTAAAAGGTTTTTTTTTTTTTAAAAAAAATTCCTATTTTTCTTATTGAAAAAACTCAAAAAAATTATAAATTTTTCTAGCTTTCTGATCGTAAAATTTGAGATTCCCTAAAAAAATTTTTTACTTCTCCTATTTAATCGACTCAATCGTCTTTGAAAGATATATCGCCCCACAAAATACTTGACTTTTATTCCATATAATATATAAACATATATACAACCAGGAAATATCTAGAGTTTTAATCTAAGTAATGTGATAATTTATAAATAACATTTATGTCAAATGAATAAAAATTAAGTAATACACATACAAAAAATTTAGAAATTACCTAGGAAAGAGGGAAATTTTCACAAATTTTAGTATATAGTTAATTTTCAACTAAAGATACAATGCATTTAATTAATTATTGATATATTGACTTGATATTTCATGAATCAAACTAGTATAACCTATCTTATTAATTCAACTCACTCAAATTTATTATAAATAGCAACTTACACACCTAATTACATACAAAATTCATAAGTTTACTATGGATATATCATCAAGTTTCTTTGAATCAACTATATTCGAAAAAAGATGATTTTACTATCAAAGTGTGAGAGACTTGAATTTCGAATGGAATAAATATAAAAACAAACAAAATTGACAACATGACCAATGATATCCTATTGGACGAAGAGGTATGTATAATTTTTTTTAATGTAGTAATCAATTTTTCAAGTTGTAAATATATATATATATATATATATATATATTTCAAGTGCCAACATAACACATGTATTAAAATGTTATTGATTATTTCATTCCAATCATACAAAATTCACAAATGCTTTTAACTCTAAGACCCAATCACAAAAAATAATTTAATAGAAAAACTAACAAAAAATGGTGCACATAACATTGTGCTAAAAAAATTACAGAATAAATCGTTTCTAATTTTATCCGTACTTCACACGAGTAATCAGACTTGTATTAATTAAAACTTGCAAGTAGTTATCAATATTCAATATTTTAACTTCACTTAATTAGTGTGGAATATTCAAAAACAAAACAAAACAAAACTTGGTGAGCTGATCACAATGAGGAAATTAAGTATATTAAACTTAATTCCTGAATTAAACCAGACATCGAGCTCAAATTAATGTATACTCCGCCATTCATTTGAAAATATATATATATATATATATAATTTTATTATATTTTAAAGACTTAAAAACTTAAAAATTATATCAATTAATATTAATATTAAATTTAAGAATGTCTTAAATTAAAATAACACTAATATAGTTTTGAACGTATAATTACAACTAAAAGAAATAATAAGAGTCTCGTGTCCGAACTCCTGATCAGTATTTATATTCTAGAAATTGAGAATAATGGTTGAAATGGGTAGGGAAAGAGATATGCGTAGACGAACCACTCAATTAACATAACAAAGACAGGTAAGCTGGCGAGTTGCATTTAAAAGTTGGAAAATAAATTTCAAATACGCCACTAGTTAGACCTTGTAAATTTCCAGAATGTAACACGTGTTACCCTATCCACGTGTAACTTGTGAACCAAGGAAAGAAGGTCTCTCATCTCATTACTCCATTTTTTTCCGCCCCAAGGAACTGGAGTACTAGTAAATAGTAATAGACAGACATATATAATAAGTAGGTCTGATTTGGGCATGTCAGATTTTGGAATTTGATCAGGTCATGTCGTTAATTTATGTCTGTCATGCTAGGCCAGACCTTAGACTCTAAACTGTGGTATGTATGATTAGGTTTACAGGCCATATCTAAGGTCAGGTCAGGCCTCAGTTTGAGAGAACAGATCTTCTGTCCCTAATTTTTCTATTTCTTTATATCCCTTATTTAAATTTTGATACATAATTTCTTATTTAATATTACTAATTAATTTTAAAATTAAATAAAAGAACATGTGTCAAAATTTAAGTAGAAGAACACAAGAGAGACAGAGATTTTGGGGACAATAAATCTGCTTTCTCGGTCTGATCCTTTCTCTTCTTCTTTTTTTAAATATTAAATATTAAAAATATAAATTAATAAAATTTTGTAAACATATAGTATTATGATGCATGATTTTTGAGATTTATTTTATTTTAACATTTTATTGCACGCCAATATAAGTTGGGTGATTAAAATCAAAATAAAAATATTTTTTTTAAATTAACGAAAAATATAATTTAAATTTAACTGAAATATAAAACAAATTAATTTTTTAAATGTATGTCTACTATACATTAATTCTATTGTGATACATATGACTATAAATACAAAATAAAATTAACTTATTGTAGATAACACTTTTATATTTTAAATATAAAGTTAGTTTTATTTTGTTTTTTTAGCACTAAGATCAGTTGGATATATATTTTATAAAGTTTAAATACACATATATCTTTTTATTTATGGTCATTAAATACTTATATAGTTATAATTCAAGTATTATTTCCAATAAATTTTCTAATTACTACAATAGAATACCTGAAAATAATAAAATCATAAATTCTCTAAAAATTTAGTATATCAAAATTAATGAAGAATTTGAGTATTTACAATAAATTAACTTATCTTTAATATTTAATATTAAAAATTAGTTTATTGATATATTAATTAATGTTAATATTATAACATTAAAAATAGCAAGAAATATTAATAAAATTTTAATTTTAAATATTAGTAATTTAGTATTTATAATAAACTAACTTATTATTAATATTAAATATGCTAACAAGTTTTATTAATTGAAGATGTATATTAATTAAATATATTTACAAGAAATCAAGAATGATTAATTAAAATTTTAACCGATGTATTAATTAAAACTATTGTATTATAATTTATAAATTACAATAATGACTAAGTACAAATTTATACTTAATTGATGAATAATTATATTTTTAAAGTTTAAAAATTATAAATAACTGGATAAAAAATCAAGTTAGACCTCAAGTCGTAGTAGATCAAGCTAAACCAGATTTCTGTTTTAAATATTTTAAGCCTTTTTAGATTTGAATGATTGAATCGGCCACCGTTCAAATGGAGTTTATTTACGAATAAAAATCGCGAATGATAAAAATGAATCGATCATATTTTTTGGCTGAATGACTAAGTGTAATTTTTTTGAGTGAATGAGCTGAATGAAATATTTTATATATATATTTTATAATATTAATTATTATATTAAGCAATATTAAATAAATTTACAATAATTTTAAATTTTTTCAGAAGGGTAAATTATTTCAGACATTTCAATTATCAAATAACTTTTTTCTTGCTTCATTCAGATTACTTAAACATTCACAAATATTTCATTCAATTTTATCACACCCCCTAAATATGACCCAAATCGAACTAAAAAACGCTGCGCCTGCCCTCAGCTAATTATATTAATCCCTTCCTTTTGCTTTTCATTCACCAAAGCGATGTGCTTACGTTTCTTGCACGCTATTTCTCTCTCTCTCTCTCCCTCTCCAAAATTCGTTTTGAGGGAAGGGATTAGAATTGGGGGAGCTAATTTCCACAACCACTCGATCGCACCTATATATCCTCGTTGCCCCCATCGCACACTTTTGGTCATCTTAACCCTCCTCCTCCTCCTCTCTCTCTCTCTCTCTCTCTCTACAAAATCAAGATTAAATAATATCAAATCGAAATTGCAGTTCTGTTTAATTTTAGTTTTTTCTTTGTCTTTGTTTTTCTCTTCCTAAATTAGCACAAAGTACTGAACGAAGAAACAGAGCACTGAGCATTTTGAATTCTAAAAAGTACCTTAATTCAAAATGCAGTCGAATTCGGTAATCTCGCATTCCCCGAGCTTCAACAGCTACACTTCTTCAGATAAACTTGCAAAAATTGCTGCTAGAGTTGTGCAAGAATTTCAGTCTGAACTAGATTTCGATGACTACCTGTTTGACGAGAAGGAACATGATGATAAGGAAGATGAAGAAAATAAGAACAATCAGGAGGAAGAAGCAGAGTTTGAGTTTGCTTTTGTGAGCAGAGAACCTGATTTGTCTTCAATTCCGGCTGATCAAATCTTCTATAACGGTCAGATCCGGCCTGTATATCCACTTTTTAACACTGATTTGTTGCTTGCTCATGATGCTCAAGTTGAGAATTCGATTTCTTCGACCAAGACTTCGTCCGCGGTTCGACTCCCGTTGGGGAAGCTTTTTATCGAAGAGCGGGAGCGCGATACGGCTTCCTCGTGCTCGTCGTCTGAAGCGGATGAGCTTGACGGAGTTCCAGCTGGAACGTATTGCGTTTGGACGCCGAAGGCGGCTGAGGCAGTGGAATCTCCGGGAAGGTGTAACAAGAGCAATTCGGCCGGTACGTCAAAGAGGTGGAAGTTTCGAGACCTTCTACACAGGAGCAATAGCGACGGCAAGGATACTTTCGTCTTTTTAGCTCCTTCAAGTAAGAAGAGCGAGGGAAAAGCTGAGAAGGAAGGTGCCAAAATCACTGGTAATATTGTCGAGACGAAGGCAGTCGGAGGAGGCGACAAGGGTAATGTAAGGATCGGAACGCTGAAGGAAAGCGATAGACGGAGGTCTTATTTGCCTTACAAGAAAGATGTGGTGGGGCTGTTTGCTAACGTGAACGGGGTGAGCAGGAGTCTACACCCGTTCTGAGTTGATCATACGTCGGTTGAGTTTGATGCTTTTATTTATATATTAGGGTTTTAATTAAGAAAGAAAATAGTAGGTTGAAATTATAGAGGTGTTGATGAAATTTGTGTAAATATGTTTTGATTACGATGCTCGTCTTTGGTCATGTTAATGAAGGATTGTTTTTAATTACTGGAGTTGTGTTTCACAAAATTTTTTGAAGGACTGATATATGTAAGGGTACGTAATTTGTTTCATTATTCTTTCTTCTCTTAATTAAGAACTGTAATTGTATTGGGTTGGGTTGGGGAATAGTACGGGCATGCAGCGCACCCATTGAATGGAGTTATATGATTCTGATTAATATTTTAAATAGTAATAAATTTAGTTATTTAAAATTGAATAAAAAATACAACGGATATAGATTTTACTACTACATATTTATGAGTATTCCGATTTTGAAATATACAAAATACTATTTAAATTAAATTAAAAAAAATAATATTGAAAATCCATCACATTTGAGTGATAGGGGATTAAAAAATTAGTCCTGTAGTCTTGTTTGT
Source organism: Panax quinquefolius (assembly GCA_020205615.1). Lineage (NCBI taxonomy): Eukaryota > Viridiplantae > Streptophyta > Magnoliopsida > Apiales > Araliaceae > Panax > Panax quinquefolius. The sequence continues at coordinate 10,883,707 of CM035156.1, forward strand.
AAGTTTAGTTGGTTTGAATTGTTTCCATCAATGCCAATGCCAATGCCAATGCCAATGCCAATGGTGCGGTGCCGCGAATATTGTATAGTTTTTTAACTATCAGTTGTGTTTGTTTTATTTATCTCACAATTTTCCTTTTTGGTCTTTTGTCTTTGTGCAAAGTTGCCTTGGAATTTCCACCTTCCGGACAACCTCGGGAGATGTGATAAAAGAGCGGAGTGTTTGGTTCTTGGAACTGGCAAGCAGCAAAATTGTGGGAGATACTATCTACCAAGTAGTCGCAACTTCTAATGCCGTATATGTATATATTAACAAAAACCATTAATTGATTTGGGCCTGCATGCCTCTTTCTTTCCCACATTTTCATATATATATATATAGATATAGAGAGAGAGAGATTGGGGGAGGAGCATATGCGTGTGGTTAAAAAAATAATATGAATGTGAATATATGTGAGCGATATATAAATAATTTTATGTGATAATAGATATATTGATTTAGAAACTGATTTTCTTGTTTTAGAGGGAGAATAGAGAATAAAAGTAAGCTAATCCAAAGCAGTGGAAATTAAAGTTCCCACAAAATCAGGCTCTATTTCTTTAATTTCTTGGGTATCCCTCCCTCCCTCCCTCATTCATTCATTCATTCATTCATTCATATTCTTGGTCTTTCACATCAACATAACTAATTAAGTAGTAGGTCATATAACATTTAATTAGCAACATCTTTTTTACTACTTTCATTTGAATAGTATACATCTGAATCCTAAACATAAACATCAAAGCTATAGTACGTATTAATTGAACGCGTCGTGATGAGTTTTAAGACTTGGGCCATAACAAATACTACTAAGATTCCATTATCCACTGAATTTCACTGATCGATAATACAAGCAAGATTTGATAATAATATCCACTGCTCGCTGCTGCCTTCTACTGCTGTCATATTCTATCCAATCCCAATCCACAACATTAAACACACTATGAACCTAGCTATAAGAAAAGAATGGAAAATTAATTTATAATATATATATATATATTTTTTATTTTCTTTCATATTATTACTGAATTTATAAAATAAATAAAAAAATAACCTTAAACTTCACATTTAAGTTACTAATTTACCCTTATATTATTAGTTAGTTTTATTTTGTTTATAATCTAGAGAGTATTATAAAAGATAATCTTATGTTGTTTATTTTTTTTTCATCCAAGTTTGTCTAATTTTAGACAAAAATATTGAGCAAAAAAATTAAGTGACTAAAGTTTCTATCCACTTCTTTTCTTTTCCGTCTTAAATTCTACTTAATAACATAGTATAACTAGCTAGATAAGATATGCACCTTAATTCTTTCACATCTCCCGATTCAAGAGCAATTCAAGAGAAAGAAATTCATTTGTCATTTTTTTAATTTAATAGAAACTAATCTATATACATGCAGGATGGTTGCTTAAAACAAACAATAAACATATCAATTCGGGGGCGGAGGGGGGGGGATTGTTTGATTGTTGTAATGTGGAAATTAAAGTGGGTGAATTAGTTGGCCATGTTCAGAAGAACCCCACTTGTATATCAAATTGGCAGACCATTCATTATATAAGAGTCTGTGCCATGCACATGTACTTTCTAAATGCCAATCTCAATCAGTAACAGCGTATAAAATGAGAGGAATAGCAACAGATGCTTCTTCCTGACGATAAAGGAAGGGTATATAGCAGGGTTTGGGGGCGGTCCGGTGCACTAATGACCGATATATCGTTCGGTACTTTTGTTATTTTTTTTTATTTTTTTAATCATAATTATAAGAATAATAAATAAAAAATAATAGAGCAAGTTTGAACAAAAAATTATAAAAAAATATATATTTTTAATTAAAAATACACTGTAAACAGAGCATTTTTTATTTATTATTCTTATAATTATGATAAAAAAAATAAAATAAAAATTGCACGTCACATAAACCATTTCTTACAAATTAATTAGGGTGGAGTGGAGGGTACACACAAATTGTTTTCCAAACTTTCCATTCCACCTTCTTTAACAAATAATATTACTATCACATAAAAAAAACTCCACTCACGTACACATGTATATTTATAAACTCCACGTATCAGGCGAGAGCCCATAATATATACATATATATAAATATTATACAAGTCTTTTTTATATGATAAACCCCACGTATCTGGCGAGAACCAATAGTATTGTTGTTCTTTAATTCAGTCAAAAAGTGGAGTAAAATACAACTCCAGTCCTACCCTACCCTACCCTACCCTACCCTACCCTACCCTCGACCTTGACCTTAATCTCTCTCAATAACTTTTACTTTTTTGGTTCATTTAATTTGGTCACCCTACCCTCGACTCTCTCAATTTTTTTGATCAAAATTATAAAAAAAATTCTCTCCAACTTTACAACTCCTAAACCGCAATATTTGAGACTCCATCCAAGTCATTTATAGGTCCTAAAAATTATGATTAAGATACATTTTAGCCTCTCATCACAATATAAATATTAATATGTATGTATTCCCATTTCCCAGAACACTGTCTCTCGCCTTTTGTGTTTCAATGTCTTTCACTTGCTCCAATTTAAATTAAAATGAGTTCCACAATTTATTTGACCAAGAAATGAATCTATTTCTATATAACCTATAGCTGGAGAATGGGCCCATATTTTTCATTTTAAAATCCCTACACCCTTCGGCATGGATGCTCAATCAAATTTTAAGAAAATCACCAAATTCCCAAACTGACATCTTCTTCATCATCTCGAAGGGGAAAAACCATCACTAAAGTCACATAAGAACATCACCCAGCCAATCTCCAAACTGCCATAATCATACAAGAGCAGGACTCAAACCAGATGATGAAGGTTGCAAAGTGGCAGCATATTCTCGAGCCCACAAGTCATAATGTATGATTTCCTCCAGCGAAGGCGATGATACCAACTCTTCCTGATGCTTCTCGCATGTTAGCTCCACAACCTTAAATATGTCGAGGTAGCTAATTCTGAAAATTTGTAAAACAATTCATTAGCTGGTCATCAAAATATATCAATGCGACTCAGAAGCACAACAGTTTCAAGTAACATCAAGAAATATTATTGAAACATATCCAGATTGTAAGAGAGTAAATTCCCCCCCCCCCCCCCCCCCCACCACTTCTTGTTACTTTAAACAGTATAATCTCATGCCTGGTCATACAAATTTAGTACATGACAGTGGGAGTAAACAATGATGGCTTGATTCACTTGTTCTCATATCCCAATTTTTATTCTTTGGTGCACTGACGTCTGTTTAAGGAAAAATTACACATACTCGACGTTCTCATTACATATTTCATCTTCAAATAAATGTTATTCAAGCCTGATGAAAATTCAGAACTAGAAACCACTGCCAAGCACATAAGTAACGATTCAGGAGTAAAGATTGATTTATTTGATAAGAAGAAAAAAGGTTGAGGCCAGGTAATTAGTTCCAACAATGCAAGTACCATTTTAAATGTGTACAAGTATTAAAAAAGAAAAGGACATAATCCTATGAAAATTTCTTGGATATAATCCTGTTCTAAATAAGAATTTTTTTTAAGATATTATCCACACGTCCACAATATGCCTTATCTTTTAATATACATAAGTTAAACCCCTTTCTATTCAGAACATTTTTTTACACTTTATCATTAGCTTTAGAGTTCAACTAACAGATGTATATGAGCTGCCTACAAACCTAGGGAAATTGACAACTTGAGAAAATCTCTTGCTTAAACCATATTTGATCCAGTATATACATATCAATTATTTCAGTGTTAGATCTTTTGCTCAGGTCATATTTCAGTATTTCAATGTAGACACCATATTTGATCCAGCCTATACATATTTGATTCAGTATATAAAAATAAATATGATTTACATGTGAAAAATATTGGGTTTGCTCTATATTATTGGGGTCAATATGTGGGGAGTTCACAATCCAAGCGTTGATCAACCTTTGTCTAATACCTATATTATTTACGTAATTAATGCAAAAAAGGATTCTGTTGAGCAGAAAATAGAGTTGCATTTGAAAGGTGTATTTAGAATTGTAAAAGTCATCTCCCCCAGAATCCCAGGAAGAAGAAAGTAGAACCATAATCAAATATTTATAACATATAAATAAGAATGCAAACTACATACTTCTCGTCGATAAACATCTCGACAGCTTTCTCGTTAGCTGCACTAAGAACTCCAGTCATGGTGCCTCCAGCTCGCCCAGCAGCATAGGCCAGATCCATAGAAGGGTATTTTATATTGTCAGGTTGTTTAAATGTCAGGGACCCAAGCCTGTAAATGTCAGGGACCCAAAACCTGTATCATCAAATTTAAAATTTAATCATAATTAAACCAAATACACATCTGACAATGACTTTCAAACGTAGTTCATTAACTTCACATCTAAAATTACAATACAAACACTCCACTCTAAATAGAACAATAAACTTCACAAAATTAAGATAATGAGATAGCATTAACTATAATATCAATTATCTATATTGCCCTTGTATTGACATGCAATTATGCAAATCAATGTATATCATTGTCCTACCAATTAATGCTTACTTGAAATTCTCAAACGACTTATATTAAGGAACAAAAACATTTCTCTAAAACGACTTATATTAAGGAACGGAGGAGTATTGTTTATGTGAGACTTTAAATTTTGTTGAAATAATTTTTGTAATATTATGGTGTGAATTTAAGATAATATTATAGTTGTGGGTGAAACAACTTGAAGTGGTTATATTATATTCGATTGGTCGGGGAATTGTTAAGGTGAAACAACTTGCAATGTGTGGTTGCATAAGAAGCACGGTATTGATTATCGATGCTTATGTGAGAAGTCACTCGAGTTTGATTCCATTATTATTAATGATTAATAATATGAATTATTATAATGAAATGTTTTGTTTTATTCATATTATTAACGTAATAATAAAATGAAACATCTTTTTAAAAAATAGAATATATAAATAAAATATATATTTTTTATTATGCATAGTGTTGCATAGTGTTTTGCATAGAGTATCTTAAAGGAAACTATATTTTCTTACGAATATATATATATATATATATATATATATATATATATTCACTATTATTACATTGGAATAACTCAGTAAAAGTGGTATACTTATCCTCTTATTATTCTTCTTTATTTATTACATGTAATAACTCAGATCTGCTTAAGATACCCTATACTTGGTGAAATCCTCTCATTATTCCATTCTTTATTTATTCTACATTGGAATAACTTTGCAGATTTATTATATTCTCATTGGAACATCCTCGCTCGTGTGTTTTACACCGACGGTTCCGTCTTTATCATTCTACGGAATGGAATATCCTATCTGTGTTTTACAGGGTTCCCGATTCTGCGGTGATTTTTATCATTTCTGACAACTCCGCTTGCATGGAATTTCAATTTCAGTATTATTACTTGGTATTTCTTTTGTTATTCCATTCTTTATTATACCCAAATTGGTTAAAACTTTGACTTCTATACTCCATGTCCATCCAAAGATCTTTTCATGAATTCTTCCGATCATTCTTGACAATTATGCCCTTTGGACGTTAATAATTCATGGATTAAATAATTCTTGAACTTGTTTTATTGAATTATTATGTCATTGTCATCATCCTCATCCTCATGTTATATTATGTTATCTTTGGCTTACGAGTTGATAGCACTTGACTTGATTCCCTTCGGATATAGTCAACCATTGATAATTTGATGAAAATCCTTGGCCGTGATACTTTAGATGTGGTGGTTTATTTATTAAAAAATCGAGTCTCGGCGATAAAAATTGATGAAAACCTTTTAAAACCTAAAAGATAGTAGACTTTATTCTCTACTTTTGACTCTTTTAATGGATTGCTAATTCATTTACTACATTGTATTTTATCGGTTTAACAAAAAGGCTAATGATAATTTATTCTCGCATTATCTTAGTCATAATATTTCTTCTTGGGCTAGTTGAGCTCACTCTTTTCTTTCACTGTTTCTCTTGAAATAAATAATGGTCCGAGGATGCTCTAACTCTCTTTTAATTACTATGAAATATTTGTATTCAAACTCACGAAAATAATGCTTAATTGCTTACCTAATTTTAGAGTGAAATGAATGAATTTTTGCAAGAATTGAGACTATCCCCTCTATCTATTTATAAGAGGGTTCTCTTATAATGACAAAGTTTTAAAAATTATAAAATATCATTTTATATATAACAAAAGATGACCTTCCAATTTTATAGGTACTTAGCCTTTGAAAAGGCATGGGATCCGCCTTCGAAATCCAAAACGTGTGAACAACAAGTGGCAACTTAGACGTGGCATCCTTTGGTCAAAAGATTTTGGTACTATGTCCTTAAAAACAATTATGCGACGTAGTTTTTGATCATTTGCACAATATGAATGGATAACTATGAAACTGTGCTTAATTGCTTGTGAAATTGAATGAGACCTATAAAAGGGTACGTAGTTTTTGAGCATTAGCGAACCAAAACTACATAGTTTTAGCCTTAGTTTTAGAGTAAAAAGTAGCAAAACGACAAATCATTTGCACGTAATTTTGGGTCGTCTATTCAGTCCTGTCGACCGATACCTACGTTTTTAGCGTGAGATAAGGCGCTTCTCAAAACGACATAGTTTTGATATAATAAATACCGTTTATATAAAACGACACAGTTTTGATAATAGAATTAAATAAATAAATTTTATCTAAAAAATTATATACAAGGACCCATACCCACGAGCCAGAGCCAGGCCAGGCCGGGCCGGCCGACGGCGCGCGTGTGGGTTCGAACCAAGCCTTGGCTAGGTCCTCTCCCTTTTCCATAAAAGTGGAGTGCTCCTTGGGGCCCAAATCCAAAAACAATTTCCTTGTATATAAACACATTAAAAGTTTAATTCCTAACCTATGTGGGAATTGGTTTTTCCCACATGTATTTATTATCATTTATCATTTCCAAGTGTGATTTTTGGGAGTAAATATCTCATTCATTACTCCATGGATTTAAGTTTCCAAATACTTAACTTAATCTACTCATGGAGTAGAACACATTAATATATGGAATCATTAAAATTAATGACACCCACATTAATTTAGGCTCAAATTCTAACAATATCTACTATGAATTGATGTATAGAACTCCACTATCTATAGTGTCGTGTATCAATATGCCACTCATTCATATACGGAGATGCCAATCAAGGTATAAATATAGGGAATTATTATTTTCACATGGAAAATTTGATATTTCCACGTGGCCTTACTCACATGAATGTAGGTTTCATTTATGAGAGAGCCTTGTGGAACTATCTACAAGGTGATATCAATTACCTAAATATAATTACCTTCCAGTTTCCACTAACAACGACAAAATGCGGTCATCCAAAAAATTGAAAGAAAAATACTGCAAGTAAAGTACATAAACACTATCTATCTACTGTAAAAATATAGAATGCATGGAGACAGGCGAGAGATAAAAACACTAACAACCATTTGGATAAAAAAGTATTTGCAATGAAGCAACTAGACAAGAAAGCGATGATACTAAAAAAATAAGCCCAGCTCTTTCTCATCACCATGTCTAGTAGTTTCTTTTTTGAGAAGGAAATGTGTAAAAGTTAACCAGCTTATTTAGTAGCTGTTATAAAGAAAGCCACCCTCAAGCAAATGCACAACACATCCACATTATTCTTTTGATGAGAAATGGACATAAAAGAGAATTATTTACCAATTACCACATGCTTGCATTAATTTTTCAATACTTTCAGAAATGAAGTCACTCATGTTAACTTCAAATTCTAGCTCCATGAAATATTGAGTAAAAAAAAAGAAGGAAAAAAAATACAAATTTAAGTACATCAAAAATCATGAGTAGAAAGAAGGATGTACTATTTACTTGCAAAGATCGAGGCGAGGCCAAGTAATCTCAGAGCAGTAAATCCTGTCTGGCCAGGATAATGTGTAGAGAATTGGTAAACGCATGTCAGGCCACCCCAGTTGTGCCAGGACAGATGAATCCTGCAAATATTACAAATAGAAGAAATCGATATTCCTTGCTGTCAGATGCAACATGCTGGTGCATATGACATCCCAAACATCATAGAAGACTACAGGAAGTTGGCACAATGAAAGATATAGGTGTCAACCTGTGTTTCAATCATTGAATGTATGATAGACTGCGGGTGAATGACAATCTCAATATCATCATAATCAGCCCCATAAAGGTAGTGAGCTTCAATAACTTCTAGACCCTGTGAAAATGAAAATTTTTCAATATACCTTGTCAAAAAAAAATCCAACTTATGACTCGCACCAAATTTGTAAGGGTTTAAAAGTCAAAACATGGAGAGGGGGAGAGAGATGGAAGAGACACGGATGGAGTACTGAAAATGGCACTTGGAATTGAAATACAAGCAGGAAAAAATAAATTACCTTGTTGAATAGTGTAGCAGAGTCCACAGTGATCTTTTTACCCATATTCCAGTTAGGATGCTTTAAAGCATCAGCTACTTTAACTTCTTTTAGTTTATCGACAGGCCAGTCCCTGTCATCATTAACAAAATGAATCATTAAGTTTGAATCTGTAGTGTACCTATTATCGAAGTCAATATCGCGGGAAATATTTAATCCATTACACTCAACTATGCCAAGAGTTTAACGAAGTAAAGTTTAATGAAGCAAAGTGAAGGGGGAAAGATAACTTGTAAAGAGTAAATTAGACCTTACCTGTAAATAAACAAGAGATTGAAAAGTTAAAAATAATTTCCTTAAGAGATAGTCATGTAAAGTAAAAGAAGTGGTTTTAAATATAGAGAACAAAATAATTCAGATAGTTTTGTAGGAAGAGAAAATGAGTCAAGATTTTGAGTCCACTGATGATTGCATGTGTATAAGTAAAAGTTTCACAAATTACTGAAAGGGAGATAAACACTAGGATTTAGTAACATTCTTTAATGGTATTCTATTTGTTCATCTTTTTTATTTTTATTTACATGGAAAAAGCTAAGAAATTGGCTACTGATAGATTACATTTAAACTCAGAACTTCATATTATATACCTGAAAGCTCCACCAGAGGCAGTTAATATTATGCGCCTAAGAGCACCTTCTGGCAATCCTTGAATACACTGAATCAAGGACATCACATTTAGATCTATAATGAGCAACGTAGATTCTTAAAATTTTCTAAAATAAACATAGCTATCAGTATCTGCTCACACCTGGAATATAGCAGAGTGTTCTGAATCAGCAGGAAGAATCTTTACTTTATGCTTGTGCGCAAGAGGCAGGACAAAGGGACCCCCGGCAATTAGGGTCTCTTTATTAGCCAAGGCAATGTCTTTCCCCGCTTCTATTGCAGCCACAGTAGGCTAACAAAGGGAAATGTTCCAATTAATCACGGGGAAGAGCTTTAACCATGGATCAAGTAAAAACAACATTATTACTAAGAAATAGGCATTTAAAATATCCCGAAGCATATAGCAAGCATGGAATTTATTAGGGAAGATCTTCATGAACCTATAGATGAAAAGTCCCGAAACCTAGATTTTGTTTCTGAATCGGTTTCGTTGCACATAGAAATATGTGTGGTCATGTGCTTCCCATTGTTCTATTAACTTTTTTATTCATTTTAAGTATCTTGGTTGGAGTTATACTAGAGAAACACAATCACCAATGTTCCAATATCTCCTTAGCTTTTAAATATATTATAAGAAGGGACTAGAAAGAAATTGGTCCACCTTAAAAGCTGCCCCCCCCAAAAAAAAAAAAAAAAAAAAAAAAAAAAAAAAAAAAATAAAAAATAATAATTAATTAATAAAAAAAGTTATAAAAAAAACAAACAACCATGTTGCCGCTACGTGCACGTAAGCGCAGTAGAACTCTCACGAAGTCATTAGGTACACTAAATTGTATTTATAGATGACCTTGTCTGTAAATAATTATACTGTATATACATGTGTGTACAACTGTGATTCTTTACATGTATAAATATCCGGATCTGTACTTGAAATTACAAGCACACAAGTTGTTCCTCCCGCTTCCTTTGCGTGTAATATAATACTATAGATACATACCTATTCTTATTGAAAATGATCATCTTCACCATAATACATCATGTACTACAAATCACAGAAGTGTATGCAATTACTCTGAAGAAATGGCACATACGTGTGTGCGTGCGTGTATATATATATATGCAGATACACTTAAATAAAGAATTGACAGTTTTACCTTCAAACCAGCACAGCCAACTATTCCTGTAACCACAGTAGCACAGTCTGGATGACGGGCAACCTGAGATTAAGAATATAAGAGATGACCACCAAATAATGTGACTGACATTTATCAATACTGCTAAAATTGTAATGAAAAGATTGGTACTTAACCTCAATGACGCCCTGCTCCCCAGGAATAATTTCAGGCTTGTAGTCAGCATCCGCCAAAGCCTCCTTGAGTTCATTAACCAAGGACTCATTTCTAACAGCTACTAATTTAGGTTTGAATGTCTTGACCTGAAAGATGGAACATGGGAAGGATTCTCAGAGCTTGGGGAATAAACACAAAAGCTAACAATGAGTTGGCTCAGTTTCAAGCCAAATTCATCACTACCAATACTGACCCTTGCAAGATGGAATTGAACTGTTAGAATTGTAATAAATGAATTTCATGAATATCAATTATCTATTAAGAATAATCATTAAAATGCTACTCCAAGTATTCTTGTTAGTTTTCATATAGTAAGTAGCCAAACAGAGCAAAGCACCAATTAGCTTTAGTGAATCATGGTTATTGGTCTTACTCAAACTCAATACATATTCGAATTCGTTGAAATTTTTGTCCTTTCTAATCTAAATATGCACATCTAATTAAAATCAACCCAAAAAAAAGAATTGTCACATAGTGGTATATTTTGGGGGACAAATCTGTAGGTAATAAACTTTGAAATGAAAAGATTCGGGGGCGGATTATTTTCTGAGGAATACAATAAAATAGAAAGTGAAGATCCCTTGATGTCATGGTTCAGCTGAAATTACTCGTAAAATAAATCTATCAATCTCCCATTATTGCACCTTGAACAGAGATTAGTAGGACATAGATTTTATGTTACAGTTTGCCGGATTATCAGGTCAAGTAAATCAAGTTCTTCCAACAAGAAAGTACAAGGCAATTCAAGTTTAGATTGTATCAAAAGAAAAATCGATTGATTGGTCACCTGATCCGCAAGAAGGGTCACATTTGAACCAGCAGCGAGTGCCACGACTCTGAACATGTCTGGATTTTCAGCAACTATGTCTAGTGTCTATAGAACACCAAATTACAATTGTAAGAAGTCAGAGGAAATTAAAAGCACAAAACACATGAATGTCAGCTACTCGTACATACTATCTAGTTATCAATAACAAGTACTAGCAAATAGAAGGAAATGGTAAACAAACTTTGACAAAGATAAGCTGTTTCATCTCATGGTATTTAAAATGCAAGCAGAATAACCATCATTGAAAGACAATGACATTGGGAGTTTTCGCAAGAATTTAAAACGCTGTTTGATCAATCCATTGCTTAGAGAAAATATAAAAAATTAAATTCTCAATTTCGTACTCCTCCCAGTAGATGTCAAAGTAGAGGTCCTTCACCTGAGTTCCGATAGAGCCAGTAGATCCAACAATTGAGATGGGCTTTGGACCATCCCAAGTCTTGCGCCCTGGCTCCACAACAGCCGTTCCTGGCCAGGCTGGAGGCGGTGGCTGTGCTGAACAATGGATTCTTGCCCCATAATCCTTCCTCTTCAATGCGAGCCCAGCTAAAAACCATAAAGATTAAAGTATATATAAAATTAGCCAATTTGGTTGACTAATCCTCAAATGACTAATAAAAATCAGAATGATACAGCAGAATTATTCAGAAAAGTATCATTCTTACGTATTAAAAAGTTAGATAATTCAGCTCAGTTCAGGTAACTCTCAGTATGACAAAGGCATTCAAAAGTCAAAACATAAGCAAAAAGGAATATCCCAAAAAAATGTAGTAAACATGGTTAACCTTCAAACTACATGAAACCCATTTTACATCACCGAATACTTTCACGAATGTCCATTCCAATTACAAAATTACAAACCCAAAATTTAAACGGAGAGAGATGAACCTTGAAGCTTGAGAAGATGGTGATTGGATTTAGAAGTGTCCAAGAAGGAGATAGCCTTAATTTCAGTTGGAGAGAGTAAATTGAGAGCCATATCACAACACCCAATTTCAGCTGACTAATTCTGATGCACAAAAATTCCCAACCAATCAGAAAAAAAGAAAAGCTTATGGACTATGGATTATGGAGAAGAAGTGACAACTGCGTTTATAGAGAGAGGATCAACATGCGGTTTGGGTAAGGCAAGATACTCTTGTAAATGACAAATAATTTTTTTAGAGAGAGAATTGGTTGGTTTTGGGAGGGAGAGAGAGAGTGTGTGTGGTTAGTGGTTATGACACTAAAACAGTAGCAAAAAGACGATTAGGGAATCAACTCATCTCGTGGACTGCGTGCGATTTTGTTTAATTACCGAATAATTTCCAAATACGATGTCGTTTTCTTCTTCTTAATTTTTGCTTATCCGGCTGCCTAGTTGTAACTTGTAATAAAGAATTAAATTGACCAACCCAGTTGGGAAAATAATAATAGTAATTTGGAAAATCTCAAAATTAAAGATTTGACATTTTAGATTCAATTATCTTATTTATGATTAATTATTACATTAATATCATATTTATGATTATGACCCATTATAATTATTAATTAGTTTATGTCGGATCTGTTTATTAATTAGTGTTTTGGTTATATCTGTTGTTTCTTTCCCATGGCCATGGAGACTGGGTAAATATTCCTAATCAACTTGGTGTTCAACAGATTATTATCCTTTATTTTGGCATTAAAGAAGTTTCAAGGTTATTTTCCTTCCCTAGTATCTCCTATCTCCTCCTCTCCTCTCTTGAATTATGATATATGTAATCAGTCTAGTCTAGTCTAGTCTCACGTACACTTCTTTCTATTTATCCCATATGAAACACGTGCGTGCATCTAATAATACATACACAAATTTAGACATATGAAGAAGAAGAAGAAGAAGAAGAACCAACATTCAGCCTCTTGTTTCCATGACATCAAAAATAAAAAACTCCAAATTCAATTTAAGACTCAAACATGCTTTTCACGTTTACTTGACAATAGGAGGATCTACCACAACCTAGCTAGCTTTCATTACGAGTCTTGGACAAGCTAAAAACCGAGAGCAATCTAAGAAAAAATCAATGGAATTATGTACTCCACTTTTCAAGTGGCACATGAATCATCATGATAAATCAAAAAAATTTGGAACAACAATTATTAGGGAAAGACTTAAAAGTCAAATAAGACGGTCCATTAGCTGAGGCACCAGAATTTATTTCAAGAGCCTGTGCTTTTAGTGCAGGATTCTACTCCACTTGGTAGAATAGTAACTTGCTATTCCACCGAGTATCTGTCTATTCCCCAAAACCAGCTAAAAAACTACTACTACAATTTATTTGTACAAGAAAAAAAAGAGGAAAGCAACCCATTGAATACGGTACTAACCAAATAAACAATGGTTAAACCTGACATAAAACTGCTGCTCAAGGAAAGCCCACCTAAAAGTGAGGCAAGCCCAGCTCCCCAACCTTGTATAAACAACAAAAGCTAGAGCAAAATCAGCAACAATTGCAAAATTAGCAAAATTGCTTGCACGTCTTAGTGAACTAGCATAAGACACGAGCCTTCATTTTATTGAATCCAAACAAGATAGTCTCACATAATCACCCGTACAATATATCTTGTATCCAAGAGTCGCACCGGACAAGTGCGACAATGGACAAGTCTGACATTCTATAGCAATTCCCTGCTCATGAATATAATTTTGCATGTACCTGTGAAATTTTCATTAAATGTATAGAACAAGGGTTCAGCAGATTGACTAATTCATTCAACCAATATGTTCATGTGATTACTATCAGCTTCAAGCCAAAATATTATACCTCAAACCCAGCTTATCTGATTCCACCTTCAATTGTTCAAGTCTCAAAGTAAGAGTTATCCTCTTCTGTTTGTATTTCTGTGTTCAGCACAGAGCTCCCACCATTAGCCTCTGTGTTTGACGCAGAGCTCCCGCCATTAGCCTCTGTCACACCTCCTGATTCAGATATTTTTGTGATCCTCTGCAATTCATCAGTTAATTCTGAAGAACGAACCAGGAATTGATCATCAGTCAATGGTTCGCTCTGAAATGCTGATCTTTTTGGCTGCCGGATGGCTGCAGCTGCTTCTGCCATTGCAACAGGAGGAGGCTGGGGAGGAACCCATGAGCGCTGAACTGGACGCTCAACGGTTGGCACACTGGATGATCCAGCCTTATATTTATCTTCGGATTCAGTTTCACTGATTTTTCTGAAACTATTTTGTACCCACAATTGATTGTATACAGGTCCATTATCTTGAGACTGAAGAACTTGATTCGAATTGTTCTGAACCTCACCAACATCCCAAGGCTACTCAGAAGAGATGAAATACATATAAGCAGCCAGCTAATAACATTTCTGATGTAAATGCATGCAAATAGAGTTCCTCAGCCCAATGCTGTCAAACTACCATTGCATTGGCAGATAAATAGCCTATGGGTCACCTAATCAGATGGATCAGATTAACTTGATTCTGTGTGTGAAGGTGTAGGAAAAATGTTGTTGGAAGACGTTCCGGTTTGCATTAGTGAAATGAACTATTCACTGGAAATTTTGAAAATCAGATAGATAACAGTTAAATAGCAAACCTTGGGTCTGGGTGCTACACGAGGATTAGGTACTGGCAGATTAGGATTGGGTGGCAGATCATTGATTTCCTGACAAATATTGAGATCAGAAAATAATCAGCACTCCCAGAAAACAATTAGATATTAACAAATACATCACAAAATATTGACTTACTCTGATATTAGAAGGTTTCTCTCCTCTTTGAACCATAGCCATGATCTGTAACAAGATTTGGAAAATCAGAAAAAAGGAATTATATACACTTGAATTAATTTATTGAAAACAAGTATATGACGGTGACCATGTTTATCTGTAACCACACACACTGAACAGAGAGATTTTCATAATATTCCCCAGAAACGAATAAACTAGCATATATAAATTTGATTTCCATGTATGGCAATGTTGTCATATAGGAATTCAGATTTATAAAGAGGCATTAGACTAGTGAATCATGAACACACCAATCATTTGGCTGAATAGCAATTACGTTAGGTGTTGCGCGGGGGGGGGGGGGGGGGATGAAATCACCTCCATATAGGATTTTGGATGAGGTGCAACAGATGGTTCAACAGATGCAGGCGGTGACAGAGGTCTCGCTGTACAGAAAATTTTGCACATATATGTTATAGATATTACACATTAAAATTTTGTTTAGATAGTCAAAAATTGATCTCTGAAGAACAACCTGAGGTCAAATTGAAGTCTGCCTTGCCGTTTGCATATGATGGCTGGAAAATCTTTTGAAATAAGTAAGACATTCAATTTAAAAAGTCAACAACAGAGAAGAGAATGTCAGCTGCAAAGCATCGTCAAATTTCTCTAGCACTTCCAACTTATGCTTATATTTAACTCACCTTTGAACTAGTGACCAAGACTCCATTATCTTCTTTCCCGGAAAAACTACTTTTTCCTGACAGTTACATAGAGAATTGGATTAGCTACTAGATTCCTACCAAGAATGAGACATTTTTCACCAAAGCCAATATAAAACAAAAGACGGAGAACAAGAATAAGCCAGTATGTTTATGTAGTTTATGACAAATGTAGGCATCAATAGTTTTCACAAGCTTCCCTATACAACTACCAATCGACTCTTGTGGCTGAAAGACTACTTGGCAATCTCAGAATAATTAGGAGAAATAGGGCAGCAGCGTAATAGGCTGCCTATTTATGGTTCAAGATTATGAGGTTTCTAGGCACTCACAATGCTGCCTGTACCAATGAAGAAATGCTGAGAATGTATGCAGTGACTCATAGTAGTCTTAAAAAAGGTCATCCACAATGTACTTTTTAAGTTTTACTGCTTGCTGACAACTACTCGGACATCCAACATAGATACATTCTTCTCTTGTTCTCTCAAAATCATACAATTAACAAGAGAACTTTACAAACTGTTGTATAAAGCATTGGAGAAATTGAAGAAACTGTCACAGAAATGCTTGCTTGACTTAATAAAGTAGAGTGCAAGCATTTGAGGTGAAACATTGTTGTGCTTGTTGTCCATGTGTACATTGTTGTGCTTGTTGTCTATGGTGACGGTTGAACCGTCGCTATAGCTCAAAAAAACGGTCGTCATAGCATGATTATGTACTACACAGCTGTGTATATATATTTTTTCCATATATATATATATATATATATATATATATATATATATATATATATATATGTAGAATTATAAGCATCTTTAAATAAACAGGGATCCTTAAAATTGGGTTTCATCTGTCACAGAAATCTGTGGATGCCAAAAAGAACCCTTGAAGTGTACAATGTTAAATATAAAGGCGAAGCAATGAGCAATTGTGTGCAGTCAACACCCAAATTTAAGATAACAATATAGGAAAGCATTTTTGAAATTGTGACTTCTCAACTACCTTCCAAATTCCTTAGGACATTACTCATTGATTTCATTTCCTGTACTTGCACATTTAAGAGACTCATAAGTTCCTCAAAAAATCTCTTCTCTGCATGGACAAAGATGTATCAGCTACGAAGGTTGTTACCCAGTAATCATCCATTAAAAGACCCAAAATAAAAGAAAAGGGACAAAGATGTATCAGCTACGAAGGTTGTTACGCAGTAATCATCCATTAAAAGACCCAAAATAAAAGAAAAGGAAAAGAATGAAACATAAAAATAAAGAAAAGCTAAAACTTATGCTGGATATCCATCCAAGTGGCAAACTGACTAATGCACCTCCATTTTTTGTAATTAGCATTTCCTGACTTGCCTGTGCCGCATCAGCAGCTGCGGCAGCGGCTGCTTTTGCAGCAGAAGCAGATTCTTCTGCTACACTTGGTTTTGAATTTGTTTTCTTCACTAGATCCTCGTCTTCTTCTGATACAACTTTACGAATCCAGGATCTCAACCTAGGAACAATAGCATTCTGAAACAAGACAGTCATCTGATAGTTTAATTCACTTAAGAGTTCTCTTATTTATGAAGAATACAGAAAAAGGCAATAAATTAGAAAACACGGAGGAGCCTGCATATAAGAATTGTACACATGCAATACCAGTAACAGCAGACATGTTAAAAAGAAAGCTTTGGCCATATCATTTTTGGAATATATTGTCACAATAATTTATATGTACTTCACTGATACCTTAAAAATTACAGCTGTTCCAGCTCCTGATATAGCCAGGAAGCCTACAGCAAGAAGAGCTTGTTGCCAGCCAAATTGGGACTTTGCCAAGGTCCCTACTTTAGAAATGGCACTAGAAGGAGTGGCTGCTGCAGGTTGCATAGCTTGAGTTGAAGCTTGTGGTTGAACATTTGATAAGGACTTCGACTGCCCATCTGTTGTCAATATATCATAGAATATACATATGCATTTAACGTGACATTATCTAGCCATTATTCAAACCCAAAGCTTTTTAATTATTAGCACTAAAGGAAATCTAACTACTGAAATAATAATGATTACCTTCGTTTGCAAGAACTGGTTGCCCAGTTGAAACAGTTGGGGTTGGATCCTGCAATTTGCACAAAATGTCAGTATTGAATACTTAGAAATACATCCTCGTGCTTATTATTTACATTGCATGTCAAAATAGATATCATAATCATGGTGTGCCACTGAAAATGCATTTCAGAAATGGGCTATAAGGTGAAGGTAAGAAGAATACAGGTACACGGCGAAAGGCTTCATCAATCTCCTCTTTCGTGAGGCCCTTTTTCTCAAGAAAAGAACGTCTATAGATGACGGGAGATCCTCTAACTTTTGGGTGTGAAAGGAATTTTACAGCATTCTGCACTTGATCCTCACGAATTGGTTCTGAGTTCACAAACAATGATGGCGGAGACATATCCTTAGGAGCCTCAACCTGGGCATTTTGACGGTCCTCAATTATTGGTTGTGCAACCTCCGAAACTGTAATCAAGATATTAAATTGTTTATCACGGTAGGATCATTTATTCAAGTACAAAAATGAAGGGAAAAGTACTAATGAAGTAATTCTACATTACCCGACCATATACACCAGTTCGTTTAACATGTTAAATGACTAAGAATTTTCGCCACAAAAACATATTCATAGAACTCAGTACAACAAGACATACGCAGATGATCAATTATAACATCAGCATCTTGTAAAGGAAAGAGTAATTGGATAACTTTCTAGTGGTTGGGCCAGTTATAGTAGCACCCAATCAATTTTCACACTAAAGAGATTTAAAATACACCTGAAGAACAACAATAGAGTAAAGTACAAAAATTTCATAGGAGACAATTAAATCACATAGCTCGTTTAAGATTTTTGTCGAGTTAGTAGCTAGTCATCCTGTTATTCATATCCATTATATAACAGTTTGTTGGTATAGTACAAGAAAAGTTAAGATATTGATTCATGAGGTAAGCTGGAAAGCTAATGTCTAAGTTCAATTTCAATACACCCCTTGGTTTAGGAGCGTTAATTTGGAAATAACACATAAATCAATTAATTTTAGGCCTATAAATTGCTGAAATATTTGCAGAAGATAACGGGGTGTTTGAGAATACAAAGATCAGTACGACAGCTCCTACCTTATGTTGTTTTTGCTTTTCATTTGGAAATATGAGACTTGTGGTATCTCTTCTTGGAATTCTGAGGTGAGTTTATAGGGGGTTTGATTCATAGCTATTTCTGGGCATTCCTAGCTGAGTTATTATTTCTGCAAAGTTGATGTATACTCGTGCTTGTTTGTTTTTCTGTGCATGTGCTGCGCGGCTTTGTATATTTTGTGCAAGGGCTAGTGTAATTGGGCTTTGCCTCTTTTTTTTCTGAATCTATTGAGTTTCTTATATACTAACTTAATACTCTCACCACACTTGCTGTCAAAAACTTGGGAAAGGGAACTAAAAATTTTATGAATTTCAACAAAGCAACTTATATACTATATCAACTAGAAAGAAGAAGAATACTTATCACAACATAATGAAGTATACAACTATACAAGTTAGCATGAAGCATACCAATTGAAACGAGGGCATAAAGATCCTTCTTTTTATTTCTACTCACAGAAAGGGCACGAAAATATTATAACTAAGATTAAATATTCAGTTGTTAACTCGATCAATAAATCACCAGACCAGCAACTCAGTTACTTCAAAAAAGAGTTGAATGGATCGATTTATGTATGCTTTTCAAATTCCGGAAATAAATTGAACAAAATTTTGATCCAAGTGTTTTCGAGCTATCAGCAAAATCAACAGTCAACACCAAAGTCTGAGGTTGTAAAGAACATAAGTTAAACCAATTGGAACGCGAAAGGAGACCTGGGTTTTGGGGGTTTTCTCCCACCGGTTTTGAAGTAGCCAAGGATTGAGTCGCCATTGTTATTGCTCTATTTCACCTGACATACGAAAAAGGAGTTAGGAGAGTTGGGAACGAAGCTGAATGAATGAAATAGTAAGGCCGGGCAATTATAGCAGTGAAGCTTACGGAACGATTAGGATGACAATCTCAGAAAGGATCAGAGCAGAGGTGGTTTTTGCTCATCTCGAAGCAGTCCATCAAAATATTTATCAGTAGTTTTATAAGGGGTATATTTTCCCTTCTTTTCTTTTCTTTTTTAATTTCTGGCGGCGGACCTATTAAAATATAAAATAAAAAATAAAAAGAGAGAAAAAGAAATAGAGTGCGGCATAAATATAATAGCAAGTAAAAATAAAAATCAGCATAAACTTGTATAAAATACTTAAACAACTAATGAAATTAAACTCTATTTTCATGGATGTTGTCAAGAGTTTCATATTTTTATTAAAATTTTAAAAATATTACAATTTGTATAGAAATATGTTTTTATATATATATATATATATATATATATATATATATATATAAAAGACCTTTCTTTAGTTCATTAAGATGTTTTATGGTGTAAAATGTGACCCTTATTTTCTCATCATAAAATGGAAATAGGGGTTTTACCCTACACTCCTATTAGGCAGAATTGTGGCCATTAATTAATATTTTAATATTTCAAATGGTAAATTCTCATATAGTAATATATTTTGAACTTGTTACACTTTTAATAATTTAGAATTTTGCCTAAAATTGGGATGGGAAAAAGGTAAGGCAAATAAATCAAACAAAAAGGTTATTTGCCTTGAGAAGGAAAAAAAAAAGGAGAAGAATGTCACTTCCTTGCAAGTGATTGGTTAACAAAACAAAACTTTAAAATTTCCATTCACGAAAAATATGTAGTTTGTTAATTAATATTTAATTTAACCATTATTTTTCCATGACTTCCAAACACATACCAATTCAAAAAGGTGGTGTTTGAGGCCTGATTATTGAGGATTTAGAATTGTTAGATATTGTAATTGATTTACCTTTCCACAAAAGAACATAAAAATGCCCCATTTGGATTTTTAAAGATAATTTTGAAGGAAAAAATACCTGATAATATATATATATATATATATATATATATATATATATACAGAGAGAGAGAGAAAGCAATCAAATACAAATCCATAAATGCCTTGCACATATGTGAAAAGTGGTCACAAATACTTTTATTTTCTTATTTTGGTAAAAGATACAGCAGAATAGTTGAAATAATAAAGTAAAAATTCTAATTCTACCTCCTGCTGCTGCTGCTGCAGATAAAATAATAAAACTTGAACAAAATTTCTTACTACATTCTCCCGACTAGTTTGTCTACCATTATTTTTTGCTGCACCCCAGTCAAAGACTCTGAATTCATTATTGCGTTTGCGACAAGGATAACTGTTGATGGAGATGTGGCATTCACCTAGACAAAATCAAGACAATGACAGATTACTCAAAGGTGGTGGAGTGTATGTAGTATAATACTAGAAAGCTAGATTGCAAAAGAGAACAGGATAATAATATGCTGATGAGTGATGACAGATATCATAACAAAACAAACAAATCAATTCCAAGCAGCAAAGAACTGTCACTAGATTAATACCCAAACACGACCATTTAAGCCAACAGCAATCTCAAAGGAGAGCTTCTTTCCAAGAGCTTCAAGAACTGGACA
This sequence comes from Panax quinquefolius, assembly GCA_020205615.1. Lineage (NCBI taxonomy): Eukaryota > Viridiplantae > Streptophyta > Magnoliopsida > Apiales > Araliaceae > Panax > Panax quinquefolius. Next base: position 10,905,052 of record CM035156.1, read on the forward strand.
ACCTGGGGAACTCAGCAGCCTAGAAAAAAAGAGAGAGAGAGAATAATTATTGAAAATTGTAGTAGAAAACTTCAATAAGTGCTATCATAAGACTAACGTATTTGATGACAGATTCATTTGAAGTACGTATATCCACTTGTTCAAGAATTAGAGGAGGACACCAAATGTCTCACATTCGTGAAAGGCCCGTTGATGATTCAAACATGTAGCCATCTTTAAGTGGTCCAAATTCTGCAGCCTTCCCACATGCTATAAAATAAAAAGATGAAGTTCTATGAATTTATAGGTAATAAAATAAGAGTCCTTAAATTTAATAAACAATAACATTTCCATGTTATATTATAGAAGCCAACATAAGAATGGTGATCATGAATTCATTATGTAGGTAAAAGATTATTACTAACCATCCATGCATGCTAGTTCAGGGTTCATGCCAACATTTGCCTTGACAATGCGAACACAGAGCAAAGTACCTACCTGCAACATAAAGCCTAAGCCAAATGACATAAGAAATCTCAGTGAGGATTAAAATGCAAGAAGCATAACATAAGGAGCACCAAAAATGTGGTTAAAAGAGTAACAGGCATCTCTGCCTTCAGCTCCTTCACTTGAAGTCATTTTTCTAATTAATATCATCTTAGCTACAAAGCAATAAGTTTAAATACAAGTACAGTTATGTTGCTAAAGCATCTTCGCAAAAGGCATTGTTATGGAGCTTTTCACCTTTTCAGACAGAAGGAAAAAAATGAAAAATGAATTCTCAGATATAAATCACATTAAAAAAAAAAGCAACCAAAATGTAGGGACTGCACCTCAAACTTAGGTACGTTTCTCCTAGTTCCTCCCTCAAATGCAAGAACAGGTAGAAATGCCAATGCAGGTCCCTTTATGTCCACAAGAAAGTTCTGCATATAAAACGGGAAATTATTAATACACAAGGAGGCCCGAAAAAATGTTACAAGCCCAGGAAAAATTATATCCATCTGCCAGCACATTTGGAACATATAGAACAAACATATTATAACTAAAAAGGAAGTCCTGAAATTAAGCAATCTCTCTTATAATTAGGAGAACAAGTCTCACTAGTAAACAATGTTTCATTCACGGGACATATATTAATAGGATGTGAACTAAATTATGTATTCATCAACCCTATAGTTAATGTGAACAAAGGCCCTAAAACATTGAACATGATGTAATTTGGTATTTGACAAGGACGCATAATTCTGAACAGTATACAAACAAATATAAGCAAGCACTACCAAATGTTGCAGTCAGAGATGTACAGACCAGAGTCTTACAATGCATGTACAATATAAAGAGAAGTATTTACACCCCACCCCAAAAAAAAAATCAACGAGAAAATTTAGTTAAAAAAAACAAAGGAAATTTAACTGCAACCAAATAATTTCTCTTTACTATTGTATTGAGAAATGCTTACAAGTTCTTACATCGGCCTTGGTATCCACCACAATTCCAAGAACAGATTCTCCCACGGAAGGTACATACTGTAAAAAAGAATCAGATCAAGATAATGAAATTATAAGAAAAATACAACAGATCTGTACTTTAAAAAATACAATATATTTTTAATTTTAGAGTAATTCAATGTTATAAAAAAATAAAAAGAACCATAGAGCCTAATACAGATCAATGAAAGGCATACAACCCTAAATAGACCGCAGAATTAAAAAACTATAAGCACCAGAAATAGAATATTAATAAATATTTACATTTTTAAGGACAAGTTCATAACCTCAAACCTCAAAGAATGAAATCCTTCAAAAACAAAGACCAGAAAAAAGACTATTCATTACTCGAAATAATGCCCCAACCAACTTGCATAAAATAAGGAAGAATAAAGTATTCCTTGTGATTCCAACCAAAAATACCACATGTTTCAAGAATCAAATTCAACATATAACATATATATATATATATATATATAGAGAGAGAGAGAGAGAGAGAGAAAGCATGATCCATTAATTGGTCTTGATATTAATAAATTAACTACAAGTTTGTCAGAGACCTTGTAAATGCAATAAGGACAGTTTCCTTTTTATTATTATTTTACCTTTGTGATAATTACTGCAACTAGGACAGTTTTAGAAATGATAAATAATGATATGTAGGAACAAGTTTCTGACATCAACACCAATTCAAAATGTCAAACTCAGCAATTAGCTGAAATTTAGACAAAAAATTGTGTCCATTCTGGTTTGCATATATAATCAAGCTCAAATAAATAAACGATTTAAATGTTAAGGACCTGGTGCAAAAATAAATTAAAAAAATCATCTTTCAACTCTATGGCTCTACCTCTAGGTGATGACTAGCCTGGCTAGAGTTAGTAGTGTTATAATTTTCAACTCTTCACAATAGTTACAAATCTATCTTTTATCTTCTTGGGAAGTAATTATTATAGCAAATCTTAGTCAAAATGTATGTAGGTCCTTTATGGGCGTTCTCTGCTTATCAAATGCCCACCTGAAGCCCACGATCACTGTTTGTCTATATTTACAGCAAGTACACATACTTCAAGTGCCTTCCAAGAATTAAGACAAAAACATCTAACTTCCCAATAATAAATTGAAATTTATCTTCAGTAACATAATCCAACTCAACATCCATATAGCTATGTTAAATTTAGGTGACACGTTTCTTGGACGCTCATAGTTGAGTTGCATGTTCTACCAGGTTCCATGTCCCACAAAATGTGGCCACAACATAATTTATAGAATGAATTGTAAGGTTTTTTATATTGTGATCACAAATGGCAATAAAATATAAGAACATATTTTTTATGCAGACTTTACGCAATTATTATACCCACCAAATAAAGGAAAACTTCTTCCTTGATATGTATTAACAATCAAAATAATATTGGGCAACACAATATTCTATTTAGATGTAAACATGCAATGGAGTATGGGACAAATAAATTTGAAAGCTGAATAGATTACCACACAAGAAAATAGCACTTTTCTTATTTCTATTTGTATTTTAATAACTCAATTAACAGCTTTCATCACTGCGCCAAGTTATTTATCTTTTTGAGAAGTAATGGTTAATAATCAAAATGTACGTATGTCCTTTATGGGCATTCTATGCTTATCAAATGCCCACCTAAAGCCCATGTATCATTGTTTGTCCATATTTACTGCAAGTACACAAACTTCAAGTGCCCTGCAAAGAATTAGGACAAAACATCTAACTTCCCATAAATAAATTGAAATTTATCTTTACTAACATAATCTAACTCAACATCCATATTACTAGCTAAGCTCATTTTAGGTGGCAAGTTTCGTGGACGCTCATTATTGAGTTGCATGTGCTATCAGGTTCCATGTACTAAACAATGTGGCCATGAATGGTCAGGTTTTTTTATAATTAGATGCCACAAATGGCAATTTAAGATCATATGTTTATGCATACTATATGCAATTATAAGTATAACCACCAAAAAATAGGAAAACTATTAACAATCAAAAAAATCCTGGCACAAGTGTTTACTTAATATGAAATAATATTGGGTAACACAAGATTCTGTTTAGATGTAAATATGCACTGGGTGTATGGGACAGATCAAATTCAAAAGATGAATAGATTATCGACCAAGAATTGCCATTTTTTTTCATTCTTATTTACATTTCCATAACACAAGTAACAAGTTTGACACAGCACTAACCCGTTTTTGGGAGCTTTCTATCCAGTACTTGTTTGGCTTTGAGAACCTCAGTTTCCCAGCTTTCATGACAGTAACTGCCTCACAGTCCTACAAGACATAAGGTGCAAATGGAAATGGATAATGCACATGTTCCTCTCATTCAAGGAAGAAATTTTGACAAAATACTTGAACCTCAAATAACACAATACTAGATTACAGTAGATTACACAAGTTATCAAACACAAGATTAAAAGAAAGATGACCCAGCTCAGATGACTATGACAACGGAAAATAGTAATGCACAGAACCTGGCTTGGATGCCATGGAAGAACAAGTTTATATACCATAAAAACCAATATAAATACACCGTATGAAATCCAACTAAGTGACAGGGAGCAAAAACATTACAAATTTCCAATTATTTTTGGTTGAAGCTATAACATAACAGTCAATGCCAAAACATAATTACGTAAAATCAAACACTACAGGGGAAAAACGCATGAATGAGTTAATATGAATATAATGCAGATATTATTTATAACCAATACCATATCAAGTCGAAATATACATAGAACTAATATTTTAAATGAAGAAGGGCAATACCCTAGTGGGTAACTAAACTTATTTACCTATAGGGATTATGCATCCCTTTCTGGGGTTTTTTCAGAAAAATTCAATTGCACCAATTAAAGAGCATGAAAAATATAACATCAAGTAAATTTTGGATTGTATCCAGAATTTTATAGTAATGATTTTCTTTATAAAAAAAATTGAACCATGGAAAAACATAATTTATACGGGTTATAAATGGTGTTCTACAACTTCAAATCAAATAAAAATTTATATACTTTCAAATTTTTGCATTCCCTTTTCGTTTATGGTTGGATTTTAATAAAAGATTAAGATACAAGTATATTTGAAGACAAGGGTGCGTTATATAACCACTAGAATATATCCTATGGATATTATAAATTCAATGTAACTCCAAAGCCTATGTTTTTCAAGTAACTGAAATATCATGCAGTTTATCTTCCCAAAAGCATAAAGCAAACTGCTAAAATAAAAATTACGAAAGAACAGGCCGGTGACATTACAATTAAAATAACAGAAAGGATAAAAATTAAACATAAAAACGAAAAGGGGTGAGAACCCTAAAATAAAGACCTGACGGAGACCGCCGCCGAGTTTAATGGTTTGGTTGGCTAATGTTGAAAGATCCAGTACGACATCCCCAGGTACCTAGTTTACGAACAAAAAAACCTCCATTATTGATTTGTATTTCGGAATAGCATAAATATGTGAGGATTGTAACTTACAACTAGTTGATCGACAAAGCTTGTTGGAGAATTTGCAGGCTTGGCAGCTTCCATCTCTCTCTCAATATTAGTAATAAATATATATATATATATATATATATATATATATATATATATATATATATATATATATATATATACAGCGGTGCCGCTGGGAGACGAGAGAGCTTCTGCTCTAGTAAAGCGGAGTACTTGTGAGATATGAGATGGAACGGCGACGGCTTATTATTATTTGAGGCAAAAACTAATTTATTAGGTTACTAATTTATTTTGGATGTGATGCAGTTGATAATCAAATTTCATATAGTTGGTTACTAAATTATTTGATAATGTAATCAATTCAATTTTATTTGATTCCAATTTTATTTTAAATGTGATGCGATTCTTAGTCAAAATTAAGATAAAGATGAACTATTTTAATTTTGTGGAGTAACCAAAATCGTCAAAAGAAATTCAAAATAACAACTCCTATGCATGGCATGTATGACTGATGATGTATGATAATGGCGGTGGAGAGAAGAGGAGGATGATGAACATTAGCTCCTTCATAATTTTTATTTTTTTAATTTTCTTTTTGATTTGAATTTTGAAACATGGATTTGAAATTGTTGTTGTATTACAAGATTTGAATTTAATTTGAATTTGAATTATTAGTTATTCTTGATTTTAGGTTTCCTTATTAATGTGAATTGTCTTATTTTTGTAATAATTACATTCTTTTTGTAATTATTTAATTGATCTTTTTTTTATAATTACTTTCTATTTATCAGATATCTTTATGTAAAGAATGGCTTAAAATAATATCAAAACTAACTTTTCTCAAAGTAGTTTTAAACAAAAACATTTAAAGTGAGTGAAGGCTTTAATGATATTTTGCTACTTTCAACTTCTATTTCTTCTTTTCAAAAATAAAATTTTTATATGAAGCAGTTATTGTTCTTATTGTATTGTTCAATGTAAATAATCTCAAAACTATGTTTTCTTGCATTATAATTTTAAAATTATTAATTCTACAATAATATAGTCATAGTCACGTATTTTTTTTTTTTTATAATCATGTTTACTTACAAAGATTACAATATCATGACTATTAATCCTATAATTAAATAGTCTTAGTCACGTATTTTGTTTTTCACATAATTATTTATAGATAATTTAAAATAATCTCACAAGTATGTTTATTTTGTCCAAAATAATTTAAAGGATTGGGTTACCCTTACCGCTAATAATAAATGAATCTTATTTTCATTATTAGTTTGGGTATAGATAGATAAGATATATCGGTCTTTTTAAACAAAGTTAAAGATTAATTTTGTCAACAAATTCTTAATATAAGACCCCACTTTTTATAAATAAAGATGAATTTTTCTATAAATATTATTTTTTTGAATATTATGGAATAAATTTGATATAATGTTATAGTTGTAGGTAATATTTATAAATTTTGCAAAAGTATGCAAGTTGTTATAAAATATTAGTTTGGTTGGGAATATTCTTTTTTTGTTAGGGAATATTCGTATAACTACTCAATCATTGGTGGACCCCATAATGTAATTATCATTTGATCGGATTGAAAACGACAAAAATATTTTATAAAAATAACTACGGAGGTGTTACTGCAATTAAAACTGTTGAACTACCCGTGGTAAAAGTACGATGTCTGGCGTGGTTGCATAGTAGAAGACACTCAGTATTGATTATTGATGCTTACGTGAGAAGTCACTCAATTATGCTCAATTATTACTTTCACGATAATTCTTTGCATCATATCTCTTATATTATTGATTCAATTATTGTCACAAAGATCATCCGTCATATAATATGTTATAGTATTAAATCAATAATTGAGGCGACAAGTTATAAATGATTAATAATTGTTGAAAGATTAAATATGTGTTGATGGAAAAAAAAATGATTTGTGGTAAGTTTGATTATTTTATGGGGGACTCATATGTCATCATCTAAGAGTCTCTTCGTCGATAGTATTTACCTTCGTCGATAAGTAATTACCTTCGTCAATAAGAATTACCCTTGTGAATAGTATTTACCTTCAAATCGATAGTAATTACCTTCGTCAATAAGTAATTACCCTTGTGAATAGTATTTACCTTCGTCGATAGTATTTACCTTCGTTAATAGTAATTACCTTTACCGACGTCCGAACCACTTGTCGCTTCACATTCTGAGCGCCGAACCACTTGTCGTTTCACATTACTGAGCGTCGAACCACTTTTCTTTTCACATCATTAATCGTCAAGCCACTCGCTTTTCACACTATGCGAGGTCTTCAAGCTTGAAAATCTCTTCTATAAATAGAGGCTGGGCTTCATTATTTTTCACGAATTCATTCAAGTTATAGAGAGAAAGTATAGAGAGAATAAGAGAAAGAAGAAGAGTATTTTTGTTACTTACTGCTTCAGAGTATTCAATCTCCTACCAAATGTAAGGGGTGTTATTCTTTCTTATTCATGAAGAGAATCTGTTGTTATTCCATTGCTTATTATTCGTTGGAATAACTTTTGTATCGCGCTGTTTACCTATATACTTGGTGACATTCTTCTATTATTCTGTTGGAACATCCCGTCTGTGTGTTTTACACCGACACAGTTCCGCTCTTTATTATTATTCATTGGAACATCCATGCATGTGTGTTTTTACACCTAACTTGGTTCCGCTCTTTATTATTATTCTGTTGGAACATCCTGTTTGTGTGTTTTACACCGACCTTGTTCCGCCTTTTTATTATTACATTGGAACATCCATGCATGTGTTTTACGCCGGACTGGTTCCATTCTTTATTATTCTGTTGGAACATCCTCATCACATGCGTTTCTGGGGACCGGTTCCGTTATTTATTATTCTGTTGGAATAACTCCTTTGTCAGCGGTTCTATCGCATGCATGGTGATTTCTTTTGTTATTCTATTCTTTATTATACCCAAATAAGTTAAAACTTTGACTTATACTCCATGAAATTAGTGGAATATCCTCGATATTTGCGTTTCATCCAAGATCTTTTCATGGAAATATTCTTCCGATCATTCTTGAATTTTACTCTACAAAACAAAGATCATGTTGATAATTTGACGTTAATAATTCCCCGGATAAAATAATTCTTGAACTTGTTTTATTGAATTCTTATATCATTGTCATCATCCTCATATTTATATTATGTTGAAAGTCATCTCATGGCACATGAAGTGCGTAGATGGACTTGGTATGATTATGACCGAGAGACTATTCGGTGTAATCATGGCCGTAATGTTACAAATGATGTGATAAAAATCCTCGATGGTAGTAGTAGTGCATTGGTGGGCCGATTGTTGGCATGATCATGACCATTAATGAATACACAAATATTCTTGGCCGTAGTGCATGAATAATTGTGGTCGTGATACTTAAAGAATATCCTTGGCGTAGTAGTGCGGGGTGATTCGATGATGTGGAATATTTATTAAAGTTGAGTCTCAAATTTATAACGATGATGAAAAACCTTTTAAAACCTAAAAGATAGTAGACTTTATTTTCTACTTGACTCTTTTAATGGATTCATTATTCAGCGGCGCTTAAACCGGTTGTCATTGTATTTTATCGGTTTAACATTGTTGAAGACTATTGATAATTTATTCGCATTATCTTAGTCATAATATTTCTTCTTGGGCTAGTTGAGCTCACCCTTTTCTTTCATTTTTTCTTCGTGAAATGAGAATATAAATTTGGACGAGTCGGGGAAACGAGTGATGGTCCTGAAGATAGCATTAGTAGTCCTCACTATTCTCGTGAAATAGTGTGATAATAATTGTAATGAGGACTTTTTTTTTTTTGAGTTTGTATAATATCTAGTAGACGAGATTTGTATTTAAACTCACGCTTTATGTCGTATTGTACCACGCACAGCTTATGTTAATAAGTTGTATTTAAATTACATACCATGTAAGTGGCGACCCAAGATGGGTGATGTATACCTAATTTTGGGGCGTCACGGTTCAATATCGAGCTTAGGGATATGATCCTGGCTAAGATGTGAGAATAGTACTAGGAGGGAGAGACGGGGAATACCTTCGCTAGTATGACTTACCTAAGTTTATGTGTTATTTTATTGGTTGGTCAGAAGATAGGGATAATTTGTTACATGTCAATTAACCTTTTGTTTTGTGGCGATGTCTGAAAATAACATCCGAGAATGTTGAGAATAAAGATGGAAGCCTTGACGATCGTTGATTCACCACATATCAATAATCGAGGATAATGTGCATCGAGAAGCGACAATCCTCATGCAAACAACAACACCGCCAAATGATGAATGATCAAATGTTCGGAGGCTTTATGCAATTTATGCAACAATGAAGAGAGCGACTCGTCCCAAAACGTGAGGTGGAAACACGGAAAACTCTCGGCGGTCACCGCTAAACAATTCAAGGCTGGGACCACCGGAGTTTAAGGGTGAGCAAAACCACTTCGCGGAAGCATGGATAAAGCAGACACCAAGATATTTGATGTCTTGGGATGCTCCGAGGAGCAAAAGGTTCCTTTCGCCTTTATGTTGCGGAGAAGGCGGACATGGGTGGGAATCGGTAAAAACGTACTCAACTTCATTGTCTTCAAGATATCTTGGGAGAAGTTCCAGAGTCATTCAACGACAAATACTTTCCCGAAAGTATTAAGCCATATGAAGGAGGTGGAGTTTATCAAGTTGGAACAAAACAATATGACCGTGTCACAATACGAGGCAAAATTTGCGGAGTTATCACTAAGTTCATATCCCACTTAGTGGATAATGAAGAGAGAGAATGCGCGAATGTTTTTAAGAGGTTTGAAGCGGGAGATACGTCAACATCTTATTTCTCATAAACCGTGTTTGTATTCGGATGTTGTAAATAGGGCTCGATTAGTGGAACGCGATAATGAGTCAACACAACTAAAAGAGAGCGATCGGCAAAATTATAATACCGGTGAGAGTAGTCATCGAAGCGGTGACAACAAGCGTGGAGAAATCAACGGGCCGGATATGGTAACCACTTCGGTGGTAATCGAGGCCAAAACAATAAGAATGGACATTTCAAGAAACGGAGATTCAACAATGATGGAAAGACGTCGAGACCAAACCCATTGTTAAGGAAGGAGAAAGACCACCTATCATATGCTTCAAATGCGGAGGAGAGGGACACATCGATCAAAACTGCGTCACATGCCGAGTCAAAAGCGTGTTATAATTGTGGAAGAAGGTCACTTAGATCGATTTTGTCATTTCATCAAAGACAAATTCAACTAGGATGGAGGCACCAAAGGCCATCCCGGAAAATTCAAAACCCGGTAGTCTGAGGAGAGGCGTTTGTTGTGACCTCCCAAAGAGCAAGAATCCGAATGAGGTCATCACGGGTAAAGCTTATCATAAACTCTAATGAAGTCTATACTTTATTTGATCTGGGTTCTACCCATTCTTTTATTTCTCTACTTTATTTCTCATCGATTAAATTTGACTCGGAGAAATTAGACTTTGACTTATCTCGTGGAAACTCCGTTGGGAGAAACCTTCATTACATCCAATCGCTTATAAGTCTTGTTTGGTTCAAATCGGTACCTTCACATTATCTGTCGATCTTATTTCATTAAAAATACTTGCATTTGGACGTGATTCTGAGGATTGATTGGTTAACTACTTATCATGCAAAAATTGATTGTTTTAAGTAAGGTTGTTAGCTTTCATATTCCTAATCAACCTATTATCACGAATTCAAACGACCAAACCATTAAAATCAATCATGGTCATCTCGAAGCCATAAAGCTATTCGTTTATTGAAAAATGGATGTCAAGCTTTCATAGCTCATGTCACGATTTAAACAAAAATACGTCCGGTTTTGAACGATATTTCTATTGTTAATAAATTTCTGACGTATTCCCCAAAGAACTTCCCCAGCCTACCCCAGGCGTGAAATTGAATTTTGTATCGACCTTGAACCCAGTGAAAAACCTATTTCCAAAGCCCCATATCGAATAGCTCTATTGAACTTCGAGGAGTTAAAGACCCAACTGCAGGAATTGTTAGACATTGGCTTTATTCGTCCTAGTACTTCTCCTTGGGGTGCTCTGCTCTATTCGTGAAGAAGAAAGATGGGAGTATCGCGACTTTATTGATTATCGGGAGTTGAATCATGTCACCATCAAAAATAGGTATCCATTGCCACGTATTGATGACCTGTTTGACCCGATTCTGGAGCCAAATTCTTTTCAAAGATTGATCTTCATTCCGGATATCACCAATTGAAGATTAGAAATCACCGACATTCCAAAGACGGCTTTTCGGAACTCGAATGCGGGCATTATGAATTCTTAGTCATGTCCTTTGGATTGACTAATGCTCCTCTTGCCTTCATGGATATGATGAACCGGTATTCAAGGAATATTTAGATCACTTTGTGGTCGTCTTTATTGATGACATCCTTATTTATTCCAAAAGTCGTGAAGATCATGAGCAACACTTGAGGTCGACACTCCAAAAGCTTCGTGAATATAAGCTTTATGCCAAGTTGAAGAAATGTGAGTTACGGCTTGAAGAAGTAGCATTCCTTGGGCACGTGGTATCAAGTCATGGAATATCTGCTGACCCAAAGAAAGATTGAAGCTATTCAAAGTGGGAACAACCTAAATCGATGGATCAAGTCACGTAGCTTTCTCGGTTTAAATTGGTTATTATCGGAGATTCGTGGAAGGATTTTCTCGAATCGCTACTCCATCGACTTTAGCCGACTCAAAAAGATACAAAGTTCGGTTGGAAGCGAAGAATGTGAGAAGAGTTTTCAAGAACTCAAGAGAGACTTATTTCAAGACTGCTGTTACGACAATACCATCCGGCTCGGAGGGATTTGTCATCTACAATGATGCTTGAGCAAAGGGTTGGGATGTGTTCTTATGCAACATGGAAAAGTTATAGCTTTATGCCTCATGACAACTCAAAGAATATGAGAGGAATTATCCTACTCGTGATCTAGAGTTAGCGGTTTGTTATCTTCAGACTTAAAATTTGGAGGCATTACTTGTATGGGGAGAAAGTGGAGATCTTTACGGATCATAAAAGCCTCAAATATTTCTTCACTCAAAAGGAACTCAACATGCGACAACGACGTTGGCTTGAATCGTTGAAAGATTATGATCATACCATCCAATACCATCCCGAAAAAGCGAACGTGGTAGGCGACGCGTTGAGTAGAAAAAATCATATCTAAAGATCTGAGTGCGATATTGTCAACGCAAAAGCCCATTTTGTGTGACTTGCAAAGGATGGAGATAGAGTTAAAGACTCGAGGGACGCGTGTGATGATAAGCGAGTATCTGAGTAGAACCGAACTTTAATCGATAAAGTTAAAGTTGCTTTCGAGCTACGGACTGGAGCCGATCGCGTATGAGGAAGAAAGTGCAAGAAGGTGCTATCTTAGGAAGCAAGAATCGATGAAGAAGGAATACTTGAGTCAACTCCGGACTTTGTGTTCCTAACGACCACGATTTAAAGTATAATATCATGATGGAGGCGCATGACACACCATTTGCAATCCATCACAGGAGTACCAAAATGTATCATGATATTAAATCACATATTTTGGTGGAGCAATATAAAGAGAGATAAGCATTATTTTTTATCTCAAGGTGTCTAACTTGTCAACGAGTTAAAGCGGAGCATCAAGTACCAAAAGGTCCATTGCAACCACTTGAAATTCCGAATGGAAGTGGGAGCACATTACCATGGATTTCGTTCTGGGTCTTCCTAAGGTTTCTCAAGGCATTGATGCGATATGGGTCATTGTTGATAGATTGACCAAGTCTGCTCATTTCTTACCGATACAAGAAACTTATACACTTGAACGTCTTGCTCAGTATGTACATAAACGAGATTGTAAAGATCGCATGGTATCTTAAGTATCCATAGTTTACGATCGAGACCCAAGATTCACTTCACAATTTTGGGTTAGTTTGCAAAAAGCTATGGGCACAGACTTACGATTTAGCTTCAAAGATATCATCCTCGAGACGGACGGACGATCGGAGAGGACTATTCAAACTCTTGAAGATCTATTAAGACTCGTGTCCTTGATTTCAAGGAGTTGGGACAAGTTCTTACCATTGGTGGAGTTTTCCTATAACAACAGATTATCAAGCAAGTATTGGCATGGCTCCATTCAAACATTGTTTGGAAGAAAGTATCGTTCTCCAAGATCTTTGTGATGAGGTGGGTGAAGCAACGTTGTTGGGACCGGAGTTGGTACGTATGACTACGAAAAAGATTCAAACGATCCGACAACGACGTATAAAACCTCACAAAATCGATAAAGAGTTATGTTGATCTTCATCGAAAGGACGTGGAATTCGATATAGGAGATCATGTGTTGTTAAGAGTTGCTCCATGGAAAGGAGTTACAAGATTTGGAAAGAGAGGAAAACTTAATCCTCGATTCATCGGTCCATTTTTAATCCTCGATCGAGTAGGAACTGTGGCTATATAGACTAAGCTTTCACCGCCAAATATGTCTCGTGTTCATAACGCTTTTCACATATCTATGTTACGTAAATATGTGAAAGACCGAACCATATTATTGAGTTAGAACCCGGACGAAATAGCGGAAGATTTGACGTATGAAGAGGTTCTGTTCAAATTTTGGATAAGAAGGAACATATTCTACGCTCCAAGGTTATACCTCAAGTCAAAGTTTTGTGGAGGAACCACGATGTTGAGGAAATGACTTGGGAGTTAGAATCTAAAATGAAATCAAGGTATCCTTACCTCTTCGACATACCAGTATCGTATTACCTAATTTCGGAGGGCGAAATTTCATAAGAAGGGAGGTTGTAAGACCCCAACTTTTATAAATAAAGATGAATTTTTCTATAAATATTATTTTGAATATTATGGAATAAATTTGATATAATGTTATAGTTGTGGGTAATATTTATAAATTTTGCAAAAGTATGCAAGTTGTTATAAAATATTACGTTTGGTGGGGAATATTCTTTTTGTTAGGGAATATTAGTCTAACTACTCAATCATTGGTGGACCCTGGCAATGTAATTATTGTCGGATTGAGAAAACGACAAAATATTTTATAAAAATAACGGCGGAGGTGTTCTGGTTAAAACTATTGAACTAACTACCGGGTGTAAAAAATGAATGTCTGGCGTGGTTGCATAGTAGACACTAAGGTATTGATTATTGATGCTTACGTGAGAAGTCACTCGGCTATGCTTTCGATTATTGCTTTCGATAATTCTTGCGTCATATCTCTTATATTATTGATTCAATTATTGTCACAAGATTATCATCTCAGATAATATGTTATAGTATTAAATCAATAATTGAGACGACAAGTTATAAATGATTAATAATTGTTGAAAGATTAAATATGTGTTGATGAAAAAAAAAATGATTTGTGGTAAGTTTGATTATTTTATGGGGGCTCATATGTCATCATCTAAGAGTCTCTTCACGATAGTATTTACCTTCGTCAATAGTAATTACCTTCGTCGATAGTAATTACCTTTGTGAATAGTATTTACATTCGTCGATAAATTACCTTCGTCGATAAGTAATTACCCTTGTGAATAGTATTTACCTTCGTCAATAGTATTTACCTTCGTTAATAATAGTAATTACCTTTACCGGACGTCAACCACTTATCGTTTCACATTACAGCGTCGAACCACTTTTTTTTTTTCACATCATTAGTCGTCGAGCCACTTGCCTTTTCACACGGCGGTCTTTAGCTAGAAATCTTCTATAAATAGAGGCCTAGGGCTTCATTATTTTTCACGAATTCATTCAAGCTATAGAGAGAAAGTATAGAGAGATAAGAGAAAGAAGAAGAGTATTTTGTTACTACACTTCTTTGCGATATTCAATCTCCTACCAAATGTAAGGGGTGTTATTCTTTCTTATTCATGAAGAGAACTGTTGTTATTCCATTGCTTATTATTACATTGGAATAACTTTTGTATCTGCTGGTTTACCCTATACTTGGTGACATTCTTCTATTATTACATTGGAACATCCGTCTGTGTGTTTTACACCTGACCGTTCCGCTCTTTATTATTATTCTCATTGGAACATCACATCATGTGTTTTTTACACGGACACGGTTCCGCCTCTATTATTATTCATTGGAACATCCTCATCATGTGTTTTTACAGGACACGATTCCGCCTTTATTATTATTATGTTGGAACATCACATGCTGTGTGTTTTATGCCTGACTGGTTCCATTCTTTATTATTACGTTGGAACATCCTCGCATGCATGCGTTTCTGTAGAACACAGTTCCGTTATTTATTATTCTCATTGGAATAACTTTTGCAAATGGCCTATCGCATGCATGGTGATTTCTTTTGTTATTCTATTCTTTATTATACCCAAATTGGTTAAAACTTTGACTTCTATACTCCATGAAATTAGTGGAATATCCTTGATATTTGCGTTTCATCCAAAGATCTTTTCATGGAAATATTCTTCCGATCATTCTTGAATTTTACTTTACAAAACAAAGATCATGTTGATAATTTGGGCGTTAATAATTCCCGGATAAAATAATTCTTGAACTTGTTTTATTGAATTCTTATATCATTGTCATCATCCTCATGTTTATATTATGTTGAAAGTCATCTATGGCACGTAAGGTGCGTAGATGGACTTGGTATGATTATATTTAGAGACTATTCGATTGTAATCATGACCGTAATGTTACAAATGATGTGATAAAAATCCTCGATGGTAGTAGTGCATTGGTGGACCGATTGTTGGCATGATCATGACCATTAATGAATACACAAATATTCTTGGCCCGTAGTGTGCATGAATAATTGTGGTCGTGATACTTAAAGAATATCATTGGCCGTAGTGCGGGGTGATTCGATGATGTGGAATATTTATTAAAAGTCGAGTCTCATTTATATAATTGATGATGAAAAACCTTTAAAGCCTAAAAGATAGTAGTCTTTATTTTCTACTTGACTCTTTTAATGGATTGCTTATTCCGCGGCGCAGCTTAAACTGGTTGTCTATTGTATTTTATCGGTTTAACATTGTTGAAGACTATTGATAATTTATTCTCGCATTATCTTAGTCATAATATTTCTTCTTGGGCTAGTTGAGCTCACCCTTTCTTTCAATTATTTTCTCTCGTGAAATGAGAATATAAATTTGGACGAGTCGGAAAAAGCGAGTGATGGTCCCGAAGATAGCATTAGTAGTCCTCACTATTCGTGAAATAGTGTGATAATAATTGTAATGAGGACTTTTTTTTTTTTGAGTTTGTATAATATCTAGTAGATTTAGATTTGTATTTAAACTCACGGTTTATGTCGTATTATACCTGACGCATATATATTAATAAGTTGTATTTAAATTACATACCACTATAAGTGGCGACCCAAGATGGGTGATGTATACCTAATTTTGGGGGCGTCACACTTAATCTCAAATGGTCGGAATAATAATACCTTAATTGGACATGCTATTAAATAATCATCACTTTCAAATCATTTTATTATCCCATGACTAATAATTCGAAGTCTATTTTTAAAAACAAACACAAGAGTTAAAGGATAGATAACAAATGAATCATATTTTCATTATTAGTTTGAGTATGGATAGATAATATACATTGGTCTTTTTAAACAAAGTTAAAGGTTAATTTTGTCAACAAATTCTTAGTCTCAAATGGTAGGAATTATAATACCTTAAGGGAATTGTTAAATCCACAACACTTTTTGTTATTTTCACAACAAAAGTGTCGTTGCAGATGTATAGCGACGCTGAAAACTGTAGCTATGGGATCTATATCGACACTTTTGTTGTGAAAATAATATTTTTTGTTGTGAATTTAACAGTTCCCTACCTTAATTGGACATGCTATTAAATAATCCTCCTTTCAAATCATTTTATTATCCCATGACTAATAATTCAAAGTCTATTTTTAAAAACAAACACGAGTTTAAATTAATAGTCAAATTCCAAAGGTAATACTTGCAAACAAATATAGATTATTAACGGGACAATTTAAAACAATCTTATGTTTTGTTCAAGATCGATTATTTAAATGATTGAATAAAAACTTGTCGTTTTGACTATCATTCCCTTACCATTAATAACAAAAAAATATTATATTCTCGTTAGTTTAAATATAAATAGAAATGATAAGATACATTGGTCTTTTTAAATAAAGTTAAAGATTAATTTTGTCCACAAATTTTTAATCCTAAATAAATGATAGAGATTATAATACCTAGTTGAACATTATATTCAATAGTTTTTTTTTAAAAATTATTTTATTATATCGGGACTAATAATCTCAAATTTATTTTTAAAAATAAATGTTATAGACGTGATCTCAAATATAATCCTTACAAACAAACATAGCCTTAAAATTTTAGTCAATAAAACCAGTACTTGTTTTTTTCCCCAAACTTGTCATGGTATATCTTACCATGTGTTAGTGTACTTCATATAACTCATTTATTTTTCAGTGAATATAAACTTCATGTAAAATGTAATAAATAATCTCGTGCAATTATATGCTTTGATCTCGAAATACCGATAAAAAGTTTTTGGCATCCCTCCCTCGTATGCAATATATTCAGCAGTTTTCGTTTAAAAAATTATTACCTAATAGTTCTTCTATTCATGTTCCCTTTTCTTTGTGTCTTATTTTATTTTATTTGTATATTAAGATTTATTAGAGATCTTTGAACATGATATGTTAATAATTAATTTTAAAATTAGAATTTATGATGTTCAAATATTAAT
This sequence comes from Panax quinquefolius, assembly GCA_020205615.1. NCBI lineage: Eukaryota > Viridiplantae > Streptophyta > Magnoliopsida > Apiales > Araliaceae > Panax > Panax quinquefolius. Next base: position 10,922,819 of record CM035156.1, read on the forward strand.
AAATAATCGTAATGCATAAAAAATTCTCTCATTTTTAGTGTTTATATTTTGCAGAGCCCGCCACCTCACGAGCGTTGGCATCCAGCATTGTGATTTATGAAATTTGATCATCTTCATATTTAAATTTATATTTATTTATAATCCGAACTTTCTCCGTGAATCGGAGGCCATTAAACAAACAACGAATCTAAATTTATACGACGGTTTTTTTTCCGTTCTATATAAGATAAAAACCAAATTTCTATATCTTATAGCGAAAAAAAATTAAATCATTATAATCTGTTCTTTTCTTGGCTTATTTCCTTCAGATTCATTGAAAGTAAGACACTGCTTTTATTTATAATGACTGGTACCTTACCTATATATATATATATATATATATATATATATATATATATATATATATAGTCCGACTCTCTCCAACGAATTGGAGAAAAAATCAAGAGATATATTGACGTTTTTAAAATCATTATAACATAAAAAAACCCTTTTACATGTTAAATGATGGAAAAAATCGTCGTTATAGCTGGTTCGTTCTTAATTTATTTCTTCCAATATATATATATATATATATATATATATATATATAAAGAAATGCCCTCAGTGCTTTACAGTAAAAGGTAAGCATGGGAACCATGATTATTGGGGTTGTACTACATAAAATAATTTAGGTGGAGTTGATATGGACACTCCAACTTTATGTTTACACCTCCTCCCTCCCTCCCTCCCTCCCTCACTCAATTCTCTTGGTCCTGCTTCTCTCTCCCCTCGGGCCTCTACTCAAATACACCCAAAAATATTTACATCTAGGCACTCATCAGCTGGTGACGGTTTATTTTCTACATCTTGGCACGCATCTGGATTGATGGATTATTTTTCTTTCACCCAAACTCGGGAGTTGGGGGAGTGAAATAGTAAAACATGAAAATAACTGTCTAAGTAGTGTAATTAACGAATAATCTGAGGGAGGGACCCAAGTTAGTTAAATAACAAATCCATCCTACCTCTTTCTTAATCACCAAACAATCCTTACCATATACTCCACTACACTACTAATTGTAACTACCATCTCTCATGCATGCATGCATAAACAGCTAATCCAAAACATATCACACCAAAATAATTGTGCAAAAATATCGTCAATGAATAATGAATGATATACAATTGATTATGATTTAGCAACAAGCTCAGCGCAATAATTATATTAATTAATCGAGTAATTGCAAATAATATAATTACAAAACCCCACCTCTACCTCCAATCAGGCAGCATTGCTATTAATCAACACACCCACCGCCTATACATTGTTCTACTTGCATATATAAATATATGTTCAATAATACATCATCTCCAAATTTTAAAAATAAAAATAATTTCTTTTCTTATCATACCTTAATGCCACCATCATCTTTTATTTATTATAGCATCAGGGTTGGCATCAAGGAGGTTCTCCAATGATCTGGCTTTTCTATTTCGGACCCTGCCTGCCTCTTTCAATAGCTCCGCCAGCCTCTTCTTTTCATCGTCCACATCTGGATTTGCTGTTCCAAGTTTTTCCTCCCTCATCCCAACAACATATTCCAAAATTTCAATTGCATCATCCAACCTGTACAACGAAAATCACAAATCAGACAGCATTATGGCACACCCCAAAGAAGAAGGCTACAAGTAACTTGACTAGTAGTTCTAAAAAACTTTCTGAATAGCATCAAATGCTATTAGTAGTGTTCCAAAGTTAACTCCATACTACACATGTTCACTAAAATAACTTTATCATTAGTTACTCATGATAAGAATATGTGCAACACCCACTTTACTCTAATTTGGCTTTTTTGGTTCAAGACTTTTATATATACTAATAGTGACAAAGGAGATGCAAATAAATTTCAATCCTCGCAGACTTGCGATTTGGTTTCATTCTGAACTTAAATCATTTCAAAAGACTTTAGCTCCAGCAGACAGTTTGAGCCTTGAGGTGCAAGCTTCTACCTAATATGACCCCTAAAAGAAAAGGATAGACTATGGAGTTACATGCTCAAGTACTGCAAGGTTTATAAAACCATTATTTATAAAAAAAAATATAAACACCAACTCTTCAAAGGAACCTAATCCTGAAAAAAATTATATGCCATACAAGAATTAAAAAGGGGGCATACCTTCCTATAGCATCATAAGTGCCAGCAAGATTGCTGTATACCCCAAGAGTATCAGGATGATGTGGTCCATATTCTTGTTCCAAAATATTTCTTGCTTCTTCAAACAATTCTGCAGCCTCGTTTATCGCATAACGTTGCACACAAGTGAGTCCCATTTGGTTAAGGGCAATCCCGTAAAAGGCAGATTTTTTCTCTCCACTTGCCCGAAGCTTCAAAATGGCATTCTTAAAGTAGGTGTAAGATTCAGAGAAGTTCCCTAACATGTAGTACATCACTCCCATCTGAGCTTCAATACCTGCAATAGTATTTTGCTGACCAGGGGCATCATTGTATATTTTTAATGCCTTCTGCAGTAACTTAAGTGCCTGTTCCAGCTCATTCATCGACTCATATATAGCGGAAACATCAGTGAAACCACTAGCAATCTCCTCTGGAGGGATCCCAGCAATAGGCTTCTCGTAAATTTGAAGAGCATTCTCGCAGTAGGATTTTGAGTCCCTTAATTTTCCGGTCTTATTATACAGGTCAGCCAGTCGAACGAAAACTGAAGCAACGGTTGGATGGTTTTCCCCTTTGGTAGACTTGAAAGCCGTGAGTGCCTTTTGATAAGCAAAGACAGCCTCATCATACCTAGACAAAGACAAGTATGTGTCTCCAATGCTTAAATCAATAGAAGCAACCTCCTTTTCCTGCCCATTGGCCACCATGGTCATGCTAGCTAAAACTAGATGCTCAAGAGCAGTTTCATGGTCTCCCTTAGTTTCGCATATAAGACCCATGAGCCTCCTGTCAGCTGCCTCTTCAATAGAAGCAGGCGAACCGTTATCTCTGTGTATATCTAAAGCCATCTGACAAAGCTTCTCCGCCTCATCAAATTGCAATGCTTGAACATGAGCTTCAGCCAAATACCTGCAAGTCTCGCCTACTCTTGGATCTGCATCTGCCATGACTTGTCTCTGGACTTCTAAACCCATTGTGTAACATAGTATTGAATTCTCAAATTGGCCCACCATGGCATAAGTGTCTCCCAATTGCATATGACCAGCGAATTTAGCAAGGGCCTGATCTTGACCTTCTTCGATTACCGGAATCTCAATGGCGTGCTCAAGAACTGGAATGGCTTCACTGTACTGACCTAAGTTACAGTATATTGCAGCAGTCAAATGCAAACACATGACCACATCCAAACTGGGCTTCCCATCAGCACATTTTTCAAATGATTTTGCCGCTCGAAGAGCAAATTCAAGAGCTTTATGAGGATTATCCCCAGAGGAAATCAAATCCCTTGCTTGCTTAAGCAAAAATGGTCCAAGATCCGGGTTTTCTAAACCTGATTCAGATGAATCCTCAGTTCCATTCTGAAATTTCACCCCTCTCGTAGATAAATTCCTTTGTTTCTTCATTGAGATGCCTCCACCACTTGGTTTCCTAAAACTCTTATCGTTCAGCTCATCTAAAGGAGACTTCTTTTGAGGACTTCTGCTCTTAGGACTTGATGTTGCATCCCATTCCAACTGCAAGTGAGAAGGTTTTTTTGAGTTTGTAGACGAAAGGGACTTAGTCCTCAATTTCCCGAACTTTTGACCCGCAGAGAAGCTTTCCTTCTTAGAACCAGAATCACTACGGAAATCATCATCTTCTGCCTTTTGCACCCCAACGTCTTCTTCCATTATCTCCACTTCTCTCATCTCTCCTCCAACAAGATGGCGCAACTCGGAATCAATCCTAGATTCTTCACCTTCAGATCCAAAGCTACGCCTCGATGGAGATTGATCAGAACTCTGCATCTCACATACATTATAATAAAGATGCTCAATAGAGGTGTCAATTACCTCATCGGCTGTATATCCAATTTCTCCAATCTGAGGACTTTTGTGCCTATTTGGAGACTTATCTGCTATTGAATTTTCCTTTAAAAGGGTTGAATTTCCATTCTCAATCGGTTCACTCACTATCCCTTCTTCATGAATTTCGTCCATAACAATTCCAGGCATCTTTACTTGTACCAACCGACAAATAATTCCTATAATCAAATAAAAAATGTTTCGAAAATTTACAACATAGCCATTCACAACAAACAAGTGAAACATATGAAATACAAAGTGATCCATAATCATATCTCCATAATTAGATGAACAGAAAATTGGCATAAAAACAATTTTGTACTTGGTCTATAAACTAGTAAAACTAGGCGAGAAATGGAATGATTCAAACAGTAAAAACATTTGAAAGAAACATAATAATAATAATAATAATAATAATAATAATAATAATAATAATAATAATAATAATAATAATAATGCCAAAAAACTTTGATATTTTAAATTATGGACAAATCAATAGTTTTACTGTGATAATATATGTATGTTTATATTTATATGCACCTGCATATATACAAAACAGAAGCAACAAGAAACGCAAGAATTGAACTTTACTAGTACGATTTAACCGATCTTCACATAAAGTTAGCATCAATTCATCAACAAATCAAACAAACAAAAAGTAACAAAAGCTTGAAATTAATACTACGCAGTTGACTAGTTCAACTGATCCAAGGATAAGAGAATGGCAACAAAAAGCAACGGAAATGAACAAACAAGAAAATACATACCTTACCTTAGATAAAAACCATGAGTGAGGAGTCCACAATACTTGTGTTTTCTAATCTGGGTTTTATATAGAAAATCGAAAGGGAGACGAGAAACAAAAACAAACTTTTTTTTGGTGGGTCTGTTGTTTATGCGGGCGGAGTTTGATGAAAGAAAAGAAAGAGTGGAGACTTTCAATGGAGGAGGAAGGGTAAAATGGGGATTTAGAGATAAAATATATGTGTGTTATTCTGAATACAAAAGAGGGAATTTTTACAGAGGTGGAATGTCGGGCAGGAGACTTGTCTACCAACTCAGGCCCGGAACCGCCGATTTGTTTTCTGTTTTTAGTGTTTCGCTGGTATTGGTCGACGTGGCAAGATTCTATAGGCTGAGGTTTTTCGACTAATATACGATTTTCCTATGAGTAAGAAATTGAAATTGGAATGTGTAGTCGTAATTTAATTTAATTGAGAGGCAGAAAGTCGAAGTCACATGAAATTCATGTTTTACTTGTTTTTAAGTGTCATCTAAGATTTCAAGCTTCTTTTTTTCTAAATTTAATTGAAACTCACAAAATTTAATTCATTCTTGAAGTAATATTGATGATATAAAAGTATACTATTGTTTAATTTAAAAGCGGAGCTTTCAAATAAATAAAAATAAATTCCTCTAATTTTTCCCTTAATACTATTTTTTTTATCTTGTGGATAATGGCAAATTAAAGTGAAGCGGGGACGGATCCACCTACAGCATATCTGTCGATTAAATTTTGTTGGTCTTTTTAATTATTACTTCCCGCATTATATATATATATATATATATATATATATATATACCTCAACTTATTATTAATAAAATTTAATTTTCTTTATTTATTATTTTGAAATAAGAAGGGGTTGATTTGATTAATGTGGATAGTTATGGGTAAAATACAAAATATTTCAAACTAAGCAGTGGTTATAAAATATTCATTGTTGTTTAATATTCGTTTGGTAAGTGGAATATTCTTTGCATTGTCGGGAATATTAAATGCTGACGGCCTTGATCTTTTAATAGTACCCATAACTGAAAGCGATTGGATGAAGAAAACGACAAATATAAGTTGTTTAAAAATAACTGGCAGTAATTATTCTGTTATCTTTTAAAAATATACTTTGTAGTTAAAAACACAAGAAGATACTGCATTATTGCACCAATTATCGATTCTTACGTGAAAAACTACTACTCAATAATGGTTACATGTAATTAATGCTCGATATTTTATTGATTTAATAATTCTTTGCGTTGATATTTTATATTCTTTGTCGTTTGATAATTATCATTACACAATATTTTTTATTATCGAAAATAATTCATATTATCCTAATAATATTATTAGATAACATTATTAGCGAAATGTCTAGAAAGTTACATCTAATGAGAGGTTTGATCACCTAATTGCTACGCCAAGAAGGAGAAATTCTTATTGGAAAGCCCATCTTTCCCTTTTTAACCCGCTTCAGTTGTCAATATTGTGATTCTCATAATATTATTTATGAATAATTAATTATTGATTCATATGATGAGAAAATATTGATTTTATATGGATATAGATGGAGAAAATTTTTAATTGTTGAAAATTGAAATTTTATTTATTTTTTGATAAAATAATTCATTTAAATATATTATTATATTTTAATAATATAATAATGATGATATTTTTACGATGAATGTGGGATATATGAGTATATGTGGAGAAGAGTATTTTTGTTACCAAAAATATTTAAAGCATGTTTTATGTGTTTAGGATACCATTTCTTGATTGAAATTTGATTATAAATTTGTAAAATCGTCTGTTTGTGGATTTTGGTCAATTTCATTTTGGAATTTGGAAAAACTTTCTTCCGTAAAGTTGTAGAAAATTGAATTTCCTATAAAAATTCGCGAGTTTTGAATTTTCCGACAAAAGGGCTATTTATTGTGAATTATTGAAGTTACGAAGTTCAAAATAATTGATTTTGGAAGTTTAAAATATTTTAAATAACAAAAACATTTTTTTTCATTATGGTGTGTTACACATGTGTGTGTGTTGAATGAGTTGAATTCAGTTCTTGGAAGGTTAGGCGTAGGAAAATTTAATTTATATATTAATATTATATTAAATTTTTTGGCTTTTGGTGTTTCTAGCGATTTTCCTATAAATAGGGTCTTAAGTTAGAATTAAAAATTACACCGAAATCAAGTTTTCTCTTTATATTATCGAGTGTATTCTTGTGAATATTTTGAGTATATTTTGAGTATTCTTTATCTGGTCAAAGAGTTAAGTCATAAATTTATATCCAGGTGTTTAAATTAAAGTCTTGATCTTTCAAGTAAAGGATATTATTTTTTAATGATATTATTTATTCTAATATCATTATCTTAAGTATTGATCTGAACTTTTTAATCAAATTTGGAACTTTTAGTGTCGGGAGTTCTTATTCACGTGATCTGTTACTATTCACGATATCTGATCTTTCATTCACTAATATAAGACTATTCATCGAAAAATAAAAATTTTCCTTTTCGTCCAAAAATATCTATTATGGATAGTAAACTTTGATTGTATCCATGTTTTGATCATTCTTGAATTTTACACCATTATGATTATTTTTAAGGTATTTTTGGACATGGATAAAACAAAGTACGAATCCTTAATCCTTAATCCTTAATCTTTAATCCTTAATCCTTAAAATAATGTATCAATAAATGTGATGAGGATTTATTTGAGTATAAATATTATCTGAAGATAATATTTGTATTCAAACTCACGCTTTCTTGTTGTAATAATAAAATTGTAGTTGTTTTTTGTATCGTGTATTGACAACTCGGAATGGGTGATGATATCTTATTTTTGAGAAAATCACAATATATATATGGATAGTATTATTTTTACATATATAAAAGTGAAATTAACTGTATTTTTTTCATGTAAAAATATATGTGAACAGTTATATATTTATATATATACATACAACAAGAGTGTCGGTATCTATCTCTCTATCGTACTCATGAAAACAGGCGCAGGCTGTTGGGGAACATCTTGTTCTAGTAGAATGTCCTTTTTTTCATGACATGCTTGCAGTAGAAGGTCAGCTCTAAATTAATGAAAATGAAATACTAGTTCTATAATATTTTTACAAGACTCGTGACTTCCTAACTAACTAACTATATATATATATATATATATATATATATATATATATATATATAATTTGTAAGACCTCAAATTTTTAAATAAAAAGGAATTTCCTTTATTTTGAAATAGTAAGGGTTGATTTGATTAATGCGATGGATAGTTAAGGGTTAAATACGCAAATATTTCAAAATAAGCAAGTGGTTATAAAATATTCATCATTGTTTTAATATTCGTTTGGTCGTGGAATATTCGCATCAGTTTGCACGGGAATATTCGTATTAACTTACGGCCCAAGCCATGTGTGGCCCCATAACTGAAAAAGCGATTGGATGAAGAAAACGACAAATATAAGTTGTTTTTAAATAACTATGTAGTAGTTGTTGCTAATTATCGTTGGAATACCCGGTGGTTAAAACACACTAATACGCGTTGTTGAACAAGAGAATTTCAGATTTACACCAATTATTGATTCTTACGTACGAAGAAAGCACTCACTCAATAATGGTTACAGTAATTACTGCTCAAAGATTTTATCGAGTTAATAATTGTCAAGCGTTGATATTTTATATCATTGTTGTTTCAATAATTGTCATTACACAAGATCTTTCATTATCGGGCAATAATTCATATTATCCTAATAATATTATTAGATAACATTATTGGCAATGTCTAGAAAGTTCTCGCCTCAAGGAGAGGTTTGGTCATCTAATCAATTGCTACCAAGTAAGAAGAAATTCTTATCGAAAGCCCTCTTTCCTGAACCGCCTCGTTGTCAATATTGTGATTCGTAATATTATTTGTGAATAATTAATTATTGATTTATATGATGAGGAAAATATTGATTTTATGTGGATATAGATGGAGAAAATTTTTAAAATGACAATTGTTGAAAATTAATATTTTATCTTTTTCTGATAAAATAATTCATTTAAATATATTATTTTAATAATATATTAACGGTGATATTTTTACAATGAATGTGGGATATATGAGTATATGAGGAGGAAGAGTATTTTTGTGGCATTAAATGTTTAACACATGTTTTGTGTGTTGGTGGACACAATTATCGACCAAATTTGATTATAATGTAGAAAATCGCCTGCTTGTGGATTTCGGTCGATTTTTGTTTGGAATTTGGAAAAACTTTCTTCTGCAAAGTTGTAGAGAATTGAATTTCCTATAAAAACTCATGAGATTCGAATTTTCTGATGAAAGGGCTATTTATTATGAATTATCAAGTTCCAAGTTCAAATAATTGATTTTTGGAGTTTTAATTAATTATTTTGAGAAAAACGTTTTTGGTGAGTTTGTGAACCTCATTTAACATGTGTGGCTGGTGTTTTTGACCAAAAGGTGGGCTAAGGAAAATTTGTATAATTATATTAATATTATATTAAATTTTCTCGCTTTGTTCTAAAGATTTTCCTATAAATAGGTGCTTAGGTTAGAATTGAAAACACACCGTAAACCCAAGTTTCTCTCTATTTCTCTCGATATATTGAGCGTATTCTTGTGAGTATACTTTGAGTATTGTTAGACGGTGCAGTTCCTTCAAAGACTATACCCTAGATTCCAAATTAAAGTACTAATCTTTCGAGGTAAGGGATATTATTTTTTTTCGTAATGATATTATTTCTTCAATATCATTATACTGAAATGTTGATCTGAAGTTTTTATCAAATTTGGAACTTTTTTTCATGTCGGGGTTACTATTCACGAGTTACTATTCATGAGTTACTATTCACGAGTTACTATTCACGAGTTACTATTCATGAGTTACTATTCACGAGTTACTATTCATGAGTTACTATTCACGAGTTACTATTCACGAGTACTATTCATGAAGCGTGAAGATGTTTTTGTGGAATTTCTATCTTTTGGTGTCTGAGTTACTTATTCACGATACTCAAGACTATTCACGATACCAAGACTATTCAATTTAAAAATAAAATTTCTTCTTTTTGTCCAAAATATCTATTCGGATACTAGCTTTGATTGTATCCATGTTTTGATCATTCTCAATTTTACACCACTATGATTATCTTTGAGGTATTGTTGGACACGGATAAAACAAAGCACGAAATCCTTAATCCTCATCATTTTGTTTCACCGATTCGCTTTTTAAAAATATTTTTCATCATCCTCGCCTTAAATGATGATATTATTGAATATCTTTGGCCCAGTAGTGCAAAGATGAATGATTTCTCAGAATATCTTTGGCCCGTAGTGCAAAGATGAATGATTTCAAAGAATATCTTTGGCTCAGTAGTCAAAAGATGAACAGTGTTTAAATGAATACGACCGATCGATGAATATCTTTGGCCTTTAGTGCAAAGATGAACAGTGTTGAGATGAACACGACCGATCGATGAATATCTTTGCCCAGTAGAGGCAAAGATGAATATTTGATTCCGTATGTATATCGATTGATGTTACGTGGATAAAATATTGATGATGGACCGTTAAATTCATAGATTATAGTAGATTTCATTCTCTACGTAACTCTTCTATGAATTATTATTTCATTCATGAATATTGATCTCAAACTTGTTGCTCATTGTATTCTATCGATTTTTCCCTCGTTGAAGACTAACGATAATTTGTTGTATATTATCTTAGTCATAATATTCTTTATCGGGCTAGTTGAGCTCACCCTTTTCCTTGTTGTTCCATTTTTCTTCTCGAGGAGGCGAGAGTGTAAAGCGAAAGTACTAATGGGGGTATGGAATGAAGATTCTAGAGAGAGTTGTTTAGTAGTCCTCACCATTTTGTAAAATAATGAATCAATAATGTGATGAGGATTTATTTGAGTATAGATATTGTCTGAAGATAATATTTGTATTCAAACTCACGCTTTTCGTTGTAATAATAAAGTTGTAGTTGCTTCGCATCATGTATTTGGCACTCGTGAACGGGTGTTGTGTATACCTATTTTGGGGGCCACACTTGGTATCGTAGCTTAGGATATGATCTCTGGCGAGATCGGGAATAGAACTAGGAGGAGAGAGACGAAAATCCTTCGCTTAGTGTGTCCTACCTAAGCTTATTTGTTAGTTGGTCAAGATATAGGGATATTATGTGATATATCGATTTCCTTAATTAACCCTTATTTTATGACAAGATTTGAGAATGTCGATTTGAGAATATTAACAATGGAGTGAATGAGATCGTGGAGACACCTCTAATTGCCAACCGTGATAATGTGATGTCAAAGAAGAAGGAATTAGAGATATCCATGCAGGTGAGTGAAGAATTGATAGTTGACCCGAGATAATCGCAGAGGTAACAAATGAGAGTGAGGAAGAAGAGGAAGAAGAGGTACCAAGAGAGTTTATTAGAGGTATTTTATGATCGAAATATAGAATTGCAAAATCGTATTCATGAGTTAGAAGAGCGAAAGCTAAAGAATCAGGCGATCGTGGAGCAAAAGGATGCAACGATTCAAGCTTCAGGTTACCCGACACGTGATGCTTGAATGTAAGCACTCTTTGGCGTAGTATAAGATGATAAAGTCGAATCGAAATGAAAGAAGAAATAATCGAACGAGTGAGAATGAGTGATGCATGGGTAAAAGTCGCATCGACGCTGATATTATGGAAAGAGATGTCCAATCTAAAAGAGAAGATTTAACGATGACGACGGAAGACGTTTAAAGAACATCAAGACCATCAACAAATTCTAGGGAAGAGAACGATCGCCGCTTAGATGCTACGAGATGTGGAGAGGAGGGACATATAAGGTCAAACTGCTCAAAGCCTTCCAAGGTATGCTATAATTGTGGAAAAGAAGGACATATCGCCGAGATCAGACGATATCGAAACCCAAATTCAACGTGAATGGTGACTCAAAAGGATGTCCCGAAAAAGTCAAAGTCAACGGTTCTCGAAGAGCGTTTGTCGTGACCGGTCAAAATGCAAGAGAACCCGAACGGTTAGCACGGTTAGTTAATTATAAATTCTTGCAAGTATATACCTTACTAGATACCTGCTTCTACCCATTCTTTATCTCTCTACTTTATACCAACGCTTAAACTCTCGACCGAGAAATTAGACTTTGACCATCTCGTGGAAACTCCGTTAGAGAAACTTTCATCACATCCACTATTTATAAATCTTGCTTGATTCAGTCAGGCACTATCACATTACCGTTAACCTTATTTCTATAGAGATATTTATTTTGATGTGATTTTAAGGTTAACTACTCATCATGCCGAAATTGATTATTTTCGTAAGGTTGTTAGTTTTCATATTCCTAAGCAACCCGTTATTCAATTCAAGCAATCAAACCATTGTAGTCAAACATTTTCATATCAAGCCATGAAGTCATTCGTTTATTACGGATGTCAAATTTTCTTAGTCCATGTTATGGATTCAATAAAGACACGCCGATTTGAATAATATTCCCTTGTTATTGATTTTTCCCCGACGTATTTTCTCGAAGAATTTCTCGCTTACTCCCAAAGCTCGATATTAAATTTTGTATCGACTTTGAACCCTAGACAAAACTCATTTCTAAAATCTCATATCGAATGGCTCCTATCAACTTCGTGAGTTAAAAATTCAACTATAGAATTTGGTACCGAGCCTTTATTTTGTGACTTCCTTTGTGGAATTCACCTGCCGCACTCTCTCCGTAGGGACGCCATATTCGTGCGATAGTAAATCGATAGGTGTCATTGTGACGTCTTATCCAAGATTGGGATATGAGTCACAGCTTGAGAGCAACTTAAGTCGCTTATCGAAAGACGTAGCTTTCAGGCTTAGTTGGTTATTATCGGAGATTCGTTGAAGGATATTCTCGAATCGCTATTCCGCTAACTTAGCTGACTCAAAAGATACAAAATTGTATGGAGCGAGGAATGCGAGAAGATTTTCCAAGAGCTCAAGAGGCGACTCATTTCTACATATTCTTCTAACCATACCATCTTGAAAAGCGAACGTGGTAGTGAACGCTGTTAAGTAGAAGATCATATGCGGAACGAAAAGTGATGATGTCAAGTATACGACAGAGCCAACTTTAATAGAAAAGTTAAGGTTGCTCAAGCCACCGATCCGAGTCGATGATGCGTAAGAAAGTACAAGAAGGAGCTATTCCTAAGCGAGAATCGATGAAGAAGGAATACTTCGAGTCCACTTCTGACTTTCAGTTTCCTAACGACTGATTTGAAGAACAAGATTATGATGGAGGCACACAATACACCATTTGCAATCCATCTCGGGAGTACCAAAATGTATTATGATCTTCAACATACATTTTGGTGGAGCAATACGAGAGGAGAGAGATAGCGTGGTTTATCTCGATGTGTTTAACTTGCTAACGTGTAAAGGCGAAAGCATCTTGTACCTAAGGGTCCGCTTGAACCACTTGAGATTCCGGAATGGAAGTGGGAACACATTACTATGGATTTCATTACTAATCTTCCCAAGGTTTCTCAAGGCATAGATGCGATTTGGGTTATTATTGATAGATTAACCAAGTCTACTCATTTCTTACCGATACGAGAGACTTATTCCTCGAACGCCTTTTCTCGTGATATACGTAAATGCGATTGTGAGATTGCATGGCATGCCAAGATCCATAGTTTTAGATCGTGACCCAAGATTCACTTCATGATTTTGGGTTAGAAAGCTATGGGCACGAATTTATTTATCTGGGCTTGGCATACCATCCTCAAACGGATGGGCAATCGAAAAGGACTACTCAAACTCTCAAGATATATTAAAACTCAGTGTCCTAGATTTCAAAGGAAGTTGGGATAAGTACTTGCCATTGGTGGAATTCTCATACAACAATAGTTATTAAACAAATATAGTATGGTTCCATTCAAGCATTATATGGACAAAAAATGTCGCTTCTCCAATATGTTGGGATGAGGTGGGTGAAGCAACATTGTTGGGACCCGAAAGTTAGTACGTATGACTCACCGAAAAGATCCAAATGATTCGACAACGATACAAAAACGGCACAAAGATCGACAAAAAAGAGTTATGCGGATCTTCATCGAAAGGACGTGGAATTTAATGTAGGGATCAGCGATTGTCATGAGTCGCTCCACGGAAGGGAGTTATAAGATTTGGGAAGAGAGGAAAGCTCAATCCACGATTTATCGGTCCATTTCAAATTCTTGACCGAGTAGGAAATGTAGCCTATGTACTTACATGCATTCTCCGAGTATGTCTCGTGTTCATAATGTGTTTCACATATCCGTACTTCAGAAATATGTGAAAGACCCAACCACGTTATCGAAGTTAGAACCCATTTAGATAGTCAAGACTTAACGATATGAGGAGGTACCTATCAAGATTTTGGATAGAAGGAGCATGTCCTACGCTGAAAGGTTATACCACAAGTTAAAGTTTTGTGGAGGAATCATGCTATAGAGGAAATGACCGGGAATTGGAAACGAAAATGAAAGCGTAGGTATCCTCACCTTTTCAAAACACCAGTACGTACGCCAATTTCGAGGACGAAATTTCATAAGGAGGGAGGTCAGAAGACCTCAAATTTTTAAATAAAAAGGAATTTCCTTTATTTTGAAATATTAAGGGTTGATTTGATTAATGTGGATAGTTATAGGTTAAATACGCAAATATTTCAAAATAAGCAAGTGGTTATAAAATATTCATCATTGTCGGGGAATATTCGTTTGGTCGTGGAATATTCGGATCGTCGGGAATATTCGCATTGACGCCAAGCAAACCATGTGGGGCCCATAACTGAAAAGCGATTGGATGAAGAAAACGACAAATATAAGTTGTTTTTAAATAACTACAGAAGTTTATTGTAATATCGTTGGAATACCCGCGGTTAAAACACACTAATACGCCGTTGTCGAACAAGAGCTAGATTGCACCAATTATTGATTCTTACGTAGAAGGCACTACTCAATAATGGTTACGTGAATTACCGCTCAAAGATTTTATCGAGTTAATAATTGCCGCGTTGATATTTTATATTCATCATTGTTTCAATAATTGTCATTACACAAAGATCTCTTTCATTATCGAAGCAATAATTCATATTATCTCAATAATATTATTAGATAACATTATTGGCAATGTCTAGAAAGTTCTGCCTAAGGAGAGGTTTGGTCATCTAATCATGCCACCAGTAAGAAGAAATTCTTATCGAAAGCCCTCTTTCCTCGAACCGCTCGTCACAATATTGTGATTCTCGTAATATTATTTGTGAATAATTAATTATTGATTTATATGATGAGGAAAATATTGATTTTATGTGGATATAGATGGAGAAAATTTTTAAAATGACAATTGTTGAAAATTAATATTTTATCTTTTTCTCGATAAAATAATTCATTTAAATATATTATTTTAATAATATATTAACTATGATATTTTTACAATGAATGTGGGATATATGAGTATATGAGGAGGAAGAGTATTTTTGTGGCATTAAATGTTTAACACATGTTTTGTGTGTTGGTGGACACAATTATCGATCAAATTTGATTATACTTTGTAAAATCGCCTCGCTTGTGGATTTCGGTCGATTTTTGTTTGGAATTTGGAAAAACTTTCTTCTGCAAAGTTGTAGAGAATTGAATTTCCTATAAAACTCGCGAGATTCGAATTTTCTGATGAAAGGGCTATTTATTATGAATTATTGAAGTTCAAGTTCAAATAATTGATTTTTTGGGAGTTTTAATTAATTATTTTGAGAAAAACGTTTTTGGTGAGTTTGTGAACCTCATTTAACATGTGTGGCTGGTGTTTTTGACCAAAAGGTGGGCTAAGGAAAATTTGTATAATTATATTAATATTATATTAAATTTTCTGCTTTGTGTTCTAAGCATTTTCCTATAAATAGGTGCTTAGGTTAGAATTGAAAACACACCGTAAACCCAAGTTTCTCTCTATTTCTCTCTCGATATATTGAGCGTATTCTTGTGAGTATACTTTGAGTATTGTTAGACGGTTGCAAGTTCCTTCAAAGACTATAATCTTAGATTCTAAACCAAGTACTAATCTTCGAGGTAAGGGATATTATTTTTTTTACAGAATGATATTATTTCTTCAATATCATTATACCGAAATGTTGATCCGAAGTTTTTATCAAATTTGGAACTTTTTTTCATGTCTGGGTTACTATTCACGAAGTTACTATTCATGAGTTACTATTCACGAAAGTTACTATTCATGAGTTACTATTCACGAAGTTACTATTCATGAGTTACTATTCACGATTACTATTCACGAGTACTATTCATGAAGCGTGAAGATGTTTTTGGAATTTCTATCTTTTGGTGTCTGAGTTACTATTCACGATACTGCACTACTATTCACGATACTCTGACTATTCATTCAATAAAAAAATAAAATTTCTTCTTTTTGTCCAAAATATCTATTCGATACTAGCTTTGATCAGATCCATGTTTTGATCATTCTTGAATTTTACACCACTATGATTATCTTTGAGGTATTGTTGATTATGGATAAAACAAAGTACTTAATCCTTAATCCTTGTCATTTTGTTTCACCGATTCGCTTTTTAAAAAATATTTTCATCATCCTCGCCTTAAATGATGATATTATTGAATATCTTCGGGCAGTAGTAGTGCAAAGATGAATGATTTCAAGAATATCTTCGGCCCAGTAGTGCAAAGATGAATGATTTCAAGAATATCTTTGCCTCAGAAGTGCAAAGATGAATGTGTGTTTAAATGAATACGACCGATCGATGAATATCTTTGGCCTTTAGTGCAAAGATGAACAGTGTGTTGAGATGAATACGATCGATCGATGAATATCTTTGGCCCAGTAGTGCAAAGATGAATATTTGATTCCGTATGCATATCGATTGATGTTACAGGATAAAATATCGATGATGGATCGTTAAATTCATAGATTATAGTAGATTTCATTCTCTACGTAACTCTTTCTATGAATTATTATTTCATTCTTAATATTGATCCGAAACTTGTTGCCTATTGTATTCTATCGATTTTCCTCAAAGACTAACGATAATTTGTCAGTATATTATCTTAGTCATAATATTCTTTACCGGGCTAGTTGAGCTCACCTTTTCCTTTGTTGTTCCATTTTTCTTCTCGTGAGGCGAGAATGTAATGAAAGTACTAGTCGGGGTATGGAATGAAGATTCTAGAGAGAGTTTAGTAGTCCTCACCATTTTTGTAAAATAATGAATCAATAATGTGATGAGGATTTATTTGAGTATAGATATTGTCTGTAAGATAATATTTGTATTCAAACTCACGCTTTCTCGTTGTAATAATAAAGTTGTAGTTGTTTCGCATCATGTATTTGGCGACCTGTAATGGGTGTTGGTATACCTATTTTGGGGCGTCCACAATTGCTATTAATTTAATGCAATGTAGGAGTAATGAACTTCATTTGCAAGCTTTGATAGATGAATATAGGTATGTATACCTATGGGTAGTACGAGATAGGAACTAGTGAAGAGGTTATTTGATTAAGTACTTGAATGGTTGAATGATTAATTGATTCAATTATTTTATCGTTTGTTTTTTAGATAATTTGGATTGAATGATTAAGTCTCATTTTTGATTTGGATGTTTTTTATAATATTAACTATTATATTATATTAAATAAATTTACAACAATTTTGATTTTTTTAGAGAGATAAAATAATAAAAATCTATAATTCAGATGTTTTAGATATGTCAATTGTCAAACAACTTTTTTCTTTCAGATTCAATTCATTCAAATTTTTTATCAAACACCTCCAAAGTAACAGTAGGGCTAGCGGACATATTTAAAAAAATTATTCAAATTCGAATAGTATCTACTTCTGAATAATTATCTAAATTCATTATTACAATTAATTAAAACTAATAAATAGATAATTAAAAAATCACTATTATGATATTAATATAACATAACACAATAATAAATCATGTGATTTAATTTGAAAATTCATAAGAAAAAAATAATTATTCTATTTAATAAAATATATTAAAAAATATTTTAATTTTATAATAAGACCTATTTTTTGGATCGGAATTATGATACCGAATATCTAATATATGTTATTTGATAACAAGTATTCTAATTTTGCAAAAATAGTTTTATTTAAAAATTTTATAAATATAAAAAGTATTTATTTGTTTTTATAATAATTTATTAATAATAATATAATATAAATTTTTGATAATAAATTTAAAAATATTATATTATCATCAAAAGAATGAAACTTTGCTCTTTTTTTTAAAACAAAAAGAGATTTGGAAATGAAAGAAGGGGCGGATCCAGGGCTGTGAGTGATTATATACGGGGCAAGTTAGTTAGTTAGTTTTGCTGTGCCCAAGATTAGACTGATTTGGTATCCAATGATATTGGTACCAACCTACTTAAAAGGACAAGTAGTCAAGATTAAATAATACTAATGAGTGCTTCTACGCAGACCGGTCAATTGGATCGAAAAATTGGACAGGTGAATTTTTTTTTTTTTGTTCGTGACTCTAAAAAATATATATAGTATTTATTTTAACATGAATTTTTACAGATTGTATAACTCTGTTTTTGTATTATCCAAATTACACCTAAAACACTATATTTTATAAAAATTCCTGTTGGAATAAATACTATACATTTTTTGGAGTCACAAGCAAAAAATAAAAAAAAAAAAAATTCACCTGTCCAATTTTCCGGTCCAATAAATTTGTCCGGCAAAACTTATTGAATTCTAATACTAATACTAATAATTAGTTAAAAAACACCATGTTCTAATTTTAACATCATTATTATCCATTTTTAAAAGTAAAATAGCAGTATTTTTAAATTTTATTACGAGTAATATTTTTTAGATATAAATAATAATTAAAATTAAAGAAATTCATATTAAAAATATGAAAAACACATTTGAATTTGATACTAAAGAGAAATTGAAGTAGTAGTAGTACATAGCATTGTTGTTTGGGGATTACTAGTAGTAGAGGTCCTTTATTTTATTCATTCATTATTAGTAGTAGTGTAGTAGTACTCATTAGGGTTTGCGAGAATGAGGTTTGAACTGCTCAAGGTTGGACCGGACCGACCTGGTATCCAATGATAATATTACTGATAGGCAAAGAGCACTTTTTTACGATTGTGGTTGTGTATTTTTTTAAGCAATTAGATACTGTACTTTTAAAATATTCAATTGACCCACTATACTTTTTAAAAATATACAATCAAGTCATTTCGTCCAAGATTGGACGGACGTTAAATAATTACACACGTGACATTGAAAAAAAAATTCAAAAAATCATTATTTTCTGATGTGGCAAAAAATATTTAAAATAATAATAAAATTAAAATAAATATTTTAATTCATTTTTTAATAATTTTTCATTTCCTATTTTCTTTCTCCTTTAAAATAAATAAATAAGCCTAAAATAATTCAAACTCAAACTGTTCATCTTCTTCCTCATTGAAACCCTGCAATTTCAGATCCAGCAATTTCATCCAGATTAGAGATTTAGATAGATACTTAACAAAGCTAATTCGAAAAAGTAAAGAGAAGAATTAGGGTTCAATTTCAGTTTTCGAAGGACGGAATCGACGAGCTCGTCTGAGAAATCAAAAGAAAAGTTCATTATGGCGGCGTATCGGTGGAGGATGAGGAGGCGGCAAATGCAGTCGCATAATTCGGGTCGGGTTAGCTTGTATTCGTCTCTGAGCTTCCATTGAAGGAATGGTGATGAGTGGATTGAGAGTGCAGAAACTGAAAGAAATAACCTCAGAACAGCTGCAGATCTTGTGATTGTTAAGAAAGGAAGAAATCTTCTGGGAATTCTTAGAAGTGAGAGCTGTAGCTACTAATTAAAACCGCGATCAAAGCCCCAATTACAGCACCCCATTTCCATCCCCATTTTTTCTTATATCCATCCCTCTTGTCAATTGGGAGTAGACGAGCAGTAGTGTTTTATACTTCCATGTAGGGGTGCTCAAAAAAATCGGTTTTTTTTTTTATCGAATCAAAACTTAGATACTGCAAGATCTGGGCTTTTTTCGATTCGATTTTTTCTTGCATCATTTTCATGTTTTTATACTTTTCTTTGCAAGCGGTAATGAAAATTTTGAATTTCTACCAAAAACCAAAAAAGACCGAAAACCATACAAATAATATATTAACAAATAATTGGCCCATAACATTATGCAATAATTGGCCCATAACATTATACAATAGAATTTTTGTACTTCATCATTATTTGTACCAATTATTGGCCCCCATAACATTATGCAATAATTGGCCCATAACATTATACAATACAATAGAATTTTGTACCAATTATTTGTTAATATATTATTGCCCATAACATTATGCAATAATTGGCCCATAAAATTATACAATACAATAGAATTTTGTACCAATTATTTGTTAATATATTATTATAAATCAAAGAAGAAATTTTTTTATATTAAATTTGTTAATATAAAAAAATTATTTAATTATTATTATAACCAAAAACCCAACCGAAAAAACCTAAGATTTTTGTAAAAACCCAAGATTTCAAAAATGCGAATTATTATTCTAAGTCTTTTCTTGATTTTCCGGATTTTTCTTCCTGATCTGGCCGGGCGGTTTTTTTTAGACTTAGGTTAGATTTTTACCGATGAGCACCTTTTCCATGCTCTTGTATGTCCATTTTTTAAAAAACAAATATATTTTAAAGTTAAACATAAGTATTTTAAAACATAAAAATATTTTTATTTTAATTTTAAAATAAAACATACATATTATAAATATTATAATATTAATTTTTATTAATATTATACATGTTATAAATATTTAGGTAAAAAAAAACATAAAAATATTTTTATTTTAAAATTTTTATAAGTATTTTAAAACATAAAAGTATTTTTAATTTTAATTTTAATTTTAATTTTAAAATAAAACATACATATTATTAATATTATAATATTAATTTTATTAATATTATACATGTTATAAATATTTAGGTAAAAAAAGAAAGAAATTAAAACATAAAAATATTTTTATTTTTATTTTTAAAATAAAACATACATATTATAAATATTATAATATTAATTTTATTAATATTATACATATTATAAATATTTAGGTAAAAAAAAAAGAAAGAAAATAAAACATAAAAATATTTTTAAAAACCACAATTGGGCCAATTGCATTTTTTAAAAGTGTAGTGGCTCAATAGTATAAGAATTTGGTATTGACTTGCCATTAATGCGTAGGAAATAACTTGTTTTATTTATTTTTTCAAAAGCCACGTAGGAAAATCAACCTAATTTTTAATGTCCGTCTACAAAATTGGAATGAAATGAAACATTGAATATTTTTAAAAAGTCACGTTGAAATTAATTGAATATTTTAAAATCACAATGATTAATTCTTAAAAAAGCACTACAACTACAACCAGCGTGGTGAAAAAATGGTTTTTGCCGTTACTGATACTAGTAGGTAAAGTATGTAAAGAAACATATCAACCACAGAAGAGAATCATAAAAACACACCAATTCCTCTAAATTTCAAAATAAAGCTTCTTTCGGGTTTCCCATACAAAAATATAGAGGGAAACCTAGAGCATAACAATCAGGGAACTTTCTTCATTTTGGACATATTCCACAATGAGATAGAGAAATCAGGTATACATACAAAACTACATAATAATAATAATAATAATAATAATAATAATAATAATAATAATAATAATAATAATAATTCAATATATAGACCTAAATAAACAAATATCAACATGATACATTTAACATTTCCGACGGTCAAATAAGACTCTTATGCTTCTAGAGAAACAAAGCTACAGGCAGTTATCCACTTGGGCAACAATCGGGAAATGGAATGATGCTTAGGAGGTTTGTAGGATAAGAACAACTCCGGCGACTGTGCGTAGCTTTCCAGGATTTTGACAATCTCATTAAAATGTGGCCGCTTAGCAGGATTACCTGCCCAGCACCGGTTGATGAGATGGCCAAATGCCACGGGGCATGCAGAGGGCAATGGTGGTCTTGCATTCTACCAAAAAAACAAACAACACAATTTTATTTAAGAATATTAGGGGGAAAAAACATGTAGAAAAAAGTCCTCTGACTAAACCTTGAAAAGGAAAAGCCGGGAAATAAGGTTGTCTACTACCTAATAAATAGTAATTATAATACATTAATCCTTTTATTCCTTATTTCATGATCCATGATTCATTCAGTCCATGGCAGCTATTACGTGAACGTTAGACATAAACGTAGTCTATACAAGTTCTTTTTATGTCACGGGAATGATAACCATATTGAGTCTGCATAGGAGAACTCAACATAATATTGTAAACATATACACCACTGAAAAAGACTAAATTGGACACGCACACACACAAAAAAAGTCTTGGAGCTACTGAGAAATACAGATCAAGATCACAACTTCATAGTTTATTACAAGATACTCCAGAGTACCCACACTATAGAATGACGGTCTTGGTAACAGTTCTGCTATGGGTCTATGACACTGTCACACCAACATCACAACGTCAAAAGAATATCATCCCCACAATGGGATGAAAGTATCTTACATGAATATGTAGGTGTTTAAAAGAGCAGGTCCAGATGAAAAGAGTTTATCTGAAGCTTTTTCATGAATATGTACCTATTTTTATCTTAGCAGGGATGCGTATAAAGAAAGAAAAAGTATCACAATAATGACTTGTAAGCAGCTAGCAGCTAATATGGATTTCTGTTCTTAAGACAGCATTCACCTGCTTTGTTCAACATACTTAAAACTCATATTGACAGGCAAAAACAAATGTTAAACATGAGCATGAACATAGCAACATAATGTTTCTTTCTTATATTAGCCAATAATTAAGAATCAACACATCATTCAAAACCAAGAAAAATAAACAAATGAAAAACTTATGTGTATCTTTTGATAAGATCAGATAAGTGTTGATGTTCCAGGCATAGATTTAAAATGGTCAAACTGCAGGTATAACATTCCCCCAGGAGAGAGAGGAGTTGTATGTTTGCGAGGAGGTTAGTTCAGGTATGAGTTTACAGCTTACCTAAGTTTTTTGTAGAATTTGTAGCATAAGATAAGATGGGCATGCAGGGTAAGTTTTTAGATGCATGTGAAGGATAAGAATTCACAAAGGATGAAATACTTGTCTAATACAAGTGTATACATAGGAGTAACCAGATATATACATTTTAACCAATGTGATATTTCTACTTCATATTGTTGGTTACATGTTATACAAGCAAATAAAACTCCAGAATAAGAATAATAAATGGCCTATTGCCAAGTCTTGTCAGTCTGACCACGTAGAGAAATTATGCATTTAATAGGACTTACTTAATTAGATATCGACAGAATTAATATACTTAAGAAATACATGATTATCATTTCATGTGTCGCCATACCTAACATATATTTGAATAACTGTTTCAATGTTTTTAACTTTCATAGAATCCTGTGTATGCAGTTTCCAAGCCACACGACATACACATAGCTACAAATCAAGTATGTCTCATAACCCTGAGACCAACTCCCAAAGAGCATGCAACTACTAAAGAGGAAAATAGAAAAACATTTAAATTTCCCCGATTAACCCCAACCAGATAGCCTCAAGTCAACTCAACAAAATCTCAGTTTACATCTACAATCTTTCTGCATTATATTAAAGATTGAAAATACACCATGGGATCGCTACTTGAATCATTAGATGTATATTATAATGTAGGAGAAATTTCCAACTTAAAGTAGGGAGAAAGGCAAATAACTACTACCAGAAAACCTCCTAAAGTTTAATTTGGCCAAAGTCAATGATGGTGAATTTTTGGGGTAGAAAAACCCTCAGAATGCTTTTAATTGTGGAACTTGTACCACGATTACAGTGCTAAACAAACATAGCAAACCAAGCACTATTTAACATCAAACCAGCACCTAGATAACACAAAATTTGTTAACACCCTCTGCCAATAATTGCACAAGACATGATAACTTTAGCTTCACACTGTAAGAACTCATAAATCAGAATTGCTGACATATGATGAGACAACAGAAAGCATTATGTAGGAGTTGTGTATTAAACCGATGTCAATGCAAAATAAATGTATACATTGCAGGATAAACAAATTAACATGTCTACCATCTTACTAAAATCAGAAAATGCACATACGACAATAACCACATCAAAATACCTTCTGGCATACTGCAAAAGCTGCCTGTTCTGGAGTCATGTTGTCAAATGGTATCATTGCAGTTAAAAGCTCCCACAAGACAATGCCGAAACTGTAAACATCAACTTTCTTTGTATGGGCCTTTTCTTTGATCATTTCTGGTGCCATCCAACGATATGTACCTGTAAATCCCTTCACACTGCCACATTGAGATTCCAAGCATGAGATTCCAAAATCTGCAACCTTAACACACATATCTTCACCAAGGAGTAGATTTTCTGATTTGAGATCCCTGTGAAGTACTCCCTGAGAATGAAGATATTGCATTCCCCGTGCAATGTCAATAGCAAACTTTAGAACTAGGTCGAGGGGAAGTGAAAATGGTTCTTGTTGATGGAGATATTTCCTTAGCGAGCCCCCAGCCAAGTATTCAGTAATGATACAAAATACAGGGGCTTTTTTACAAGCTGCAAAAAACTGCATGATAAAAGTAGAAAGATTAGATAGATGTCAGTTTTAAATATAAAATTCAAATTACATGAAAGCTCATGTTTTAATTCTATTACCAACCATGATTTAACAACCATAAAACTAAATAATAAATCAAAAGGCCAGTACAGGCATGTGTTTCAGGGTGACATGTACAATGTTGTAAATGAGGTTAAAGTGTTAAACAATGAAACAATAAGACGACCGACTAAATTTAATAGATAGAAAACGGAAAGTTTGAGACATCAAAAGTTCCAGCATTACATTATTCAATCAACAAATGTGCAGGAACTGACATGAATGAATGCAACAGACATTGGGACAACTCCTCTTTAAAATTCTTGAACATCGCCATTTAAATATTTAATAGTTCCTATACTCTGCCATATGTTTAAGAAAAAGGGATACAAAGACGATTTTTGTTATACAATATAATAATTATGCCATCACATTCGACTGTAGATTGGGAAACCAACAGATCTTATGAGTTGTAACGCTTTGAAAAGCCAGATTACTCTAGAAGCTTATAGTCTGTGAAGCAATGTTACTTATCAACTTATCTTATGAGTTGTTACTCTAGTTGGTATATAATGCGATACAGTGGGGTAGGCTTCTATGAATTTCTTGGACAGAACACAAAACAATTATTCGACGGTAGAAAACTATCTAAATAGGTACGCATATAATATGTAATATTCAGATATATGTATGTGTGTGTATAAGTTCAGCACATATGAAGCATGCTATTAGTCATAAAAATATTATAAGCTGCTTATCACAATAAATGCCTTAGGTAGTAGTAGTTCACACCCCTAAGCAACCAAGTGTTTTCACCCTACCTGGTAGAAAGAAATAGCTATATAGCCACGTTTAAACAAAGCACCAGGGTATAAAGTTGAAGAAGTCACTACTCGTAAGAAAAAGTTTATTGCACCAACTAACCAACATTACGAATCATACCCCTCCGTTCCACTGTTCCAAAATTACATATACATTTTAACTTTTTGAAGCTAATTTCTCAAATCTTATAAATTGATATGAATTCATTTATGTTTTAAAAGCAACAAATATGGTAATTAGTAGTAGTATTTTCTAGTTAATTTACAACAGTTATAGTTGTTTGCAGTTTGCACTAAAATCAAATAAACTTGTATCAGTTTTAAATTATAGGATTTTGGAAACAGACATAAAAAAGTCAAAAATTTGGAATTGGAACAGAGGGAGTAATACCAAAAAAAAAAAATCATTTTATGTTTACCTTATTCAGCTAATAATTTTCTTAAAAACAAGTTTAGACTATTATACCAAGTTATAAAAGTTATTCTTTGCAAATCAGAAGATGGAAGTCTTAACATAGTTGCAAGGAGAAGACTATTTTACTAGAACTAAAGATATCAGGCTGCAATGGACAATGGCTGGCTAAAGCCTTCATTATCAACTATCAAGAAAGGTGATTGACGCAGTTATGAATATATGAAAAGAGGCTCGACTAAATTTAAATAACACACTCATGAAACACAAGCCAAGTATGATTGCTAAAAGGGGGGAAAAGGAAACTTTCCACGCAACTAAAAAATTAAAGTGGTCCATGTCAGAAACCCATCAGTAAAAGAAATAATGGTGGTCTCTTGGGGATATTCAAGTTGGAAAATAAAGATGCTAGAACAACAAATAATTCATTTCTAATAAAAGTAATAGAAACAAAATCATATATCCTTTACATTATAACAATGTACGTCTAATCCAACAATCCATAATGGCAGCAGCAAAATTTGCAGAACCAGGTTTGAATTGCGTAACATAGGAAATAGAGCTTACAGTGATAATATTAGGATGGTGCAATCGAAACAGAAGAGCAACCTCAGAAGTAAACTGCTTCTCCAAGAAAGCAGCCAAGTCTCCATCCTCCTCCGGCTGACTTATAAGCTTAATAGCCACATCCCTCTGCTTATATATCCCTCTATAGATCCTACTATGCCTCCCCGAGGCAAACTTATTCCCTATAAAAAGCTGGGACATATCGGCGCCCCATTCCTCTTCCCCCTCCCCTTTTATGGCAGCACCCGATGAAACTAAATACTTGGACCAGGAGACAGCTCTGTTGTATTCTCCTAAAGATAGTCGCCTCTCGAGCTTAGCATTGTTGGCAATCTGCTTAAACCATTGAGAATTCTTCATGGATCAACAAAATGCAATAACACTGTTTTATATCATCAACAAATCTTTGTCTAAAACACCTCTACAACCAAATGTACATTAATTCCAAACCCCCCCAGAAATTTAGTACTAATTTAACTACATTTTCAATTGCAAGTCTGTCCGTACATTCAAAGTAATGGGAGAACAATGGTTGTTTCACCAAACTCAGCAGATATCAGCTTTTATCTTCAAAATTCAAATATTTTAGAGGGGGGAGGGAGAAAAGTTGAAATCTAAAATCTGTGCGGATAAATTAGAGGTTGAAACAGAGAGAAAAGGAATGGAGAATTGATGATGAGGTTGAGTGAGTGAGAGAGAGAGAGAGAGAGAAGCAAGTAATGTTAGGAAGATAAAGCTAACATCCTCAAAATTACTAACGACCGCTGAAACTGTTATTATTATTTACAGAGGGAGAGAGTTGGGGTTTGAAGCTTAGAAGGAAGGAAGGATGGAAGAAGAAGAAGAAGAAGAAGGGAAAAAGTGGTTGGGTTTGGGGGTGAGGGAGGAGTAAAACTGTAAAAGTACAACTAGTACTGCTTAGTAGTATGTGTGCCTGTTTTCTTTCGTAACGTGCGAAGATCTAGTTGGGAGGAGACAAACTGGGTATACGGATTTGATTGTCACTCCCCATAACCCTTTCGCCCTTAATATTCCGCTCTTATTTCCCTATTGCCATTCATAATATTTGCTCCACCCTGCAAAAATAGCGGAATAAGAGTCAATTTTCTTTCCTCTTAAATAAGAGTCTCAATTTTATTATTATCAACCATTAAGACCGAACAATAAACTAAATTAGAATCCAAATCACATTAAAAATTACACAAATTGTATTAACCATTATGACTTATGTGACTGTTTTATATGGGTTGAAAATTAAATTTACGGATTTCGTTTGATTATTAACCAAAATCACACGCATAAAATCAAAACCGCACCATATTGATATAGTAGTTTATAATATTTT
Source organism: Panax quinquefolius (assembly GCA_020205615.1). Taxonomy (NCBI): domain Eukaryota; kingdom Viridiplantae; phylum Streptophyta; class Magnoliopsida; order Apiales; family Araliaceae; genus Panax; species Panax quinquefolius. Next base: position 10,950,514 of record CM035156.1, read on the forward strand.
TGACTATTTGTATTATGATTGTAATATAATTTTTGTTAACAATATGCTGTAATATGATTGAGTTATTCTTATTAGTAGTAATATGGTAGAGTAGTCTGTAAATTATTACAGCATATTGTTACTAAGAGTAGAGTAGCAAAGATTGTATTTAGCTTTTGTTTATTTTACTATATTCTACTCTAATAATTTACATCATATTATTCTATTATATTTAGCTTTTGTTTAGACAAAATATTATAAGTAAGGTTGTGTGTGTTATAGTGATATTTAATATTGTGTGATGCTAAATTATTAATTTAAATTGCATAAAATTTTGTTGTTTCAATTGGTTTTGGAACCAAAATCGCACCAAATAAAATTAAACCGTACCGCATCAATCACAAGCGGTTTCATGTGAGATTTTAGATTTGTCAAACCACATCTAAACGATTTTCATGTGCGATTTATATTTCAAACCACACCATCTTCACCCTTATCTACCATGATATAAAATGTCAAATGCCTTTCTTAAAATTTATAAATGAAATGCTGCAAATAGAATCTCTTTAAAATACTTTAGTAAAGGGTAACCCAGATGATGCTATGAGATGAAGAGCCTAAGCTGCTCTTCACAACCCATCTACTTTATCACTTGTTGCTGGTGGGGATGCAAACAATCCTTCACAATTGACAATCCAAACAATTAAAAAATTAAAAAAAAAAAGTGAATGGTTTCAAATGAAACATCAGTCAATGATGCGACACCCCATATCTCTTAATAACTTTTAACCTATTCATATTTAATTCGATGAGAGAATAAAGTTATTTAAAACCTTTATAAATATTGTACATTATTAATTTTTTAAAAATTAATTTAAAAATAATTAAGATACACTAAACATTCAAATCTTTAATTACTCAATTTTTAAACTTATTTGGGTATATGATTTTTGAGCAAAAGCATAGAATTGAATACTAATATTATTTGAAGGTTAGATTAAAAGTTGAAATAGAACAAACAAACAAGTATAGTGAAGTGTGTGCCACATCATTTTGGCATTATTTAAATTTGTAGGAAATATAAGGGATAGTTGGGTCAAATGGAAACAAGAAAAGACCGTAACCAGAGGAGAGGAGAGGAGAGGGGCCAAGGGCCCAAAAGCAAACGAGGAGCTGAGAAGAAACCAGAGGAGGGAGAGAGGGAGAGGAGGGGACGGGGAGGATGGATGGATGCATGGATTTGTATTACTCCATTGGGATGGCAGGTGGGACCCATAATTCCAGCCTGTCAAGTATCCGTGCCTCTGTCGGACACTTCCGTATATACGGTCTCTCTCTCACATCCTCCCATTCCCAAAATCCAAAATAATAATGATTTCCTACGTCCCACTGTGAATCGAAAGAGCAAGTATTTTGTCCCCAAATTTTTTATCTCCGGCAAATAGACATCGACAGGAATTAACTTATCGACTCCCCGAACAGTACTATAAGAATAACATCCTCCTTTTTCTGTCTTCTCACTTAAATTTTGATACATATTTTTTTATTTAATTTTAAAATTAATTAGTATTAAGTAGAAATTAGGTGTCAAAATTTAAGTGAAGGGACATAAGGGAGATAGAAAATTTGAGAACAAAAGATCTGCTCTCCTGAACCCAACCCAAGTATTTTTTTCACATTTTATTTTTAAATTGTGGATTTTAATGGGGGTATTTCAATAATTTTTTATGAGATGGAAGCAATAACATTTTAAAGTATTTTAATATAATAGTATTTTTGTTTATAACTACCTACTTACTTAGTTTTATGGAGTAGAATTTACAAGAAATATTAGTATTGTGTATTGACAAGAGAATTGGAGTATATATACTTAAAAGAAGATAATATGGGTAGAGATGAGAGTATTTTTCATTTAGCTAAAATTTGAGCTTTGCAAGAACATGGGTGATGGTGGAAATCACGTGCATGCTATGTGATCTTTGAACAAGAGAAGGAGGATTTGTTCCGCCATTAATAAAAACGAGTCTCTCCTTAATTAATTTTAAATAATTTGTCAATTTTTTTTAATCTTTCCAATAAAATTTATTTTTTTCTTCTTAGTGATACTATTGAGTATTGCACGAGTCAAAATTAATAATTTATAAAATGTTATTAAGGGGCTTGAGAAAAATCAAATAAATAAATAAAACGCAAAGAGAGTATTATTATTATTAGGATAACTTCATAGTAAGTAAATTTGATTAATTAATTAATACAATATTAACACATAAAAATATATTATTTCTGGACCTGAATATTAACACTATATTAATTAATTAACTAAAATTAACTTTAAGGTAACAACTTCCCTATTATTACTATATACCGAGTAGTATTTTTACGTATACAAGTAGGTCCAGTGCAGTGCAGTCACTTCACGAACAAAGAGATAAGATAGCATGTGGATTGAACCAGTCTCTAATCACCATCCTCCTCCTACTTTTATTCGGCTTCAAATTAATATATATATATATATATATATATATATATATATGATTGTTTCAATTCAATCTTGTATCTTTCAAAGGGAAAATATTTCTGATTTTTTTTTATTTTAATCCGAAAAAAAAGTAGAATTACTACTTGGATAAATATATATAAAAGGTGTGTATGTTTCTACGAGCTCTTTAGCTGAAGGCTAGAGAAGATTAAGGAAGAGAAAGTTTTATTTTATTTTTTTTTTAAAAAAAAATCTCAAAAGTGAGAAGAAAATATTTAGCCCAAAAAGCAGTTGCTTTCTCTCATTTTTATTTCTTTTATCTTTTAACTAAAACTCCAAGACATCTCTCTACTTGCTTTCAAACATATATATATATATATATATATATATATATATATGTGATCCGGATCAGTCATCTTATTTATCTTCTTCATTCGTCTTTCACCTCCTTTTAAGAATGGATCCGTGACGATTTCGGTCATATAATCGTCGTCTATACTTTTAATGACGCTATATGTTGTCCGTCGCTAAAAGTATAGACTAGACTATGGCCAGATTTAATCAAACAAATCGTCGAAATCCGTCGTTAAAAGGGGTGAAAGCACGGGTGAAAGTAAGATAAGGTGATGACTGATCCTTACTCTATATATATATATATATATATATATATATATATATATATGGAAAAATATATGTACATTGTACCATACACAAGAAGGCTATGTCGACGGTTTTTTAAGCTATAGCGACGGTTTCACCCATCGTCATAACTATTCTGGCTATGGCAATAGCCATTCAAAATCGCTATAGTCCAAAAAATCTGTCGTCGTAGTCCTCTTATGCCCATATATATATATATATATATATATATATATTTATGATCCTCGATCAGAGTCATATCTTACTCACTCACTACCCCCTTTTAGGCGACGGTTTGATTATACAATCGTCGCTACATACTTTTAGCGACGCTATATGTTGTCCGTCGCTAAAAGTATAGACGACGGTTGTATGACCAAAACCGTCGCCTAAAGGGGGGTAAGCACGGGTGAGTAAGATAAGGAGTATGAACTTGATCCTTGCTCTCTCTCTCTCTATATATATATATATGTATTTATGTATCCTGTTTTTTTATCCTTCACTTTCATTGAGAGCATATACAGTGGTCCGAGGGTTGAAACTAGAGAGTTTTTAATGGTATAGCTGTGACGCCCCCAAAATAGGTCCATTCCATCCAATCCATTCTGAGTCGCCAAATACATGGTACAGAAATAACTACAACTTTATTATTACAACATATAAATCAGTGAGTTTAAATACGATATTGCCATCTGACAATATCCACACGCAAATAAATCCCCATCATAATTATTGATACATTATTTTACAAAAATAATGAGGACTACTAAACAACTCTCTCTAGAACCTTCATTCCATTCCATTATTATTTAGTACTTCGCTACATTCTCGCCTCCCGAGAAGAAAAATGGAACAAAAAGGAAAAGGGTGAGCTCAACTAGCCGAAGAAAATAATATGACTAAGATAATATCTGACAAATTATCATTAGTCTTCAACAGGAAAAAAAACTAATAGAATACAATAGACAACAAGTTTTTAAACCAATATTCGCAGTGAAATAATAATTCATTAGAAGAGTTAAGTAGAGAATGCAACTACTATCTTCATGTATGAATTTAAAAGTTAAATAAATCTATCTTTTATCCTCAGTAACATCAATCAACATACATCCGAATCAAATATTCATCTTTGCACACTACAGCCAAAGATATTCATCATTAATCATGTTCATCTAAACACTGCTCATCTTTGCACTACGGCCAAAGATATTAATCGATTAGTCATGTTCATCTCAACACTGCTCATCTTTGCACTACTGAAGCTAAAAGATGTTCATCAAGAAATCATTCATCTTTGCACTACTGGACTCAAAGATATTCATCAAGAAATCATTCATCTTTGCACTTCAAAGGTGTGACGCCCCAAAATTAGGTATACATCACCCATCTTGGGTCGCCACTTACATGGTATGTAATTTAAATACAACTTATTAACATAAGCGCCGGTATGCAATACGACATAAACTCGAAGTTTAAATACAAATATCGCTCTACTAGATATTATACAAACTCAAAAAAAAAAAGTCCTCATTACAATTATTATCACACTATTTCACGTAATAGTGAGGACTACTAATGCTATCTTGAGACCATCACTCGTTTCCCAGACTCGTCCCCGGCTATATTCTCATTTCTCAAGAGAACGGTGAAAGAAAAAGGGTGAGCTCAACCAAATTAAAGAAGAAATATTATGACTAAGATAATGCAGAATAAATTATCAATAGTCTTCAACAATGTTAAACCGATAAAATACAATGATAAATGACGGTTTAAAGCTGCGGTGAATAAGCAATCCATTAAAAGAGTCAAGTAGAAAATAAAGTCTACTATCTTTTAGGTTTTAAAAGGTTTTTCATCATTTATTATAGCTAAGACTCGACTTTTAATAAATATTCCACATCATCGAATCACCCTACACTACTGACGGCCGAGGATATTCTTTAGTATCGCGACCACAATTATTCATGCATACTACTTCGGGCGAGAATATTTGTGTATTCATTAATAATCGTGATCATGCCAACAATCGTCCCACCAATGTACTACTACCATCGAGGATTTTTATCACATCATTTGTAACATTACGGTGTGATGACATAACCGAATAGTCTCTCGGTCATAATCATACCAAGTCCATCTATACCTTCTGGCCATGAGGATGACTTTCAACATAATATAAACATGAGGATGATGACAATGATATAAGAATTGATAAAACAAGTTCAAGAATTATTTTATCCGAGAATTATTAACATCAATTATCAACACGATAATCTTTTTTTGTAGAGTAAAATTCAAGAATGATCGGAAGAATATTTCCATGAAAAGATCTTGGATGAAACGCAAATATCAAGGATATTTCACTAATTTCATGGAGTATAAAGTCAAAGTTTTAACCAACCGGGTATAATAAAGAATAGAATAACAAAAGAAATCACCATGCATGCGATAGACCGCACAGGAGTTATTCCAACGAATAATAAATAACGGAACCGGTCCGTCGTAAAAAACGCAGAGAGCAGGATGTTCAGCGAATAATAAAGAATGGAACCCGGTCCACAGTAAAACACGCAGAGCGGGATGTTCCAATGTAATAATAATAAAAATGGAACCCGGTCCGGTGTAAAACACATGCATGGATGTTCCAATGAATAATAATAAAAAGACGGACCGGTCCGGTGTAAAACACCACGAGACGAGGATGTTCCAACGAGAATAATAATAAAAGATTTTAACTGTGTCCTGTAAAAACACACTGAGCAGGATGTTCCAACGAGAATAATAGAAGATTGTCACCAAGTATAGAATAATAGCGTATCTGAGTTATTCAATGAATAATAATAAGCGATGGAATAACAACAGATTCTCTTCGTGAATAAGAAAGAATAACACCCACATTTTGGTAGGAGATTGAATCTTTGCAATGAGTGTAGTAACAAAATACTCTTCTTCTTTCTCTTATTCTCTATACTTTCTCTCTACATAAGCTTGAATGAATTAAGTGAAAATAATGAAGCCCTAGGCCTCTATTTATAGAAGATTTCTAGCTTAGCACCGCCGTGAAAAGGCAAGTGGCTCGACGACTAATGATGTGAAAAGAAAAGTGGTTTGACGGCATGTAATGTGAAACGACAAGTGGTTCGACGTCCGGTAAAGTAAATTACTATTAACGAAGGTAAATCTATCGATTGGCGGTAAATACTATTCACAAGGTAATTACTATTGTGAAGGTAATTACTATTGACGAAGGTAAATACTATTCACAAGGGTAATTACTATTGACGGTAAATTACTATTGATGAAGGTAAATACTATTCACGAGGGTAATTACTATTGACGAAGGTAATTACTATTAACGAAGGTAAATACTATTGACGAAGAGACTCTTAGATGATGACATATATAGCCCCCCATAAAATAATCAAACTTACCACAAATCATTTTTTTCATCAACACATATTTAATCTTTCAACAATTATTAATCATTTATAACTTGTCGTCTCAATTATTGATTTAATCTTATAACATATTATACGTATGATATCTTGTGTGATAATTGAATCAATAATATAAGAGATATGATCGCGGCCAATTCTTGTAGTGATAATTGAGCGTAAATTTGGTGAGTGACTTCCTCACGTAAGCATCGATAATCGATACCATCAATTACGACAATCACGACCACAGCGTATTCTTGTACTTTTACCACCGGTAGTTCAACAGTTTTAACGGTAACACCTCCGTAGTTATTTTTATAAAATATTTTTTGTCGTTTTCTCAATCCGGCAATAATTACATTATTATGGGGTCCACCAATGATTGAGTAGTTGTATTTAATATTCCTAACAAAAAGAATATTCCCAGAGCAAAACGAATATTTTATAACAACTTGCATACTTTGCAAAATTTATAAATATTACCCACAACTATAACATTATATCAAATTTATTCCATAATATTCAAAAATAATATTTCTAGAAAATTCATCTTTATTTATAAATGTTGGGGTCTTACAACCTCCCTTCTTATGAAATTTCGCCCTCGAAATTAGAATGCGATACACTGGTATGTCGAAGAGAGGTAAGGATACCTTGATTTCATTTCGTATTCTAACTCCCAAGTCATTTCTTCAACATCGTGGTTCCTCCACAAACTTTTGACTTGAGGTATAACCTTGGAGCGTAGAATATGTTCCTTCTTATCCAAGATTTGAACAGGAACCTCTTCATACGTTAAATTTTCCGCTATTTCGTCCGGTTCTAACTCAATAATGTGGTTCGGATCTTTCACATATTTACGTAACATGGATATGTGAAAAAACGTTATGAACACGAGACATATTTGGCGGATGGCGAGTCTATAGGCCACGCTTCCTACTCGATCGAGGATTAAAATGGACCGATGAATCGAGGATTAAGTTTTCCTCTCTTTCAAATCTTGTAACTCCTTTCCATGGAGCAACTTTTAACAACACATGATCTCCTATATCGAATTCCACGTCCTTTCGATGAAGATTAGCATAACTCTTTTGTCGATTTTGTGAGGTTTTATACGTTGTCGGATCGTTTGAATCTTTTCCGTAGTATCATACGTATCTAACTCCGTCCCCAACAACGTTGCTTCACCCACCTCATCCTCGCATCTTTGGAGAATCGACACTTTCTTCCATACAATGCGTCCGAATGGAGCTACGCCAATACTTGCTTGATAACTGTTGTTATAGAAAAACTCCACCAATGGTAAGAACTTGTCCCAACTTGTAAGACCCCATCTTTTATAAATAAAGATGAATTTTTCTATAAATATTATTTTTGAATATTATGGAATAAATTTGATATAATGTTATAGTTAAGGGGTAATATTTATAAATTTTGCAAAGTATGCAAGTTGTTATAAAATATTCGTTTGGTTCGGGAATATTCTTTTGTTAGGAATATTCGTGACAATGGCTCAATCATCGGTGGACCCCAATAATGTAATTATTGCCGATCGAGAAAACGACAAAAATATTTTATAAAAAATAACTACGGAGGTGTTACCGTTAAAACTGCTGAACTACCCGGTGGTAAAATACAAGAATACGCTGTGAATCAGATAAGAAGACACCACCAGATTGATTATCGATGCTTATACGAGAAGTCACTCACCTATGCTCAATTATCACTACAAAGAATTGCGTGATCATATCTCTTATATTATTGATTCAATTATTGTCACAAGATCATCCGATAATATGTTATAGTATTAAATCAATAATTGAGACGACAAGTTATAAATGATTAATAATTGTTGAAAGATTAAATATGTGTTGATGAAAAAAAATGATTTGTGTAAGTTTGATTATTTTATGGGGGCCTATATGTCATCATCTAAGAGTCTCTTCACAATAAGAATTACCTTCGTCAATAGTAATTACCCTTGTGAATAGTATTTACCTTCGCCAATAAGAAATTACCTTCACCAATAAGAATTACCTCAGTGAATAGTATTTACCTTCACAATAGTATTTACCTTCAAGTAATAGTAATTACCTTTACCGTGACGTCGAACCACTTGTCGCTTCACATTACAAAGGCCGAACCACTTGTCGCTTCACATTACTACGGCCAAACCAACAATGCTCCACTTGCCTTTTCACACTAAGAAAAGTGTTAGCTAAAATCTTCTATAAATAGAGGCCTAGGGCTTCATTATTTTTCACTTAATTCATTCAAGCTATAGAGAGAGAAAATATAGAGAGAATAAGAGAGAAAGAAAAGAGTATTTTGTTACTACAATCGTCGCAGATTCAATCTTCTACCAAATGTAAGGGTGTTATTCTTTCTTATTCATGAAGAGAATCATTGTTATTCCATTGCTTATTATTCTGTTGGAATAACTCGTATACGCTGGTTTACCCTATACTTGGTGACATTCTTATATGATTCTCATTGAACATCCTGCTTCATGTGTTTTACAATCGATCCGGTTCCATCTTTATTATTCTGTTGGAACATCCCGCTCGGTGTGAATTTCTCCGACCGTTCCGTTATTTATTATTCTATCGAATAACTCCGTCTGCAAGCGGCTATCGCATGCACGGTGATTTCTTTTGTTATTCCATTCTTTATTATACCCAAATTAGTTAAAACTTTGACTTCTATACTCCATGAAATTAGTGGAATATCCTCGATATTTGTTTTCATCCAAAGATCTTTTCATGAAAATATTCTTCCGATCATTCTTGAATTTTACTCTACAAAACAAGATCATATTGATAATTTGGACGTTAATAATTCCTCGGATAAAATAATTCTTGAACTTGTTTTATCAATTCTTATATCATTGTCATCATCCTCATGTTTATATTTTTTTAAAGTCATCTCGTATTCAGTAGTGCATAGATGGACTTGGTATGATTATGACCAGAGACTATTCGGTAATCATGACCGTAATGTTACAAATGATGTGGTAAAAATTCTCGATGGCCGTAGTGCATCGATGGATGATTGTTGGCATGATCATGACCATTAATGAATACACAAATATTCTCGCCCGTAGTGGTATGAATAATTGTGGTCGTGATACTAAAGAATATCCTCGGCCGAAGTGCGGGTGATTCGATGATGTGGAATATTTATTAAAGCTAAGTCTCAAATTATAACAAAGTTGATGAAAACCTTTTAAAACCTAAAAGATAGTAGACTTTATTTTCTACTCACTTTTTTTAATGGATCGTGATATTCCACCGCAGCTTAAACCGGTTGTCTATTGTATTTTATCGCTTTAACATTGTTGAAGACTATTGATAATTTATTCGCATTATCTTAGTCATAATATTTCTTCGGGCTAGTTGAGCTCACCCTTTCTTTCACCGTTTTCTGTGAAATGAGAATATAAATGGGACGAAGCCTGGGAAACGAGTGATGGTCCTCAAGATAAGATTAGTAGTCCTCACTATTCTACGTGAAATAAAGGTGATAATAATTGTAATGAGGACTCTTTTTGAGTTTGTATAATATCTAGTAGAGAAGCGATATTTGTATTTAAACTCACGCTTTATGTCGATTGTATACCACGCTTATGTTAAGAAGTCAGATTTAAATTCGCACCATGTAAGTTTATGATAAGCTTACCCGTGATGACCTCATTCTTGATTCCTCGCTTTTTGGGAGGTCACAACAAACGCCTCCTCAGACTACCTGGGTTTTGAATTTTCCGGGATGGCCTTTGGTGCCTCCATCCTAAATTGAATTTGTCTTCTTCAGAAATGACAAAATCGAGCTAAGTGACCTTCTTCCACAATTATAACATGCTTTTGACTAATGTAAGACCCTCAAAATTTTTTAAATAAAAAGGAATTTCCTTTATTTATTATTTTGAAATAGTAAGGGTTGATTTGATTAATGTGGATAGTTAATGGTTAAATACGCAAATATTTCAAAATAAGCAAGTGGTTATAAAATATTCATTTTGTCGGGAATATTCGTTTGGTCGTGGAATATTCGCATCGTCGGGGAATATTCGTATATGGCCAGTAGCAACCATGTGTGGGCCCCATAACTGGAAAGCGATTGGATGAAGAAAACGACAAATATAAGTTGGTTAAAAATAATTGGTAGTTGTTACTGTTAAGACCGTTGGAATACCCGGTGGTTAAAATACGATGTCTACGCGTGGGTCGCACGAAGAAGACACGGTATTGCATGATTGTTGAATTATTGATCCTTACGTAGAAGGCACTTACTCAATAATTTTCACGATAGTTCTTGCTCAATATTTTATTTTATTGATTCAATAATTCTTTGCGTTGATATTTTATATTATTGTTGTTCAATAATTATCACCGCACATTATCTCCATTATCGGATCAATAATTCATATTATTTGAATAATATTATTAGATAGCATTATTGGCAATGTCTAGAAAGTTACATCGAGGAGAGGTTTGGTCACCTAATTGCGGCGATAAGGAGAAATCCTTATCTGAAAGCCCCTTTCTCGGAACTACTGGTTGTCATAAATGTGATTCGTAATATTATTTGTGAATAATTAATTATTGATTCATATGATAAGAAAATATTTATTTGATGTGGATATAAATGATGGATTTATTTATGTGGTTATAAATGAAGGAATTAATGTTGAGGTGTTTTATCGGTATTTTTATCGTTCGAGGTATTAAAAATTAAATCAGGGGTTTTGAGATATATTGTGGGGATTATAATTTTTAATCCGACCGTTGGATTGTGGTAATTTTTGGGTATGTTATACATACATAAGTTGAGTATATGTCCACAAATTTTGAACCGTTAAAAATGCACGAATGATTTGTTATGAATTTTAAGAGGTGTCCGATTCTAAAATTAGGGTTATAATTGATTTTGGTGGAAAATTCTAGAATTGAGTGGGCCCCACTTGTGGTTGGTGAAGAAATGTGCTGAATTTTATTTCAAATGTGGTGGGTGGCAATAGTAGCGAGTAAAAAAGCCATCAGTGTAGAAAGTCAAGTCCGCTTGGTTGGCTAACATTTTCCTATAAATAGAGGCTAAGTTAGAATTGAAAATCACACGGAATCAAAGTTTTCTTTTTCTCTCTCTATATTATTGAGCGTATTTTGTGAGTATTTAGATACTTTGAGAGTTCTTTGTTCAAGACAAGTTTCATTCAAATCACTTCCGAAGCCTTTCCTTCCAAGAAATCTTGATTCTTTGAGGTAAGGGATATTATTTTTTTTTTCAGAATGATATTATTTCTTCAATATCATTATGTTGAAATGTTGATCTGAAGTTTTTATCAAATTTGGAACTTTTTCATGTCGGGTTACTATTCATGAGTTACTATTCACGAGTTACTATTCATGAGTTCTTATTCACGAGTTATTATTCATTCACGATTACTATTCATGAAGCGTGAAGATGTTTTTGTGGAATTTCTATCTTTTGGTGTCGGATTTACTATTCATGTATATTGGTCTTATTCACGTATCTGACTATTCATTCACGATACTCAAGACTATTCACCAAAAAATAAAATTTCTTCTTTTTCCAAAACATCTATTTTGGATACTAGCTTTGATTGTATCCATGTTTTGATCATTCTTGAATTTTACACCACTTGTGATTATTTTTGGGGTATTGTTGGACATGGATAAAACAAAGTACGAATCCTTAATCCTTAATCCTTGTCATTTTGTTTCACCGGATTTGTTCTTTAAAATATTTTCATCATCCTCGGGTCTTAAATGATGATATTATTGAATATCTTTGGCTTGTGAGTGCAAAGATGAATGATTTCAAGAATATCTTTGGCTGTAGTGCAAAGATGAATGATTTCTGAAGAATATCTTTGGCTCAGTAGTCAAAGATGAGCAGTGTTTAAATGAACATGACTAATCGATGAATATCTTTGGCTCAGTAGTGCAAAGATGAATATTTGATTCGGATGTATATATTGTTGTTACGAGGATAAAAGATGAGCGATGAACTTTTAAATTCATACATAGAAGATAGTAGTTTGCATTCTCTACTTAACTCTTCTAATGAATTATTATTTCATTGCGAATATTGATTGAAAATTTGTTGTCTATTGTATTCTATTAAATTTTTCCTGTTGAAGACTAACGATAATTTGTTGTATATTATCTTAGTCATAATATTCTTTATGAGCTAGTTGAGCTCACCCTTTTCCTTTTTGTTCCATTCTTCTCGGGAGGCGAAAATATAAAGCGAGAGCATTTGCAGCCTGGGGTATGGAATGAAGGTTTTAGAAAGGATTGTTTAGTAGTCCTCACCATTTTGTAAAATAATGTATCAATAAATGTGATGAGGATTTATGTGAGTATAAATATTGTCTGAAGATAATATTTGTATTTAAACTCACGCTTTCTTGTTGTAATAATAAAGTTGTAGTTGTTTACATACCGTGTATTGACAACTCGTAATGGGTGATGTATACCTATTTTGGGGGCGCCACGGTTGGTATCGAGCTTAGGGATATGATCTCATGGCGAGATCGGGAATAGAACTAGGAGGGAGAGCGAGTAAAATCCTTCGCTAAAGTGTCCTACCTAAGCTTATTTGTTAGTTGGTCGATATATAGGGATATTATGTGATATATTGATTTCCTTAATTAACCCTTGTTTTATGACAAGTTATTTGAGAATGTCGTGAGAATATTAACAATGGAGTAAATGAGACCGTGGAGATGCTGTCTTTTACCAACGAGGAGAACGTGTGCAGCAGTCGGCAATGTTCCTCCCGTAAACAACACCACCGAAAGCGATGATGAGCGAGGATGTTTAGAAGCTTTTTGCAGTTCATGCAAAATCGACGAGGAGACTCGTGTTCAAAATACAGAGGAGAAATGATAGCAATTCACGGGTTGTCACAATGCCAAGATTCAAAGAGTTGGGACCACCAGAATTTAAGGGAAAGCCGATCCGATCATGGCGGAAACATGGGTCAAACAAATTATCAAGATATTCGATGTCTTGGGATGCACGGAGAACAGAAGGTTCCATTCGCCACCTTTATGTTCCGTGGCGAAGCGGCGATTCATCGGTGGGAGTCAGTGAAGCGTACCATCCACCGCACTCAAACGGCATGTCTTGGGAGACGTTTGAGACTATTTAATGACAAATACTTTCACGAAAGTGTTCGCGTCGTATGAAGGAAGTGGAGTTCATCGATTAGAGCAAAACAACAACGATTTGGTGTCTCAAAGACGAGGCAAAGTTTGCGAGTTATCCGTTTTGCACCTCATTTGGTGGAGAATGAGGAACGTATGACGCGGATGTTTCTTAGAGGTTTGAAACCCGGCGTACGTCGAAGATCTCATTTCTCATAAACTTTCTCTTTATTCGGATGTTATAAATAGGGCTCAATTATTAGAAAGCGAGATAACGAAATACTTGGTCAACCGAGGACCATAACCGGGATCGTACGAGAGATGGCGGTCAATGAATAATGATAACTGCGGAGAAAGAAAGATTTTATTGAAATGGTAACCACTGGGTGGTAATAATCATGGTCATGAAAAGCGTAAGAAGCGAGTCGGGAGGAGATTTTAAAAAGAGAGATTTAACAACGACTATGTGAAGAAGGCAGCGGTCTTAAGAAGAATCGGTTCTAAGGGGAGGAGAACGACCACCGGTCATATACTACAAATGCGAAAAGAGAGGACATATCGGTCCAAATCCGCCCACAACACAGCTCAAGGTATGCTATAGTTGTGGAAAGGAAGGACATATCGCTTCGAATTATGCAGAAGCGAAACCTAGTTCAACGAGGGACGGTGACTCAAAAGATCGTCCCGAAAAAGTCAAAGTCAACGATTCCGGAAGAAGCGTTTGTTGTGACCGGTCATAATGCGAGGAACCCAAACGAGGTGATCACGGTAAGCTATTTATAAATTCTTGCGAGTTTATACCTTACTTGATACCTAAGGTCTACCCATTCATTTATCTCTCCGCATGTGCTCAACGTTTAAACTTGACTCGGAGAAATTAGACTTTGACCTATCTCTGTGGAAACTCCGCTTAGGAGAAACTTTCATCACATCCATTGCTTATAAATCTTGTTTGATTCAAGTTGGCACCATCACCTTACCGTTGACCTTATCTCTTTAAAGATACTTGCTTTTGATGTGATTTTAGGGATTGATTGGTTAACTACTCATCATGCCAAAATTGATTGTTTTCGTAAGGTTGTTAGTTTTCATATTCCTAACCAACCCGTTGTATGCAATTCAAGCAACTAAACCATTAAAATCAATCACTATCATATCTAATCATAAAGCTATTCGTTTATTGAAAAACGGATGTCAAGCTTTCTTAGCCCATGTTATGGATTTGAATAAAGACACGTCAAATTTGAATAATATTCCTGTTGTTATTGACTTTCCGACGTATTTTCTCGAAGAACTTCCTTGCCTACCCCCCGTAACGTGAAGTTGAATTCTTTATTGATCTTGAACTGGTACAAAGCCCATTTCTAAAACCCCATATCGAATGGCTCTATTGAACTTCAGGAGTTAAAGGTCCAACTACTGAGGAATTGTTGGACATCGGTTTCATTCGCCCTAAGACATCTCCTTGGGGTGCTCCTGTTTTATTTGTAAAAAGAAAGACGGGAGTATGCGACTTTATATTGACTATCGAGAATTGAACCATGTCACCATCAAGAATAGGTATCCTCTACCTCGTATTGATGACTTGTTTGACCGAATACAAGGGGCACAATTCTTTTCAAAAATCGATCTTAGCTCGGATATCATCACCAAGATTAAAAGCGAGGATATTCCAAAGACGCCTTGAACTTCGGTATAGGCATTATGAATTCTTAGTCATGTCTTTCGACTAACTAATGCTCCTGCGGCTTTCATGGATATGATGAACCGAGTATTCAAGGAATATTTGGATCGATTCGTTGTTGTCTTTATTGATGACATCCTTATATATTCCAAAAGTCGTTGAAGATCATGAGCACCATTTGAAGTTTGGTACTCCAAAGGCTTCGTGAAAACCAACTATATGCCAAATTGAAGAAATGCGAGTTCGCTTGAGGAAGTAGCCTTTCTTGGGCATGTGGTGTCAAAACATGGAGTATCTGCTGATCCGTGAAGATTGAAGCAATACAAAGTTAGAGCAACCGAAAGTCGGTGGATCAAGTCACGTAGCTTTTGGGCTTAAATTTGGTATTATCGGAGATTCGTGGAAGGGTTTTCTCGAATCGTTACTCCATTAACTCAAATAACTCGAAAGGATACTGAAATTCGTTTAGGGGCGAAGAATGCGAGAAAAGTTTCCAAGAGCTTAAGAGGAGACTTATTTCTAAGACTGTTCTAACAATACCATCCGGTTCGGATGGATTTGTTATCTCAATGATGCTTGAGCAAAGGGTTAGGATGTGTTCTCATGCAACGTGGGAAAGTCATAGCCTATGCCTCGTGACAACTTAAAGAGTATGAGAGGAATTATCCAACTCATGATCTAGAGTTGGCGGCAATCGTTGCTAGCGCTAAAGATATGGAGGCACTATCTATATGGGGAGAAAGTGGAGATATATTCGGACCATAAAAGCCTTAAATATTTCTTCACTCAAAAGAACTCAACATGCGGCAATGACGTTGGCTCGAGCTATTGAAAGACTACGACCACTATTATTCAATACCATCCCGGTAAAGAGAACGTGGTAGGTGACGCATTGAGTAGAAGATCATATGCGAGAGCGAGTGCGATGATGTCAGTATATCTGACAGAGCCAACTTTAATAGAAAAGTTAAGGTTGCTCAAGCCACCCAATCTTGCCGAGGTGATACGTATGAAGAAGAAAAAGTACAAGAAGGAGCTATTCCTAAGCGAGAATTGATGGAGAAGGAATACTTGAGTCCACTCTAGACTTTGTGTTCCTAACGACTTCGATTTGAAGTACAAGATTATGATGGAAGCACACAATACACCATTTGCAATCCATCCTCGAAGTACTAAAATGTATCGTGATCTTCGACATACATTTTGGTGGAATAATATGAAGAGAGAGATTGCAAAGTTTATCTCGATGTGTTTAACTTGCTAACGTGTAAAGGCGGAGCATCTAGTACCTAAGGGTCCGTTGCAACCACTTGAGATTCCTGAATGGAAGTGGGAACACATTACCATGGATTTCAATTCACGGGTCTTCCTACGGTTTCTCAAGGCATCAATGCTATTTGGGTTATTGTTGATAGATTAACCAAGTCTGCTTTCATTTCTTGCCGTCACGGAGACTTATTCACTTGAACGTCTTGCTAGTATGTGCGTAAATGAGATTGTAAAGTTGCATGGCATGCCCAGTATCCATAGTTTGGATCGTGACCCAAGATTCACTTCAAGATTTTGGGTTAGCTTGCAAAAAGCTATGGCGCACGGATTTGCGATTTAGTTCGCATACCATCCCCAAACCAGACGGACAATCGAGAGGACTATTCAAACTCTTGAAGATTTATTAAGACTCTCGTGTCCTGAGACTTCAAGGCGCGTTGGGATAAGTATTTACCATTGGTGGAATTCTCCTACAACAACGATTATCGAGCAAGTATAGGTGTGGCTCCATTCAAGCATTATATGGACGAAAATGTCGCTTCTCCAATATGTTGGGATGAGGTGGGTGAAGCAACATTGTTGGGACCCGAGTTAAAATGCGATATGACTCACCGAAAAGATCCAAATAATTCGACAACGATACAAACGGCTCAAGATCGACAAAAGAGTTATGCGGATCTTCATCGAAAGGACGTGGAATTTAATGTAGGGGATCATGTATTGATGCGAGTTGCTCCATGGAAGGGAGTTACAAGATTTGGGAAGAGAGAAAGCTCAATCCACGATTTATTGGTCCATTTCAAATTCTTGACCGAGTAGTAGAAATGTAGCCTATAGACTTGCGTTACCTCTCCGTATGTCTCGTGTTCATAATGTGTTTCACATATCCGTATTTCAGTAAATATGTGAAAGACCCGAACCACGTTATTGAGTTAGAACCCATTTGATAGCCAAGACTTAACGTGATGAGGAGGTACCTATCAAGATCTTGGATAGGAAGGAGCATGTCCTACGCCAAGAAAGGTCATACCACAAGTTAAAGTTTTGTGGAGGAATCATGCTATAGAGGAAATGACACAGGGAATTGGAAACGGAAATGAAAGCGAGGTATCCTCACCTTTTCAAACACCAGTACGTCACGTCGATTTCGAGGACGAAATTTCATAAGGAGGGAGGTTGTAAGACCGAAAATTTTTAAATAAAAAGGAATTTCCTTTATTTATTATTTTGAAATAGTAAGGGTTGATTTGATTAATGTGGATAGTTAAGGGTTAAATACGCAAATATTTCAAAATAAGCAGTGGTTATAAAATATTCATTTTGTTTGGGAATATTCGTTTGGTGTGGAATATTCGTGCTTGTCGGGAATATTCGTATGCGACGGCCAAGAAGCGACCATGTGTGGTCCCATAACTTGAAAGCGATTGGATGAAGAAAACGCAACAAATATAAGTTGGTTAAAAATAACTACAGTAGTTATTACTGTTAAAGACCGTTGGAATACCCGGTGGTTAAAATACGATGTCTACGTGGTTGCATAAAGAAGACACCAGGTATTGCATGCAGTATTGTTGAATTATTGATCCTTACTCAATAATTTTCACAATGAATTCTTATTCAATATTTTATTTTATTGATTCAATAATTGCTGCGTTGATATTTTATATTATTGTTGTTCAATAATTATCACTACACATCATCTCCATTATCAGATCAATAATTCATATTATTTGAATAATATTATTAGATAGCATTATTGGCAATGTCTAGAAAGTTCGTCATCGAGGAGAGGTTTGGTCACCTAATTGCGCCGCCAAGAAGAGAAATCCTTATCGGAAAGCCCTCTTCCCTGGACTACTGGTTGTCATAAATGTGATTACGTAATATTATTTGTGAATAATTAATTATTGATTCATATGAAAAAGAAAATATTTATTTGATGTGGATATAAATGATGGATTTATTTATGTGGTTATAAATGAAGGAATTAATGTTGAGGTGTTTTATCAAGATATTTTATCGATTGGAGGTATTAAAAATTAAATCGGGGGTTTTGAGATATATTGCGGGGATTATAATTTTTAATCCGACCAGTTCTGATAATGGTAATTTTGGGTATGTTATACATACATAAGTTGAGTATATGTCCACAAATTTTGAACCGTTAAAAATGCACGAATGATTTGTTATGAATTTTAAGAGGTGTCTCGATTAGGAAATTAGGGTTATAATTGATTTTGGTGGAAAATTCTAGAATTGAGTGGGCCCCACTTGTGGTTGGTGAAGAAATGTGCTGAATTTTATTTCAAATGTGGTGGGTGGCAATAGTAGCAGGTAAAAAGCCATCGTGTAAAGCAGTCAAGTCTGCCTTGTAATAACATTTTCCTATAAATAGAGGGCTAAGTTAGAATTGAAAATCACACCGAAATCAAAGTTTTCTCTCTTTCTCTCTATATATATTGAGCGTATTTTGTGAGTATTTAGATACTTTGAGAGTTCTTTGTTCAAGATAAAGTTTCATTCAAAGATCACTTCCGGCCTTTTCCGGCAAATCTTGATTCTTTGAGGTAAGGGATATTATTTTTTTCGTAATGATATTATTTCTTCAATATCATTATGTTGAAATGTTGATCTGAAGTTTTATCAAATTTGGAACTTTTTCATGTCGGGGTTACTATTCATGAGTTCTTATTCACGAGTTACTATTCATGAGTTACTATTCACGATTCTTATTCACGAAGTACTATTCATGAAGCGTGAAGATGTTTTTTGTGAAATTTCTATCTTTTGGTGTCGGTTTTACTATTCATGTATACGGTCTTATTCACGATATCTGACCTTATTCACGATATACGATATTCACGATATCTGATTATTCACCAAAAAATAAAATTTCTTCTTTTGTCCAAAACATCTATTTTGGATACTAGCTTTGATTGTATCCATGTTTTGATCATTCTTGAATTTTACACCACTTTGATTATTTTTTGGGGTATTGTTGGACATGGATAAAACAAAGTCGAATCCTTAATCCTTAATCCTTGTCATTTTGTTTCACCGAATTCGTTCTTTAAAATATTTTCATCATCCTCGGTCTTAAATGATGATATTATTGAATATCTTTGGCACAGTAGTGCAAAGATGAATGATTTCTGAAGAATATCTTTGGCACAGTAGTGCAAAGATGAATGATTTCTGAAGAATATCTTTGGCTCAGAAAGTCTGATGAACATGTGTTTTAAATGAACATGACCCAATGATGAATATCTTTGGCACATAGTGCAAAAGATGAATATTTGATTCGGATGTATATTGATTGTTATTCTTACAGGGGATAAAAGATAGACGATGAACTTTTAAATTCATACATAGAAGATAGTAGTTTGCATTCTCTACTTAACTCTTCTAATGAATTATTATTTCATTGCGAATATTGATTGAAAATTTGTTGTCTATTGTATTCTATTAAATTTTTCCTGTTGAAGACTAACGATAATTTGTTGTATATTATCTTAGTCATAATATTCTTTATGAGCTAGTTGAGCTCACCCTTTTCCTTTTGTTCCATTCTTCTCGTGGAGGCGAGAATATAGCGAGTCTGAGTCGGGGTATGGAATGAAGGTTTTAGAAAGGATTGTTTACTAGTCCTCACCATTTTGTAAAATAATGTATCAATAAATGTGATGAGGATTTATGTGAGTATAAATATTATCTAGAAGATAATATTTGTATTTAAACTCACGCTTTCTTGTTAGTAATAATAAAGTTGTAGTTGTTTACGTACCATGTATTGACAACTCGAATGGGTGATGTATACCTATTTTGGGGCGCCTGACATGGCATTTACGATTTGATCGATGTGTCCTCTCCTCGCATTTGAAGCATATGATAGGTGGTCTTTCTCCTTCCTTAACAATGGGTCTTTGGTCTTGGCGTCTTTCCATCATTGTTGAATCTCCGCTTCTTGAAATGTCCATTCTTATTGTTTTGTACGATTACCACCGGAAGTGGTTACCATATCGCCCTGTTGATTCCCTCCACGCTTTGTCATCACCGCTCGATGACTACTCTCGCTAGTATTATAATTTTTACGGCCGCTCTCTTTTTAGTTACTGCTGACTCATTATCGCGTTCCACTAATCGAGCCCTATTTACAACATCTGAATACAAACACGGTTTATGAGAAATAAGATGTTGACGTATCTCCCGCTTCAAACCTCTTAAAAACATTCGCGCCATTCTCTCTTCATTATCCACCAGTGGGGCCTTGAAACCGTGATAACTCCGCAAATTTTGCCTCGTATTGCGACACGGTCATATTGTTTTGTTCCAACTTGATAAACTCCACCTCCTTCATGTGGCGAATACTTTCGGAAAAGTATTTGTCGTTGAATGACTCTGGAACTTCTCCCAAGATATCTTGATCTGACAAAGAGGTTGAGTACGTTTCTGATTCCCACCGATGTCTGCTTCTCTCCGCGCAACATAAAGGCGTGAAGGGAACCTTTGCTCCTCGGAGCATCCCAAGACATCAAATATCTTGGTAATCTGCTTTATCCATGCTTCCGCCGAGAAGTGGTTTTGGCTCACCCTTAAACTCCGGTGGTCCCAGCTCCTTGAATTGTTTAGCGGTGACCGCCGAGAGTTTTCCGTGTTTCCACCTACGTTTTGGGCGAGAGTCGCTCTACTTCATTGTTGCATAAATTACATAAAGCCTCCGAACATTTGATCATTCATCATTTGGTCGGTGTTGTTGTTTTTCATGAGGATTGTCGCCTTCGATGCACATTATCCTCGATTATTGATATGTGGTGAATCAACGATCTCCTCGCTCCATTCTTATTCTCAACATTCTCGGATGTCATTTTCGAGATCTTGCACAAAACAAAAGGTTAATTGACATGTAACAAATTATCCCTATCTTCCGACCAACCAATAAAATAGCACATAAACTTAGGTAGGTCATACTATGCGAAAGTATTCCCCGCCTCTCCCTTCGAGTACTATTCTCACATCTTAGCGAGGATCATATCCTAAGCTCGATACCAACCGTGGCGCCCCAAAATTAGGTATACATCACCCATATTGGGTCGCCACTTACATGGTACGTAATTTAAATACAACTTATTAACATAAGCGTCGTGTACAATACGACATAAAGCGTGAGTTTAAATACAAATATCGCCTACTAGATATTATACAAACTCAAAAAAAAAAAGTCCTCATTACAATTATTATCACACTATTTCACGTAATAGTGAGGACTACTAATGCTATCTTGGGACCATCACTGCTTCCCAGACTCGTCCCCAAATATATTCTCATTTCTCAAGAGAATAAAGAAAGAAAGGGTGAGCTCAACCAAATTTCAAGAAGAAATATTATGACTAAGATAATGCGTAATAAATTATCAATAGTCTTTAACAATGTTAAACCGATAAAATACAATAGACAACCGTTTTAATCTGCGATGGAATAAACAATCCATTAAAAGAGTCAAGTAGAAAATAAAGTCTACTATCTTTTAGGTTTTAAAAAGGTTTTTCATCATTTGTTATAAATTGAGACTCGACTTTAATAAATATTCCACATCATTGAATCACCCCCTTTACTCTGACGAGGATATTCTTTAGTATCACGACCACAATTATTCATGCACTACGGGCCAAGAATATTTGTGTATTCATTAATAATCATGATCATGCCAACAATCGTCCACCAATGCACTACTGACCATTTGAGGATTTTTATCACATCATTTGTAACATTACGATCATGATTACATACAGTATAGTCTCTCAGTCATAATCATACCAAGTCCATCTACGCACTACAGAAGCCGAGATGACTTTCAACATAATATAAACATGAGGATGATGACAATGATATAAGAATTCAATAAAACAAGTTCAAGAATTATTTTATCCGAGAATTATTAACGTCCAAATTATCAACATGATACTATTTTTGTAGAGTAAAATTAAAGAATAATCGGAAGAATATTTCCATGAAAAGATATCTTTGGATGAAACGCAAATATCAAGGATATTTCACTAATTTCATGGAGTATAGAAGTTAAAGTTTTAACCAACCGGTATAATAAAGAATAGAATAACAAAAGAAATCACCATGCATGCGATAGATCCATACGCAGGCGAGTTATTCCAATGTAATAATAAATAACGGAACCGGTCCCAAACGTAAAAACGCATGAGGCGGGATGTTCCAATGTAATAATAAAATGGAACGGAACCAGTCCTAAAACACATGATGTGATGTTCCAATGTAATAATAATAAAGATTTTAACCAGTCCTGTAAAACACAGATGTTCCAAATGTAATAATAATAAAGAGCGGAACCAGTCCGGTGTAAAACACACGATGTGATGTTCCAATGAATAATAATAAAAAAGAACCGAACCAGTCCTGTAAAACACACAGAGCATGGATGTTCCAATGAGAATAATAGAAGATTGTCACCAAGTATAGGGTAAATCATGATACAAAAGTTATTCCAATGTAATAATAAGCAATGGAATAACAACAGTTTCTCTTCATGAATAAGAAAGAATAACACCCTTTACATTTGGTAGGAGATTGAATCTTACAGCGATGTAGTAACAAAATACTCTTCTTCTTTCTCTTATTCTCTCTATACTTTCTCTCTATATAGCTTGAATGAATTAAGTGAAAATAATGAAGCCTAGGCCTCTATTTATAGAAGATTTCTAGCTTAGCACCGCTTAGTGTGAAAAGGCAAGTGGCTTGACGACTAATGATGTGAAAAGAAAAGTGGTTTGGCGCTTTGTAATGTGAAACGACAAGTGGTTCGACGTCTGGTATAGGTAATTACTATTAACGAAGGTAAATACTATTGACGAAGGTAAATACTATTCACAAGGGTAATTACTATCGACGAAGGTAATTACTATTGATGAAGGTAAATACTATTCACAAGGGTAATTACTATTGATGAAGGTAATTACTATCGACGGCGAAGGTAAATACTATTCACAAGGGGTAATTACTATTGATGAAGGTAATTACTATTGATGAAGGTAAATACTATTGACGAAGAGACTCTTAGATGATGACATATATGAGCCCCCATAAAATAATCAAACTTACCACAAATCATTTTTTTTCATCAACACATATTTAATCTTTCAACAATTATTAATCATTTATAACTTATAGTCTCAATTATTGATTTAATACTATAACATATTATACGAGATGATCTTGTGACAATAATTGAGTCAATAATATAAGAGATATGATCAACATTCTTCGTAGCAATAATTGAGCATAAATTTGAGTGACTTCTCACGTAAGCATCAATAATCAATCTGCGTCTTCTTGTATGCAACCACGCCGACATTCTTTTACTTTTACCACCGGGTAGTTCAATGGTTTTAACGTGTAACACCTCCGTCGTTATTTTTATAAAATATTTTTGTCGTTTTCTCAATCCGATAATAATTACATTGTGGGGTCCACCAATGATTGAGTAGTTATGCACGAATATTCCCTAACAAAAAGAATATTCTCCACCAAACGAATATTTTATAACAACTTGCATACTTTACAAAATTTATAAATATTACCCACAACTATAACATTATATCAAATTTATTCCATAATATTCAAAAATAATATTTATAGAAAATTCATCTTTATTTATAAAAGTTGGGGTCTTACAACGGGCCAAAGATATTCAATAATATCATCATTTAGATCGAGTATGATGAAAAATATTTCAAAAGAAAACGAATCCAAAGGAAACAAAATGACAAGGATTAAGGATTAAGGATTAAGGATTAGTACTTTGTTTTATCCATGTCCAAAAATACCTCAAAAATAATCACAATTGGTGTAAAATTCAAGAATGATCAAAACATGGATACAATCAAAGCTAGTATCCGAATAGATATATTTTGATTTAAAAGAAAAATTTTTATTTTTCTTGAATAATCTTAGATTCGTGAATAGTCTCAGTATCGTGAATAAAAGAACTCAGACACCAAAAGATAGAAATTCCACAAAAAAACATCTTCACGCTTACGTAATAGTACTCGTGAATAAGAACTCGTGAATAAGAACTCATGAATAGTAACTTCGTGAATAGTAATTCATGAATAGTAATCCAGACATGAAAAAGTTCCAAATTTGATAAAAAGTTTCAACCAATATTTCAACATAATGATATTGAAGAAATAATATCATTTGAGAAGAAAATAACATCCACTACCTCGAAAGACAAGATTTAGTTGAAACACCTGATATAAAGGCTATGATGAACTTGAACTTGCAGTATAGCAATACTCAAAGTATACTCAAAATACTCACAAGAATGCGCTTGATAATATAGAGAAAACTTGATTTACGGTGTGATTTTCAATTCTAACCCAAGCACCCTATTTATAGAAATTGCTTAGAACACCAAAGCGAAAATTGAATATAATAATATTATATATAAACAAAATTCATACATGCCTACGTCTTGAATCTGAATTCAGCCACCATGCACATATTAAATATGCCCACAACATATAAAAAACGTTTTTATTAATAAAATAAATAAAACTTCCAAAAATCAATTATTTGAACTTGAACTTCAATAATTCATAATAAATAGCCATTTTATCGGAAAATTCGAATCTTGCGACTTTTTATAGGAAATTCAATTCTCTACAACTTTGCGAAGAAAGTTTTTCCAAATTCTAATGAAATTGACCAAAATCCACATACGGACAATTTTACAAGTTATAATCAAATTTCGGTCCAAGAAATGGGGTCCACCGACATGTTTAACATGTTTTAAACATTTATTGCAACAAAAATACTCTTCCTCCTCGTATACTCATATATCCCACATTCGTTGTAAAATATCACTAGTTAATATATTATTAAAATAATATATTTAAATGAATTATTTTATCGAGAAAAGAAAAATATTAATTTTCAACAATTGTCATTTTAAAATTTTCTCCATCTATATCCACATAAAATCAATATTTTTCTCATCATATAAATCAATAATTAATTATTCACAAATAATATTACGAGAATCACATTATTGACAACTAAAGCGGTTCGGGAAAGAGGGGCTTTCGAATAAGAATTTCTCTTCTTGACGCCATGATTAAGTGACCAAACCTCTCCTTAGACGAACTTTCTAGACATTGCCAATAATGTTATCTAATAATATTATTCGATTATATGAATTATTGCTTCGATATTAAAAAATCTTTGTGTAATGACAATTATTGAAACAACAAGAATATAAAATATCATTGCAACAATTATTGAATCAATAAAATAAAATCTTGAGCAAGAATTACTGTAACAATTATTGAGTAGTGCCTTCTTTACGTAAGAATCAATAATTGGTGCAATACCGCAAAGCTTCTTGTTCAACAACGCGTATTAGTGTGTTTTTAACCACCGGTATTCCAACAAACAGTAATTAATCTGTAATAACTACGCCGTTATTTATAAACAACTTATATTTGTCGTTTTCTTCATCCAATCGCTTTTTAGTTATGGGGCCCACAAAAAGACTCTACTGGCAGTATTTAATATTCCCACAAAGATCTGAATATTCCACGACCAAACGAATATTCCCCCTTACGATAATGAATATTTTATAACCACTTGCTTATTCAAATATTTGCATATTTTACCCATAACTATCCACATTAATCAAATCGAATTCTTTACTATTTCAAAATAATAAATAGAGGAAAATAAATTTCATTTATTAATAATTTGGGGTCTTACTGACCTCCCTCCTTATGAAATTTCGTCCTCGAAATTGACGTGACGACTCGTGTGTTTCAAAAGATGAGAATACCTCGCTTTCATTTCCGCTTCCAACTCCCGGTCATTTCCTCAATAGCATGGTTTCTCCACAAAACTTTAACTTGTGGTATGACCTTCGTCGTAGGACATGCTCCTTCCTATCCAAAATCTTGGCAATACCTCTTCATACGTTAAGTCTTGGCTATCTCGTCCGGGATTCTAACTTCAATGACGTGGTTGAATTCGTCCACATATTTACGTAACATCGATCGTGAAAAACGTTATGAACACGCGTCATACTTGGCGGTAAAAAGCGAGTCTATAGGCCACAGTTCCTATTCGATCGAGAATTTTAAATGGATTAATAAATCGAAGGTTTGAGCTTTCCTCACCTCACCGATTCTCTCGCTTTTGAAATAACAACTTCTTACACCTCCTTCTTCAAATTCATCAGCTCCGGTGTGTAGCTTGAACAACTTTAACTTTATCGATTAAAGTCGATTATACTCGTATATCATCATGTGGGTAACTAGAGTTTTCATCTCCATCTCTATTATTTGGAAATTATTCGAAATGAGTCTTTGACAATATCGTACTTTCGTCTTGTATACGATCTTCTATTCAACACGTCATTACTACGTTCGCTTTTCCGAGGATGGCATGGTCGAACATGTCTTTGAAATGAGTCTCTCTTGAGTTCTTGAAGCTCTTCCCACATTCCTTGCTCCATTCAATTTTGTATCTCTACGAGTCATTGCGTTAATGGAATAGCGATTCGAGAATATCCTTCAACGAATCTCCGATAATAACCAACTAAGCCTGAAAGCTACGTATTTCGATTACCGACTTAGGTTGTTCTCAATCGTGACTCATATCCCAACCTTGGATAAGCGTTACAATGACACCTATCGCTTTTACTATCGCATCGAATATGGTGTCCCCTACGAGATCTCGGCGGCGGTGCATTCCACAAAGGAAGTCACCAGATAAAGGCTCGGTACCAAATTCTATAGTTGAATTTTAACTCACGAAGTTCAATAGGAGCCATTCGATATGAGATTTTAGAAATGAGTTTTATCTGGGTTCAAATTCGATACAAAATTTAATATCAGGCTTTGGGAGTAAGCCAATAAATTCTTCAGGAAATACGTCAGGAAAAATAAATAACAACAGGAATATTATTCAAATCTGACGTGTCTTTATTCAAATCCATAACATGGACTAAGAAAACTTGACATCCGTAATAAACGAATGACTTCATGGCTTGATATGAAAATGTTTGACTACAATGGTTTGATTGCTTGAATTCGAATAATAGGTTGCTTAGGAATATGAAAACTAACAACCTTACGAAAGTAATCAATTTCGGCATGATGAGTAGTTAACCTTAAAATCACATCAAAAGCAAATATCTCTATAGAAATAAGGTTAATAGGTAATTTGATAGTGCCAACCTGAATCAATCAAGATTTTTAAACAACGGATGTAATGAAAGTTTCTCCTAATGGAGTCTCCACAGATAGGTCAAAGTTTAATTTCTCCGTAGTCAAGTTCAAACGTTGAGCGCAAAGCAAAGAGAGATAAAGAATGGGTAGAACCTGGTTATCTAGTAAGGTATAAACTTCGCAAGAATTTATAATTAACTAACCCATGCTAACTTCGTTCGGGTTCTCGCATTTTGACCGGCCACGACAAACGCTTCTTACGTGAACCGTTAACTTTGACTTTTACGGGACATCCTTTTGAGTCACCATTCATTTGGATCTGGTTTCGATATCGTCTAATCTCGAAAGCGATATGTCCTTCTTTTCCACAATTATAGCATACCTTTAAATGTTGTGGGCGGTTTGGGGTGATATGTCCTCTTTCCGCATTTGTAACATATCGACATCGGTGGTCTTTCTCCTCCTCGGAACTAGTCTATTTTCTTCTTTGGCGACGTCTTCAAATGGTCGTTGTTGAATCTCCTCTTTTAAAATCTCCTCCCACTCGCTTCTTTCTATTTTTTATGGCCACGATTACCACCGGTAGTGGTTCCGCCTTTATCTCAGTATTCTTCTTTCTCCATTGGTTATCGTTATTCGATGACTCAGTTTGATTCCACTATTGTCGATTAATAATATGAATTATTATAAGCGATAATGACGTTTTGTTTTATTCAGTATTATTAACATAATAAAATGAAACATCTTTTTATATAAAATGAATACTTTATTAAAGTTATTCTATAAATAAAATATATTATATTTTATTATGCATAGTGTTTTGCATAGTATTTTGCATAGTGTTGCATAGTGTTTGTATAGTAAAATGTTTTTATATAAATAGAATATATTATATTTTATTTAAAAGATTTTGCTTTAAATATGGACCGTCAGATTAAAGTAAATCAATCTGACCGTTCATGGATTAATTACTATGCATTCTATTTTCCTATAAATAGAAGCTCATTCCTTCATTATTTTCTTTTAATTCAATTGAAACTCTGTAGAGAGAAACTATAGAGAGAAAGAAGAAAAGTATTCTCGCTACTTCACTTCTTTGCCAATATTCGGTTCTTACAAGGTAGGGAATATTATTTGTTGTACCGTAAAGGGTGTTATTCTTTTGTATTCATGAAGAGAACTTCTTTTGTTATTCCATTCTTATTTATTCATTGGAATAACTTTTGTATCGCGAATCCCCTATACTTGGTGATCTACTTCTTTTATTCCATTCTTCTATTATTCATTTGGAACATCCTGTCATGCGTGTGTTTTACGGGACTGGTTCTGTCTTTATTATTATTCATTGGAACATCCTCATCATGTGTGTTTACACACGGACTGGTTCCGCTTTTCTTATTACTCATTGGAACATCCTGCTCATGTGTTTTACACCGGACTGGTTCCGCTCTTTATCATTCTCGTTGGAATATCCTATCTGTGTGTTTTACACCGATCTCGGTTCCATCTTTATTATTCTCATTGGAACATCCCAGCTTGGTGTGAATTTCACCGACGACTTTGGTTCGATTATTATTATTACATTGAATAACTTTTGCCATCACAAGCACCGCATGCATGGTGATTTCTTTTGTTATTCCATTCTTTATTATACCCAAATGGTTAAAACTTTGACTTCTATACTCCATGAAATTAGTAGAATATCCTTGATATTTGCGTTTCATCCAAAGATCTTTCATGGAAATATTCTTCCGATCATTCTTGAATTTTACTCTACAAAGCAATGATCATGTTGACAGTTTGGATGTTATTAGTTCTGAATAACTTAATTCTTGAACTTGTTTTATTGAATTCTTATATCATTGTCATCATCCTCATGTTTTTTTAAAGTCATCTGTGGCTCAGAGAAAGCGTGGATGGACTTGGTATGATTATGACCGAGGATTATTCGATTGTAATCATGGTAGTAATGTTACAAATGATGTGGTAAAAGTCCTCGATGGTAGTAGTGCATTAATGGACAAATTGTGTTGGCATGATCATGACCATTAATGAATACACAACTATTCTTGGCCGTAGTGCGGGAATAATTGTGGTCGTGATAATAAAAGAATATCATTGGTAGTAGTGCGAGGAGTGATTCGATGATGTGGATTATTTATTAAAGTTTGAGTCTCGGCTATAACAATGGTGAAAAACCTTTTAAATCATAAAAGATAGTAGATTTTATTTTCTACTTGACTCTTTTAATGGATTGCTTGTTCAAATTCTTGCAGCTTAAACTTGATGTTTATTATATTTTATCGGTTTAACAATGTTGAAGGCTATTGATAATTTATTACATTTATCTTAGTCATAATATTTCTTCTTTGGGCTAGTTGAGCTCACCCTTTCTTTCTTTATTCTCTTGAGAAATGAGAACATAGTTTGAGACGAGTCGGGAATCGGAGTAATGGTCCGAGAGGATAGCATTAGTAGTCCTCACTATTACGTGAAATAGTGTGATAATAATTGTAATGAGGACTCTTTTTGAGTTTGTATAATATCTAGTAGACAATATTTGTATTCAAACTCACGCTTTATGTCGTATTGTACACGACAGATTATATTAGTAAGTTGTATTTAAATTACATACCATATCCGACTACCCAAGATGGGTGATGTATACCTAATTTTGGGGCGTCACAAAAAATAGGTCCATTCCATCCAACCCATTCTCGAGTCGCCAAATACATGGTACGAAATAACTACAACTTTATTATTACAACATATAAAGCATGAGTTTAAATACGAGATATTACCATCTGAACAATATCCACACGCAAATAAATCCCCATCATAATTATTGATACATTATTTTACAAAATGGTGAGGACTACTAAACAACTCTCTCTAGAACCTTCATTCCATACCTCGATTAGTACTTCCACATTCTCGCCTCCCGAGAAGAAAAATGGAACAAAAAGGAAAAGGGTGAGCTCAACTAGCCCAAGAAAGAATATTATGACTAAGATAATATACAACAAATTATCATTAGTCTTCAACAGGAAAAAAACTAATAGAATACAATAGACAACAAATTTTTAAACCAATATTCGCAATGAAAATAATAATTCATTAGAAGAGTTAAGTAGAAATCAACTACTATCTTCTACATGTATGAATTTAAAAGTTAGTCGTCTATCTTTTATCCTAGTAACATCAATCAACATACATCTGGAATCAAATATTCATCTTTGTACTATAGGCCAAAGATATTCATCAGTTGGTCATGTTCATTTAAACACCTGTTCATCTTTGCACTACGGGCCAAAGATATTGATCAGTTGGTCATGTTCATCTCAACACCTGTTCATCTTTGCACTACGGGCCAAAGATATTCATCAAGAAATCATTCATCTTTGCACTACAGACCAAAGATATTCATCAAGAAATCATTCATCTTTGCACTACAGGCCAAAGATATTCAGTAATATCATCATTTAGGACTGAGTATGATGAAAAATATTTCAAAGAAAACGAATCCAGTGAAACAAAATGACAAGGATTAAGGATTAAGGATTAAGGATTCGTACTTTGTTTTATCCATGTCCAAAAATACCTCAAAAATAATCACAGTGGTGTAAAATTCAAGAATGATCAAAACATGGATACAATCAAAGCTAGTATCCAGAATAGATATTTTAGGCGAAAAAAAAAATTTTTTCATTTTTCTATTGAATAATGTCAGATTCGTGAATAATGTCGTATATCGTGAATAGTAACTCTCAGACACCAAAAGATAAAAATTCCACAAAAAACATCTTCACGCTTAATGAATAGTACTCGTGAATAAGAATCGTGAATAGAACTCATGAATAGTAACTCGTGAATAATAACTCATGAATAAGTAACCCCGATATGAAAAAAGTTCAAATTTGATAAAAAGTTCCAACCAATATTTCAACATAATGATATTGAAGAAATAATATCATTTGAGAAGAAAATAACATCCCTTACCTCGAAAGATGACAAGATTTTTAGTTGAAACAGGATATAAAGGCTATGACTTGAACTTACCGTAGTATATAATAATACTCAAAGTATACTCAAAATACTCACAAGAATACGCTCGATAATATAGAGAGAAAATTTCAGTTTAAATTGTGATTTTCAATTCTAACCTAAGCACCCTATTTATAGAAAATTGCTTAAACACCAAAGCGAAAATTGAATATAATAATATTATATATAAACAAAATTCATACGCCCACATCTTGAATCTGAATTCAGCCACCATGCACATGTTAAATATGCCCACAACATATAAAAAAACGTTTTTATTAATAAAATAAATAAAACTTCCAAAATCAATTATTTGAACTTGAACTTCAATAATTCATAATAAATAGTCATTTTATCGTAAAATTCGAATCTTGCGACTCTTTATAGGAAATTCAATTCTCTACAACTTTGCGAAGAAAGTTTTTCCAAATTCCAAATGTAAATTTATCGAAATCCACATACGGACAATTTTACAAGTTTATAATCAAATTTCGATCAAGAAATGGGGTCCAATTTACATGTTTAACATGTTTTAAACATTTATTGCAACAAAAATACTCTTCCTCCTCGTATACTCATATATCCCACATTCGTTGTAAAAATATCACCGTTAATATATTATTAAAATAATATATTTAAATGAATTATTTTATCGTAAAAAAGAAAAAAATATTAATTTTCAACAATTGTCATTTTAAAAATTTTCTCCATCTATATCCACATAAAATCAATATTTTCTCATCATATAAATCAATAATTAATTATTCACAAATAATATTACGAAATCACATTATTGACAACCGGCGGTTCCCAGAGAAAGGGGGCTTTCCAATAAGAATTTCTCCTCTTCTTGGCGCAAGCAATTAGGTGACCTAACCTCTCCTTAGGCGAGAACTTTCTAGACATTGCCAATAATGTTATCTAATAATATTATTCGGATAATATGAATTATTGCTCGATAATAAAAAATACCGTGTAATGACAATTATTGAAACAACAACAATATAAAATATCAACGCAACAATTATTGAATCAATAAAATAAAATCTTTGAGCGATAATTACTTTGTAACAATTATTGAGTAGTGCCTTCTTACGTAAGAATCAATAATTGGTGCAATACTGGTGTCTTTCTTCGTTCAACAACGCCGTATTAGTGTGTTTTAACCAATACCGGGTATTCCAACAAAGATAATTGATAATAACTACGCCAGTTATTTTTAAACAACTTATATTTGTCGTTTTCTTCATCCAATCACTTTCCGTTATGGGGCCCACAAAAAGATCTGCTGCTATCAGTCGTTAATATTCCCAAACAAGATCTGAATATTCCACGACCAAACGAATATTCCCCGACAATAATGAATATTTTATAACCACTTGCTTATTCGAAATATTTGCGTATTTTACCCATAACTATCCACATTAATCAAATCGACCCTTACTATTTCAAAATAATAAATAGAGGAAAATAAATTTCATTTATTAATAATTTGGGGTCTTACAATAGCCGTATTGGGTACAAAAGTGGTTAGTATGAAGTTCATTTTTAGGTAAGTTGGTCAATTGACTAATAGAGTGCTGACACGCAGGCGAGACCAGTGGCGGAACCAAAGCGGTTTTGTAGGGGGGGGAAAAATTTTTAACCGGACACTAACAACTATACTCCATGTCACTAATTCAGTCAAAAGCTAACTGATTTATACCATAAAAGCATACATAATCTATTTATCAATTAATGACCAACCCATCAAAGCGAAGAATGGGAAAATAATTAAGAATAATGAATAAGCACCAAAGCTAAGAAAGCAATAATTAAGCAAGGCTTTCTTAATTTAAGGTATTAAACCATCTTAATTTTTATAATTAAAAATAAAATCAATTATTCCTAAATTAACAGAAAATCAATTAAGAATAAAATCAATTTTTATTTTTTTTCTTATATTCCTAAATTTATTTGTCATCATCAAATCACATAAAAAGTGGAGACCTAATTAACAGCAAACATTAATAGTATGCATATTTAGGCTAAATTAAAATTAATAGTACCAAATTTAAGACATTTAGATTAAATTAAAATTAAAAATTAGTTAAATTACTTACAAAAGTCCTTAAGTCAAAGTGAAGAATCTGTCATGAAGAAGTGGCGAGGCCTAGCAGAGGCAAGTGGCGGCGGAGAGACCAAATGCGACAAATGCAAGATTCTTGTGACCTCATGAGGAAGAGATGATGAGAGGCGAGTGAGCGGCGAGATAAAATTTTCAGACTATTAAACTAAGGAAGTAAGGAGTTGGGCCGCACAGTGAAGTGGGAAGACCTAATTAAAAAAAAAAAATTAATTTTTTTTATGAAACGACGTCGTTTCATTTTAATTTAAAAAAGAAAAGAAAAAAAATGAATTCTTGAAGAAGAGTCGGAGAAGAGAAGAAGTGAAGAACTACTCAGTCAGGTCGTCGTCGCCACGCCTTCCCGAGCCACCGACCGCCTTAGGTCCTCGCTGGCTGCTCCCCCCTGTGCCGCCCTCTCAGAGGCATTGCCTCCTAGCCCCGCTTTAGTTCCGCCTCACAGGCGAGGCTATATATGTGTCAAGATTCTATCAATTAATCACTTAACTTACCAAAAAATAAACTTCATGTTAACCAGATCCATTGGGTACCATACTTGCTTATTAGCATTTGGTTGGTATCTGAAATATTTGGGTCATGAGTGATTTTGATATAAGTAAAATTATTTTTTGATTGATAAGTATGAAAATATATTAATAATAAAATTGATATTAGAAATGTTTGAAAATGTGGTAAAAAGAGTAATGCTAAGAGTCTTAAATTTTATATCCCAAATGGATGATATTTAATATTTTAATGATAATTTATGACGTAAATAATCACATAAAATATACAATTACCCAATCAATCTACTACTAAGCACTCATGAAACCAATAGGACAATTGATGATGGACAAATAACTTGAAGCTGGCAAAAGCTTGTTAAATATGCCGGTGGCCTCCTCATTAGTCTACTGCCAACCCCACATAAATAAACATACAGACAGGGACATGATTGATGACTAATCACTAATTCAAGTTTCAATCTCTTTTCCATGCATTATTAATACTAATGATCATAAGCACAAACAAATACACACAAACACACACTATTGCTATTATCACAAAATTACATAGAATTCATATCTATCAGCACTTCATCTGTACATTTCAAAATAAGCTCCCACCATTACCATAATTTCTATCACCATGTTCTTGCAACTTTTAACCTAATAAAATATGTCGGAACTATAATCCACTGGAGATGTTGTTACAGAGTTTGTAAACAGAAATGAGTGCGCGCAAAAGCCAGGAAGGACATCCCAACAGATGCACTAGCCATTTCTGTAAACTGATCTTTCCCCCAATTTGATACCCAGTCATCTACCCTGGTGGCTGCTGAAGATGATGCAGATAACAAGAGAGATGCAAGAATCAGTGAAATAAATAAACAAATACATCATTCTCTTGCAAATCAAACAAAATAACTCCAATCATGTTATGTTGTTAACAAAAGCTATTTTAGGCTTAATGGGGCAACTCAGACATCAATAGGTTCATAAAGAAAAAAACAATAATTTAAAAGTCAATTTGAGACATTTCCAAACTCAAAATTGAGATAATTCATTAAAATTTGTAAAAGAATAAATCTTTGTGAAAGAATAAATCTACTTTTTTTTTACATAGATTACAATATTCATCATTGTATTAACTAAAAGTAAAAGATAATATGTCAATGTTAAGTTCGAATTCGTCTCAAGTTGACCACAAAATGTCAATAATGATCTTTTATTTTGGAACATAGTGAGTACTATGGAAGCGGAGATCATAAGCTTAGATAAGTATTACTTGCCTGATCCATCAAGAAATCAAAATGACAGCGAATGTGGTGAGAAATAACATGTTTTTTGGTGATCAAACGGTAGGCAAGGTCATAAGCTTGAAACCCTGAATATAAAAATGCAATAATAGTCGCAGCAAGACAATACCTGCAGCATCAAATGGCTTACATCAGCACAATAATCAAAGCAGAGATTGAAGGAAAGTGTGGAGAAATATAGGGTGGAAAAATTACATGACGAATAAATTCTTTACTTTACAAGCACAAGACTGGAAGATAAAAAGCCGTCATTTCTCAACACTTTCTATTTACTGATCTCATCTTTTACGGAATCAATCCCTTTTGACTGTATAAGAATATGTGGAGCTCAACATGTCTGAAAACACAAGAGAACGTTCTTTTGCTGATATAGTGAGAAAATATCTATTGTGGTGCTGTTATTTCTAAGAACTACACATCAATAGTGCTGCTCAACTTTTCAGCAAGTTCTCTTATGAAGAGTTACCTAGCATGTAAATGCAAATGTTCTGTTACTTTGGTAAAGACATTTTTGCCCCCTCCCAAGTTCTAAAATGTTAATGCTAAGGTTAGGTTACTTCAGTAAAAACACATCACCTTTACCAAACCTTCAATTTTAAATCTCTTTTAGAACACCCAAACCGAATACAGCTGTTAAATTTTTGCACGGTTCATTAAGAGCAATAGCTTATATTTCTTGGATAAACTAGTCATTTTCATTTCTTTTTCATTATCGTATTTTCTTCTATCCCTAGAGTTACCAACACGTCATTCCAGTTCTCACCACCCATCATATCCATCACCGGCTTCTAAGATTGATATTTGACAGTCCGACCCATTTCAAGTTCTCAACCATTCTTGTCGGTTTTCTATTATTCATCCATTTCTCCAATCTCTACAACTTAACTCAACAAATCCTATTTATCCCATGCTAGTTGAGTAAGCTGAAAATGAATATATACTAATGAACAGTTCTCCAATTTCTAATGTACCTAATTTTTCTGATCTTCCCTTGTTTTGTCCATAACTATAGGGAACTCATGTCTGTACTTTGGTTGTTTATTGTAAAAAGGAGATCATCTTCAGCAGAATTATTTCGACCCTCATGTTTGTTCGATTTTTTCCCTCATTCTGATTCATCAACGTGTATAGCAGTCATATTTACCTTAGACGGTGGATATGAAAGAATCCCACAATCTCTTTATGAGAGAAGATGGTGATTTGTAGAAAGGGGAAAAGAGGGAGGAAGAGAGAGAAAAAGGAAGGAAATTATGAGTTGACTTGACATTGGACTCACATAAACAATATGGAGTTACTGAGTTGACTCACCTGAGTTAGTTTTCTTTTCACCCTTAGTAATTGATCTTGTGATCAGCTAATGACGGAATTTCATCCAAGAATTTAATTGCCTGTTTTAACTAGTTCTTTTAGAAACAAAATGTGTTCAAACAGAATTTTTTGGTACAGAGTACTTGGCGGGTACCAGGGTACAGTGTATTTTACCCAATTAAATTACTACTACACAAAATATAATAAGGATGATGAAAGTACAAAAGGATGTGATATGTATCCTACTATCCTTTTCAGCAGAGTAATGGAAAAAATTATGCATAACGAATGCGAGGTTCAACATAAAATTTTATATAGTAATCACAAAATCAACAAGTGATTTAATGAGACAATGCAATACTCGAATAGTCATCTACTCTTACCTTAATAGAATTAAGTATGATCAATGAACTCAACTTAGACAAGGTAAACAAAATTAGACGGGAGGAAGTGAGGAATAATCTTCAGTGCATTAGGAAGAGTTTTGTTGGGTTCCATGAGTTAGTCGGAAAGATTCCTACATTTGTACACACTACAAAATATTATTCACAAAATGAAAATATTGCTTAAAACATGCTAATAAAAATGAGAAGAAAAAATCTCCAATGAGATAAAGATTTTCCTAGGGAGCTTCAACCACCTCAGGCTAATTAAGTCCTAGTAAAGTATCACATTTGTTCAGCTCAGTTATTCAATTCAAATCCAACTAAATTCTTTTCTAACAGTTAATGTTTCAATAACGAGAAGCTGCAGTATTTCAGATAGAAAATTAATTCTATTCATGTAATATATTGATATTTCATTTTAAAATTTGAACAAAAACAAATAGTAGAATATATGATACCTGTATTCCATGTAGCGATAAAAGGAATCACCACTCCACCCCTGAGTTTTATCTGCGAACATAACAGAAAACGAAATCAGGCACAAAATAACTTTACAAATCCTCAACCCTAAAGCCACCCTCGCTACCGTTACATCCTTCCTCGACCTCCTCAATATAGACGGCACAGCCAGCCTCGGCCTTCTCTCTCCGGGAACACCTTCCTCAGCAGGACCCTCACCCCCGCAGGCCGGACCCACCTTCGTCACTCCCGACGGCTTATCCTCTCTCACCGACATCAATTTCGGAGATGGAGATACCAGTGGCGGTAGCGAAGGAGGCAGAAAATTCAAATCGTCCGGCTGCTTCTGGTGATTATTACGAGGAGGAGATCGGATGGGAGAGTAGTACTTGTCGCGTGCGACGGCAACGATGGCCTTGGAGGGAGGAGACTTGTCGGGCGGGGGAAGATGTGAGTCGGAGTGGACGGGAGAGTGGAAAGACTCCACTTGACTCGTCTGTGACTCGGTGTCTGACATTATAACTGATCGACTAAAAGACATTTTGCGCTCTAAATTTTATTTTCTATTTATTTTTACACTTCAAACTTAAAAAGTATCTAAATATACTCTAAATTTTATTATAATGTAATAAAAATAATATATTTTTTACTTACTGATCTGTCAAGTTTTCTTTCTTTTACTTTTACAAAAATAATTAATTTTAAATAAAATAAAATAATTATAAAATAATTAATTTTAAATAAAATAATTAGTTTTAAAAATAAAAATAAAATAATTAATTTTAAAATAAAATAATTAAAATAATAAAATTAAAATAAATATTTGGAATTAATGATTAATAATTAACTTGTAAAATGACTATTTTATTCAAAAACAGAATTTTTTTTAACAAAAACAGAATTTTATTCAAAATCATTAATAATTCAAAAATAGAATTCAAAATCATTAATAATTCAAAAATAGAATTTTTAAAATAGAATTTTTTATTCAAAATCATTAATAATTCAAAAACAGAATTTTTAAAAATAATTTTTTTTTTATACTTGTAAAATAAAATTCTGTTTTTTAAAAAAATTGTTTTGTTTTTAAAAACAAAAAACAGAATTGTTTTTTTATGTGGCAAAAATAATTTTTTACAAGTTAATGATTTTTTATTCAAAACAGAATTTTATTCAAAATCATTAATAATTCAAAAACAGAATTCAAAATCATTAATAATTCAAAAACAGAATTAAAAATCATTAATAAAAACAAAAATAGAATTGTTTTTATGTGGCAAAATGATTTTTTACAAGTTAATGATTTTTTTATTCAAAACAGAATTTTTTTTAACAAAACAGAATTTTTATTCAAAATCATTAATAATTCAAAAACAGAATTCAAAATCATTAATAATTCAAAAACAGAATTTTAAAAATAGAATTTTATTTTATTCAAAATCATTAATAATTCAAAAACAGAATTTTTAAAAATAGAATTTTTTTAACAAAAACAGAATTTTTTTAACTTGTCAAATAAAATTCTGTTTTTGAAAAATATATTTTAACAAAATTATATTTTAAAAATTTTGTTTTTACAAAATTTTGTTTTTAAAACAAAAAACAAAATTACATGTGGCAAAAATGATTTTTTACAAGTTAATGATTTTTTAACTTGAATGATTAATAATTAATTTTAAAAATTAAAATAAAATAATCATTTTACAAGTTAATGATTAATTATTAATTATTAATTCCAAATATTTATTTTAATTTTATTATTTTAATTATTTTATTTTTTTTTTAAAACTAATTATTTTATTTAAAATTAATTATTTTTGCCAATTTTTAAGATTAAAAGATAATTTGCACTCCAAACTTGTATTATGATTTTCAATTACACTTTTTGCGTCGTTAAGTGAAAAAAGTGTGCATTTTGTTATGTATAATGAAGTTTGGGGTGTACTTAGATACCTTTTTAAGTTTGGGGTGCAAAAATAAATAGAAAATAAAATTTGGGGTTCAAATTGTCTTTTAGTCTAACTGATTTGTTAATCTTCTTTCCACTTTTACAAAAGTAAAAGGACATAAAGTCGGGGATTTTTTTTTACACGATTTTTATTTTTATTTTATAACGTGAACAATTCCAATCAGTGAGACTAATAAAATTGAAAATTATTATTTCCACTATGCATTTAAGACACTTTTATTATAAAAATAATAAAAAATATTATAAATTTAAATTTGGCATTATTAGTGGAACCATTCTTTTTAAGTAGGATGACATACATAAGCTTCCATTTGTCTCTTTAGTCATTAGCATGGAATTTCGCATCTACTCCCATATACATACATACATGCGGAAAGATCAGATGTATACTTCTTAGCATACCTTGTTTTAACATCTTTAACAATTTGGTATATTAAAGAACCTTCGTCAACCGTTTATCTGTTCGGAACAAACCGTCGTCATTAAATATTAAAGATAATAACAAAATAAAAATAAAAATATCTTGCTTAAAACCAAAAACGTAATTTACATACATGTATGTCTCAATTGATCAAGAGTCGAGACAAAGGCAGCATATACCATACATTTAGCTCACAAAACCAAATATAAATCAGAGCAAGGAGCAAAAAGAAAACTTTGAGCCATGTGCATAAATTGACCTCCTTATTACAACCTTCATATTGCAATTCCATCTCCTGTACCCCTATAATTTCCAGGAAGCAGTAACAACTTGTGCTACAAAACTACATTATTCTATTATAACTTGGAAATTTTTTTACATTAACATTAGAATATTGAAGGTATAAAGGAAGAGAGGAAGAAAATATCTACATAATTACATTACTTTTGTAATACTGAAATTTGCCTCCTCTATTAGAAAACAAGATAAAAAGGTTCTCGCGTCACCAAAGACACTAGTCGTGGAATCGTGCCTTACTCTGGTAGTTTCAAACGACTGAAGAGCACAAGGAAAGTTTGCTCGGGGACAACGTAAAGGAAACCAAGGTCTGCACCTTGGACATATGGCCCCATGCCCTATATAAAATCACAATTTGAAATTAACTGATGTAGAATATGAACCCTATATTTCAAATTTCAACTCCTAACTCATACACCACCAATTGCAGATATGTCAAACAGTTGCATTACCTTGCCACTGAGTTGAAGAAGTTCACCACCTACCCACTTTGGGTTTCTGAACCCAAACTCTGCAATTCTTCCTTGACCTGTGTAGCTTGCAGCCTAAAAATGAAGATTATCTATAATCAATTGCACAATACTTCGAAATGACAACCTAATAGAGATATACTGTATGAGATACTTATTTACTAAATATGCTTCCACTATAAATTCGGTGGAGCTCTCGAGTTAACCCTGAATTGCGAATCATTATCTACATACCTGATTGTAACACTAGAGTTAATTATTATGCTATTTACTACTGACACATTCTCCACAATACGTGTGTGTGTGTGAGTGCGTGTATTATACAACACATACAATATTATAATAAGAGGATATATTGCCACCCTACATGTTCCAAAATATATTTCTCTAATAATGAAAGTCTCATTCTGAAAACTACAACACAATCTCCTAAACAGAAGTATCCACTATCAACATCCTCCTTAGAGGAAGAGAGTGCCAATAGTCCTTTAAAAGCACCATATCATCAAGAATCAATTTCTCTGAAAATTTCTTTCAAGGACGCTTAGGACGGTGAAACCCAGAATCACTACCCTTCGAGTGTGCACTAGATAAGCCACCAGGTGCATACAATAAATACCCCACCACCAAGCACAACGGGTAATCCCATAGTAAACTATGTGTAAATGGCCCCTAGAGGATCATTGCTTTTGCAAAGTATTACCCATCACCTATGCCTTGAGAGACATTCACTGCCGGTTTAGCTAATCCCTTGGGCTATCAATTTCTCAGAATACAACTTAGGAACAAAGCAAAATACATTAAGATGATGTTGTTCATTTGTTAATTGTCCTTTGCAGGATCTAGTGAAACCAGTTAGATGCTACCTACTTTTTGCAGGCATGCATATCTAGAGGAGGGAAGGGGAGAGGGGAGGGAGAGGAGAGAGAGAGAGAGAGAGAGAACATATTTACCACTCCTAATTCATCTGGATACATGCCCGTATATGAGAGGCGATTCCCTTGCCCGATTTTAGCACGAAATGTCAGCTGAAAAACCTCAAGGGGTATTAATCTTAGGAAACAGATTACAGATAAAGCATATAAATTCATTCATAAGTAGCCACCAAACTACTGCAATAAACTAAAAGCTACAAACCTGACCAGCAGGAATATTTAAGTCCCCTGTCAGCTTTACCGCCTCAACGTACTCAAAGAACTCCACTTTTGAAGATTCTTCAGTATCG
This sequence comes from Panax quinquefolius, assembly GCA_020205615.1. Lineage (NCBI taxonomy): Eukaryota > Viridiplantae > Streptophyta > Magnoliopsida > Apiales > Araliaceae > Panax > Panax quinquefolius. The sequence continues at coordinate 10,992,923 of CM035156.1, forward strand.
TTCGCATCATTCCAGTTCCCATACGTACGCCTTAATTGAACTACCTCGGTACCATAAGGGCCAAATGCACCAACATAAAGACCTAGACAAGAAACGGGTTAAATCCTTAGAGATTATAACATGCCAACTAAGCATGAGAGAGAGAGCGAGAGAGACTCACCCTCAAATGGATCTAAATCACCTTTGGAAGTGGCAATTCGACTAAAACTCGTGTATTCAGACAACTTTTCTTTCTTCTGTGCCTGACTATCCGCAAGCTTTACGATGTCACGCACATTTCTAAAAACCTACAATAATCCTAAAGATTAATATTTAGCCAAGAAAAGCAGTAAAATAAAACAAAAAAGAATGTATGTAGCAAAAAGAAACAAGGATACTGGAATATTCATAAGTTGCAAGTACAGTTCCATCCATATTCGAATTTGGACTTCTCATGCAAAATGAAAATTCCAGTATTTTTTTCTTGATAGTAGTAAAGCAATTGAAGCTTTCCTGAAGTTCTTTAAAATGACAAAGTGGGTTTGCTCTAGAGCAAAAAAAATTCCAACCCTCCCATATTAAGAGTCACTTAAACACAATGATTTTGGCAGAAAGTTTAACACATAAAAATTATATATTTCAATAGTGCTTTTTACAAAATTATTTTTTTAACAACAAGTGTATTTCTGATTTAAAAATAGAAATTATAATATTAAAATGTGCCGTTGTTAAAATTCATTTCACATATAAGGTTTTGAACCAGAACACTAAAATTGAAGATCAGGAGGACAAAATAACAGAATACAGTGTATCACCTAGTGTATCCCTGTTCCCAAAAAGAATAATAAACTGAAATCAAGAGCAAAATTTTTTGCTTCATCATATATACACACAAACACTAAATCAACAAAGCACATATTGGAGTTTTGTGCTTACACCTTTGATATTCTTATAAAAAGTAAAAGATATTGTAAGAGCAAGCAGAAATGGGACCACTAGATTATATGGCATATCCAATTTCCATTTTCAATCTCACCTTTGGAGAAATTTTATCAAAAGCCAAAACACCTTAGTCACATCAGGAGGCATGAGCTCAGAAGCACCTGAATCCTTTAACATTGGACATGAGGTATCATGCCCTGAATCATAGGAACATGTAACAAAAGAATCTCTTTCCATATTTTCAATTTCACCTGGTACCCGCATATATGCATCCTTGGAAGTATATTCATCTTTATTATGTAGAACACCATCAGTGGAAAACTTTATCATATCTAAACTTTTTTCATCTTCCAATGCATCGCTACCTCCTTCCAGAGAAACCTGGTCAGACTGAATGTCATCCAAATTTGAAGCTTCATCTTTGGAGTTCTCACTGGACACTGTATTCTCATTGTCTTCCTCCATTAACCTCTTCATAGAATCAATATCCTCTATAACTTCCTCAGATACACTTACTTTCATCACTTTTACTTTCAGTTCAGGGATTTTCTCTTTCAAAAAATTTATCACACTTCTTATCCCTTCCTCAGTTGCTCCCTCAAAATTAATGCTCTTCTCATCACCTTTTTCTGTTTTATCTTCTTTCAGTTCAACGTCAACTACAGGTGCATTCTCAATCTCTCCAGATGGGTCTTTCGTGGATTTGGAACTGGATGAACTTGTAGATATTTCCATACTCCCTTTGGCCCGCTTCAAAAATACTACCTGCCAACAGAGATGTGAACCCACAAGCAAATGCCAAGTAACAGTCTTATAATAGAAGAAGAGCTAGAGAGAGAAAGTAGAATTGAAGAAGAAAGAAATTGATTAATTTCTGATGCCCCATTATACAGACTCCCTGCTTATTTAACAAGCCTCCACAACACTGACGAAAAGACTGTAATATCCCTCGAGATCTAAAAACATTACTGAAATACCCTATAGGCTAGCCACATAACAGTGCCACCTCCTTAAGAAGATCCTTGTCCTCCAGGATCATACAATCAAAAATACTCATACAGGAATGCAGATGAAAAATAATACTCAAGAATTAACAAGAAGGAAACACAATAGAGCATAACAGAAATATATCCTAATTCAATTAATCAAATTTGAATTCAGGGAATTGTTGAGCCAACTTGTGCGCATCCTCCCAGGTTGCATCTTCTGGTGTAGTAGACATCTATTTTATCAACACTTGTATCACTGGTTTGTTATTCTTCTTAATCATCTTCCTTTCCAAAACTTTTTCTGATAAAATCCTCATCTCCCCTTCATCTCCTACTATTGGAAGCTTAATTTGCACCACCGCTTGATTTCCCAACTGCTTCTTTAGGAGAGACACATGGAACACATGATGTATCTTAGAATCTTAGGTAACTCGAGTTTGTAAACAACCTTGCCAATTCTGGCCACTACCAAATAAGGCCCAAAATATCTTGCAACAAATTTCAAAGATCTCGTGACATTACAAAAGTTTGCCTATAAGGTTGCAGTTTAAGATACACATAATCACCCACTTGGAACACCCTTTCAGATCTATGTTGATCCACATGTTGTTTTATTCTATGTTGTGCCAATTCTAAGTTTTCCTTGAGGACCTTTACCAACTGATTGTGCATGTGGAAGATATTCTCCATAGCTGCTACATTGGAAGTGGATGCCACTATTTCAGATAACTAAGTAGGACCTCAAAGCCATGTCATCTTCAAAAGGTGTCATCTTAATAGCTAGTATTGGTAGCAATATTTAGCAATACTCTAACCAAAGGTAATCCATTGGTGAGCCTTACTACAGATCATACATCATGCAGTCTTGCTCCAAACACCTAGGTTAAGCCTCTCACTCTATCCATCACTTTGTGGATGGTGATGGTATCTGAGTTGTAACACAACTTTGCCCTATGATTTTAAAAATTCCTTCCAAAATATGCTTAAAAAGATCTTATCCCTATCAGACACAATAGAGGAAGGACAACCATGAAGCTTATATATGTGAGTAAAGAACTGTTGTGCCACCACTTGTGCTGTAAATGGATGACACAAAGGTATGAAATGACAAGATTTTGTCAGTCTATCAACTACCACCATAATGTTATCCTTTCCCTCAGACTTCCAAGGCCTTCAATAAAATCCATAGCAATACCACTCCAAACTTGTGTAGGAATTTGCAAAGGCTGCAATAAACCAGGTGAAGCAACATTTTCAGTCTTGACTTAGCGACAAACTTGACATTTCTTAACCCATTGTTGTACATCATCTATCATATTTGGCCAAGTAAAAATTTGTTTCAGCCTTTTATAAGTAGCTTGTTGTCCTGAATGCCCTCTAATCCCAGAAGAATGGAACTCAGCTAATAAGTGTGGTTTTAAATTCCCATTCACCCCTATATAAATCACTCCATTCTTCCTTAAAACCCCATGTGGAAAGTGAAAGCAGGTCCAACAACATTAGTATCTATTACACACTGAGCTATGAGATCTTGAGCAACTGAATCCCCTTCATAAGTTTCAGCAATATCTCTCATCCAAGTAGGCACCAACCCCGATAATACAGAACATTGTAATTCCCTTTTAGGAACTCTTGATAATGCATCAACCACTATATTCTCCCTTCCTTTCTTATATTCAATAGTGTAATCTAACCCCAACAATTTATATAACCATTTCTGTTGAGCCACAGTTGTAATCCTTTGCTCCAAAAATGTTTCAAAGATTGATAATCAGTCCTGATTATGAATTTATTTTCATATAAATAGGACCTCCACTTGTCAACTGCTACTACAATAGCTAATAACTCCTTCTCATAAGTTGATAATCCCATTGTCCTAGGTCCCAAAGCCTTACTCATGTAAGCAATAGGCTTATTATTCTGCAGCAGAATAGCTCTAATGCATGTGTTACTAGCATCCGTCTCTACAACAAACTCTTTAGAAAAATCAGGCATAACTAAGACGTGAGTGGTGGATAATGCTCTCTTGAGTTGCTCAAATGAACTATCTGCACCCTCATTCCACTAGAATTTATCTTTTTGCAGCAAATTTGTCAATGGTTTAGCTATTACTCCATATCCCCGTATAAATTTTCTATAATACCCCATGAGTCCCAAAAATGCCCTCAATTCCTTTACAGTTGTTAGCTTAGGCCAGTTAACCATAACTTCGACCTTACTTGGGTCAGCTGCCACTCCAAAACTAGAAACCACATGGCCCAAATACTCCACTTGAGTTTGCACAAATATACATTTGGAGTACTTTGCATATAATTGATGCTCCCTTAATAACAAGAAAACTTTTCTCAAATGCTCCATATGTAGCTCCAAACTTCAGTTGTATATTAATATATCATCAAAAAATATTAACACACACTTCCTTAGTAAGTCAACAAACACAATATTCATAAGGGCTTGAAACGTAGCCGGGGCATTAGTTAAGCCAAAAGGCATTACCAAGAATTAAAGAATGCCCACTATGTGTTTTGAAAATTCAATCTCATTCATTCTCATCATTCTCACTTGCATATAGAGCGACCCTTAAGTCAATTTTGGAGAAATATATTGCACCATTGAAGTTCATCCAATAACTCCTCTATCACGTGAATAATAAGAAACTTATCTTTCTTAGTCAACTTATTCAAAGACACATAATCTATACAAAATCTCCACGTTCCATCTTTTTTTCTTCACAAGTAACACTTTGGAGATGCAAATGGACTAATACTATGTTTGATGATACCATTTATTAACATCTCTTTAACCATTTTCTCAATCTCATTCTTTTTAAACTTAAGGATACCCGTAAGGTCCGCATTCATTGTGGCGCTTTCATCCTTCAATTTAATGTGGTGGTCATGCGTGAGTTACGTGAGGAGGCAAAGTCTTGGGTTAAGTGGAAAACATCCTGAACTCTGTGAGTAATGAAGTAATTAATTGTTGGATTCCTTGTGAATTTTCTATATCTGTTCTTTTTGTTTCCTCCGCGGTGATAGCAAATAATTGACTATAAACCCCAATGACTTCTTCTTAACCAACTTTTCTAGTCCTTTGTTTGAAATCTCTTTAACACATTGTTGTGTCGATGGTTCCTTAATAGTGATTTTTCCGCTTTCTTTTGAAAAAGTCGGCCTCGATTTATGGAAGTCAAAAGTCATAGGGATTGTACTTTTGCATCCAATCACCCCCTAAAACTGCATCATACCCTCCCAAGGGTAACAACCTCACCTCATGCTCAAATTCATAACCCTGCATGCTCCATTTAAAAGATGAACATTTTGCATCACTTATGACTTTTCCCCCATCAGTCACTGTCACCTTGAGCTTAAGAGTAGGTTCCAATTCACAACCTAAAAAAGTTTTAAGATCTAAAAAATTATGAGTGCTCCCACTGTCAATCAATATAGCAAGAGGTTTCTTTTTAACAAATCCTTTAACCCTCAAAGTTATGTGATTCACATTTTCGTTTAAGGCTAACAGATATTTCCATGTCACTAGGAACTTCTTCAACATAATCTAGTTCTTCCTCTTCAATAATCTCAAGTAACTCCTCTGGTTCAGCCACATTTGGATCCAACTGTAATAAGTAAATCATCTGCCTTATACAACGATGACCAAGAACAAATTTTTCATCGCAATTATAACACAATCCTTTGTTCCTCTGTTGTTGCATTTCAATTGCAGTCAACCTCTTAATAGGAAACCGAGTCCTAGATGAATTGGAATCGGTAGAGGCAGAATTGGACTTGTTAATATAAGAGTAATTTTGTGGCCTGGACTTACATGTGAATGGTCTGGAAGGAAGCTTAGGTTTAGGCAAGATAGCTAACTGCTTCCCATAAGTAGGAGTAGAAACTGTTGGATGTGGTATATGAACTGTTGCATCAATTCTTGGTGTAGGAACTACTGAACCTTGTGAAGCTACAGTTTGGATAATGTCTTCCTGCATTTTAGCTAAGCTAATAGCATCTTTCAATGTGGTAGGTTTTAACAGTTTCACCATACATTTAATTTCGAACTTTAATCTACTCACGAAATTAGATAGGAAATAGTCATCTGTATAGTGCCTATTTTGTACTAGTAAAATAGACTTCAAATTCTCAAATTCCTCTTAATAAGCACTCAACGTGGAAAGTTGCTTCAAGTTCTTAAACTCCTCCACAAACTCCTCCATTGGATCTTTGTCAACAACATCATATTTAGCCTGAATTTCTCCTTTTAATTTCTCCCAACCTATAAGACCAACCTCTCGCACGATATCCTTGAAATCGGGAATCTGCGAAACCTTCCATATAAATCTGAGCTTGAGAAACCTTACTCTCACTGGACATCTTCCATGACGCACTTCTGAATCCATGAACGCGAATAAGTACCATAAAACCGAGGAAATTAAACTTTGAAATTCTTCAGTAGCTCAACCAAATTAACTCGTTGAGTTTCACCATTTCAAAGATCTGCTTCTGAGTTGTGGTCCTGTTGTTCATCATCTTCAGTCGTCTTGTTCAAAGCCATGAGCATCAAACGAAAATTTCGCTGCATCTCACCTTTCAATTCCTCTACATGAGCGCCCATTTCCTTCAATTGATCCTCAAATCCTCCTATCCGGCCTCCCATGGAGTCAATTGAAGTCGTCAGAGCATCATTACTTCGCGCGAGATCCTAAACCTTATCATCGAGTAATTTCTGGTGTTTCTCTATTTGAAATAGACGAGTTCCCTCAGCCATAGAAATGGCCTCCAGGATACGATGAAGCTCTGATACCAAATGCTAAGTAACAGAGTCTTATAATAAAAGAAGAGCTAGAGAGAGAAAGTAGAATTGAAGAAGAAAGAAATTGATTAATTTATGATGCCCCATTATACATACTCCCTGCTTATTTAACAAGCCTCCACAACACTGACTAAAAGACTGTAATATCCCTCAAGAACTAAAAACAATTACTGAAATACCCTATAGGCTAGCCACATAACAGCAAATACCAACCATACATGTTATCCTTCAACATCTTTAAACCTTTATTAAATACTTTAAATATCCTAGATTCCTATAAGAAAAGGTTTGAAAAGATAAATACATCACCTGCATAGTGAATGTCTCATTGCCATCTTTTACAACAAAAATTTCAAATAGTGGAGTTCCAGGAGATGCAGTGACCAATTGTCTGCAATAAACAATCACCACTAGAGTTTCAGCAGATAATAATATGTAAATAAGGAGGAGGGAATTCTAGCTTTATATATTTCAAATATGTTTGTAATACCTTGGACTAAAACTTTTGCCAATAAATCTACCTACACCAGGAGTTACACTAATTAATCTACCAAAAGGATCATCATAATCCTTTGAACAGCCAACCCACCAACCAACCTGCATATTGGAGGAGAAATAATTTAAGTTCTACAGTAGTTTGTTGCCCGCAGGGGGGGGGGGGGGATGTAAGCAAGCTTCATCACAAACTTGTAGTAAACAGATTTGTCATTCACTAGGCTTTAGTCGCATAAAAGAATGTTATTTAATGAGTAAGACTCATCTTCTATTTTCATTTCACTTTTTTCTCTTCTTCAGTAACTTTAAAGTCAATAGAGTTTCATTTTATTTTATTCTTAGATTTTTTGTTAAGAGAAAAAAAAGGTGAGAAATAGGAAAGAGTATGAAAGGTGTACTCATGTCTATAATATGACGGCGCTTGAGTTCTAGCAATGTTTGGTTTGTTTTACATATCTTCATTTTATTTGATCAACACAATATTTTCATTATTTGGGTTGAATTTGGCGTCTAAACTATATAAAACCGTACATAAGATAATAACTGGAAGTCACCATGACAGATTGGATAGAACAAGACAGCTGTCTGTCAAATAGCAGCAAGCAATGGGGTGTAGGGCATGGTGTCTAAAGACTCAGCTTCTGGCTTGCGTGCATGTGACTTTGCATGAAGAATCGATATTGCAGTAGCAACATTGATGTAGTTGTGGCTCATGAGAGTTCCTACATGGCATGTTTAGAAGCTTCAACTCTGCTACTAAATATACCCTCGGCTAGGCGCAACAATAAAAGCGGAGGAGAAACCTATAGTTGTATACTTCTTCTTCTTAGATTTTTAATTATCTGCAGCTGTATGATTAGGTCTTGCGTTGAATTTTGCAGCTCAGTATCTGATATTTTCTCTTTTGTTTTTTGGTTGCCCCACTTTACCTATGTGAAAATTAATGCGTCATATGGCATAATACCTTTTGATCCCTTGAAACCGCATGCTTAAAGCGGTGGTATCCAGCATGATATGTGCTCTATGTGATAGAATAGGGATCACTTATCAAAATTATAGAATAAGGGCATACATGCCCAATAACCAGGCCTCAGGAAAGTTAAGTGCAATAGTCTCTAATTTGTTTATTTTATTTTAGTTTATTGGTTTTATTATAAGCCAAGAGTGCCTTATAGATTAGCAAAAAAAAAATAGAAAGACGAAAAGTAAAACAAGTCGATAAAAACCATGAGAACATGCTAAAGAATGGAAACTGATGTAATCATTCACTATCTACCCCCTTCTGTCCAAGGAGAGGAAGCATCAATAACTTAAATCTGCAGGGCCCATACCAACCCACTTCCCGTACTTGTGCACAACCTGGAAGCATCATGGTAGCGCTCCTCATCTATTGCATTCTGGAAAGACAGAAAGATTGGATCAAAGACGAAAAATGGAATAACATAAAGCATGCAGGTTCATCCTACTACTACTACTCATCCAACAACGGATTCAACCTTCAGCTCGGACATGATTTCAGAAATACAGTCCTTTGATGTTGCTTCTGCCATAGCTGTTTTCAACTTGGCAGCTTCCAGGAAATCTTCCTTCTCTATTGCATCTTCTAGTTGAAACTGTAAACCACAGCAAGTTAGCAACCACTCAGAAATGTGATAGCAGTATTGTATATTTTCTCTGCAAAGAAAATAAAATAAATAATTACCCAACTATCTCAACTTTCAATATAATAGCTAGATTAAAACAAGGAGGAAGGATCTGAAGTAGTTTCCAGGATTTTGCAAATTGACTAGAAAAAACAAGCAAATGGGATTCTTTATGGTGGAACAGAGGGAGTAGCAATTATGAAAAGACGGTGCCTCAATTTGATCAGCCTTTATTTCTAACCCACTTAAAATTACAATCATGAAAATTTAGTGAAATATTTACAGAACACTTCTCCGATCAGAAACTAAACCGTACCATCTAATGGTCATAAAATTCAGCAAATAAGCACAATATGTAAAGAGTCGAACCTTGAGAATAGAAGAAAAGGTCTCAGCCTGTATAATTTCAGAGAAGTGTCGGGTCCATCGATTCCAATCCCAGTCTGAAGAATAAGGAGACGAAGAAGAAGTGGTGATGGTGGTGTTATTGTTATTGCTGCTGCAACGGCAATACAGATGCCGCTTTGAATTCTTGTCACCGTATTTGGGAATTGGGGTTTTAGGTACAGTGCAATTCCAACCCGATATGAAACGCAATCTAAAATCGACAAATTTATTGGAAACAGAACAACCGTAAGGAGAAGCAGAGTGGGAAGAATATCTGATATGTGGCACTGGGGCCGAGTGTCCCCTGGTCCAAGCGCTAGCCACAGCCATTTATTATCTCCTTGTATCGCTAAACCTCCTCCCTCTCTGTATCTATATCTCCGACAAGTCCTTAATTCACGGCGATTAGATTATAATCAATTTGGAGGCTGTAGACTACGTTTGTTTGTGTATTATTACTATATTATGTAATACTTATACCATAACTTTATTAGAAGAAGAAAAATATCTACTCCACTACCATGGGGATGGGGATGGGGATGGGGATGGGGATGGGGATGGGGATGGGGATGGGTGGGGTGGGGTGGGGTGGGGTGGGGTGGCGTGGGAGGTGTTTGTTAATAACCGCTAGAGGATAGTAATAAGAGCATCTTTAATTGTCAGCGTGCATAAATTCTAGATTATATTTAGTCTAAGAACACATATCTAGCTCGAATTTTGCATAAAAACTATATCAAAGAACAAGAGAGTTGATGAACTATAATTGTGATTATAATTTTTAATATATTTAAATAGGATAGATGGTTGAAGAAGAAGGAAAATGAGTTTTTTTTGAATTAATTGATTATTTTAATCTTTTTATATTATACTTAACATGATAGTTCATCTGTTTGAAAAAAAAAAAATTAAAGAACATTTGTTGATGTCATATAGACTAAATATAATCCACGAGACACTCCATGTACCAAAGATGCTCTAACTACTCCATGTATGATGTTTACTCCATCCACGGATTCCAGAGTCGGTCTTGGATTTTCTAAGGTCCAGGGCAAATTTTTTCAAGTGTGCCCCTTTATACAAATTAAATAAAAAAAATTATCAATTAATTAATTTTATTAAAATTATAAGAATTTACAAAATATAAGGAATAACACTTTAAAATGTCATCGAAATAAAAAATTATCACATGTACCTACAAAATAAAAATATCAATAAAATCGGTAAAACTAATAAAATACACATTATAGTTGGCAAATTTTACTGATTACACAATTGAACTTTTAATTTTTAAAATTACCCCACTAAACTAATTATTATTTTAAAATTGGGTTATTCCGTTAAAAAAAATAAACGAACGCTAATTTTTTTATCTACAAAACTAATAAATTACTCACTATAGTTGACACGTTTTACTGGTTATATCATTGAACTTTTAATTTTTCAGATTATCCCATTAAACTAATTAAAAAATGATAATTTAAAATATTTTTAAAATAATTATTATTTTCAATAAAAATATTAGAAACTTTAATTTTTACACAAAAATGAGTAAACTTTCATAAAATATAGATTTTAAAAATAAAGTTTTATGAAACCTTACAGTTTTTTTTTAAAAAAATCTTTTAAAAATATGAAGAATTTTCCAATTTTTTTCTTGAAAATAAAATTTATTTATACAAATTATTAATTTTTTTTTTAAAAAAAATTGAAGTAGTTTTTTATTTATCTTTTACTGTTTTTTTATTTTAATTTCTATTTTAGTTTTTTTAAAAAAATTATAATATTAAGAATGGGTCATTCTGTTAAAAAATTAAGTAGACATTAATTTAATTTAAAATCACTTTAATTTTTTTGAATTTATATTTTATGAAACTCTACTCATTTTATGAAGAAAAAAAAAGTTTCTAATATTTTTTACTTAAAATAATAATAATTTTAAAAATATTAAAAAATTATTTTTAATTAGTTTGATGGGGTAATTTAAAAAATTAAAAGTTCAATGGTGTAATCAGTAAAATGTGTCAACTATAGTGGGTAATTCATTAGTTTTGTAGATAAAAAAATAACGTCTGTTTATTTTTTTTAACGGAATGACCCAATTTCAAAATAATTATTAGTTTAGTGGTGTAATTTGAAAAATTAAAAGTTCAATGGTGTAATCAGTAAAACCTTCCAACTACAGTGGGTATTTCTTTAGTTTTGCTCAATGAAATCTAAACCACACACCATCATTTAAAATGTCTTCTTGTTGCACTTTTAGATGCAAAATCATCAATTATACTATCATATTTAATGTTTTCTAACATATCATTTGTAATGCATAATATCGTTAATCTTTTTATTATTTTAATTTTTTTAAACACATAAATACATAAGTTTATAAAAAAAATTGGACCCTGGGCGGTTGTCCTATTGGCCCATGCCCAGGGCCGGCTCTCACGGATCCCTCACTTTACTTGGCCTCATTCCATTTGGCGCCACCCAACTGACCACACTTCAACCGGGTTAAATTTACTTTTTTCCACAATACTCGATCTCGATTTACAAATGCATTACTGAACTGAAATATTTTACAATCGACTCATTGAACTGTAATTTTTTTAAAATCCTTACAAAAACCGTTAAATGAGTTGACTTTTAACGAAATATCCACGTCACTTTTAAAATGAAAATCCATGTCAGCTGTTTCATGTGATATCATTCTAATTGTCACATTGAAAAGTAAATGAGCTTAATAATAAGTACAAATTAAAAATTAAAATTCAAAATAATAAATTCAAACTTAAAAAATATAACTAAAATTTTGAAAATTAATTATTATTTTTATTTTTACAAAATAATATAATTATTATTTATATTACGAAATCATTAAATTTAAGCTTTAATATAAAAGAAAAAAAATATGAAAACAGTTCAAACATCAATTATTTTTAAAAAAACATAATCCCAAACCATTAGATATGAACCCAAAATTCTTTCGCATCTAAGGCAACTCAAATTCGTTCACATCAAGAATCAAAACTCAAAATTTGCACAGATCAAATTAAACCCAAAATTCATTCCCATCAAACCCAAAATATGCATAAGAAGCCCATAACATTTTTGTTTATTGGGAATCTGTAATCAAAATCTACTATTTCAAACATATGTCCATCTTCAATCTCCAATTGCTCCACTAAATTGACGAGGATCTCCTTCTATTCTTCACGAAGAACTCGTTGATTGATGAGCATCTCCTTTTATTGCTCCACTAAGTTGATGACCATCAATCTCCTATTATTCACAAAGATCTGGAAAAAAAAAATATAAAAAAACTTTACGCCCATAAACCATTATCGATTACACGATAAACTAGATCTGAAAGAGCCCTAGTTGCTATTGATCTCGTAGACGAATCGATCTTCTAGAGATTTCTCCAGAGACGGCCGTTATACCAGTCCTCAACGGCGGTGCCTTCACTGCCGACGTGTGGAAATTCTCCTCAGTTGCCCTTTCAGATGATTCATCGACGGCGGTGCCTGACGGGTGAGAATTAGAGATCGAATTAGGCTCGACGGATTGAGTCCACCGGCGACGGTAATGGATTCGTCGGAGGGGAAGATGACGATGGAGGAGATATTGTATACAGTAGATCTGAAAAATAAACCCAGATGATAAAGAGGTGATTTTTTTTAAAATAGCCAAAATAAAAAAGAAGAAGAAAAGGAGGAGGATATTAGATTTTAGATAATTAGGTTTAATTAAGTAAATATTATTAGTTTTAATTTTACAAAATATTAAAAAATATTTATTTCTTTAATTAAAAAATATTAATTAAGTAAATATTTATTTTTTAAAAAAATTCATGACTTTTTAAATATTTCTTCATGATAACATTTAGGATTTGCAAGAAAAAAACAGAGATAATAATAATAATCTTTTAAATTTAAAATATTAGATAATTCTATATTTTTCAAGTGAACTTAATATATTTATATATAAAAAATAACACGAATTCATTAATTTTATAGAAATACATTTGTAAAAATTATACATTAATTTATTTAATCAATATATTTTATTATTAATTAATTTAATTATTTGTTATTAAAAAAAGAGAGAGTCCAAGTTTGAAAACGGAATTGGTGCCATGTAGACTTTCTAATGTGGATCTTATTATTAATATATATTTATTATTTTTTTCTAAAGTGGATATTATATTCCACGTAATTGGTGCCATGTAGACTTTTTGTTAAATTTTTAACGGAATAAACGGTTTTTAAAATTTTTATATAAAAAAATACAATTCAATGAGTTGACTGTAAATTTTTTTAGCTCAGTGATGTATTTGTAAACCGAGATCGAGTAGAATTAGTACAAAACATATTTAATCCCACTTCAACCCCCTCAATAGTCAATAGTCAGTCTTATTTCTAATTCTTTTTTTAAATATTTTTTTTATGATAACATAAAATAATGAAATATTTATATACCTTAGTTTTGAAAATAATTTTATTTTATACTTTTAACATAATCGAACCGTGAGGTAAAAATATCATGCGCAAAATGAGTTAATGTAAAAATTAAAAGAGTTTATCATAAATTTATGTCAAATTATAAATTATAAGGGACTTATTACATATCTCTCTAAAAAATTTATTACTAATACTTATCATTGAAGTTTATTTACCATACCTTCTTGTTTTATTTTCTTAAACTACATAAAAATTTAATTTAAAAATAACATTTTAATATGACATCGCAAAATGAGAATTATATCACATTAGCTATAAAGTTGTAGTTAGAGCCCCAAAATTGATATTTATCGGTAAATAAAATATATACATTTTGCTTTATTTTAAATTACGTCCAATGATATTTCTTATATACTTCGTCACTCTCATATCATTTATAATTTTTTTAAGATTGCGATAGATTTTAGATTTGTTAAAATTATATTTAAATATTAATTATTAAGATCTGAATCTTTTAAATTTATGCCTATCACTTTAAATAAAAAGAGTTGTAAATGTGGACAAAGGGAGTATATCTTTTATTATATATGACCATGTTCTATAATTTACAAGAAACAAAATTGAAAAAATACTCATTAAAAATATATATCATATATACCTTGTGCATATCACGTAGGGCGATATTACCGAATTTTTAGCTAAGTTGGTGGATTAAACTCCCGTAATAATTAATTTTATAATAAATATAATTATAAATTAAATTTATTATTTTATTTAAAAATAAAAAAATATATTTACTATTACACTTTATAAATATAAAATCATAATTAAAATTAAAATAAAATAATAATTAGTTATCTTAATTTGATTTAATTTTTTATATATTATAAGATAATATATCAAATATCTAATTAAATTTGTACCATATCAAATAATAATAAAAATTTATTAAATTAATTTTAATAATTAAATTTGAATCATATTATTAACTAATTCAAATTTGAGTTTAACTCCCCAAGGGTTTGATTAACTTAGAGCGTCATTTATAGGACAAGAAGGGAAACATGTTAAGAGTTCCTTTCCCTCCATTCCAACCACCACCTCAGATTCCCCCAACCCACCCTGTTCATTTTATTCCTAGTTCCGACTACTGAGTTAAACTGTTATAAGGCTCAGATTTATATCTCCAGTCATGCACTCTCCAGTACTCGTCCTCAGTAAGTATTAAGCTAGCCTTTTTCTCTTTCCATCTCATTTCTTTTTAAATTATTTGTCGGTTTACTAATTCGGATTGCACCGTTAAATACTCACTCGACTGTTCAGAGGGATGGGACTCATTGAGCGTCAGAATCCGCTACATACAGTGTATGAAACTGTTACCTGGACTCGGTGAAATACATGGTTTCGTGGGGTTTGGGTTGATTTATTAAATTTCCCTTTTATTTTGGAAAGTGAGGGCTTATGTTGTGGAATATTTTTACACTTAGAATTGCTGTGATACTAGGGTTGATGTGATGGTTTTCCGAGCTCCATATTAGCATTTAACATAGGGGCGATCTCATCTGCAGTAAGAAGTGGAATACACTTTTAATTTTTTTTTTCTGCAGTACTTGGTTTATAAAGGTTTAACCAATTTATACCCATATCATATGTGATACTATGGAGTTTTTTGTGATCTAACGTAGTACACTGTCTCAAATTGCTTACAAATGCACTATTATTATTTTTCAATTTCATCTTTTGTGATTCGGTCATGAAAAAAATTGGATGGAAAAATAAATGTTATCAAAATGAACTACTACAAATAACAGTGAGAAGAGAAACAAGTCAAATTTCTCTGTTTTTATTTTTTGGAATTGGTTAAGAGTTTATCACTTTATTGTAGCTTGTTTTTGCATGCACTTTAAATGAGGGACAAGACATTTCAACAAGGCATAAATGCTTCATGAGGGTACATGCTATTGTAGTAGAAGTGTAGAATAATAAGATGAAATCCAACTATAAAAAGTTATTGATGTGTTGTTGATGCAGCTAACAAAAGGTTGAGCTTCGCTGATATAGCTTTCCTTGTTTTAAATTTATTTTTCCATTTTTTCGGAAAACTATATGTAAAATTGTAAATAATGTTAGATATTTATAGTCTGCTGATGATTAAAGTGTTTTCCTAGAATGTAAGATTTGATATTATTCAAATGTCATTCAGAAGTTAAATAAATATATAATTTCAAATATTGATGATTTTCTTAATGAATTTAATTGGGTAAAGGATTCACTGACTCGGGAATCTGGAACTAAGGTGCACCATGCAAATATCCAAGCTTCAAAGGTGAGATTAGCATCAATGTGTTTCTCATCTGTTAAAAGCAATGTTATTTGAAATATCTCTTATGTATCAGTAATTGGTATGAAATAAGTGGACACAAGATTTGGAAATGGCTTACCTGAAACTTTGGTCTGTTGATGCTCCAAATAGGTTGTACATGGGTTTTGTTATAATTGGTTGCTACTAGAGTCAGAACTGGGCTGAACTAGATCGATTCTGAATAAGTGAGCCCTGTACAGGTTAAAATGCTTGCATTGTTATTTTTTGGCTATTATTATGTTAGGTTTTATTACTTTCAATGAAAATCATAATTTTCATGTGATACAGAGTGTATAGTTGTTCTGTTTTGAATAATTGTAGTATATATATATATTTTTTATAAAAAAGGTTCCTAGTTCTTTGCCTCTTGTTGGATTTTACTAGTCTGTCAAACTGCATTCCTGCACTATCGATTGACATTCTCTACTTTACTATCTTGGTTCAGGCTGTAGCTGATATAATTCGCACTACATTGGGTCCAAGATCTATGTTAAAAATGCTGCTGGATGCTGGCGGAGGTGCTGTATTTGTGTGCCATATGATATAAATAGATGTTTGAGTACTCTTGAAATCAGTTTTTTTTTGGTATGCATGATGGCAGAAAGAGCTTCACAACGAAACTGAAAAGAGCTATGCGGAATTTATAATACAGTAAATGTCAAATAAAATGCAAACACTTTCATTTTCTGCGTAGTCCCTGAATCTCTTTTTAAAGCATTTGAGGCTTGGATGGTTTTGCACAACATTATCTCTCTATAGTTGTCCGAGTTTCATAGTTGAAGAAACTTCCTCTAGGTCTGCAATAGCGTAGTATTAATCACTATTATTCTCCTTGTATTTCTTTTTCCTGTAGAAAGATGATTAGGATTGGTTATTGATGTGGGAATCGTTGAATCAGCTTACATCATGTCATGAAAGTTTTGCTTTCTTACACTTTGTTGGACTATTATCTTCAACCTCTCACTACTGCACAATCCTCTCATACTTGTCATGGTCCCTATATGAGTTCAATCAGAGGCAGAAAAGTCTTCCATTGGAACATTGTGGGTGCTGAATTTGTGCTCATTTATCTTGAGGATATGAATCACGTGAGAGGTGTTTTAATCCAACAGTGAACTTGAAAATCCCTGGAACAAAAAAATAGTTAAGGAAGATGTATTCTGGTCGTATCCTCTATAAATATATAAATCTGATAGTTAGAGAACAACTTATATTTTTTTTTTTTTGCTAAATCAACATCTTAAGTTTATGTGTTATGGAGTAATATTTTCTCCTTTATTCAGACATATTAACTTTGTATTATATTGATCTAATGTTTGTTGTTGTTGGCAGGAATTGTGATCACATATGATGGGAATGCCATTCTGCGTGAGTTGGATCTTGCTCACCCAGCGGCAAAGGTGTAATTTTCATATCCTCCATTGTAAAATACTGTTTTGTACTTATTTACAAAATTTGGATCTTCTTTCTGATTCCTGTTTCTTCTCTTTTGTCTTTACACCTCTTCCTGTTATGTTCCACACAAGATTATTGATGGTCTTTCTGAACTACAGGTGATTTTGTTGCTTAAAACCTTCTCTTATTTCTTACTCGAGCCTTTTCTATATGATATGACAGTCCATGATTGAGTTAAGCCGTACACAAGATGAAGAAGTAGGTGATGGAACGACTTCAGTCATTGTTCTTGGTAAGCCTATTATAGAACTTTAAAGGATGTTAAAGCAAATTTCTACATCTTAATTTAGATAGTTATACACTTGGAATGATCTTCTTGTTTACCTTTCTGTTTGAGCAAAATTTTCATTCTGTTCTTTAGAGCGTTGTACTGTTTGTGAAATGTATATGATTACAAGTACAAATTTTCGTTAATTATGAACCTTGGGTATGTATATGCTTGCATTGTTTGGACTAAGAGAGAAAAGAATAGGAGCAAGAACATTTTATTTTCTTCGGTTGTACTTGATTTGGTTTGTTTACTGAGTGGAGATCAAGAGAATTCAAATTTGTAGTTTTGAAATAGATCTCTAGGCGCAAAAGCCGCAACACTTCAATGTGATTATTTAAGATGCGGATGAAAGGTTCTCTAGCAAACTTAAATTGTTTTCTACTATATTTTATCTCATCTCAGATCATCTGTTCTTTATTTTGTCTTCACTCCTTTTCATGCAAGGGATAAAATAGTATAGCTATATTTTCCATATTTTGAAAGTAATATGAAATGGCTTAATGCTTCATGTTTCTTTCCATCCAATCGTCCATCCATTACTGACTGTTGAAGTGCAATTCTTTTGAAGCTGGTGAGATGCTTCATGTTGCGGAAGCTTTCATTGGCAAGAGCTACCATCCTACTGTTATCTTTCAAGGTAACGTGTCAGTGTTCTGAAAGCTACTTCTTTTTAAATTGCATAATTTGCTTAGACTGATTGCAAAATAATTGTTCTTTTTGTAGCATACAACAAAGCACTTGAAGATGTTCTTGCTGTGCTGGACAAGATTGCTATGTCCATTGATGCTAATGACTGTAAGCTCCAGCATTCCTTTTGATATATTTCAATTTGGTATTGATATTTAGTTATTTACATAAATGCTGTACATATTTTTCATAAGAACTTCCTTTAATAGAGTTATATTATATGTTTCGTAGTGTGAAAATAATCATTAACTTAAAATTTTATTTAGCTTCAAAGTTATTTCAGTTGTAGAGGTTGTAACCTGCCTGCATACTAAAACAAACACCTAAATTTCCCTTTAAATGACAAAAGAAAGCAAAAGATACATATTTGCAGTGTCATCTAGGAATAACGAATACAACTTGTCAAAAATAAATTAATCTAGGACTACTGAATACATATTTAGAATTTTGCAAAGTGTAAAAGGAAATGCAATATCTTTTACAGATATGTAACTTCTTGAAAAAAATTAAGATATCCTATTCCTCGCTTGTTCATTTGACTCTTATATTATAATGTTTGAGATATAATGGTAGACTTCATTTGGCAGGTGACGCAATGTTGGGATTAGTGAAGAGTTGTATAGGCACAAAATTTACTAGTCAATTTGGGGATCTAATTGCTGCAAGTATTTACCCTATTTTTTATTCTGAAGTTGAAATGATAATTTCTCCAGGTCCTCAGAATGTTCTGTTATTTGAACATATTCGAAAAGAATCTCTTATTGACATTTCTATATTTCGCAAGTAGTAGTCTGATTATCAAGTTCGATTAACTAACTAGTTCTTGAAAATATACAACTATTGGCTCTTTGTATATTTAAGTGGCTAAACATGTTTATTTTCGCACAATAACCCACCTCTCCCCAACATCCCCGCCCGTAACTTTGGGACAAGGGGTTCATGGTTAGATAGATAAGTGTTTCGAATTCCTTGGGCCTTCTTTACGGTTGCTGAGCCTAGAAAGTCTAGCGTCAACTGCGACGGTTTTCATGTGGAAATATCAGTTTCCTTTTTATTTTATAATATATGGATTTTTTTCCACTATTAGGATCTGGAACTTGATGCAACCACAACATTTGGTGTCGATCATGGTCAAGGACTGCGGGAAGTGGATATTAAGAAGTGCATAAAGGTTGAGAAGGTTCCTGGCGGCCAGTTGGAACTTGGAAGATTCCAAGGTTTTCAAAGGTGTTATGATCAACAAAGATCGTCCCTAGCAAAATGAGAAGAAAGATTATCAATCCTCGTATTATTCTACTAGATAGCCCAATTAAGTATAAAAAGGGGGAGATTCAGACAAATGCGGAGTTGGTCAAAGAAGAAGACTGGGGAGTCCTCTTAAAAATGGAGGAAAAATACATTGAAAATCTTTGCATGCAAATACTGAAGTTCAAACCTAACTTAGTGATAACAGAAAAAGGGATTAGTGATCTGGCCTGCCATTACTTTAGTAAAGCCGGTGTCAGTGCTATCAGGAGATTGAGGTAAACAGACAACATTAGAATTGCAAAAACATGTGGAGCTGTCATTGTAAACAGAGTAGATGAACTTCAAGAATCAGATGTAGGAACAGGGGCTGGACTTTTTGAGGTCAAAAAAATTGTAGACGAGTTTTTTGCTTATATTGTTGAGTGCTAAGATCCTAAAGCCTGCATTGTTCTTTTGCAGGTGCTAGCAAGGATCTTTTAAATGAAGTGGAAAGAAATTTGCAGGTAACATGTGGATGGTATACTCTGAAAGTTCCATTCTGTATCAGGAATTTGGGATCTGAAATATTTTGTTGTATCCAGGATGCTACGTCAGTGGCAAGGAACGTCATAAAGAATCCAAAACTTGTTCCTGGTGGTGGTGTGACTTAGTTAACTGTATCTGCCGCGCTGAAGCAGAAGAGTTCATCAATCGAAGGCATTGAAAAGGTGAAGTCATTTATCTCACATCCACGGGATTTGTTTCCCCCCCTTAGTTATACGCTCATTTAATTTGACTACATGACGCCATGTGCATATTTGTAATGGTTAATTTTCTATTTTATTGTGAAGCAGTGGCCATATGAAGCTGTTGCGGTAGCATTTGAGGCTATACCTCAGACATTGACTCAGAACTGTGGTGTCAATGTCATTAGAACTATGACTGCTTTGCAGGGGAAGGCAAGAAATCTTTACTTTATTTTCTGTCCTGAATATCCTCGGTTAGTGTTTGAATGTGAAAGCAAGAACTCTCATGATGCATGGTTTCTTAATTTTTTTCAATAGCATGCAACTGGTGATAACGCTTGGATTCGAATTGATGGGAACACTGGTGTAATTGTGGACATGAAAGAGTCGAAGGTATATGTTTATGTTTGTGTTTGTATATCCTGTATTCCCTTTTCTATTTTCTGACCATGGCAAACTTAAATTTTGTGAAGTAATATGGTGTGAGCAATTAGATTTTTCACCATGCTTATATATATATATATATATATATATATTTTCCTTGTTTAGATATGGGACACTTTAAGACAGCCATCGAGGCTGCTTGTATGCTTCTCAGGAAGCTAGAGCGCTTGATGAAGCTGTATAACAAGGAGCTGATAGCTGATGTGATGACACTTGTTTAAAAGCTTTACAAGTTCTATATTGTATTTGTCTGAAATTTTGGTCATTTTGCCTTGTGGTTGCTCCTAGGGTTGCACAAATGGCCCGTGGCCTGACCTAGATCCGGCCTAGACTTGGCCTGGTCAAAGCCTGGACCGATCAGGCCCGGTCTGCAAGACTACCAACAAACCAAGGATTTTTAGTACAAATTCGACCTAACATAGGCTTTTTAAAAAGCCTGATTCGGCCTAGCCTACAGATTAATTCTGCCTGAGGCTTAAGCCTGATCCGGCCTGGCCTATAGATTAATTCGGCCTGAGGCTTGGCCTTAACCGACCTTAAGCCTGATCTTATATATGAAAAAATTAGACTTGGAACTCAAGTGGTTTCTCATCTTACGTTTTAAGCTGAGAACCCATATTAGTGTGTATATGTTTTTGAAGGATGCATGTTTTATTTATAGTTTATCCTGTATATAGATGCATGTTTTGTGTTTGTATATCCTGTATTCCCTTTTCTATTTTCTGACCATGGCAAACTTAAATTTGTGAAGTAATATGGTGTGAGCAATTAGATTTTTCACCATGCTTATATATATATATATATATATATATTTTTCGTTTTCCTTGTTTAGATATGGGACACTTTAAGACAGCCATCGAGGCTGCTTGTATGCTTCTTAGGAAGTTAGAGCGCTTGATGAAGCTGTATAACAAGGAGCTGATAGCTGATGTGATGACAAAGCTTTACAAGTTCCATATCCTGGTCAGTGTAGTTGTCTGAAATTTTGGTCATTTTACTTGTGGTTGCTCTGGGGGTTGCACAATGGCCCATGCGGCCGACCTAGATCCCACTGAACTTGGCTCAGTCAAAGCTTGGACCGATCAGGCCCGACCTGCAAGACTACCAACAAACCAAAGATTTTTAGTACAAATCCGACCTGACCTAGGCTTTTTAAAAAGCCTGATCCGACCTAGCCTACAGATTAATTCGGCCTGAGGCCTAAGCCTGATCCGGCCTGGCCTATAGATTAATTCGGCCTGAGGCTTGGCCTGAACCGACCTAAAGCCTGATCTTATATATGAAAAAATTAAACTTGGAACTCAAGTGGTTTCTCATCTTACGTTTTAAGCTGAGAACCCATACTAGTGTGTATATGTTTTAGAAGGATGCATGTTTTATTTATAGTTTATTAGCCTATGATAAATTAGTGGTTAGGAGATGTGGGACTTAAACTAAGGTCCCATATGATTAGCCTAATAATATGTTGGAACAACCCTTGTAGATATGTACTCCAAATGTGGGAGCATGGTTGGTGCTCAAGCATCATTCGTCAGTATTTCTTAAATACCCTTTTACTGAAATCTTCCATCCAAAGGATCAGTTTGGTAAAGAAATACATATTAAACCTACTATTATTTGGAAAACTTATGAGATGTTTGACTTAAACTAAGGTCCCATATGATTAGCCTAATAATTTGTTGGAACAGCCCTTGTAGATATGTACTCCAAATGTGGGAGCATGGTTGGTGCTCACGCATCATTCGTCAGTATTTCTTAAATACCCTTTTACTGAAATCTTCCATCCAAAGGATCAGTTTGGTAAAGAAATACATATTGAACCTACTCTTCCATCCAAATAGATTGTTTTTTCCTACTACTATCTATTAGTACTCATTAATTTTCTACTTATTCTATTTTTTTTCCAAACAAAGAAAACTTAAATGTTTTGAAATAAAAAAAAAGAATAAATAAAAAGTTACTCCAAAAAGACGTGGTTTTGTGTCTTATTTATGTCACTACTATCGATCCACAGCAGCAGGCACATACATACAGACCATCTAATCCTCTAGGAGAATGAAGCTTAGAAGTACTACTAGTCCTCTCCATCCCTTGTTTTTGTTCTTAGCGATAATCTCATCTTTGACTATATACCGTATGTTGTTAATTGACATGCAGGTTTGATGGGGTAATTGATCAAGTACGAGCAGCAAACAAAGAAAACCCATTCACACCAAAAGCCTCCCTCTTTCCTCCTTTCCAAATCCTCCCCTCGATCTCTCCGCCTTTTTTACAAAACCCGCCACCCCGCCAACTTATTCTGCCCGCCTTTTCATTGCTCCAACCCAATTGACACAGACGACGCAACCTTCGCATTTTATTCTAATGAACGCTTCTCCAATTACGGAATAAGCAACCAGAATATATATTATAGAACAATAGGAAGACAACCAAAAAATATAAACCAGTCTGTATTACTCTGCATATCACAACTACAACCAATTGCTCTTTAAATAGAATTACTGACTAACAAATACTAGAAAATAGGACCACTAACTTTCAACGTGCATAAACTTTCTATGACCACTACTACACTAATAAGAAATCCCTATAAAATAGGACAACAACTGATACGTGACTCAACAATTCCTTCCTTAAACTGATATTCCAAATATTCGGTTTAACATTTTCTCTATAATGCATACTCCAAGTTTCTCTCTTAGTTTTTGGAAGACATTCAAATTGAGAGGCTTAGTGAATATATCAGCCACCTGATCTTCACTTTTGCAGTAAATGATATCAATAACTCCTTCTATTGTGCGCTCCCTCAGATAATGATACTTCACATCTATATGTTTGCTTCTTCCATGAAGAACAGGATTTTTAGAGAGTTTAATTGCAGAGCTGTTATCACAATAAATTATAGTTGGTTCCTTTTGCTTGAAATGCAACTCTTAAAGAATTTTCCTCAACCAAATAGCTTGACATGCACTTGCTGTTGCTGCTACAAACTCGACTTCTGTTGTTGACAAAGTAACTATTGGTTGCTTCTTTGAGGACCATGAAACGACTGTTGAACCCAGCATAAAAGCATATCCCAATGTGCTTCTTCCATCATCCAAATCTCTTGTATAATCTGTAAGACCCCAACTTATTATTAAATGAAATTGAAATTTCCTCTATTTATTATTTTGGAATAGTAAGGGTTGGTTTGATTAATATGGTTAGTTATGGGTAAAATGTGCAAATATTTTAAATAAGCAAGTGGTTATAAAATATTCATTGTTGTCGGGAAATATTCGTTTGGTCGTGGAATATTTTTATTGTCGGGGAATATTCGTATTTACGGCCAAGCAGCCTTGTGTGGGCCCCATAACTGAAGCGATCAAAGTGAAGAAAACGACGTTAATAAGTTGTTTATAAATAATTGCCGTAGTTATTACAAGCTAATATCATTGGAATACCCGTTGGTTAAAACGCAGAAGATACCAGTATTGCATCAATTATTGATTCTTACGTAAGAAGGCACTACTCAATAATTGTTACAGTAATTACTGTTCAATATTTTTTGTTATTGATTCAATAATTGCTACGTTAATATTTTATTGTTGTTTTAATAATTGTCACTGCACAATATTTTCCTTTATCGAATTAATAATTCATATTATTTGAATAATATTATTAGATAACATTATTGACAATATCTAGAAAGTTCTGTCTAAGGAGAGGTTTGGTCACCTAATCATTGCGCCAAAGCCAAAGAGAAATCCTCTTTCCTGAACCGTCTTCGATTACAAGATTGTGATTCTCGTAATATTATTTATGAATAATTAATTATTGATTTATATGATAAGAAAAATATTCATTTTATGTGGATATAGATGGAGAAAATTTTAATGTGACAATTGTTGAAAATTGATATTTTTCTTTTCTCGATAAAATAATTATTTAAATATATTATTATATTTTAATAATATAATAATGATGATATTTTTACAATGAATGTGGGATATATGAATAAATGAGGAGGAAGAGTATTTTTTTACAATAAATATTTAAAACATGCTTTTCATGTTTGTGGACCCCATTTCTTGACTGAAATTTGATTATAGCCTGTAAAATTGCCCGTTTGTGGATTTCGGTCAATTTCTGTTTGGAATTTGGAAAAATTTTCTTCTGTAAAGTTGTAGAGAATGGAATTTCCTATGGAAAGGACACGAGGTTCGAATTTTTCTGATAAAAGGGCTATTTATTGTGAATTATTAAAGTTCCAGAATATCGGGTCTGAATTAATTTTTGGGTTATAAAATATTTTTTTGATGAAAAACGTTTTTTTTTATTTTTGGCACATGTGTGGCTGGTGTTTTTGACCAAAAGGTGGGCTAAGAAAATTTATAATATATATATTAATATTTTATTAAATTTTCGCTTTCAGTGTTTCTAAGCATTTTCCTATAAATAGGGTCTTTAGGTTAGAATTGAAAATCACACCGTAAACCCAAGTTTTCTCTCTTTCTCTCTATATTATCGAGCGTATTCTTGTGAGTATTTTGATACTTTGAGTGTTCTTTATCACGGTGCAAGTTTCCTTCAACACTATATCCAAAGAATTCACCAAGTAAGTACTGCCTTTCGAGGTAAGGGATATTATTTTTTTTTAAATGATATTATTTCTTCTAATATCATTATCGCCGGAATATTGGTAAGATTTTTCTTGTGAAATTTCTTGTCTTTTAGTGTTCTGGTTTACTATTCACGATACGACACTTATTCACGAATCACTGACACTATTCACGTAAAAATTAAATTTTCATTTTTGTCCAAAATATCTATTATGGATACTAGCTTTGATTGTATCCATGTTTTGATCATTCTTGAATTTTACTTCACTATGATTATTTATGAAGTATTTTTGAACTTGATTGTTTAAAAGTACGAATCCTTAATAATTGTTCTTTTGATTCACTGGATTCGTTTTCTTTAAAATATTTTTCATAATCCTCAGTCCTAAATGATGGTATTACTGAATATCTTTGACCTGTAGTGCAAAGATGGTTGATTTTCTTATAAATATCTTTGGCCCGTAGTGCAAAGATGTACAGGTGTTGAGATGAACATGACCGACTGATGAATATCTTTGGCCTGTAGTGCAAAGATGAATATTTGATTCAAGATGAATATTGATTGATGTTACAGGGATAAAATAATGATGATGGACTTTTAAATTCATAGATTATAGTAAATTTCATTCTCTACGTAACTCTTCTATGAATTATTATTTTCGCTGCAAATATTGATCTGAAACTTGTTGTCTATTATATTCTGTCAGATTTTTTCCTGTTGTAGACTAACAATAATTTGTTCTATATTATCTTAGTCATAATATTTTTTACTGGGCTAGTTGAGCTCACCCTTTCCCTTTTTGTTCCATTTTTCTTCTCGGAAGGAGAGAATGTAATAAAGACTAATGGGGTATGGAATGAAGGTCTTTGGAAGTTGTTTTAGTAGTCCTCACCATTTTTATAAAATAATGTACCAATAATTGTAATGAGGACTTATTTGGGTGTGAATATTGTCTAGATGCCAATATTTGTATTTAAACTCACGCTTTTTATGTTGTATTAATAAAGTTGTAGTTGTTTCACATATCATGTTATCGACGACTCAAAATGGGTGATGTATACCTATTTTGGGGCGCCACATAATCGCTATCGAAGAAAGCCAATCAAGTCCGATTGTTCTTCCTTCTCAGAAATGTTCCCCAAATTTGAAGTGCCACGCAAGTATTGAAGAATTCTTTTAGCGTGAAGAAGATGGATCTCTTTGGTTGCTCCATGACTGCTAATTAGACTTACAACATGCATTAAATCAGGTCGTGTTGCTGTCAAATACATTAAACTTCCTACCATTTGCTTGTAAAGAGTGCCGTCAACCCTTTTTCCTGTTGAATCCTTCACAAGCTTCAATCTTGTTTCTTCCGGAGTGGTGGCTGGGTTGCAATTCTTCATATGAAACCTGTCCAAAATTTCTTGGGCATATTTCTTTTGAGACACAAAAATTCCAGCATTAGATTGCACTACTTCTATGCCAAGAAAGTAATGCATCAAATTAAGATCAGACATGTCAAATTCAGTCATCATGAATTTTTTAAATTTGTCAAACATGACACTATCATTTCCAGTATAAAGAAGATCATCCACATATAAACACACTATGAGCATCTTTCCTCCATCTTCAACTTTCGTAAAAAGTGTATGTTCATATGGACATTTCTTAAATTCCTCCTTAGTAAAGTAAGCATCTATACGACTATACTAAGCTCTTGGAGCTTGTTTTAGTCCATATAGTGCCTTTTTTAATTTATATACTTTATACTCATCTCCATTCTTGACATAACCAGGAGGTTGATCAATAAATACCTGTTCTTCCAATGTACCATGTAGGAATACCGATTTCACGTCCAACTGGAAGATAGGCCATGAGTTTTGAGCAGCCATTGCGATTGCCATTCTAATTGTGTCGTGTCTAGCCACAGGAGCGAAAACTTCTTTATAATCCACGCCAAACTCTTATTTGTATCCTTTAGCTATTAACCGCGCCTTGTACTTGCCAACTTCACCATTCTCATTCAATTTTGTCTTGTACACCCATTTCACACCAATGGACTTTTGCCCTTTGGGAATCTTTGTCAACTCCCAAGTATTGTTTCTTTCAATAGCAGCAATTTCTACATCCATAGCCCTTCGCCATTTTGCTTCTTTTACAACATCATCAAAAACTACAGGATCACAATCTGAAAATAGAGCGAAATATGTGAGTGGGTCTTCTTCAGACTCGTCAGAATTAGATACCTCATAATCCACCATCCATGCAGGCCTTTTCCTCTCTCGTTGAGGCCTTTGTACTGTAGCTTCTTCACTTACAGGTAGACTTCGAGAATCATTTTGAATGATTGTTCTTTGGTTATTGCACTAACTCCATAGAGTTCTCGCTTTTCTCTTCATCACCATCAAAATCTGCAGGAATTTGTTCATTGAATGTTGTTCTCGATCCATGACCAGGTTTTTTCTTCATCAAAGATAACATTGCGGCTAATAATGATTTTTTTGGTGATAGGATTATATAACTTATAAAATTTTGATTGATCACTAACACTAAGAAAAATGCATTTTTCTCCTTTGTCATCCAGCTTCTTTATTTTCTCATCTGAAATATGGGCATAAGCAATACACCCGAAAATTTTGAAATGATCTACTGTCGGTCTTTTTCCGTTCCAGGCTTCTTCTGTCATATTTTTAATAACAAGTGTAGGACTTCTGTTCAAAATATGAATGCTCCAATTAATTACTTCTGGCCAAAAAACTTTTGGAATACCGCTCCTTGTCAAAAGACATCGCACCATATTCATAATAGTGCGATTTTTCCTTTCGCACACACCATTCTGTTGGGGTGTGTAAGCTGCTGTAAGTTGCCTCTTGATTCCATTAACCTCACAGAAATTCGTAAATTCATGTGAGTTATACTCCCCACCACGATCAGTACGTAGAACTTTGATGGGTTTGCCAACTTCTTTCTCCACTAGTACTTTATAGCTTTTAAAGTCTGCAAAAGCCTCAGATTTTTCTTGCAAAAAATAAACCCATGTTTTCTGATTGAAATCATCAATGAAAGTAATTATGTATCTTTTACCTCCATTAGAAGATGGATTGATTGGTCCGCAAAGATCGGAATGCACCAACCCTAATGCTCTCTTTGCTCTTCATGAATTTCCTTTTGGAAAAGAATCACGATGTTGTTTACTAACAACACAATCTTCACAAACATCTGAGGGGCTATTAAATTGTGGAAGACCAACTACCATTTGTTTTTGTTGTAAAGTCTTTAAACCACCAAAGTTAAGATGACCATATCGGAAATGCCAAAGCCAAGCCATATCCTTCAACTTTGCCGAGAAACATGAGTAATTCGTGTTGTGGAGAGACAGTGGAAACATCTGATTAGCCGTCATATGATAAGTGGTATTTTTACCTACTTATTGCATACCAATTCATGCGAATTGTGCCTATCTCAAGTACATTTCATTGTGTTTTAGTTGCAATTCACGTTATTTTGCATTGCATTTACTTAAAACTCCTTTTGGTGAATAAGTGCAGGAATTGGCTTAATTTTGGTGGTATTAGAGGCACGAGACTAATGGATGCGTGAAGGCTAGTCACAAGGCGAGGATGTGCATGGATGGATGGACAATGACGCACGGAGACCAAGCAAGCAAGAGGATCAAGCATGAAAGAGCGAAGAAAGAATGGACGTAACCGTAACTGTAATCTGCAGAGGATAAGCCGCCACGGCAGATTAAGCTTAGACTCATACAGCGCCACGAAAGCACATGGCTAAACAATGAGAACCTTCGCAAAGTCGCATACCATGAAGAGGAGGGATGAGCGCTACCATGAGGAGAGGTGGGCCGGATCGATATACATTGATCGCAAGTCTCGCGCAAGCGATGAGAGAGAAAAGTTATAGAGGCGCTGACCACGCTGGCGTCACGATGCTATAATTTTGTTTTATTTTTAATTCGTAATTAAATGATGTGTAATGGTTTTTAAACGATTTTGACTGGTGTCAGACACACTTGATAACTTTTACGTATTTTTTTCATCATAAAAACTAGGGTTTACACCTTGGGAGAGATTCCAACATGAAGCGGAAGCCATAACGCCTACTTCTACTTCTTCTTGGAATTCTCTCATCATAGTGGATTTTGATTATTATCTATCGGATTTCTATGAGGATTTAATAGTTAATCATTGATTTCTATTCAAATGATTGGGTTTGATCGTTCTATCTCTCTTACTTTAATTGTTTGTTTATTGATCATGTTTAGCATTGATCCCATAATGGCCTTTGGTTCGGTCCATGAACTAAACTCCATTACGGGATTCTAACAGATTTTAATATGTAGTTTGGTTGTACACTTAATGCTAGAATTGTTTTGCATATCATATGGGATATCCGTCATGGTTGTTTTATACGTATGAATGCTTGATCACCATTCGTCTCAAAAGATTTGTATGGAATTGACAATGAACATATAAATATGGATCAGAATCATGATAAGATGCTAATATGGGGCTATCGATATATGGCTTTGCATGATTTTGTGAACCGATAGACATATACCGTTTCACCGTATGAGCTAGAGTAAGTGGCTTGTGCTTAAAATCAATAGAATTGCAATCAAGCATGTATATATGGTGATTGTGATTACGTTGGTGATTACATAGAGTCTAACACCGTAGATGCTGTAAGTAAGTAGGTTATAGTGCATTGAAAAATGGTTATAACTCTCTTCGTGCTTTCTCGCTATTTTCCCGTGATATGTGAACACTTCTCGCATGATCGTGGCGATTAGATGAAATATTAAATGAAGTTAGGGTCCCATTGTTTCCATATTATATTTATTCCATTTGTATTCTTATTTTCGCTTAGTAATCATAATTAGTTTAATTCAACAATTTAGTCATCGCCTAAGCATATAAGTATAAGTGAGTTAATTAATGCATAAGAGTTTAAAATTAACAACTTTATCTGTGGGATCGATACTTTACTTACTCAGACACTTGTTCGACACATGTATGCTTGCAGATGAGTTAGAACTCTTTTATTAGAACTATAAAAGGAGCAATAAGTTTTTGGCGCCGTTGCCGGGGAAAGGCGTTAATTTAGATAATTATCATTAGTTTAAAGCTATATTGTATGACTTAGATAACTCTGTTCGCTTTCATTTCTATTTTTATTTTGTTTTTGTTTACAGTACTTAGAGAGTTTTACGCACACACCATCATCCAACTCGTAATTAACACCGTAGCAGAGAAAACATCAACGGGAGAGGTTGGAAAGCTAGCGTATGAAGAAATCTTCAAGCTCGCTTAGAGAGTACTATACCTGGATATGGCGGAAGAACGTAGAATTGAGCAAAGAGTAGAAAGATCGGCTCTGAGGGACTATACCATCGCCGAACATAAACGAATTACAATGAAAGCATAGTCGAATTCTACGATAATGTACAAATACCTTTGAAATTAAACCGGGTACTATTCGAGATGGTGCGAACTCAAGACATTTGGGGTGTCACTACGGATGATCCGAATGAACACCTATTGAGCTTCATCGAGATCTCGCGACACATTCGATATAATCTGCAGTGACGGAGGATGCCATCGACTACTACTGTTATTTCCATTTTCATTGAGAGATAAGGCTAGAAGTTGGTCAGACTCTCTACCCAAGGGTCAATCACCACACGGGAGGACTTAGCACGTAAATTCTTAGCCAAGTTCTTCCCAATGGCTAAGATCACAAGATGAGGGCGCCCATATCTCGGCCGAGCAACAAATAGGCGAGTCCTTATACGAGGTACGAGAGAAGTATAAAGAGATGCTTAGGAAGTGTCCGCATCACGGTTTGCCAGATTGGTTGGTAATAAATTCGTTTTACAATGGTTTGGGATGACAGTCGAGACCGATTGTGGATGCGACCGCAGGAGGGGCATTATGGGCAAAGAGCTATAATGAGGCCTATACACTTATTGAGACTATAGCTGCGAATGATTATCAGAATCCTACAGCTCGGATGCCACAACCCAAGGTTATAGGTGTGTTGGAGGTTGATGCCATTACACAGTTATTGGCACAAATGGCAGCTATGGCTAAAAAGATAGATACTTTGGCAGACAGTAAAGTGAAAACAGTTGCTTTTGTTTGTGAGATTTGTGCGGGGTCACACTCCACGGATCAATGTGCTATCAGCTCGGAGTCAGTATAGTATGTGAGCAACTACAGGAAAGACCAAGGTCAAATTTCAGAACACATACTATCCCAACAACCGCAATCATCTGAACTTCAGTTGGTCTAACAACCAAGGACAACAGCAAAATCAATTCCAGCCGAACCAACAGTTTCAACCGCAACCATCGCAGTCACAGTTTACACCAAAACCACCGTTTCCACCGGGATTTCCTCAACAACAACAACACCACACTCCAGCTGCACCACATCCAGAAAAGAAATCAGAGATGGAGGAGATGATGTTAAAATACATGGCAAACACTGAAGTCATGATCAAAAGCCAAGCAGTGGCTATCAAGAATTTGGAGACTCAGATGGGGCAAATGGCGAGCATGCTTACTAACAAGCCCCATGATGCATTGCCAAGTAACACAGAGACAAATCCTAGAAGAGACGGAAAGGAGCAGTGTCAAGCAATCATACTGCGATCTGGGAAAGATTTGATAGGCTTTCGTAAGTCACGCTTCGCCAGCATGATAATACCAAAGAGGTTACATGGAGACAAGGCGATCACATGCCAAGCGCAGAAAGCAGAAACTGAAGAGGAGAAAAATCTGGAAAATTCTGCGGTTCAGCAGGAAGAGAAGAATAAAGCAGGTTCAGAAGAGAAGGTAAAGAGTTCAGTACAACCACTGCATCCTCAAGTTCCATATCCGCAGAGGTTAATTAAGCAGAAAGATGACATACAGTTCAGCAAGTTTCTGGAGGTATTTAAAAAGCTGCAGATCAACATACCTTTCGCAGAGGCATTGGAACAAATGCCAAGCTATGCAAAGTTTATGAAAGGTATATTGTCAAGGAAGAGAAGATTAGATGAGTTCAAACAAGAGCTCGATCGACAGAGGAATGCGCAGGCAAAGGCTCCAACGCAAACTACCTCCAAAGTCGAAGATCCCAGCAGATTTCACAATTCCGTGCACCATTGGGAAGATGAATTTTAGCAAGTGTTTATGTGATCTGGGGGCAAGTATAAATTTGATGCCGTTGTCAGTGTTCAACCAGTTGGGATTGCAGACTCTAAGACCAACGAACATATCGTTACAGTTAGCTGACAGGTCCATCACATACCCACGGGGAATTGTCGAAGATGTGTTGGTTAAAGTGGATAAGTTCATTTTTTCGGCCGACTTTATCATTCTAGATTTTGAAGAGGATAAGAGTATACCGATCATACTAGGGAGACCATTCTTAGCCACAAAGCAGACTTCGATAGATGTGCGTAGTGGAAACTAACTATGCGTGTACAAGATCAAGAGGTCACCTTAAACGCCTTTCAAGGCAATAAAGCTCCCAACGTATGAAAGAAGAGTGTTTTCTCGTTGATCCGGTAGATCAGAACCTAAAGGATCGGGTTCATAAACCGAGGAAGAATGAATCAAAGAGGTGTGTAACGGGTGAAAGTTCAGAATTGAAGGTAGAGCCGTTAACGGAAGCCGCAGTCATTAAATTCCGAGGTGCGGTGGACAATAAGGAAGACATCTCAATTCTTGATGTAACGTGAAAATCCAGAGACAGTCAAGCTAATTGACTATAACTTAGCGCTGGATGGGAGGCAACCCATTATTTCTATCTCCATTGATTATTTTATTTTATTATTATTTTTTTTTAAGTTGTTCATTTTGGATTATTGTAGTTAGTTTCATCTAATTCACTTTCACTAGGACATTGGAATTTCATGCCTTAGTACGTAGCAATACTTGCTTGGCGAATATTTGCACAATAATAGCATAATGTGGCCACTAATTCATGCCTTAACCATATGCCTTAATATCTGTGTAGGTACCATTGTTGGAAATCATCACTGATGAGGAGAATGAAATCAAACTTCAGAATGGCAGATACCGTGGGATGCTTGCGGTCACATTTGGCTACCATGCAAAGATAAACTCATGCGCCAAGCCACCAAGCCAATCGACCATCAAACCTTCAGAAGTCTCACACCAAGCACACCAGCAGTATTACATTCTCGCCTACACATGCAAGACAATCCGAATCCAGCTAGATTTGAACATTTTTAAAAGAGAGTCGTGGCTCATTTGGACTCTCATTTGCGATAATAACAGACGCGGAACTCTCTCACTTGCCATAACTCACGTCTCTATCTCTCTAGCAGTTATAGATTGAAGCCGTATATCTCTCCATCAAATCTACACGAATTCCTCCACGTTCAAAACTCATCCACATCTCATCTCTTCTATAAAGCTAGTGCTCTCAATTGGGTTTGCAGACACAATAGTGAAGGTTATCAATTCACAAATTTCATTTCTTTCTCGCAGTTAGTTCATCTGCTATCTCTATCAATAATCTTAGATGGGTCCAAAGAGAGCACGCCCATCTTCCTCCTCCTCATCCTCCTCCGGCAGTCAGGAGGAGGACATTGTCGACCACAACAAGTTCTTATGTTTGGAAGCCCAACAGGAGTACTATCGCATTGTCGCGAAGACATTCATCAAGGAAAGAGGTTTTAGACCCGAAGGCCAAGATGGACAGCTTTGTGCCATGATCCCCGAACGGGGATGGGGTGGGCTGACTGCCGCGCCCACGCCGATTTCGATGAACATAGTTCGGGAGTACTATGTTAATGCCAAAGTAACCATGAACGATACCTCTATGGTTCGTGGTGTCGAGGTAGACTATAGACCCTCCGCCATCCAAAATGTGCTGAGAATCACCGCAAGACCACCAACCGGGGCGGCCAATTGGATCACATGGGCACATTTAGACACAGACTTGGAGCTTGTCATCGCTGAGTTGTGCGTGCGAAAGTTGGCACGACTCTGCCTCGAATATTTTCAGCAGCCGCACTAAATCGATACGTCAAGGCTTGGAATCTATTCATTTGTGCTAAGCTATTGCCTTCATCGCACCAATATGAGATCACGGCGGAAAGGGCTGTAATTCTGTGGGGGATTATTACTGGCAAGTACATTGATGTGGGGTATCTAATTCATCAAAATATTGTGAAGTATCTGAAGGGGACTACCACTGGGAGCATTCCACATGCTTCAGTGGTAGCCATGCTATGTGCACAGCAGGGATGCAATTGGGGCAACGAACAAATGCAATATCCAAGTCAAGACATCACACATGCCACCATTGCTAAATTTGAGGACTGGGCTGGTGGTGAGCCACACCCGTGAGGAATGGGATTCATTTTCCGCCCCACCTTTCCAGAGCCATCCCAGCAGCCCCCTCAACTCGATGAGGCATGTCCATCCACCCGCGCACACCCGGTTCCTAGCGATCGACAGCTTCGGAGGTTGAAACACAAAGTCGACGCCATGTATGACAACTTTGGAACATTTGCTACGGGACTCACTCGGGCACTGACAAAAGCCTTTGCACAACAAGAAACAATACTAGAATGGCCATATTTGGAACAAATTGCGTCAGATCCATCCACTGTGATTCACCACCCGAGGAGGGTGGTCAAGCCGATCATTAGGGGAGTTTTCTATACCATTTACCTTCATTTAATGGGGACATTGAATATTTTAAGTTTGGGGGTATTGGGGATCATAACATAGTAGTTTATTTTTATTTAATTGGTGCATGTTAATGTAGTTTTTGCATGTTTAAGTGTTTGCATGTTTAAATGTTTAGTTTAGCATAGTAGTTTAGTAGTTTAGTTTTATTTAATTGGTGTATGTAAGTGTAGTTTTTGCATGTTTAAGTGTTTAGTTAGTTAAATTTTTGCAGAAAATTTTTAATTTTTATTCTTTGTTGTTTTAATTTAGTTGCATGTCTTACACAAATTCTTGCTTAATAGAAATTTTTGCCTAGCCAATGATGATAGTGAATTGTGAAAGATTTGAGAATATTGGGGATAACATGAGCTGTGATATAATGTTTTACACGAGGAGATTCATGTTGCTGTTTAAATGCTTTCGGTATGCATCATTTAACTTGTTCACAATCACTTGTAGTTTAAGATGTATGTTGTATTGCTTGATAGAACATTTAGTTTTAAAAAGAGAAACATGAGGAAAGTGTTGTAGATCGTATGAATCATCGACGCAAGATTTTGGGAAAACATGGGTATGTTATGTATATAAAAAAAATCAAATAGCAATAACGTGGCAAGTCTTAATTCGGGGCCCCGCTATTTGAGTAGAATGCCTGAGGGATTGTTTCTACACATAGCGCCTAAGGTCTTTCATGGTCCGGGAGTCGTTGGTTGAAAGCTCGCTAAGGCGTGAAAGTGCCTAATAATGGGTTGAGACATTGCATACCATGTGAAAAAAAGAAAAAAGAAAAGAAAAAAAATAGCAATAAACATCATGAAAGTGCGAAATCGCCTCTCGTGAGTAAGAATAAAGCAATAAACCCATTGTTGAACCTTAGTTTGTGTTAATATCTCAAACAATCTGCGTTACATGATTATACATGAGTCTTGCTTTTAGACTATAATTTTCTCGTTTGGAGCAATGTAGAAGATATATATTCTTTGCTTAGATCAAGTTTTTGTGAACATCACACACACACAAATCTCTATAAAGATTCATGAATTATCTGAGCGTAGGATATTATGTCTATAGTTTGGTTTGAAATTGTATTAACGGATCTGGATAATTCACTGAGGTAATTTGGGCTGAAATTCTGTTATGGCTGAGATTGTGTGAGACTAGTATGCATCATAAAGTAGTTGCATAGTTTGGTAGTTGTATTTTTATTATTCATTAGTATGCATTGCTTGAGGGCAAACAACGCTTCAAGTTTGGGGGTATTTGATAAGTGGTATTTTTACTCACTTATTGCATACCAATTCATACTAATTGTGCCCATCTCAAGTACATTTCATCAGTTTTAGTTGCAATTCACGTTATTTTGCATCAGCATTTACTTAAAACTCCTTTTGGTGAATAAGTGCGTGAATTAGCTTAATTTTGGTGGTATTAGAGGCACGAGGCTAATGGATGCGAAGAAGGCTAGTCACAAGGCGAGGATGTGCATGGCATGGATGGACAATGACGCATGGAGACCAAGCAAGTAAGAGGATCAAACATGAAAGAAAGCAGCGGTAAGCGTAGATAGACGTAACCGTAACTTAATCATAGAGATAAGCCACGACCGCCGCCGACAGACAAGCTTAGACTCATACCAACGAAACACATGACGGCTAAACAATGAGAACCTCAGTGCAAGTCGCGCACCATGCGCGAGAGGTCAGGTTGATCGGATATACACATCGCAAGTCTCGCTACCATGCGAGACGCAGAGAAATTATAGAGGCGCTGCTTTGGTAGCGCGATGCCGATGTCAGTAATTTTGTTTTATTTTTAATTCGTAATTAAATGATGTGTAATGGTTTTTAAACAATTCTGACTGGTATCAGACACACACTTGATAACTTTTACGTATTTTTTTCAACATAAAAACTAGGGTTTACACCTTAGGAGAGATTCCAACGTAGAGCAGAAGCCATAACGTCTACTTCTCTACTTCTTCTTGGAATTCTCTGTCATAGTGGATTTTGATTATTATCTATTTGATTTCTATGAGGATTTAATAGTTAATCATTGATTTCTATTCAGCGATTGGGTTTGATCGTTCTATCTCTCTTACTTTAATTGTTTGTTTATTGATCATGTTTAGCATTGATCCCATAATGGCCTTTGGTTCAGTCATGAACTAAACTCCATTATGGGATTCTAACGGATTTTAATATGTAATTTGGTTGTACACTTAATGCTAGAATTGTTTTGCATATCATATGAGATATCCGTCATGTTGTTTTTACATGTATGAATGCTTGATCACCATTCGCCCTCGAGATTTGTATGGAATTGACAATGAACATATAAATATGGATTGTAATCATGATAGCATGCGAATATGGGGCTATCGTATATGGTTTCATGTATTTTGTGAACCAGATAGACATATCTTTGCTTCACCGTATGAAGCTAGAGTAAGGGCTTGTGCTTAAAATCAATAGAATTGCAATTCACAAGATGTATATATATGGTGATTGTGATTGTGTTG
The DNA here is from genome assembly GCA_020205615.1 of Panax quinquefolius. Classification (NCBI taxonomy): domain Eukaryota; kingdom Viridiplantae; phylum Streptophyta; class Magnoliopsida; order Apiales; family Araliaceae; genus Panax; species Panax quinquefolius. The sequence continues at coordinate 11,030,624 of CM035156.1, forward strand.
GTGATTACATAGAGTCTAACACTTGTAGATGCCGTGTAAGTAGGTTATAGTGCATTGAAAAATGGTTATAACTCTCTTCGTGCTCTTGGCTATTTTCCTGTGATATGTGAACACTTCTTGCATGATCGTGGCGATTAGATGAAATATTAAATGAAGTTAGGGTCCCATTGTTTTCATATTATATTTATTCCATTTGTATTCTTATTTTCAGTTGGTAATCATAATTAGTTTAATTCAACAATTTAGTCATCAGTCTAAGCATATAAGTATAGTGAGTTAATTAATGCATAAAAGTTTAAAATTAACAACTTTATCTGTGGGATCGATACTTTACCTACTCTGCATTACTTGTTGACACATGTATGCTTGCATGAGTTAGAGCTCGTTTATTAGAACTATAAAAGGGTCAACATCATACTAACTTGAGCTATCAAGCCCAATTTCTCATCTCGAATTTGGCAAATCCCATTTTTGATGGAGAACTCGTACCCTTTCTTTTGCAATTGACCCACACTAAGTAGATTGGTCTTCAATTCTGGTACAAAAAGAACATTAGAAATAGTCTGCGTGGAATATCCCTTGGTTTGGATTTACACATTTCCTTTGCCCATAACAGAGATTGTAGAATTATCTCTAAACTTCACGGTATCGTGATAAGATTCATCCAAATGAGAGAACGCAGACTTATTTCCACTCATGTGATTGCTGCAACCGGTATCTAAATACCACACATTTTGGTGCGATCCTCCTTTATTTGATACATCATGATAAGAGATATTTCTTCTTCCTTTTCTACAAAATTAGATCTTGCCCCACGATTCTTATTTAAATTAGTACGACATTCAAATTTATAATGACCGTACCTATGACACCCATAACACTCAATGTTTGATTTGTCTGCTGACTTTGACTTGAAGTTTGTTGAGTGGTTACCATCACGACCTCTTCCTCTCCCTTGAGAAAAGTGAGATTGATAGTTTTGTGGTTGTTGGTGTGGCTGCCTACGAGCTTTGTTTCCTCTACCTCCTCCTTTTCCTTGTTCTTCCTTACTTGGTGATGAAAATGATTGTTGGTTGAGACTTGTAAAGCTTGTTCCTCCTGTTCTTGCTGATTCATTTTTTGTTCATGAACCTGCAATGAACTCTGCAATTCATCAATTGAAAGAGAATCAATGTCTTTAGATTCATCGATGGAGCAAACAACATAATTGAATTTTGGCGTCATTGACCGAAGAATTTTCTCCACAATCGTCACATCCTCCATCTTTTCACCATTAATTCATATCTTATTTACGATTGTCATCGTTCTTGAGAAGAAATCTGAAACTGACTCCCTGACTTTCATCCGCAATGTCTCAAACTCGGTGCGAAATGATTGAAAGTGTGCACGTTTGACCTTCACATTCCCTGCATATTTCTTCTTTATAGAGTCCCAAATGTGCTTGGAGGTATCTTTGCAAAGAATCGTCTCCAAGATTGACCTATTAATGGCTTGAAAAAGATAATTTTTGGCCTTGAGATCCTTCAACTTCATCGATCCAATTCGGCTCCTCATGAGTCCGTCAACGCCACATCGTCACGGTGGTTCTGCTACTCCGTAATCAATGACCGCCAATACTCTTTTGATCTCAAGAAATTTTCCATTAAGCATGCTCCAATGATCATAATGACCATCAAAACGTGGAATGGTTTGGTTGAACAAAATTTTCGACGCCGTATAAAAAACTGCGCTAAGTAAGTACTCTTTTTTCACTCTCTGTTTCACTTTTTCACCAACCTGGCTTTGATGCCAATAATAAGCAACCAGAATATATATTATAGAACAATAGGAAGACAACCAAAACATATAAACCAGTCTATATTACTATGCATATCACAACTACAACCTACTGCTCTTTAAATAGAATTACTGACTAACAAATACTAGAAAATAGGACCACTAACTTTCAACGTGCATAAACTTCTTATGACGACCACTACACTAATAAAAAATCCCTATAAAATAGGACAACAACTGATACGTGACTCAACACCTCCACCTCATGGCATCAGAACACCTTCAAGAACTATTCCTAAGAAGAAAACTTCATTATCGCCTCATTCAAATTTCATAAACCGCAGCCTCCACCGCTCACCATAATGACTTCATCTCCTACGCCAACCACGCCAATGTGGCAACTCCAACTTCACTCTTACTTACGCCAAATACTTTGTTGCTTACGGCTTTTCAACATCTCATTAATCCAAAGAATAACTATATACTAATTATATAAACAGAAGTTGAAGATAAACAATGTTATAATAAAGAATTACCCGATATAATTGACAAACTTTTTAAAACCAACTCAACTGTTGCACAGTTTCTTCTTAAAGGATATTTCTTCTTAAAACATATTACAGGCCGTAGCGGCAGGAGGGAAAAAATGATTTAATCTCAGCTTTTTATTGCAAAGATCAACGGTGATGAGCTTGGTTGCTAAACAGTACTCATAACAACTGTGACGCCCCCAAAACAGGTATACATCACCCATCTTGGGTCGCCAGATATCACACTACATAAATCAAATACAACTTAATTATACAACTGTCGTGTAAAATACGACAAAACATAACTGAGAGTTTAAACAATAATATTGCCTTTTAGACAATATCCACTCTCAATGGAGTCCTCATTACAATTATTATCACACTATTTCGTAGAATAGTGAGGACTGCTAAAACCATTTATCTTGAACGATCACTCCATTTCCCGACTCGTCCCAGCTATATTCTCATTTTCTGAAGAGAACAATGAAAGAAAGGGTGAGCTCAACTAGCCCGATAAAAATATTATGACTAAGATAATGCGAATAAATTATCCTTAGCCTTCAACAAAGATAACAACCGATAGAATACAATAGACATAACAAGTTTTAGATCAACAATCGCAGTGAAATAAACAATCCATTAGAAGAGTCAAGTAGAGCGTATAATCTACTATCTTCTATGATTTAAAAAGTTTTTCATCAACTTTATCGCTGAGACTCAGCTTAATAAATAAAATCGAATCATCCCTCCACCACGACCAAAGATATTCATGTAATCATCAATGGTCATGATTATACCGAATAATCCCTGGTCATAATCATACCAACAATTGTTCATCAATGAACTACAAACCCAATGAGGACTTTTACCACATCATTCGTTACATTTCTTGTCATGATTATACCGAATAATCCTCAGTCATAATCATACCAAGTCCATCTACGCACGTAAGTCAAAGATGACTTTCATCACAATATAAGCATGAGGATGATGACAATAATATAAGCAATAATCAAACGAAATCAAATCCAATCTAAATTAAGGATAAATATTAAAGACTTTAAATTTATCCGAGTTTTAAAATATCCAAATTGTCAACATGATCTTCGCTTTGTAGAGTAAAATTCAAGAATAATATTCATGTACCAAAAATAATTTGATGTAAAAGAAATATATTTTTCGTAAATAGTACCCGTGAATAAGACTTCGTGAATAGTACCGTGAATAGTATTCTCATACATGAAAAGTATCCCAAATACTTGAGTGAATGATACTAGAGTGAATAGTAATCGGGTGAATAATAACTCGTGAATAGTAACTTCGTGAATAGTATTCCGACACCTAAAAGTGCCCCGAATACCCGAGTGAATAATACTAGAGTGAATAGTAATCGGGTGAATAAGAACCCATTTAATAAGAACTCGTAATGTAAAAAATACCAAAGAAAACGATATTTCACGATTTAGTACAAAAGAAATGATATCCCGATGAATATAATAGAATATACTGAAAATCAAGAAATGGATTTTCACTCGCCACGCCAGAATTCACGTAGATGCATCATTTTCACAATTTAATAAAGAATGAATACAAAGGATCATTCACCATGCACGCCAGTAATCCACATAGACAAAGTTATTCCAATGTAATAATAAAGAATGGAATAACGAAGAATTCATCATACATGCGATAGATCGCAGCAGACGAGTTATTCCCAATGTAATAATAAAGAATCGAAACCAGTCATGCAGAATTCGCATGCATGTGATATTCCAACAAAATAATAAAGAATGGAATAACAACGAGAATTCACCGTGCATGCGATAGATCATACGTATAGGTTATTCCAATAGAATAATAAAGAATGTAATAATGTAAGAATTTCATCACGTGTATGCGGTACTTGGATGTGACAAAGTTATTCCAACATAATAATAAAGAATAGAATAACAACCCTTACGAGTATTGAAAGAAAATAACTCTCTTCATGAATACGAAAGAATAATACCCCTTACTAGTATTGAAAGAAAATAATTCTCTTCATGAATACGAAAGAAATAATACCCCTTACACAATAATGATATTCCTTACCTTAGAAAAAATTGGATACTGGAATAGTGAGGTAGCAGACTTCTCTTCTTCTTTCTCTCTATAATTTCTCTCTATAATAATTGCTCTATTGCTTTAGTGAATTGGTGAGAAATGAAGGAAGAATGAGCTTCTATTTTTAAGAAAATATAGTTTTGATAATTGCTCTTTTTGGGGCTCAAAATATTATAGTATAATACCTTCCTCTTTTTCTTCATTTTTAATTTAGTCCTGCAAGAATTATCAAACTTGTACCACCTCCCCTAATAGTAAATCATGTGAATCAATAGTAAATCATGTGACTCAATAGTTCTAAACATGTGAAAAAAATTAATTATAGTATAGTACCTTTATCTATACCTTCATTTTTAATTTAGTCATGCAAGTATTATCAATCTTGCACCAACTCCCCTAATAGTAAATCATGTGAATCAATAGTACACACATGTGAACACATAGTTATAAGCTAGCATTTAGTTGCTCATTTATCCGATTAATTACCCGATTTGTCAATATAACCTCCAGACATCAATTATTATCAAAATAAATGTCAATTTCTACTAACACTAATAATTTCCACATAATGGAATTATCAATTTCATCTTTAATCAACACGAACTTATTCATCATTAATATTATAACTCACAATATTTAACAACCAGATCGTTCCCAGGAAAGAGGGGGCTTTCCGATAAAGATTTCTCCCTATTGGCCCGCAATTAGATTATCTAACCTCTCCTTGACAGAACTTTTAGACATTGTCAATATTACAAATAATAATATGAATAACTTTATCGTCTCAATTATTGATTTAATAATATAAAATATTGTGACAATAATTGAATAAAACTGAGTGAATTCTCACGTAAGCATCATTAATCAAAGATACTCTACAATACCGTGTGCTACTATGCAACTACGTGTATTATTGTACTTTTACTACCAGTTATTTTATGACAACTTGATACTTTGAAAATTTTCACATATCACCCATAACTTTAAACTTTTATCAATTTAACTTTTTACCAAACTAGAAAAATTGAATACTTTTATTTCATAAAATTCGGGATTTCACAACAAATAAATATAATTGTTATAAACTGACTAAAACATGTGAGTTTAAATTTGATACAATGACATTATATACTTAAGTTAGGATCATGATACGTCATTAAAATATGATTAATTAATAATGTATCATAATCTTAATACCCCTCGTATATACACTGTCAGTCTATCAAAATTTTTAATTCAAAACACACTACGCACTAATGTTTGTATTTGTTATTTTCAATCCTTAAATAAAAGCATTAACAATTTTGAATTTTAAAATTTCATTAACTGACTTCAAAAAATTAAAATAAATATCTAATTTTAAAATGAAGGTAGAATCTATATCAATTATATTTTATCAGGTAGATGATCTATATGTAGTTGCTAAACTGGCTCTAGGTATTAAGGGGAGTTCGACACCAATATGATGTAGAAAGGGATTGGCATACAGAAAAGATTTTTTTTTTAAAGAATATATGTGACTATGTAAGTCGAATTATATATATTAAATTAAGGTCTGTTATTTACATATTGTTCAAATAATTAATTATATGTATGTTATATACGTTTTCGATAGAGATATTACGTATACGAGGTAGCAAGATCACCGAGGCGGATGGTGACGCCAGATTATCATTGTCCACATCTCGATGAATTATCTTAGGTTGGTTTGATGAGATGCGACGAGGAGGCGGTCCCAAGCAGTAGAAGAATCGTTCTGAGACTACTTTGCGAGAGCATCAAATTACCGATGTCGAGATCTGACGCGCAAGACGCGTGTGTAATCTGAGGATGATGATGTCGTTGCTCAAGACCAAGTCGAGCAGATGAAAAAGAATTGCGGCAATCTGCGAGTTGTACATACTTCTGGCTTGCAGTCGTTTTATGAGGTTAAGTCGGTAAGTATTTCCCTTTAGTTTAGTTTAATATTAAACTACAACTATAGTAAATTAAGGTTATATTATTTAATGTATATGATTTAGGCCATGCAGTGTAACTTGGGCCGACCTCCTACTATGATGGATTTCTCGATGAGAGTCCATACAATCGAATGGCTTCTACTTGGGTCGATTTATATCTCCAAAGAAGACTAACTATACGGGTAATACATTTACTATAATAAATATTATTTAGGATAATATTACGTAATTTATATGATGATACCAAGATAACTCACATGTACATATATCAAATTACAGGAGCGGTTTGAGAAGCTCCATAACCAGCGTATAGCGGAGTTAAAGGCTGCTAGGGGAGATGATGAGACGTTAGATTCCACCGTCCCTCTGCCCGAGATTAGTTTATCTCAGGACGGGGAGACAACTCTTTGGGTCGCGTCTCAGGATACTCCCACTAGTATTACCGGCCGTCATCGAGTGCTTGGGTTACCGAGGATACCAGCCTATACACTGCCAGGAGGTATAATATTTTAGTTTATTTCTTGTTTATGAATAAGGTAAACTTATAATATTATTCATGTTATATTTATTTTTATAGGCTCTAGCCAGCATCTGCGTCCGAGAGCCCCCGTGGGACCATCATATACTGGTACCGCTTAGACGATGTTTTGTTCCAAAGATGTTATGGGCTGCGCGTGTCGGAGAGGTTTGAGACCGATCCACTGTTCTATCGTTAAGACACCTTGATTGCTTCGCCTCCATCAACTTCTTGCAGACGTTGCAGTAAATTGGTGCTACCGCCGAGAAAGACGGTATTCCTTCGGAGCAGTGGGTCGCAATACGCGAAGAGATTGTTCGGATGGTGGTTACCTTAGTCGAGGACTGTGTTTGAGCCGATGTTGAGTCAGCGCTCGACTGCTCAGGTATACTATTCGTTTTAAATTGAAATATATATTCTGCATGTAATTTAATTTATGGGTAGTTATCTTTAACTGAATCACAAATGAGTTACATTTTATTGTATCAACAGGGTGACGAGCGGACTGACAAGCGGGATGACGATGATGCCGATTTTCATACTCTAGAGTAGCGTCGACGCCCGCCCGCCCGATGATCCTCCTCATATCGGGGGCTCTATTAGCTTGACTTAGTTTATATTTTTTTGTAGTTTATATTATTTTTGACTTAATTTACATTCTTCCGAGTTACATTATTTTGTAGTTTATATTATTTTTGACGTATTGTAGTTTAAACCTTGTCATTACTTTGGTTTGAAATATTTCTTTACTTTAGTTTTGTTGCGGTTTGACATTTAATTTAATTTAGCTTAATGGGATGTTTGATATAGTTTAATTTAGATTAATGGGATGTTTTTGACATTTTTACTTCTCATTTAGTTGGTTTTTGACATATTGTTGGCCTTGGTAATTGTAATTCATGTAATTGAGCCTTTTTAAGTTAATTGTAATTCATCTCATTTAGTTACATCTCATTTTTACTTTAGTTTTGTTTATGTTTAGTTTAAATTAATGGAATTTATGTTGGCCATATTGTTAGCTTGTGTATGTACGCTGTTGGGAAAACATGAACAGGTACATGTACAGGTACAATAAATGTGGGTTAAATTCATGGATATTGCAAAAACAAATAAAACATTTAAAAAAAGCACACTATTCTTGACGGAGTTTTGTCGGACATAAGTCCTTATCATTTTGGTCATGTGCCACGTGTCACATCTATTCTCGACGGAATAGTGGTAATATTGACGGACTTCCGTCGAGTTTAAGGTCGTTACCATTTTTGACAGGCTGCCACGTGACATGCTTCACTACAAGAAATCACACATTTTATGACGAAATTTTTGCCACGCACAAATTTTTTCACAATTTGTTAATTAATAATTACGAAATTCATAATCGTCACTAAAACTTTTGCTTTTGTGACGACTTTTACTTTTGTTACTATTAATCATTTATATCGTCACTAATTTACACATTTGATGACGATTAACAAAATTTCGTCACAAGTTAATTTGGGGGTAGAATTTCGTACCAAAATTTTGGAGGGAAACCTTTTAGTGACATTTTGTAATAATTGATGACAATATTTATTGTCACAAAATATTTCTTTCGATGGCAACATAATAGTTTGTCATTAATTATTTATAAAATTTAGTGACAATGTGTTTTCGTCACTAATGTTCACATTTAGTGACGCCAAATACAAATTCGTCACAATTTTATTTGTAGGGAAAATTTTGGAGGGAAAATTTTTAATGACGAAAAAATATTAATTTATGACAATTTGTATTGTCATAAATACCAATTTTACATGACGAGATAATAGTGCGTCACTAATTAGATGCGTGGATAAGTGACAAAAATCGTTCGTCATAAATTCTTATATTTAGTGACAAAGTACGTAATATCGTCACAATTTTATTTGGAGGCAAAATTTTTCTGAAAAAATTTGGAGGGAAATTTTTTAAAGACGAAAAAAAATATTAATTTATGACAATTTGTATTGTCATAAATACCAATTTTATATGACGAGATAATAGTGCGTCACTAATTAGCTGCCTGGATAAGTGACAAAAATGATTCATCATAAATTGTTATATTTAGTGACAAAGTATGTAATATCGTCACAATTTGATTTGGAGGCAAATTTTTTTTAAGAACTTTTGGAGGTAAATTTTGTAAAGACGAAAAATTAATAATTTATGACCATTTTTATTGTCACAAATACTAATTTTATATAACGAGATAATAGTGCGTCACTAATTAGATGAGTGGATAAATGACAACACTGGTTCGTCATAAATCCTTATATTTAGTGACAAAGTATGCAATGACGAGGCAAAAATTTTCCCAAACAAACTTGTATCCAAGCGTCGTCACCGGTCTTTCTTTTATCATTGACATCCTCCATTTAGTCAAAAACCTCCATTATCAATTTTCAATAATCCCAATTTGAAGGCAGAAATTATTTGACATTTTAGGCATGTTTCTAGATTTTGATTTGAATTGATTAGTAGTTGTTTTAATTGAACAACTACGATTTTGAAATGATTTCATGTCATTATTGTTAATGGTTGCTATTGTTGTTGATGATCTTGTACAATTTTGATAATCTAAATCACTATTTGATTTGAATTTTTGAAGAAGCAACTTCATAGATTTGATTAGTAAGTGTAGTGAATCGACATCATAAAATGGTTCTGCTTTCTTGAAAGAAAAAAAATGAGAATAGTGATTTCTCGTATCAGGAGACTTAAAATAAGAATTTACTAAAATATTTTTTTTATTTTAATATATACTGTATTGAATATGTGATACAGAATAAGTGATTATGTGCGGTATAATGAGTATGTGTGATAAATATATGAATATATTTTTATTGCATGATTTGTTACGAACTAAATCTTTCGCAAAAGAGACTATCTGTAGCGAATCACATTTTGTTGAGTAAATAAAATAATAATTTACTGGAATAAATTTTTATTTTTATTTAAGTATGTGTTATTATATTGCATATATTATCATGAAAGCGTTATAATATGTGATATGGTGATATGATAAGTATAATAATTAATATTTATCATACTTAATAAATTGTGAGAAGCGAATTTATGATGAAAAAAATCAAATTATTAAAATATTTGATCTATTGTATCGCTTATATAACATTAATTATGTTAAATAAAATATAGGAACAAAACGTGATAAATACATCTAATTATATTTGTTACATGAATATGTGAGAAACTTAATGAAAAATACATTTGATGTATTTTTGTAAATATTAGAGTAGTTTATGGTAAATAAATTATTTTAATATAATAAAATTAATTTATTAAATAAAATATTTTTATTTGATAAATAGTTTATGTATTAGCAGAAATGATTTATGAATATTTTGTTCAAATTTTTGGAGTGTATTTAGTATTTTAGAAATACAGTATATATAATGCGATAAATGCAGAGGGGGAAAATAATGGGTTATAACAATTGAATAAACCAAACGGAGCATAAGAATTATAAGACTTTTTAGTTAATTAGAGAAGCAGGAGCTGTAACATTAAGATTACATGATAGACCGAGTATTAGGAGGTGGCTCTCAATCGGAAGATTACATGAGAGACCGAGTATTAGAAGGTGGCTCTCAATCGGAAGAGTAGCTTTGATTTACATCAAAACTATCATGCGTATGAAACAATAAAAACTCTTCTATTAATCCAATCTCAGACCTTCAAACTCTTTGCTTAGAAAATCAACTCTCAATTATAACAAAATTCCTCCTACTCTCTAGCAAGGGTCGCGAATTCAGTGATTGGTAGATCGGAGAAGGAGATAACTAAGTTTCAAGTATTATATCAGCAATCAAAAGGTATTATTATCTTTTTATGCTCTAAAAGAAATTAGGGCTATGTGAAGAAATTAGGGCTATGTGTTAATTGATACCTTTGATTACAAGTTATGTGACTACATGAATACCTGTTATCTGTTATTTATTTTTGGTACTTGTTATTGATGGATGAAGTTTTGTGATCTATTTTTGTCTTTGAAGATTGAGAATGGAGATGAGGATGATGAATCAGAGAGCTCAAACTCAGAATCTGATGACACATTAAACTTATCTAAGATCACTGAGATGAGGCTCGTGCCTTCAGATCCGACTCAATTAATTCATTTTTCAACTACATTAGATTTTCCTTTTCCTTTTGCTGCTATTTACATTTTCTACTAGTAATATGTGTTCTCCTTTTTGTTTTTCGCTTTTGACATTTTGAATGTTAGTGGACACGCTATTTGAAGTATTTTGTGAATATGTTGAGTTAAACCCGGAACCTATTGAAGGTGAGTATTATTTTTCCAGACTAGGAATCATATGTTATTATTACTGTATATGTTATTGTTTATATTTGTTAACCAATTTACATTAAATGGAAATGCTTATTTAGAGGAAGAAGAGCATAATTGGATTTTTAGTCTTGATCGGATGGAAGTGAGGGTGCAGTTTGATCGGCTCCTTGGTGGAAAAATCCTTTTACATTATCGTGATGTTGATAACTTTTTCTTTTCTAATTTTTCGAATTTCTCTAGGTAGATGACCTCAATGGAGTGCCTCTCTAACTCCATCCAACTCAATTGATTTTTTGAATGGTGATCATGATCCGCACATACAATCTTGAGTAATATTGTAAATCCAACTCAATTGATTTAAACATGTTGAATTTTCTTTCACAAGAACAAGGAGTACATTTCACATTAAGAAAGGAGTCAAACAATGCCATCTGCAGATTCGCACAAAGCTTATCAAAATTCTATCCCATGTGATCTGCGAGAAGCTTATAAAGTTTCAAAGAATTAACAATCATCTCTCTTTTATTGAATCGGATAATCACCAAGTTTTAGAAGCTTCTGTTCAAGATTATGAGGAAGGCATGCGGGCTTGCTTGCTCTGAAGCCGCAAAATTATGGATGGAAGTGAGTCACAACTTGCCTTGATCAAATGTAGAGTTAATCGGTTGAAACCTTTCCCTGTTTGTCTATTTGTGCATCTGCGTCTATCTGTGTGTATCATATAACTTGCAATTACTTCTTAAGAGCATTTATATTGTTCTTCGGTTTCAAATGAAAAAACACAGAACATGGTTTAGTATTATTAATATTTTTTTGAAAAACGCTTCACCTCGTCTCGATTCTCGCACCAAAGAGGGGTGAAATTGTTAGACATATTGGTGATGCATTGAGAGCCAAACTCTGACAGAATTGGTCAACTTGTTTCACTTGAGATGGGGAAGATACTTCCCAGGGAATAGGGGAGGTTCAAGTAAGTAATCTTACTTATATGTAGAGCTAATTTGTTTAGGATATGATATGATGCCCATAGAGCATGCTTCCGCTACATACTCTTAACTACTGAGAGTCGCATTGTAGGAAATTATTGATATGTGCGACTTTCTTTGTGGGGTTAATCGACAATTAAATGGATCAATTATACCTTGTAACGTAAGTTAAAGAGCTCAACCTTTGTGGTTATATAATATATATAGTTCATTTTATGTTTTTGTGACGCCCCCAAAATTAGGTATACATCACCCATCTTGAGTCGCCAAATACATGGTACATAAATTAAAAACAACTTAATTATACAACTGTCGTGTACAATACGACAAAACATATGCTGTGAGTTTTAATACAAATATTGTCATCTAGACAATATCCACTCTCAGAATAAGTCTTCATTACATTTATTATCACACTATTTTATAGAATAGTAAGGACTACTAAGACACCATCTCGGACCATCACTCCATTCCCCGACTAGTCCCAGCTATATTCTCATTTCCTGAAGAGAACAATGAAAGAAAGGGTGAGCTCAACTAGCCCAGTAAGAAATATTATGACTAAGATAATGCAGGATAATTTATCATTAGCCTTCAACAATGTTAAACTGATAAAATACAATAGACAACAAGTTTAATCTGCAATGAATAAGCAATCCATTAAAAGAGTCAAGTAGAGAATAAAATCTACTATCTTTTATGATTTAAAAGTTTTTCATCACTTTTATCGTGAGACTCAAATTTTAATAAATAATCCACATCATCCCTGCACTACGACCAAGGATATTCATTAGGGTCATGACCATAAATTATCCATGCACTACGGGCCAAGGATATTCGTGTATTCATCAATGGTCATGATCATGCCAACAACTGTCCATCAATGCACTACGGGCCAATGAGGACTTTTATCACATCATTTGTAACATTACGGTCATGATTATACCCTAATAATCCTCATTCATAATCATACCAAGTCCATCTATACACTACAGCCACGGATGACTTTCAAAAATATAAACACGAGGATGATGACAATGATATAAGAATTCAATAAAACAAGTTCACGAATTAATTTATCCAGAACTAATAACGTCCAAATTGTCAACATGATACTTCTTTGTAGAGTAAAATTCAAGAATGCTCGGAAGAATATTTTCATGAAAAGATCTTTGGATGAAGCGCAAATATCGAGGATATTCCACTAATTTCATGGAGTATAAATTTAAAACTTTAACCAACCCAATATAATAAATAATGGAATAACAAAAGAAATCACCGGGCATGTGATAGATAAGACATGCAGTTATTCCAATAGAATAATAAATATGGAACCAGTCCGGCGTAAAACGCACGTACGTGATATTTCGACGAATAATAAATACTAAATAATAAATAATGGAACCAGTCCCATCCAAGTAAAATGCAGCATGATATATTTTACATAATAATAAATGCGAATAATAAATAATGGAACCAAAGTTAAAGCGAAATTAAGACCCCATACGATATTTAAACGTAATAATAAAGAACTTAATAATAGAAGAATTTCACCACGTATGCGATACTTCGCATAAACAGGTTATTCCAACATAATAATATAGAATGGAATAACAGAGAGATTTCACCAAGTATAGGGGAGTCCGCGTATACAGGTTATTCCAACAGAATAATAAAGGATGGAATAATAGAAGTTCTCTTCATGAATAAGAAAGAATAACACCCCTTATCGTAAAAGACATTGGATATCGAAGTAGTGAAGTAGCAGAATACTCTTCTTCTTTCTTTCTATAATTTCTCTCTCTAGAGTTTCAGTGAATTCGTAAGAAATAATGAAGGAATGAACTTCTATTTATAGAAAAACTGAGAGTGGCTCTTGGTCTTAACGAAGGGTTAAAATGACTCTTGGTAATATTGAAGAGACAACTACTATTTGCGAAGGGGCAATTAACCCTTGGAACACCGAAGAGACAAGTAACTCATGGAAAACTGAAAGGGCAAGTAACTCTTGGAAAACCAAAAGGGCAAGTTACTATTAAAAATTTAAATCAACGATCCATATTGATTTACTATTATAATTTCAACCAACGGTCTGAAAAATTAGCACATCTCCTCATGGAATAATATTGTACCAAAAAATGATTTGGACTGAAAATAAATATACTGTTTGGGTGAATAGTACCCCGTGAATAGTACTCGTGAATAGTAACTCATGAATAGTAACTCGTGAATAGTAACTCATGAATAGTAACTCGTGAATAGTAACTCATGAATAGTAACTCGTGAATAGTACTCCGACACGAAAAAGTGCCCCGAATACCCGATTGAACAATATAACCTTCAGACATCAATTATTATCGAAATAAATATCGATTTCCACTAACACAAATAATTTTAACACAATGGAACTATCAAATTCATCTTTAATCAACACGAACTTATCCATCATTAATATCATAACTCACAATATTTAACAACCGGGTTGTTCCCGGGAAAGAGGGGCTTTCCAATAAGGATTTCTCCTATTGGCCTTGATTAGGTGACCAAACCTCTCCTCGTGAACTTCTGCACATTGTAAATATTGTAATTTAATAATATGAATAACTTTGTCGTCTCAATTATTGATTTAATAATATATCATATAATGCGGATAATTTGTGTGACAATAATCGTATCAATAATATGAGAGATATGATGTAGCAATTCACCATCAGAAGTAATAATTGAGTATAAGCGAGTGACTTCTTACGTAAGCATCAATAACCAATATCGTGTGTCTACTATGCAACCACCACGTGACATCGCATTTTTTTACTACCGGGTATTTCAACAGTTTTAATGGTAACACTTTCGCCGTTATTTTTATAAAAAGATAATACTTCCGTTGTGGGGTCCACCAATGATTGTGTCATCGTACGAATATTCCTGACAAAAAGAATATTCTCCGACCAAACGAATGTTATATAACAACTTGCATACTTTGCAAAATTTATAAATATTATCCACAACTGTAACATTATCTCGAATCCACACTATAATATTAAAAAAAATATTGAGAAAATTAAATCTTTATTCATAAAATTTGGGGTCTCACAATCTCCCCTCCTTATGAAATTTCGCCCTCAAAATTTAGGTATGCGCACTACAGTATCTTAGAAGGATGAGGATACCTTGACTTCATTTCAGATTCTAACTCTTGAGGTATAACTTTTGAGTGTTGAATACGATCCTTCTTATCCAAGATTTTAACACGTATCTCCTCATTCGTTAAATCTTCCGCTATCTCGTCCGGTTCTAAATCAATAATGTGGTTCGGGTCATCCACATATTTACCTAACATCGATACGTAAAAAAAAACTTTATGAACACGCGACATACTTGGCTGTAAAACGAGTCTATAGGCCACAGTTCCTACTCGATAGAGGATTTCAAATAGACCAATAAAATCAAGGGTTGAGATTTCCTCTCTTCATCGATTCTTGCTTCTAGAATATCGCCCTCTTGAACCTTCTTCATCATATTCATCAGCTCCAGGTGTGTAGTTTGAGCGGCTTTAACTTTATCTATTAAAGTCGATTCAAATCGTATATTCGTTATCTTCACGTGGGTCCCTAGAGTCTTTAACTCTATCTTCACCATTTGTAAGTTATACGAAATGGGTTTTTGTGTTAACAATGTCGCACTTTCAAATAAACGTATACGATCTTTCACTCAACGTGTATCATTTACCACGCTTCGCTTCTTCCACGCGATGATATTGAATGGTATAGTCGTAATCTTCAACAATTTCGAGCCAACGCGTCTTTAGTGCATTATATGTTCGTTTTGGTTGAAGAAATATTTAAGGGTTATAGAAATGGGTTTTATCTTTGGGGTCAATACAAAATTCGATTTCACGCCTCTAGGGTAGGCTAAGTCTTTAAAAATACGTCGAAAATTTATTAACAATAGAAATATCATTCAAAACTATGACTCTCATCCAAGACTTGGATAATCGCCACATTGATACCTTTATCAACTTGCTAACGCGTCATTCACGACGTCGCTTACGAAAAGTCCGCTTTGATTGCATTGCACACGCGAAGTCAACAACGAAAGGATCGGGCTCTTTTACTTATGGCTTGATATGACAATGATTGACTTTAGTGGTTTGGTTGCTTGAATTCGCATAACAGTTGGTTAGGAATATGAAAGCTAACAACCTTACGAAAAAGCATGATGAGTAGTTAACCAATCAATTTCTAAAATCACATCAAAGGCAAGTATTTTCAAAGAGATAAGATCGACAGTAACGTGAAAGTGTCGATTTGAATCAACAAGATTTATAAACAAAGATGGAGGTAACGAAGGTTTCTACTAACGAAGTTTCAACCCAATAAGTCAAAGTCTAACTTTTCCCGAGTTAAATTTAAATGTCGAAAGCATAAGCAAGAGAGATAAAGAATGGGTAGAACCCATCTAATAAGGTATAGACTTAGCAAGAATTTATAATTAACTAACTTGCGTGCTAACTTCGTTTGGGTTACTCGCTTTTGAGAAGTCACGAAAAACGCTCTTCCTGAAACCACACCAAACTTTGTTTTGTCCAGATTCCGCCTTTGGTGCCTCCATCCTAGTGAACTTGTCTTTGGTGAGCGACAAAATCGCGGCTCGGCCAGTGACCTTCTCTTCCACAATTATAACATGCCTTGGGCGACATCGCTAGCGATTTGACCGATATGTCCCTCCCTCCGCATTTGAAACATATGATAGGTGGTCGTTCTCCTTCCTTAACAACGGTCTTTGGTCTTGACGTCTTTCCATCATTGTTGAATTTCCTCTTCTTGAAATGTCCATTCTTATTGTTTTGGCCATGATTACCACCAAGTGGTTACCATTTCGGCATCTTGATTCCTCCACGCTTCTTGTCACCGCTTCGATGACCGCCATCAACGGTATTATCATTTTTGCTTACCGCTTCTCTTTTGGTTGGGTTGACTCATTATCACGCTCCAATAACTGAGCCCTATTAACAACATCTGAATACAAACATAGTTTATGAGAGATAAGATATTGTCGTATCTCAGGTTTCGAACCTCTTAAAAATATTCGCGTCATTCTTTCCTCATTATTAACCAAATGGGACGCAAACCGGGACAACTCGACAAACTTGACTTCGTACTGCGATACGGTCATATTGTTTTGTTCCAGCTTGATGAACTCTACCTCTTTTATGTGACGAATACTTTCGGGAAAGTACTTGTTATTGAACAGTCGGAGAAGATCTTGGCGTTAACAATCCTTTTTGGTAATCTTTACATTATTTTAACTTATAAGTTATTTTAAGCCGAACACCTTCATAACTTGTTTTAACCTAATTTTTGATTTATAAATCAAATTAATGCTGAACACTTTTACTTATAAATCAAAACTTGACATAAATTATAAATCAACTTAAATTTTAACTTATAAGTCATTAAAAAGTTCCCGAACATGCCCTTGACCGGATATATCTTTTCCTTCACAACAAAACTACTACATTTCTGTATAGTTATATAAGCCACCAAGCTCATCTTTAGACCGACTAGTAGTCATGCTTTGATTGCTGGACCCATGAATTTTAAAATTTCTCGTTCAAAATAGTTAACATCACATTTTTCAAACATATATGAAAAGAGAACACACAATCCAAAAGAACAAATAAAAAAATTAAATTTTCCATATATATCGCATTTATAGATAGATTTGACACGACTTTTTAGATCTAGTTATTCTTACAACATGCTGGAAATGATTAAATGCTAACACTATGATCAAATCTAGTAATAATCTAAATGATGTGTTGAAATTTTGTACCAAAAAATTATGGCTAGAAACCTAATTAGGGCTTCGCATTCAAGAATCATTCTGTATGATACCAGGAATCTTCTAAAAGTGTCAGTGCCAAAGCTTTAGGCAGAACCCTGTTGGCACTACAGAAGACCGCTTGCTGGAAATAACTTCAGAGAAAGTGTCAACAAGCTGCTCAGCGAGAGATGACGGATCTTCAATAAGAGTATCAACAAACACCTTTACAACCCTCACTTCCTCTGGGGTTGCTCTCTAGCTATACCAAGTCAGGAATTTCTGCCTGAAGCTCGTCTCGATGTGCCCATCACACTCCAACCATCTGATCACCTTCACATAATACCCAAAATCTTTATCACCATTTTCAGTACATTTCTCTCCTTGTCTTTCCGCATTTCTTTTCTTCACTGAGCTGCCATCTTGGGGCTCCTCACCCTTCCCAGACCCATTATTGAGATACTTGTTGAGTTTAGGTCTAGTGTTCCTTACTAGCCCATCTTTAAATTTCTCCGACTTGAACGGAGTATTGGGTTGGCCAGCTTCTGAAATATGAAAAGGTAGGCACTCCATGGCGCTCTGGACAAGTGTATTCGACCCAGGGATTCTCTCCTCTATTGTTTTCCCTTCTGATGAGTGCTTGTCATCAAGATTCACGGAATTTGGCGTGAAAATATTTTTAGCCCTTGCATGGTCTTCATCCAACATTGACACTAAATCTCTATTTGATCCTCCTTGACCTGAGCCAGTGCAGTCAAACCTGTCAGTAGATAAATCCATTGAATTAATGTTATCAGATGTCTTGCAAAAAGGAACATATATAATCGTTCTTCTGGTTTTCGTTCTCATTTCTGCAGGAACTAACATTATTATTTTCTTCTTCCACAGAAGGGTTAGAAAGGCTGCTGCAGTTGATGGATGGACTCTGTCTTCTTTCCACTTCCGAGCCCTTTGGATTTTTGACTCCTTCAGTGCATGTTTGCATCTGAACTTCACACGTCCTTGAGTTCTTGTTGTCATCAAAGTAAACAATCTTGAAAAAATAATTTGTAGCTGGACTTAAACCTGAGATTGAAAACCTTGCACTCGGTTCAAGCAATGTACAGGTTGGTTCTGTTTGATAGTCAATTTCATCTGCTTTGCGATGCCACAAGGAATAATCTGACAACTTTCTCAGAGACAAAACTTCAGAGTTAACAATCACGGTAACAGACGAGGTGCAGATATCTTCAAATTGGTCAACTTGTTTCACTTGAGATGGGGAAGATACTTCCCGAGGGAATAGGGGAGGTTCAAGTAAGTAATCTTACTTATATGTAGAGCTAATTTGTTTAGAATATGATATGATGCCAATAGAGCATGCTTCCGTTACATACTCTTAACTACAGAAGAGTCGCATTGCAGGAAATTATTGATATGTGCGACTTTGCTGTGGGGTTAAGCCGACAATTAAATGGATCAATCATACCTTCAGAACGTAAGTTAAAGAGCTCAACCTTTGTGGTTATATAATATATATAGTTCATTTTATGTTTTACTTTCTATAAGTGTGATTGTTCAGGCAAATTTTGGAATAAAAAACAGCTGTTGTTTTTTCTGAAAGTACAACTTAAATTGCAAAAATACATCACCATGATTTTTTTTCTTTAGTCGTATCTATCAAAATAAAAACAAAAACTTTTCTTTCCTAGTCTCAGAGAAAGCTTTTGCCCTTAATAACTATGGTTACTTTGTTGACAGGTAATATTGTTGATCTTAAATGCTTAGAGCTCCTAGTCTCAGTGCTTCAGGTAATATTGTTGACAGGTCCAAATCATATGCTTAGATGTGATCATGTTTGACAAATAATCGATTATATGTTTGACAGTTTGGTGATTATATGAAGGTTCCATAGTTTAGATGATTTAATTAAAATCTTGGTTTCGATTTGAAAATGTGCATGTTTAGAAAATGATTATAAAGAGGCTAATTTAGTATATCTTAGCTTTTGGTTTGCGAATTTCCTTGAGTTGTCCAAAATTGAAAGTTTGAGATGGTTATGATTCTTAGTCAAACTTTATGAGGATTCTAACCCATTCCATAGTTTAGATGATTTAATTAAAGTCTTGGGTTTCGATTTGAAAATGTGCATGTTTAGAAAATTGTTTGCTCCTTGGGCTTCAAGTTATGCGAGGCTAATTTAGTATATACTAACTTTTAGTTTGCGAATACCTCGAGTTGTCCAAATTCGAGATGGTTATGATTCTTAGTGTCAAACTTTATGAGGATTCTAACTTCTATTACTTTATACCTTTTTGAAAGGACTTGATGAAGAGCAATTTCTTTGTAATATTGCATGATGCTAAAAGAACAATTGACATGTTCGAGGGTCGATGAGGTTAGTTTCATGTGGACAAGTGGGCTTCATGTGTTAAGTCATTTGACGACCCGAAGGCTTCCTTCACAGTTAAAAGACGATAACAATCATACGCTCTGAATTTGAAAAGCAAGAGTATTGAGTATGAATTGGTTAATGTTGTGGAAGAGTAATGATCTACTAATAACTTCTGTGGAATGAGGTCCGAATCTGGCAGATGGGGCCAAAACAATTCAGCAAGCAAAGTAGATGGATATTGTGGTTAAATGAGATTGGAGAAGTGATAATTATGTTGTTTACTAGGTCATCATGTTTGCATGTTGCCTTCGGGAAAAAAAATCTTATATTGGAGAAGAATCCTTACACCATCTATCAATAAAATGGGAGTTATTACTAAAGAAGTCCCATTGTGCCTTGGTGGGCCAAACATTTTCAAGATGGTTATGATTCTTAGTGTCAAACTTATGAGGGATTCTAACTTCTATTACTTTATACCTTTTTGCGGTGGACTTGATGAAGAGCAATTTTATCGTAATATTCATGCAATACTAAAATTGACATGTTCAAGGGTCATTCCTATGAGGTTATTGGTGGACAAGTGGGGCCGTGTTGAAGTGGATCAAAGCGGCCGACTTCCATTTTAAAAACATTTATAACAATCATCACTTTGGTTGAGTATGAATTGTTAATGTCAGGAAGAGAGTAATGATCTACTCGTGGAATGAGGTCCTGACGCTATGATGGGGCCAAAACAATCAATCAAAAGCAAACAAGAGATGGATATTGTGGTTCATGAGATCGAGAAGGATAATTATGTTGTTTACTAGGTGTCATCATGTTCAGATGTCGCCTTTGAAAAAATCTTATATCGGAGAAGAATATCTGAGTTATTACTAAAGAAGTCCGATTGCACTTCTGGTGGTATCAAGGCAAAATTTGGTTGGACAAATTAGAATCCTATAATTGTTGGTACACCGATGAATTGGTTTATGTTAAATGCTTTCTATTATGAGATGTCATAATATACATACATATGTTGAAGATGGGTGATTGAAAGATTTTGGTTGTTCAGTCCAACTTTTGATTTTGTTTATTATATTAGTTTTTAAAGTAGGTTGGTGTGCTTTCTCAACAATCCAGATTCTTGGGACCATTGCGATAATGTCACGGTGGCTTGGGAAGTATTCATCATCTTCATTCCAAAGATATGACCATTTGCATCCGGTACCAAGTAAGACATCTCCTTTACCTCCAGTCTTTATTATCAAAACTGATTACGCATTTCCAAACAACACGATTTGCTTCTGGTATCAAAAGCACTTGAACTTTATAGTTCATCTTGAAAAAAGACTCAATGACAATATCAATAAGATAAGACTTATATAGAGGATAAGGATATTACTTTTTTGAGTTTTCAGAAACAAACTCACTGCCAAGTCCATGAACCAACGGAAATGCTACTCACACGAGTGCAAGTCGGGATGGCTCAACTCGGGTTATGATCTCAACAGATGTTTGGGCTAGGGGGCTGGATGTTCAACTCGGGATGTTTGCTGGTTGTTGTCGCTACTGCAACATTTGAAACGGTAAATGCTCATCTAAACGCCTATTGAGTTTGGGATGCAATTTTCCCATATGAATATCTTTGTTATTAATGCTTTTGAATTGGTGATTACTGCTTTTGCGACTGCTGCATTGGACTGTTATGAGTTCCATCGTTGCTCGATATTGAATTTTTCACCTTTAACATATCTTGAGTTCCAACGCACTTCTACACTCTTTTTACCTTCAAATTGATAGAAAATATGAACTTAATCTTTGAATCAATTGAAATTTTTGAACCTCTCTTCTAAATAGTTTCTTTAAGGGTCTCATGTTTTGTGGTTATTTATCAGTATTTCATGTTTTTTGGTTGTAGGAACAATTATGAAGACAAGTACAAGAGACAGAACTGTACAACTCAGAAATTCAGAACAAGTTGACAAACAATTCAGAATTCCTATGGTTGATTAAGGCAACACTAGTCCAGGGACAGAAAGAGCCACAAATAATTCCTGATCAGCTTGTCAATATTCAAAACTTCTGAACTTTTGTTATGGTCATATTTAAAAAGTTGAATATTTTGTTTAGAATGTTATACTTGATAAATTTTTGATGTTAAGTAGAATGGATGATATTTTGGATTCTAATTTTTCTATTTTGGTTAAATATGATGGAAAATAAAAATTTAGTTATTCTATTATTGATGCTTTTTATTATTACAATCATTTTGATTAAATATTATTGGTGTAAACTTTTTTCTTATTTCTAGATCTATAGTTTTATATTTTGTTTTTCATTTAGTCACAACAATTAATTTTGTCACTATTAGTAACTATTTTTGTGACGAGATGTATCGTCACCATAAGTATTCAATTAGTGACATTGAAAAATGTGTCCCAAAAAATAACTCTTTGGTGACAAATTATTTTGTAATATTATTTAAAATATGAAATGACAACAACATAATTGTCATGTTAAATATATTATTAGGTGACGAATTGTTCTGTCATAATTTATTTTCTTATTTTTGGTGACAATAAGCACAATAACATGACGAAAGAATAATCATAAATATGACAATATTGTCGTCATTAAAATTAGATGATTTAAATAGAGTAACATATTTTTGTCACTAAAAAATTATCATTTAATGACGAAAAACGATTTTTATCATTTAATCCACCAAGTTTTGATGATGAAACATACTATAGAGTGACGAAAATTTCATTCAAATAGTGATGCTATTAACGTCACTAAAAGTAATTAATTATAGTGACAATGATGTAGATCGTCACCATAAGTTAAAACATTTAGTGACGACATCAAATATTGTCAAATAAACCTAATACCACGCTCATACGGTGACGGTCTCTGTGACGACTAACAATCGTCACCAAATGTTTTAGTGACGAAAAATGAATTTTATGCGACAAATTTAGCGTCATTTTTTGTATGATTTCTTGTAGTGCTTATCATTGACCGAATATCCTCGACAGACTATTTTTAATCGAAAATATATTATCACCGACTGAATATTCGGTCGACGATAATTCCGTCAAGATTAAGTATCCCTGACCGAAAGACCGACGGACTTAATTTCAATCTGCTTATATACGACCGAATATTTCGTCGGAATAAGATTAACCTCAACGGAATATCCTTAATAACGACGAAACATTCTGTTGGAAATAAGTTTTTTTGTTGTAGTGGAATGAGTAACAGTATCTAGCTGTTAAGTGTTTACAGAGATTACTGGTCCATGCAATGCCGCATGTTTATATATATATATATATATATATATATATATATATAAAGAGAGCATGCATGCATGCCTGCCTGCCTGCCTGTTCCAATATCATGTTCTGAAACAGGTGGTTGCAAAAAGGTTAAAAACATCAGAACTCGCATGAAAAAATGGGAATATTATTACAGAAGCTAGCCGCTATATATTGTGGCTGAAGCTAATATTTTATGACCGTAAGTATTAATTAATATTACTAATGAATTGGTGGGTGGCATGCAAAGGTATTTAATTATACTATAGAATTATTATGTGTAAGACTGTAAACGAGTCAACACAATTCGAATTTGATTCGGGTTTCATTTCGAAAAAAATATGAAATGAATTCTGATTAGATTAATAATATGATCCAAATTTGAAGCATTAAAATAGTTCAATAAAAATATGAGTAGAATCGAAAGCGAGTTATACTTTACTTGCTTAAGATTCAAACTATTCAATTTTTGATTGTGATTCGATACATACTTCAGCTAATACATATTCGATTAGATGTTCGATACATTCTCTTATAATATATACAAATTTAAATCAAATTAGGATAATTAGTTATTATTTTGTTTTGTTTTTAATTCTAATTGTGATTTTATATTTGTAAAGTGTAATAATAAATATATGTTCTCATTTTTAAGTAAAATAAAAAATTAATTTATAATTATATTTATTATAAAACTAGTTATTATGTGGGACTTCGAATTCGAAACTTGAATTTGAAGCTTCATGAAGTAGTTTGAATAAATATTCGAATGAGTGGGATCGAATTCGAAAGACTAAATATTCGAGTCGAATCGAATCTGAGTAGAATTTTTCAAATAAAATTGAATTAAATAGAATTCGAGTCTGAATTATCATTTCGTCGAATTTATTAGACTACTGCTCATCTTGGCTCAATTTGCTTACACCTTAATTAATTATGTGTGGCGGGCGAGCGGCCGTATAGAGACACCTACTGTTTTCATTCATACTGGCGATTGGGACGGCTTAATTGCATGATTTGAGACGCAACGTCCTTAATGATCATAGTAATCGGATCCGTAAATTTTAATGAAAATATTTTAATTTAATTTTTAAAATTAGCAGTAATTATATTTCTTTCTATATACACACACACACACACACACATATATATATATATATATATATATATATATATATATATATCCTTTACGCCACTTGAATCACATCTAGAGACGAGTAATGACACTAAATATAGGACGTGATAGAAAAATATGGGTACGTAGATTTTAAAAATATATATGTATAATATTTATAAATAATTTTAACACATTAATATTCATAGTATTAACCCAACAAATGAATATAAATGCTGGTACGGTATAAAAACTAAAGTGACAACTGAGGGAGCATGTTATAAATTTTGCGGTGGGGTGCCTGCAGATAGGTTTATTCTATATACTGTGGAGGTATGTATAGTCGTATTAGATATTGCCAATATATGGAGTGTCGCGTATGGGGCTAAAATTACAAAATTAAGTGGGGCTGAAGAATGAAGATTGATATATATATATATATATATATATATATATATATATATATATATATATATATATATATATATGTGTGTGTGTGTGTTAACATTCAATTGACATTGCATTCATTTTGGTGTAAACACTAAACATACCTACAGATGGTAATTTATGATGAAAATGATTGAAAAGAAGCTCCCCCGCCGCGCGTGACGGACTATAATTTATTTGATGACGGAAATTTAGTGTTCAACCAACGTATGTGTCGGTCTCAACTGTACCTCATTTTAGACAAGTCCAGGTTGGCCGCTGACGGACAGCCTCCATTGCCCCGATTATATGCCCACAATTTGTGAATCATGGTAGGAGTTACTCCCAGTTGCATTGAGGCTGGCGGGA
Organism: Panax quinquefolius; assembly: GCA_020205615.1. Taxonomy (NCBI): domain Eukaryota; kingdom Viridiplantae; phylum Streptophyta; class Magnoliopsida; order Apiales; family Araliaceae; genus Panax; species Panax quinquefolius. The sequence goes on from CM035156.1 coordinate 11,056,226, forward strand.
TGTGTTGTGAGATTAGCTAAATATCAATATCGCCCGACACCAGAATTTTAATCAAAATTTTGTGATCTTTATAAATAATTTATGCGAGAACTTTAGAAATAGCGATCAAACCAATTTTTTTTAGATAATTTTATATTTTTTGGTCAATTGCATATGTAAAACATATATTTTATTATAATATTGTTAATATAACGAGTAATAATATTATATATATATATATATACTCCTTATTAACTTCTTATATAAATTAGATTATTATTTATTTTAAAAATATTAGAGGAAGATGCATACTTGAATCAAGGGTAGAAGTAATATGAAATTAAGAAAGTTATAAATATTTAATTTGACCTCGTATATTAAAAAATTTATAAAATTTCAATAAAGTTAATTTATTCATTACACTTAAATTTCTTCTAAATTTATTATATATTATAAAATAATTTTTTTTTCCCAATAAAATCAATTGACCCCGCACCTTTGCCCGTGACTTCGCCCCTGATATCTCCATACCTCTTTGCCTTGCCTACAATTATTTAAGTAGTCAACCTCATGACCCTAGCTATCACTTGCATGCATCAAGGAAAAATAATTGTAAAATTTTACCGGTGAAAATATTAATTTCCTTTCTCTATTCCTAATTCTATCCTGTTATTTTAATATAGTAAATAACAATTAACGTAGGTTACGAAACTTTTTAAATACAATCCATCTCTATTAATTAGTTAATAAGTACATTTTTCTTTATGTATAATACCATATCTTAATAACTAAATTTTTATTTATTTTTTTTGCTTCTATCTTTCTGCAGAGTTGTAAATGGATTTGGACCACTAAGCTACTTTCACACCCAACATCGAATTAATACATAAATAAATACACCTTGAATTTCGGAATGTGTACTTAGCTAAAGAACTAATGATTCGTGAGTCAACGTTGATCGAAGCTCATAATTCATCATTTTCTATTCTTCTGGGTCTACAAAGATGTATAAGGATTTGAAAGAAAATTTCTGGTGGAGGTAGCCTGAGGAGACCAAAAAAAACAAAAGAAGATGACAGTTGTCGATTGAAGCATTTTATCAAACATGCAAAAGGGAAGTAAAAAATGAGCGATAAATTCTACTTGAAAACCTATTTCGAATGGCTGTGAATGATCAGACATACCAAATAAGCGGGAAATTTTGCCCTAAAAGAAGAGAGAATCCGAGAGGGAGAGAGGGAAAAAAAGGGGAATTGTTACGACTTATTTTCCACAAGCAAATTTTAATATTTTTATAAATTATTTATCACATAAGTATGAAATTCATTTATTATTTATGTAAGAAAGATCTTGTGAAATTATCATTTTTGTTTATAAAAATATCAATTCTAAAAAAATTATGGGAATGCATTAATTTTTGAAATCGATATGCTGGAGAATATATGAATAATGGATTTAAATAAAATACTATATAGTGTTCATGATAATACTACTATTATTAACTCCTCATTCTGCTCCCTCCTTTTTTTTTAAGGAGAAAATACAAAATTAAAAAATATAATTAATGCTTTGTTTTATTGATTAAAATGAGTACACAATTTCAATAATTATCCTTCAAAATTTATTGAAAAAATAAATAATTTAGTTTTTAATTAATATAGAAATAATATAATAAATTAAGTCATTAATATTTTTTAAAATCTAACAAGTAAAAAGAATAATTTTCTCTTTAAAAAGACAAGTAAAAAGGAAAGGGATGGAGGGTTGCTGCATGGTATTTGGGATACATCGTACATATATATATTGTTTATTTTTAAATTTGGACTGAGACTATTAGTTTAAGAATTATAAAATAACTTAATATGAAAGACTATTTAATATCATATCAACTAGATATTATAATTTCCACCATTTTGGGATCTAGATCACAAAATTAACCTCAATTTTTTTTAAATGATCATAATATATAAAGTTTATAATTAATTATTTATACAAAATTAATAATTAATATTTAAATTATTAATTATTAAATTATTACAGCGTAGTGTTGGTAAGAGGAAAATATTTAAATTATTCCTGCCGAGATCTACAATTCTTGGGCACATGAAGAAATCATATATAAACAATGATTGTTACACATGCAAACAAGATGAGACATAATATTAACGTAGTAAGGCCACACGCATATGAACTGTTACAATTTATCCAGTTTATATAAAGTTTATAAATAATGGTTAATTATTTTTTACTATATAAATAAGTTTAAATTATAGTTTAAAATATGTTATTATTAATAAGTGTATAATAGTTCAAATAATATTTTTTATTCAATCTTTTAATTAATTCTAAAAATAAAATAAAATTATTTTAAATTATTCAATGAATAAAAACATAACCATTACTGTTAAACTTATTATTAATAGTCTTTTGATTAATTATAATCCTAGCTTACAAACATTACTAGCTAGCTAGTCTAGTGTACTACGTAACTACTCATCAAATTCGCTACTATCAAATTCGCTATTTCGCTGGTATGGTGTGAATTACGGGTGTAAACGGTTATATACGGATTTAAATATAATAGTATCTGTATTTATTTATTTATGAATATCTTTAAATCAAATATGGATAATATCTATTTTTTTTCGAATACGAATAATATCTGTTTTTTTTGAATATGAATGTAGATGGATACGAATTTTCCGATTACCATTTACACTCTAATCGTAATTAAAAATAAAAAAAATAATGAGTTTTAAAATATAGTTTATTAATGAATGAATGTTAATTTTTTTAATTTTAATAAATATTTAAATACAATATAATCATTGTTCTAAATTACAATTCAAATAAGTTTTCATCATTTTTAAAATCCTAAATTTCAAAATGAATGATTTACTTATTAATTCGGACTTAATACATTTTAACAATAAAATTATATTGTTCAATGCTCTCACCTCCCAACATTGCAAGTAAGTTTTGAAAGTAAAAACTTATAACAAACTAGTAACTATAGTTTTGTTCTTCTAGTATATAATTATTTTCGTGATAAATGATACATTTTAGATATTTTAACTTTATAATAATAAAAATATATTAATTATACTTAAATAAATTTAATTCAGTTTATTAATAATTGAATAAAAGTGTTATTTTCTACTTTTTAGAAGTGAAATAATATATATTTAAAATAATTTTCATATGATAGTACTGAAAACTAATTATTATATAAGGAATGTCACTTTAAAAAAATTATTTTACTTATTATATAATATATATATATATATAAATATATATATAAAAGTTATTTAAATACGAATTTCGAATATGGATCCGAATATGGATAACCGCTATCTGCCAGATATATTTACGGTCGGATGTTAAACGGATACGAATACGCCTATATCCGTATCAGTATCCGTTTATTTGCGAATACTTTTAAACTGAATACGAATATATCTATTTTTTTTTAAATACAAATAATATCCACTTTTTTTTGAATACAAATTTTTCGATGATTATCATTTACGGCGCTAGTGTGAAGCCAGAATTCATTTCGGCCGCTCATGAAATTTGAAGAATTCGTACTAAATATGGTTAGTACGGATTATTGTTGCTCTGTTCCAAATATGGTTATGAGATACGGATTATATATGTTTTTGAATAGTAATATATATATATATATATATGAATAAAATAAAAAGTGAGAAGAGTATATATTCCATCGTAGCTAAGAAAATTAAACAAAGAGTAGTCCACCCTAAAAAAAGTTTTAAAATTATACGTATGATGTTAGACATGTGATTCCTGCTCTGCTGCTCCCCTTTTCCCCTTTTTCCTTCTCCCTTGATTTTCTTCCTCCCCACCCGTAACTCTCCTCCACCCGTGACTCTCCTTCTCCTCCTATATAAGGAGATCGTCTGAAGAAAAATAGAGATATAGATTATTTGAAGAATTTCTCTCTTTTTTCTCTTACTTATTCTCTTTAGATTAATGCAGCAATTATAAAAGTATATTTATACACTTCGTTAAAATTTTATAACACGTTATCAAGACGTTTTTCTAACTAACCGGTATTTTAAGAAAATTAAATTCTTACAATTTATTATTATACTACCGATTGGGCTATGCCACCAATAATATAATTTTATTCTTATAATTGCATTTAAATTATGTTATTTATAAATGCATCATCTATCCTCATTAATCTTACAAGACTTGGTGGAACCTTTTTGCCGCTTTTATTAAATTATGGAATAACTCTATATATGTGAAATAATCAGATATACCGTGAATAATCCTTTGTATTCATTTCTTATTAAATTGTTGGAATAACTTGTATCACGCGACTACCCTATATACAGTGAAATTTTTCATTATTCCATTCTTTCACTACTACAAAACAAGAAATAGACAACGGTAAAAAACGTTGTGGTTTCAAATAAAAAAAGCGTCGTGGTTAAGGGTGTTGTCTATTGACACTTTACACAAACGCTTTTAAAACGTTGTAGTTAAGCACAATACACAACGTTTTTTAGGAAAAAAACGTTGTAGATTTGTTTTCCAAAAATTAGCAAATGCTTAAAAACGTTGTAGAAGGTATGATTTCACAACGTTTTCTGGATAAAAATGTTGTAGTTTAATATATCAGACAACGTTTAGGCATATTTACACAACATTTTTAAAATATTATAGATTAAAAAAAATATTGTGGTTCACCTACATTACCAATGCACCTACAAATACAGAAAAGGTTGCAACCAAAAGACCTAAAATTATTATTGATCAAATACAGTTTCAGAATTACAATTGTATTCAGGTGTGCTCAAACGTTCAATTACAAATATTTGTCCACTTTTCTTCTATAGGACTACAAAACAATTACTCTTGCACAAGAATATCAATCTTGGGGGCTCTTATAATTCCCCTTGCAAACAAACAAACAAACCAACAAACTGGTTGTGCATGTGTATACCTTTACCCAGTTCCAGATCCAGAGAGGCAAGATCCCGCCAACGATAAGCACTTGTCCTTCTGCCTTTTGTACTCCGCGTAAAGAAGGAAGAAATAACCAAAATAATCAAAATCAATTGGGGACATTTTCGCTTGTTAGAAATGGAACCAAATCGTTAAAATGAAATGAGACATTTATTCCATCTTCTTATCTTGAGCAAAGCTTGAATAATTAAGATACCTGGATCAACGCCCACAACGCCTAGTACAAGTATGAAGCTAGCATGTAACTATTTGTCTCAATATATAGTGCTTCCAGATCTTTGTCAGATACCTGTTTGTTAGAAATGGCATAATTCTGTATATGGCATAGCTCTGTAAAAATGTACAGGAAGCTGAAGAAAGAATGCTAGCTTTTATTTGATAAGGTAACTGGTGTTGGTGCAAGCACCAGGTTAATTTTTACTGACTACTGCCATGATCCACTTTAATTCGTCAATTCAGTACCAAAATTGGTATACCCAAAAAATCAGCTTGTGTATGAGGTAAAGCAAAGACAACATATGCCAGGAAATACATGGTAAATTTAAAAATATAAACACAAACACACACACACTACATACACTGCTTATTGAGATAAATAAGCCAAAATGTGGAGAACTTGACAGTTCTGACACCTTTCAATAACCAGATATTGCCAATATACACTGACATGTCAAAATTTAAAATACAATAAAAGCGAAACGAAGCACTTAATCTTATTTTTACTGCGTGGAAGAAAATTCAAAAATTATTATTGATCAAATAAGATAATGTTTTGGCACATTATCTTATTGTACTGTCAAGTACTGTTTAGCATATATCCATCCTTTCCTATTTGCAATCAGGTGTAATTTTATTATTGATGAACTGTTTAGAGGTAACCAGGTGATAGCACAGTTATCCAACAATATAATGAAACCATAATGTGAGTTCTAAACACACAACTTCACAGGATTAAGCACAACAAACAAAGAGACAATTCACAAAAAATTGTCACACCAGACTTCTAAAACCAGCAACTACTTCCTTAAAACACTTCACCTGCCAAGTGTTTTGTCAGAAATTTTCAAAGTAGAGGAGTAATATAAATACTCACATTTGGACCAAGATTGCCAACATATACAGTAGTATACTGAAGATTATTTTCTGGAGCATCATCATTAATTTTTTCTTGACCATCTTCTGCACAAGAAAGAAAAATGCAACAAATGTAAGGTTAAGATCAAATATTAAAACTAGAAAAGTTAAATTAAAAGACAAAGTAAAATTACGAGGCAGGTTGAAAATACAACCTGAACATACAACCTAAATTAGACATTTAAAAATTTTTAAATGTCTAATTTAAAAATTTTAGGATGCATGTCTAGTTGAACTTGTACTTACTCCTCCTCCATTACCATTAGTAGTTGAATTTTGTATTCTTTATCTGGTGAAGAGAGAGTAGAGTAGCAGTATCAAGTATCAACCAATCCAACCTTATAGTAAATATTATATATATATATATATATAAGTATGTCCCATCCATCCCTTCTAGAACAGTGTCTAGTTGCATCCAATTTCTAATACACACTTGTTCGTCAGCTGAATTTTAGAAGCTGTGACCAAATTTCTCAACTAAACCAGTCAGACATTTTCACACATTCAAAATCAAACTTTATTCATCCCTCCATTACTTTCAAAATTAACTTGAGGAATTCAATAGCTCCTTGTTTGTTACCTGACAGAAGATGAGACTTCAAAAGTGTTAGGGCTGTCACAACCCTTGATTCTCTAGCAGTATGATAACGATGCGGCTTTAGCTGAGAGCTGATATTATCTGCAAAGGTTGTGAAAATTAAAATTATAAATATTATATAGCAAATCAATAATGTGACATAGTTTGCCAAACTTTGCATAAAACAGATGCAGGAATAGCACAACACCACATACAAGTGCCAAAGTTGAGCACAAAACTTGGAAATACCTGTCACAGCCTCTGTATCAGTAGCATTCCCTGCTCCACAACAATAAATGTTTGGTGCCATGCAATGAATTTTCTCACAATTCTTATCCGCAACAATGGGTCCTTCAGTTGCTCTCGTATCAGCTCCAAGAATTACACCATCCTGAAGGTATATTAAGAGTATTCAATTAAGTTCCTGAATAATATCTGTTGATATTTTTGATGTGAAACATATTTAGTTATTTACACTCCTAACCAGCTACAAATTGCGAGGAAAATCTTCTTAAAGAACTGTCTAGCAAATAAACGAACGAAAACATGCATCTAGGCCCCCAAATAACTTCTAAGGAAATAAGAGAAACCACGTATGTAAAATCTTGTTATTTTTTATGAGTCCACAAGTGTAAAACTCATAATACGAACACCATAAAAACATTACCATTGGAAATCAAATTAACAACCAAAATATTAGTCACACAACAAAATATTAGTCACTTAAACAGATGTTGAAATTACCTCAACTCGATATAGAGGGATTAGACGTAGTTACCTTAAACAGTCATTTAATGTATATAGGGATTAGACGTAGTTACCTTGCCACTCTCGACTAGTGTAATTTTGCGAACACCCCAAGCCTAAAATGACATAACTTTTCATCAACAAAATTGGAACTGAATCCAGTAATGAGCAATGAAAAGTATGTTAAAGCAGGGTGATTGACTATATAAAAAATTACACGCATTAGCATGGAAAGACACTTGCAAACCCATCAAAACAAATCTTTATATAGGGATACATACCTGTCACTTCGGATTCCTAAGGACACTGATCACAAAATCTCCTCCAAGGAACATCTTGCTGATAAACCTGTCTTTGTTAACCGGAAGAGCTTTCTTCTTGCCTTTTCCAGTCTTTGGCACCTGAACAAAGAATGATACAAAGCACATACTGATTTGAACTAAAGAAAAGGGTTTGGTGAAGCAACAGAACTTCCGCAATTTAAATCTGTTAAATACACTAACTAGACTGACACTTGCAATTAGAATTCTAGGAGATACGTACACTAAATAGTTAGAAAGTCTTGTACAACGTCAGAGAACCTTATTAATATAAAACCCAAAGACTTTAACAAGCAAGGAATTTACAATAGAGAAATACAAATCAATTAAAACATACCTAGGAGCGGACTCGCAGCGATCCGTTTTTAGGGCTTCGATGAGTTGGTCCTTCGTCTTGGTGTTTCCCTTAATTAAAACGTCATGGACTCGCAGCGGAACTGTGACGCCCCCAAAATAGATATACATCACTCATTCTGAGTTGTCAATACATGGTACAGAAACAACTACAACTTTATTATTACATCAGTAAAACTGTGAGTTTAAATACAAATATTATCTTCTGAGATAATATCTATACTCAAATAAATCCTCATCACATTTATTGATACATTATTTTACAAAATGGTGAGGACTACTAAACAACTCTCTCTAGAACCTTCATTCCATACCCCACTAATTGCTCGCTTATATTCTCGCCTCCCGATAAAAATGGAACAAAAAAGGAAAGGGTGAGCTCAACTAGCTCAAGAAAGAATATTATGACTAAGATAATATACAACAAATTACCGTTAGTTTTCAACAGGAAAAAAATTTAATAGAATACAATAGACAACAAATTTTAAATCAATATTCGCAATGAAATAATAATTCATTAGAAGAGTTAAGTAGAGAATGCAAACTACTATCTTCCATGTATGAATTTAAAAGTTCATCGCCTATCTTTTATCCTCAAACATCAATCAATATATATCTCGAATCACATATTCATCTTTGCACTACAGTGCCAAAGATATTCATCATTAATTATCATGTTCATCTAAACACTGCTCATCTTTCTTTTACACAGCCAAAGATATTCTTCAGAAATCATTCATCTTTGCACTACTGTGCCAAAGATATTCCATAATATCATCATTTAAGATCAAGATGATGAAAAATATTTTTAAAAAAACGAATCCAGGAAACAAAATGACAAGGATTAAGGATTAAGGATTCGTATTTTGTTTTATCCACGTCCAAAATACCTCAAAAATAATCATAGTGGTGTAAAATTCAAGAATGATCAAAACATGGATACAATCAAAGTTAGTATCCGTAATAGATATTTTGAACGAAAAGAAAATTTTTCATTTTTCGATGAATAGTCCGTATTCAAATAATGTAATGATACGTGAATAGTCAGATATCGTGAATAAGTAACTCTCACACCAAAAGTTCCAAATTTGATAAAACTTCAGATCAATATTTCAAAGATAATGATATTGAAGAAATAATATCATTACTGAAAAAAAATAATATCCCTTACCTCGAAAGATCAAGATTTCTAATTAAACACCTGATATAAAGCATGACTTGAACTTGCAAATCAGATAAAGCAATACTAAACTATACTCAAAATACTCACAAGAATACGCTTCGATAATATAGAGAGAAAAACTTCGCCTTAGGTGTGATTTTCAATTCTAACCTAAGCACCTATTTATAGAAATTGCTTAATACCAAAAAGAAAAAATTTAATATAATATTAATATATAAAATTTTTTCTACGCACATTCTTATAAAAGCTGAAATCAGCTCATTTCAACAACCAACCAAGCCCACCAAACATATCAAAACGTTTTTCTAATTTAAATTATTTTAAACTTCCAAAATCAATTATTTTGAGCTTCGAACTTCAATAATTCATAATAAATAGCCTTTTTATCAGAAAATTCGAATCTCACGAGTTTTTATAGGAAATTCAATTCTCTACAACTTTGCGTAAGAAAGTTTTTCCAAATTCCAATCAAAATTGATCAAAATCCACAAACAAACGATTTTATAAAATTATAATCAAATTCCGATCAATAAATGGGGTCCACCGACATGTTTAACATGTTTTAAACATTTATTGCAACAAAATATACTCTTCCTCCTCAGATACTCATATATCCCACATTCGTTTGTAAAAATATCACCATTATTATATTATTAAAATATAATAATATATTTAAATGAATTATTTTATTAGAAAAAGATAAAATTTCAATTTTCAACAATTGTCACATTAAAAATTTTCTCCATCTATATCCACATAAAATCAATATTTTTCTCATCATATGAATCAATAATTAATTATTCACAAATAATATTACGTAATCACAATATTGACAACCGTGCGCCTCAGGAAAGAGGGGCTTTCCAATAAGAATTTCTTCTTCTTGGCATGCAATTAGGTGACCAAACCTCTCCTTGGATGTAACTTTCTAGACATTGCCAATAATGTTATCTAATAATATTATTCAGATAATATGAATTATGGCTTCGATAATGAAAAATATTGTGTAATGACAATTATCAAACAACAATGAATATAAAATATCAACGCAAAGAATTATTGAATCAATAAAATAAAATAATCTTTAAGAATTATCAGAACCATTATTGAGTAGTGCCTTCTTACGTAAGAATCAATAATTGGTGCAATACTGTGTGCTAATCTTGTGTTTTAACCAACCGAGTATTTTAACAAAGATAATCAGATAACTTCTACGCCTGTTATTTTTAAACAACTTATATTTGTCGCTTTTTCTTCATCCAATCACTTTCCGTTATGGGGCCCACACATGGTCGCTACTGGTCGCATTTAATATTCCCAGATAAGATGCGAATATTCCACGACCAAAACGAATATTCTCCTACAACAATGAATATTTTATAACCACTGCTTATTTTAAAATATTTGCGTATTTTACCCTAACTATCCACATTAATCAAATCAACCCTTACTATTTCAAAATAATAAATAGAGAAAATTAAATTTCATTAATAATAAGTTGGGGTCTTACAACCTCCCTCTTTATGAAATTTCGTCCTCGAAATTGACGTCATACCGATGTTTCAAAAGGTGAGTATACCTCGCTTTCATTTCCGCTTTCCAATTCCTGTGTCATTTCCTCTATAAAGCATGATTCCTCCACGAACTTTAACTTGTGGTATGACCTTTCATGCGTAGGGACATGCTCCTTCCTATCCAAGATCTTGACAGTACCTCCTCATACGTTAAGTCTTCTATATTTCGTCCGGTTTCTAATTCTATAACGTGGTTCGGGTCTTTCACATATTTACTGAAATGCGGATATATGAAACACATTATGAACACGAGACATACTTGGAGGTAACGCAAGTCTATAGGCTACATTTCTTACTCGGTCAAGAATTTGAAATGGACCAATAAATCGTGGATTGAGCTTTCTCTCTCTTCCCAAATCTTGTAACTCCTTCCACGGAGCAACTTCATGAACAATACATGATCCCCTACACTAAATTCCACGTCCTTTCGATGAAGATCCGCATAACTCTTTTTCGATTTTGTGCCGTTTGTATATGTTGTCGAATCATTTGAATCTTTTCTAGAGTATATACGTATTTAACTTTCGGGTCCCAACAATGTTGCTTCACCCACCTCATCCCAACATATTGAGAACGACATTTTCGTCCATATAATGCTTGAATGGAGCCACACCTATATTTGCCTCGATAAGCTGTTGTTGTAGGAGAATTCCACCAATGGTAAATACTTATCCCAACTTCCCTTGAAGTTCAGGACACGAGTCTTAATAAATCTTCAAGAGTTTGAATAGTCCTCTCGATTGTCCGTCCGTTTGGGGATGGTATCTTAACTAAATCGCAAATCCGTGCCCATAGCTTTTTGCAAGCTAACCCAAAATCTTGAAGTGAATCTTGGGTCACGATCCAAAACTATGGATATCTGGCATGCCATGCAACCTCACAATCTCATTCACGTCATATTACCAAAGAAGACGTTCAAGGAATAAGTCTCCGTGACGGCAAGAAATGAGCAGACTTGGTTAATCTATCAACAATAACCCAAATAGCATTGATGCCTTGAGAAACCGTAGAAGACCCGTAACGAAATCCATGGTAATGTGTTCCCACTTCCATTTCGAATCTCAAGTGGTTGCAACGGACCCTTAGGTACTAGATGCTCCGCCTTTACACGTTAGCGAAGTTAAACACATCGAGATAAACTTTGCAATCTCTCTCTTCATATTGTTCCACCAAAATGTATGTCAAGATCACGATATATTTTAGTACTTCCAAGATGGATTGCAAATGGTGTATTGTGTGCCTCCATCATAATCTTGTACTTCAAATCGTAGTCGTTAGGAACACAAAGTCTAGAGTGGACTCAAGTATTCCTTCTTCATCAATTCGCTCGCCCTAATAGCTCCTTCTTGTACTTTCTTCTTCATATACGATTTCTCCGCCTGGCGGCTCGAGCAACCTTAACTTTTTCTATTAAAGTTGGCTCTGTCGTATACTTGACATCATCGCACTCGCTCCGCATATGATCTTCACTCAACGCGTCATTTCGTTCGCTTTTCGGGATGGTATTGAATAGTGTGGTTGTAGTCTTTCAATAGCTCGAACCAACGTCGCCGCCGTGATGTTGAGTTCTTTTGAGTGAAGAAATATTTAAGGCTTTTATGGTTCGAATATATCTCCACTTTCTCCCCATATAGATAGTGCCTCCATATCTTTAAGCGAATATCTGGCCGCCAACTCTAGATCATGAATAGGATAATTCCTCTCATACTTTTTAAGTTGTCATGAATATAGCTATGACTTTCCCGTTGCGTGAGAACACATCCTAACCCTTTGCACAAGCTTATCGTCAGAGATAACAAATCCATCCGAACCAGGATGGTATTGTTAGAAAAGTAAATAAGTCTCCTCTTAAGCTCTTGGAAACTCTTCTCACATTCTTCACTCCAAACGAATTTTGTATCCTTCCGGAGTTAGGCGAGTTAGTTAATGGAGTAGCGATTCGAGAAAACCCTTCCACGAATCTCCGATAATAACCAATTAAGTCCAAAAAACTACGTACTTGATCACCACTTTTGGTTGCTCTAACTTCAGATTGCTTCAATCTTCGCTCGGATCAACAGATACTCCATGTTTTGACACTGACGTGCCCAAGAAATGCTACTTCCTCGGCCGAACTCGCATTTCTTCAATTTGGCATATAGTTGGTTTTCACGAAGCCTTTGAGTACCAAATTCAAATGGTGCTCATGATCTTCACTACTTTTGGAATATATGAGGATGTCATCAATAAAGACAACAACGAATTGATCCAAATATTCCTCGAATACTTTCGGTTCATCATATCCATGAAAGTCGGGAGCATTAGTTAGTCCGAAAGACATGACTAAGAATTCATAATGCCCATACCGAGTTCTCGAAGGCGCTCTTTGAATATCCTCGCCTCTAATCTTCACCGATGATATCCGAATCGAAGATCGATTTTTGAAAAGAATTGTGCCCTTGCAATCGGTCAAACAAGTCATCAATACGAGGTGAGAGGATACCTATTCTTGATGGTGACATGGTTGAATTCCCGATATAGTCAATACAAAGTCGCATACTCCCCGCTTTTCTTCTTTACGAATAAAACAGAGCACCCCAAGGAGATGTACTAGATCGAATGAAACCGATGTCCAACAATTCCAGTAGTTGGACCTTTAACTCCCAAGTTCAATAGAGCCATTCGATATGGGGTTTTAGAAATGGGCTTGTATGCAGTTCAAGATCAATAAAGAATTCAACTTCATGTTCGGGGGTAGGCGGAAGTTCTTCGAAATACGTCAGGAAAGTCAATAACAACAGAATATTATTCAAATTTGGCGACGTGTCTTTATTCAAATCCATAACATGGGCTAAGAAAGCTTGACATTCGCTTTTCAATAAACGAATAGCTTTATGATTAGATATGATAGTGATTGATTTTAATGGTTTAGTTTGCTTGAATTAAATAACAGGTTGGTTAGGAATATAAAACTAACAACCTTACGAAAACAATCAATTTTGGCATGATGAGTAGTTAACCAATCAATCCCTAAAATCACATCAAAAGCAAGTATCTTTAAAGAGATAAGGTCAATGTAAGGTGATGGTGCCAACTTGAATCAAACAAGATTTATAAACAAAGGATGTGATGAAAGTTTTCCTAACGGAGTTTCCACAGATAGGTCAAAGTCTAATTTCTCCTGAGTCATGTTTAAACGTTGAGCACATGCAGAGAGATAAATGAATGGGTAAAGACCGTAGATCAAGTAAGGTATAAACTTCGCAAGAATTTATAAATAAATTTTACCACATCACCTCGTTTGGGTTCCTCGCATTTTGACCACCACAACAAACGCCTCTTCCGGAATCGTTGACTTTGACTTTTCTGGGACATTTTTAAGTCACCGTCCCCATTGAACTAGGTTTCGCTCTCAGTATAATCTCGGCGATATGTCCTTCCTTTCCACAATTATAGCATACCTTGAATTGTTGTGGCGCTTTGATCGATATGTCCTCTTTTTCCGCATTTGTAGCAGATATAACCGGTGGTCGTTTCTCCTCCTTAGAACCGATTCTTTCACCAAGACCGCTGCCTCTTCACATGGTCGTTGTTAAATCTCCTCTTTTTAAAATCTCCTCCCGACTCGTTTCTTCTATTTTCATGGCCATGATTACCACAGAGAGGGTTACCATTTTGTCCGTCTGCTTTTTTCTCATTGGTTATCATTATTACGCTGACTCGCTATCTCGCACAATCTCGTTGTGGTCCCTCGATTGACCGTACTCGTTATCTCGCTTCTAATAATTGAGCCCATGCTTACAACATCTCAATAGAGAGAAAATTTATGAGAAATGAGATACTTGACGTATCCGGGTTTCAAACCTCTAAGAAACATCCGCGTCATACGCTCCTCATTCTCCACCAAATGAGGTGCAAACATGGATAACTCGCAAACTTTGCCTCGTCTTGAGACACCGCCATGTTGTTCTCGCTCCAAATCTAATAAACTCCACTTCCTTCATATAGACGAACACTTTCGGGAAAGTATATGTCATTAAATAGTTTCAAACGTCTCCCAAGACATGCCGAAAAGTACCGGATGGGTACGCTTCACGAGACTCCCACCAAAGATCTGCCTTCGCCACGGAACATAAAGGTGGCGAATGGAACCTTCTGTTCCTCCGTGCATCCCAAGACATCGAATATCTTGGTAATTTGCTTGACCCATGTTTCGCCATGATCGGATCCGCTTTCCCTTAAATTCCCAGTGGTCCCAACTCTTTGAAATCTTGCCACATGACAACCCGTGAATTGCTATCATTTCTCCTCAGTATTTTGAACACGAGTCTCCTCGCCCGATTTTGCATGAATCGCAAAAGCTTCTAAACATTCCTCGCTCATCATCGCTTTCCAGTGTGTTGTTCACGGGAGGAACATTGCCAAATTTGTTGCACGCTTTTCCTCGTTGGTGAGTACAGGCGTCTCCACTGTCCTCATTTCCATTGTTAATATTCTCAATCGACATTCTCAAATCTCGCCATAAAACAAGGGTTAATTAAGGAAATCAATATATCACATAACATCCTTATATCTTGACCAACTAAAAAAATAAGCTTAGGTAGGACACACTAGCGAAGGATTTACTGCCTCTCCCTCCTAGTTCTATTCCTCGATCTCCGCCAGAGATCATATCCTAAGCTCGATACCAACCATGACGCCCCAAAAAATAGTATACATCACCCATTCTCGAGTTGTCAATACATGGTACGTAAACAACTACAACTTTATTATTACATCAAGAAATCGTGAGTTTATATACAAATATTATCTTCTAGATAATATCTATACTCAAATAAATCCTCATCACATTTATTGATACATTAATTTACAAAATGGTGAGGACTACTAAACAACTCTCTCTAGAACCTTCATTCCATACCCCCAGGCTACTACATCGCTTATATTCTCGCCTCCCCGATAAAAATGGAACAAAAAGGAAAGGGTGAGCTCAACTAGCTTAAGAAAGAATATTATGACTAAGATAATATACAACAAATTACCAATTAGTCTTCAACAGGAAAAATCTAATGTAATACAATAGACAATAAATTTTAAATCAATATTCGCAGTGGAAATAATAATTCATTAGAAGAGTTAAGTAGAGAATGCAAACTACTATCTTCCATGTATGAATTTAAAAGTTCATCGCTATCTTTTATCCTCAGTAACATCAATCAATATATATCTCGAATCACATATTCATCTTTGCACTACAGCCAAAAGATATTCATCACCGTCATATTCATCTAAACACTGCTCATCTTTACTACACTCTGTGCCAAAGATATTCTTCAGAAATCATTCATCTTTGCACTACGGGCCAAAGATATTCCATAATATCATCATTTAAGATCAAGATGATGAAAAATATTTTAAAGAAACGAATCTAGTGAAACAAAATGACAAGGATTAAGGATTAAGGATTCGTACTTTGTTTTATCCACGTCAAAAAAATACCTCAAAAATAATCATAGTGGTGTAAAATTCAAGAATGATCAAAACATGGATACAATCAAAGCTAGTATCCGTAATAGATATTTTGAGCGAAAAAGAAAATTTTTTTTTTTATTTTTCGATGAATAGTCTCAGATATTAGTAAATAAGGTCGATATCGTGAATAATCCGAGATATCGTGAATAGAATCAAACACCAAAAGTTCCAAATTTGATAAAAACTTCAGATCAATATTTCAAAGATAATGATATTGAAGAAATAATATCATTACGAAAAAAAAAAAATATCCCTTACCTCGAAAGATCAAGATACTTAATTGAAACACCTGATATAAAGCATGACTTGAACTCAGCAAGTATAGCAATACTCAAACTATACTCAAAATACTCACAAGAATATGCTCGATAATATAGAGAGAAAACTTCAGTTTAAGTGTGATTTTCAATTCTAACCTAAGCACTATTTATAGGAAATTGCTTAGAACACCAAAATAAAAAATTTAATATAATATTAATATATAAAAATTTTCTACGCATTCTTATAAACTGAAATCAGCTCATTTCAACAACCAACCAAGCCCACCAAACATATCAAAAACGTTTTTCTAATTTAAATTATTTTAAACTTCCAAAATTAATTATTTTGAGCTTGTAACTTCAATAATTCATAATAAATAGCCCTTTTATCGGAAAATTCGAATCTCACGAGTTTTTATAGGAAATTCAATTCTCTACAACTTTACTGAAGAAAGTTTTTTTCCAAATTCCAATCGTAAATTGACCAAAATCCACAAACAGGCGATTTTATAAAATTTATAATCAAATTTCACCAATAAATGGGGTCCACCGACATTTTTAACATGTTTTAAACATTTATTGCAACAAAATACTCTTCCTCCTCGTATACTCATATATCCCACATTCGTTGTAAAAATATCACCATTATTATATTATTAAAATATAATAATATATTTAAATAATTATTTTATCGTAAAAAGATAAAATTTCAATTTTCAACAATTGTCACATTAAAATTTTCTCCATCTATATCCACATAAAATCAATATTTTCTCATCATATGAATCAATAATTAATTATTCACAAATAATATTACTGTAATCACAAATCGACAACCGTGCGGCTTCAGGAAAGAGGGCTTTCCAATAAGAATTTCTTCTTAGTGGCCGCATTAGGTGACCAAACCTCTCCTTAGATGTAACTTTCTAGACATTGCCAATAATGTTATCTAATAATATTATTCGGATAATATGAATTATAAGCTTCGATAATGAAAAATATTGTGTAATGACAATTATCAAACAACAATGAATATAAAATATCAACGCAAAGAATTATTGAATCAATAAAATAAAATACTAAATAAGAAATTACATAACCATTATTGAGTAGTGCCTTCTTCACGTAAGAATCAATAATTGGTGCAATACCGTGTCTTCTTGTGTTTTAACCACCGAGTATTTTAACAAGATAATACTTGGTAATAACTACGCCAGTTATTTTTAAACAACTTATATTTGTCGTTTTCTTCATCCAATCGCTTTCCGTTATGGGGCCCACACATGGTCACCATGGTAAATATTTAATATTCTCGATAAGACGAATATTCCACGACCAAACGAATATTCTCCAAACAACAATGAATATTTTATAACCACTTGCTTATTTTGAAATATTTCAGTATTTTACCCCTAACTATCCACATTAATCAAATCAACCCTTACTATTTCTAAATAATAAATAGAGAAAATTAAATTTCATTAATAATAAGTTGGGGTCTTACAGGAACTATCTTCGACTTGAGTCGACGGAGTAGGTTCTCCATTTTCTCTTTTTTGTCACGTATTTCGACTCTTCGGTGACTGGTTATTCTTCTTCATCGAAATCTTGGGACCAAACAAACAACAAAACCAAATTTAGAGCACAAAAACAAAACAATAACAAGTTCCCACTACAATTTACCTCTACACTTATCCTCCTGAGAAGAGAATTCTTCAATCTCATCATCTACCTCTACATTTGTCATTCTGACAGTGATTTGGGGTTCCGAATCTATGTCAAAATCGAGCCCTAAACAGAACGACGGAGCTATAAAAGCCGCCATGAAAATGAAGGGGGAGAAAATGATTTTGAATCTGGAAAGCTGGAGGGATTTGTGAGACAAGATGGAGGGATGAGAAAAAAAGGAAGAGAGGCGAGGGCTGATAGAGCGAGAAAAAGAAAAGAAAAGCAAACTCTTTAAATTGATAAAGATTTTTAGCTTCGTATTTTTCTTCATAGACAACGTTTTTAAGAAAAAACGTTATCTAGTTAAAACAAAAAAAATTTTCCTTTTAAATAGATAACATTTTTGCATATATATCTACAACGTTTTTTTAAAAACGTTGTGGAAAAAAAACCACAACGTTTAATGTTGTGGTTTAAGTGTTGTCTGTTAGGTACTTTGTACTAGTGTTTATTATTACATTGGAACATCCTCGCTTGGTCGCAATTTTGCCTCGCTTTGGTTTCGTTTCGTTATTTATTATTACGCTTGGAATATTACGTACGTGCGTATATTACGCATGACTTGGTTCCATTATTTATTATTCTCAATAACTTTTAATAACTCCATCATGGTGAAGATCCTTCGTATTCATTCTTTATTAAATTGTGAAAATGATCTGTCTACGTGGATTACCGCATGGCGGGTGAAAATTCATTTGCAGTTTTATATATATATATATATATATATATTTGTAATTGTATATATACATTAACGATTGCATATTCTTTTTACTAATATAATATGCTAATAACGTAAATATAAGAATATTTATATTTGCATTTTATCACCACTTGAGGTCGTGACGTAGTTTATTTTTCTATATCATACATGTAATTATTTATTGTTTTAATAAATAATAAAATTATGTTTTAACCTGAATAGATGGCAAACTTGGCAAAATAGATTTTTATTTTGAAAATCTCTGAGACAACTATTTGGCTTGGGCACTTGATGCAAATTGCACCTTAGTGCAAATGAGTTAGAAAAGACCATTGAATCGGAAATACAAATTTACTTGACACAAAATGCAAAAGCCATAATTTTTCTTGTCACAAGATATTGATGAAGGATTAAAGATTGAGTATTTAACGATCAAAGATCCTCTTGTCTTTATGGACACAACTGAAGGAAAGATTTGACCACCAAAATTGGTTGTTCTCTAATGCCAAATTTGAGTGGCTTAATTTAAGGCTACAAGATTACAAATCAATTACGAATATAGTTCCAATGTTTATAGAATAACCTCTACTTTGGCTTTGTGCGGAGATCCAATTTCTGAAACTCAAATGTTAGAGAAAACACTCTCAACTTTTCATCCCACCAACAAGATTCTGTCACAACAATATAGACAGAGTAAGTTCACAAAATTCAGTGACTTGTTGTCTATCCTCCTTGTTGCGTAAAAGAATAATGAATTGTTGTTGAAAACCATCAAATCTACGGCAATCGGGTGCTATCCCATTGCGGATATTATTAACAACACGTCATTCCAAAGCAGAATAAACGTGATAATAGATGGTCATATAATAAGAAGCCTTGGGGATGAAAGAATAAGCGAGGCCATCGTAACAACAAATTCCGAACCGCGACAATTGAGGCCACCGTGGCAAAAGTCTAGGCTTCGGGTAAAAATAAAGAAAATACAAAGACTGATAAAAAAACAAACCAGATGTTTGTTTTAGGTGTGGGATGAAAGGGCATTAATCGCGTGACTGTCAAATGCAGCGAGGGCATCTGGCTAATTTATTCCGAAGAGTCTCAAAAGAACAAAGTAATGGAGGCAGAAACAAACTTTGTTAATCATCAATTGAATATTGTTGATGATCCACCAATGACCAACAATGAGGAAAAGATTGTTGATATTACTGAACCTTCTGAAAGTATCTTTTGGGATATCGTTTAATTTCTTGTTTTAATTAAATATAATGCATGTATAATATTATTAGTTTTCATTCTATATGTGGTATGTGTTTCTCATGAATAAAATTATATTTGAAATTTAACTTTTCTTATTTATGTTTTTATATGTGTCAGACCATTTTTAATGGATATGGAGGATATATGTTTAGCAGACAGTGCAACAACTCATACAATCCTTCAAAATGAGAAATATTTTTTACAACTGATCAAAGCTAAGGGAAATGTAGGAACTATCTCTAGCACATCAAATTTAATCGAGGGATTCAAAAAAGCTAGTTTCATGCTACCAAATGAGACACAAGTTTTTATCAAAAATGCTCTATATTCTAGTAAATCAAGAAGAAATTTGCTTAGTTTTAAAGATATTCGACTAAATGGTTTTCACATTGAAACAACCAATGAGAATGATAATGAATATCTTCTCATTACTTCTACTATTTCGGAAAAAGAATATCTTAAAAACTTCATTCAATTTCTTCGGATTATATACTATGAAATTAGAGCAATTGAGAATGTTATGATTCAAAAATCTCATCCCAATGTTATGATTCCAATGAATCATAGATCCCAAATCGTTATAATGCTTTGGATTATTGAAAATGTGTCCTACTAAGCTTATTTTCTTAGTTGGTTTCGATGTCTTATAGTTCTATAGGATATTATGTGATATATTGATTTTATTAGCCCCAAACCCTTGTTTTATGACCTATTCACCCAATGTCGTGAGAATATTATGGTTTTAATGGAAATGAGGCCATGGTCTGGAGCCTGTCTTCTCTCTTCTCCGAATTTTGCCTTCTCAAGGAAAAGCGTGCTCAAATAATAGCAATGTTCCTCCTGTGAACAACACCAATCAAGGCGAGATGATGAGCGAGGGGATGTTTAGAAGCTTTTTAATGATTTCATACAAAATCGGAATCTCGAGAGACTTCGTGTTCAAAATATAAGAGAAATGATAGCAATTCAAAGACTTCATCACGCGACCATTAATGTTCGAAGAGTTGGGACCACGAAATTTGGGAAAGCGAGATCCGATCATGGCGGAAACTTGTTCAAGACCAACATAAATTTCCAAGATATTCGATGTCTTGGATACCAATACGGAGAACTAAGATGAGGTTCCATTCGCCACCTTTATGTTCCGTTATTCTCTTCGGCGAGGCATACCCTTTGGTGGGAATTTATGAAAGCGTACCCATCCGGTACTTTCGATATGTCTTGGGAGGCGTTTGAAACTATTTAATGACAAATACTTTTATCGAATCAGTGTTAAATCATATGAAGGAAGTGGAGTTCATCAGATTAGAACAAAACAACATGGCCGGTGTCTCGATGCGAGGCAAAGTTTGCGAGAGTTATCGGTTTGCACCTCATTTGGTGGAGAATGAGGCATTATGGCGCTAGGATGTTTACGAGAGGTTTGAAACTGCGAAAGATACGACAATATCTCATTTCTCATAAATTTTCTCTATTGAGGATGTAATAGTTAACGAGGCTCAATTGTTAGAAGCGAGATAACGAGTATGTTCAAGAGGGACCATAACCGAGGGATCGTGCGGAAGATAGCGATCAGCAGAATAATGATAACCGGATGAGAGAAAGAAAAAAGCAAAGACAAAAACATGGTAACCACTATCGGTGGTAATCATGATTCAAAAATAGAAAACCGAGTCGGGAGGAGAATTTAAAAAAAGAGGAGATTTAACAAAAATGACCATGTTATGAAGGCAGCGGTCTACAATTGCGCGAAGTATTTGCCCCGTTCTAAGGATGGAGGTAACCCTTTGGTCATATATGTATTTATAAATCATGGAAAAATGAGGTGACATATCGGTCAATGTGGCGCCCCCAAAATAGGTATACATCACCCATTACGAGTTGTCAATACATGAGTGCGAAAACAACTACAACTTTATTATTACAACGATAAAAGCGTGAGTTTGAATACAAATATTATCTTACAGACAATATCTATACTCAAATAAATCCTCATCACATTTATTGATACATTATTTTACAAAATGGTGAGGACTACTAAACAACTCTTTCTAGAACCTTCATTCCATTACCACAGGCTACGTACTTTCGCTATATTCTAGCCTCACGAGAAGAAAAATGGAACAAAAAGGAAAAGGGTGAGCTCAACTAGCCCGATAAAGAATATTATGACTAAGATAATATACAACAAATTATCATTAGTCCTCAATAGGGAAAAATCTAATAGAATCAATAGACAACAAATTTTAAATCAATATTAGCGTGAAAATAATAATTCATTAGAAGAGTTAAGTAGAGAATGCAACTACTATCTTCCATGTATGAATTTAAAAGTTCATCGTCTATCTTTTATCCACTGTAACATCAATCGATATACATCTGGAATCAAATATTCATCTTTTACTTTCTGAGGCGAAAGATATTCATCGATTAGTCGTGTTCATTTAAACACTGTCATCTTTTTACGGGCCAAAGATATTCATCGAAATCATCATTCATCTTTACTTCTCTTTGCTGGGCCAAAGATATTCCATAATATCATCATTTAAAATGAAGATGATGAAAAATTTTTTTTAAAAGCGAATCCGATTGAAACAAAATGACAAGGATTAAGGATTAAGGATTAGTACTTTGTTTTATCCACGTCCAAAAATACCTCAAAAATAATCATAGTGGTGTAAAATTCAAGAATGATCAAAACATGGATACAATCAAAGCTAGTATCCACAATAGATATTTTGAGACGAAAGAAAAATTTTATTTTTAGATGAATAGTCTTGAATAGTATTGAATCGTGAATAATCTTGATAATAATATTAACGTGAATAGTCTTCACGCTTACATGTATACGTGAATAGTAACTTGAATAGCACTAAAAAGTTCCAAATTTGATTAAAAAGTTCAGATCAATACTTGGTAAATGATATTGAAGAAATAATATCATTCTGAAAAAAAAAAAATATCCACTTACCTCGAAAAATCGATTCCTTACAGTTGAAACAGGATATTGTCTTTGAAGGGAACTTGCTAGTCTAGCAATACTCAAAGTATACTCAAAATACTCACAAGAATAAACTCGATAATATAGAGAGAAAACTTCAATTTACGGTGTGATTTTCAATTCTAACCTAAGCACCTGTTTATAGGAAAATATTTAGAACACAGGAAGCGAGAAAATTTAATAAAATATTAATATATATTATAAATTTCCTTAGCCCACCTTTGAAGATCTGATTTCAGCAATTAATATCACATATTAGCCCACTTAAATGTAAAAAAAAACGTTTTTCTTTAAAATAATAATTAAAACTTCCAAAAATCAATTATTTCGGAGCTTCGGAACTTCAATAATTCACAATAAATAGCCCTTTTATCAGAAAATTCGAATCTCGCGACTTTTTATAGGAAATTCAATTCTCTACAACTTTGCAGAAGAAAGTTTTTCCAAATTCTAAACAAAATTGGCCAAGAAATCCACAAGCGAGCGATTTTACAAAATTTATAATCAAATTTCGATCGATAAATGGGGTCCACCAGAGCATGTTTAACATGTTTTAAACATTTATTGCAACAAAAATACTCTTCCTCCTCGTATACTCATATATCCCACATTAGTTTGTAAAAATATCACCATTATTATATTATTAAAATATAATAATATATTTAAATAATTATTTTATCGGAAAAATATAAAATTTCAATTTTCAACAATTGTTACATTAAAAATTTTCTCCATCTATATCCACATAAAATCAATATTTTCTCATCATATGAATCAATAATTAATTATTCACAAATAATATTACGAGAATCCTGATATTGTGACAACCGAGGCGGTTCAGGGAAGAGGGGCTTTCCAGTAAAATTTCTCTCTTCTTGGGAGCGCTTGATTAGGTGACCAAACCTCTCCTTAGAGCGAACTTTCTAGACATTGCCAATAATGTTATCTAATAATATTATTTAGATAATATGAATTATTGCTTGATAATGAAAAATCTTGTGTAATGACAATTATTGAAACAATGACAATATAAAATATCAACGACAATTATTAAATCGAATAAAATCTTGAGCGATAATTCTTTGTAACCATTATTGAGTAGTGCCTTCTTACGTAAGAATCAATAATTGGTGCAATCTGGTAATAACTCTTGTGTTTTAACCACCGTAGAGTATTTTAACGATATTAGCGGATAACAACTACTGGCAGTTATTTTTAAACAACTTATATTTATCGTTTTCTTCATCCAATAAGCTTTTTAGTTATGGGGCCCACACATGGGCTACTGGGTAAATACGAATATTCCCAAAATGATCTGAATATTCCACGACCAAACGAATATTCACAAACAATAATGAATATTTTATAACCACTTGCTTATTTTGAAATATTTAAATATTTTACCCTAACTATCCACATTAATCAAATCAACCACTTACTATTTCAAAATAATAAATAGAAAATTAAATTTCATTAATAATAAGTTGGGGTCTTCTGACCTCCCTCCTTATGAAATTTAAGTCCTCGAAAATTGGCGTCGTTACACAGTGTTTGAAAAAAGTGAGGATACCTTACTTTCATTTCCGTTTCAATTCGGTCATTTCTCTATAGCATGATTCCTCCACAAAACTTTAACTTGTGGTATGACCTTGTGCGTGGGACATGCTCCTTCTATCCAAAATCTTGGCAGTACCTCCTCATACGTTAAGTCTTGGCTATCTCGTCCGGTTCTAACTTCTATAACGTGGTTGGGTCTTTCACATATTCTGAAATGCGAGATATATGAAACACATTATGAACACGAGACATACTTTCGAGATAGCTTGAGTCTATAGGCTACATTTCTACTCGGTCAAGAATTTGAAATGGACCAATAAATCGTGGATTGAGCTTTCTCTCTTTCCCAAATCTTGTAACTCCCTTCCATGGAAAGCAACTTCATGACAATACATGATCCCCTATACTAAATTCCACGTCCTTTCGATGAAGATCAGCATAACTCTTTTATGTCGATCTTGTCTTGGTTTTGTATCGTTGTCGAATCATTTGGATCTTTTCGGTGAGTCATACGTCTTAACTTCGGGTCCCAACAATGTTGCTTCACCTACCTCATCCCAATATATTGGAAGCGACACTTTTCGTCCATATAATGCTTCAAATGGAGCCACACTATACTTGCTCGATAAGCTGTTGTTGTAGGAGAATTCCACCATGGTAAATACTTATCCCAAGCGCCCTTGAAGTCTGGGACCACGAGTCTTAATAGATCTTGAAGAGTTTGAATAGTCCTCTCGATTGTCCGTCCGGTTTGGGGATGGTATCTTAGAACTAAATCGTAAATCGTGCCCATAGCTTTTTGAAGCTAACCCAAAATCTTGAAGTGAATCTTGGGTCACGATCGAAACTATGGATCTTGGCATGCCATGCAACCTCACAATCTCATTCACGTCACATACTAGCAAGAGCGTTCGAGGAATAAGTCTCCGTATCGGCAAGAAATGAAAGCGGACTTGGTTAATCTATCAACAATAACTCAAATAGCATTGATGCCTTGAAAGCCGTGTAGGAAGACCGTGCTGAAATCCATGGTAATGTGTTCCACTTCCATTTGAGAATCTCAAGTGGTTGCAGCGGACCCTTAGGTACTAGATGCTCGCGCTTTACGTTGACAAGTTAAACACATTGAGATAAACTTTGTAATCTCTCTCTTCATATTGTTCCACCAAAATGTATGTAGAAGATCACGATACATTTAGTACTTCGGGATGGATTGCAAATGGTGTATTGTGTGCCTCCATCATAATCTTGTACTTCAAATCGAGTCGTTAGGGACCTGAAAGTGCAGGTGGACTCGAAGTATTCCTTCTTCATCAATTCTAAACTTAGGAATAGCTTTTTCTTGTACTTTCTTCTTCATACGCATCATTTCAAGATTCGGTGGCTTGAAAACAACCTTAACTTTTTCTATTAAAGTTGGCTCTGTCGTATACTTGACATCATCGCACTCATTCCGCGTATGATCTTCTACTCGTGCGTCGGCTACCACGTTAAACTTTTCGGGATGGTATTGAATAGTGTGGTCGTAGTCTTTCAATAGCTTTCGAGCAGCGTGGTTGCGCGTGTTGAGTTCTTTTTGAGTGAAGAAATATTTAAGGCTTTTATGGTGCGAATATATCTCCACTTTCTCCCCATATAGATAGTGCCTCCATATCTTTAAGCAGCGAAAGCATTGCTGCCTTGACTCTAGATCATGAGGTAGGATAATTCCTCTCATACTCTTTAAGTTGTCGCGAGGCGTAGGCTATGACTTTCCCACGTTGCATGAGAACACATCCTAACCTTTTGCACGAAGCATCGTTTGTGAATAACAAATCCATCCGAACCGGATGGTATTATTAGAAACAGTCTTAAAATAAGTCTCTCTTAAGCTCTTGGAAACTCTTCTCGCGTTCTTAGCTCCAAGCGAATTTTGTATCCTTCCAGAGTTAAATTTGGGTTAATGGAGTAGCGATTAGAAAACCCTTCCACGAATCTCCGAATAATAACCATTTAGACCCGAAAAACTACGTGCTTGATCCGCAAACTTGGTTGCTCCCAACTTTGTATTGCTTGATCTTGGCGGGTCCAGCGGATACTCCATATTTTGACACCACGTGCCCAAGAAATGCTACTTCCTCGAGCGAACTCGCATTTCTTCAATTTGGCATATAGTTTATTTTCACGAAGCCTTTGGAGTACCGACTTCAAATGGTGCTCATGATCTTCACGACTTTTGGAATATATGAGGATGTCATCAATAAAGACAACAACAAAGCCCGATCCAAATATTCCTTGAATACTCGGTTCATCATATCAATGAAAGCGCGAGGAGCATTAGTTAGTCAGAAAGACATGACTAAGAATTCATAATGCCCATCTGGGAGTTACGAAGGTAGTCTTTGGAATATCCTCGATTCTAATCTTTAGTGATGATATCCGAGCGAAGATCGATTTTGAAAAATTGTGCCCCTTACAATTGGTCAAACAAGTCATCAATACGAGGTGAGGATACCTATTCTTAATGGTGACATGGTTCGATTCTCGATAGTCGATTCAAAATCGCATACTTAGTCTTTCTTCTTTACTGAATAAAAGCAGGGAGCACCCCGAGGAGATGTCTTAGGGCCGAATGAAACCGATGTCCAACAATTCACATGGTTGGACCTTTAACTCTGAAGTTCAATAGGAGCCATTCGATATGGGGTTTTAGAAATGGGCTTTGTGCCGGGTTCAAGATCAATAAAGAATTCAACTTCACGTTACGGGGTAGGCCAGGGAAGTTCTTGAAAATCGTCGGAAAAGTCGATAACAACAGGAATATTATTCAAATTTAACGTGTCTTTATTCAAATCCATAACATGGGCTAAGAAAGCTTGACATCAGTTTTTCAATAAGCGAATAGCTTTATGATTAGATATAGCGATGATTGATTTTAATGGTTTAGTTGCTTGAATTAATTACAACCGGGTTGGTTAGGAATATGAAAACTAACAACCTTACGAAAACAATCAATTTTGGCATGATGAGTAGTTAACCATCAATCCTAAAATCACATCAAAAATAAGTATCTTTAAAGAGATAAGGTCAACGGGTAAGGTGATGGTGCCAACTTGAATCAAACAAGATTTATAAGCGATGGATGTGATGAAAGTTTCTCTAACGGAGTTTCCACGAGATAGGTCAAAGTCTAATTTCTCGAGTCGAGTTTAAGCGTTGAGCACATGCGGGAGAGATAAATGAATGGGTATGCCGGTATCAAGTAAGGTATAAACTTCGCAAGAATTTATAAATAGCTTACCGTGATCACCTCGTTTGGGTTCCTCGCATTTTGACCCGATCACAACAAACGCTCTTCCCTAAATCATTGACTTTGACTTTTACGGGACGATCTTTTGAGTCACCGTCCCCGCACCGAACTAGGTTTATTTCTGCGTCTGATCTCGGCGATATGTCCTTCCTTTCCACAATTATAGCATACCTTGAAGCTGTTGTGGGCGGTTTGGTGATATATCCCTCTTTCCGCATTTATAGCATATGGCCGGGTGGTCGTTCTCCTCCACTTAGAACCGGTTGTTCTTGCGTACTTTGTCGTCTTCACATAGTGGTTGTTAAATCTCCTCTTTTAAAATCTCCTCCGACTCGCTTCTTACATTTTCATGGCCATGATTACCACCCGAGTGGTTAGCATTTTTGTCCATCTGTTTCTTTCTCCATTGGTTATCATTATTACATTGGCTACTATCTACAGTGCGATCCTGGTTATGGTCCCTTGGTTGAACATACTCGTTATCTCGCTCTAACAATTGAGCCACATTAACAACATCTGAATAGAGAGAAAATTTATGAGAAATGAGATATTGTGCGTATCTTTGGTTTGAAACCTCTAAAAACATCCGCATCATCGTTCCTCATTCTCCACCAAATGAGGTGCAAACACGGATAACTCTGCAAACTTTGCCTCGTCTTTGAGACAAATGTCGTGTTTTTTTGTTCTAATCGATGAACTCCACTTCCTTCATATAGCCGAACACTTTCGGAAAGTATTTGTCATTAAATAGTTCTGAAACGTCTCCCAAGACATCTTGAGTCTTGGTGAATGGAGTAACTTCCACGAGACTCCCACCGATGATCGCCTCACCCACGGAACATAAAGGTGGCGAATGGAACCTTCTGTTCCTCCGTGCATCCCAAGACATCGAATATCTTGGTAATTTGCTTGACCCGTGTTTCCGCCGTGATGGGATCTGGCTTTCCACTTAAATTACGGTGGTCCCAACTCTTTGAAGCGCTTGGTTTGTGACAACCCGTGAATTGCTATCATTTCCTCCTATATTTTGAACACGAGTCTCCTTAAATGCGATTTTGCATGAGCTGCCAAAAACTTCTAAACATCCCTCGTTCATCATCTGCTTTCGGTGGTGTTGTTCACGGGAGGAACATTGCCCGACTGTTGCGCGTTCTCCTCGTTGGTGAGTCTGAGCATCTCCACGGTCTCATTTCCATTGTTAATATTCTCGATCGACATTCTCAAATCTTGTCATAAAACAAGGGTTAATTAAGGAAATCAATATATCACATAATATCCTATATCTTGACCAACTAATAAATAAGCTTAGGTAGGACACCTTAGCGAAGGATTTACTCGTCTCTCCCTCCTAGTTCTATTCCCCGATCTCCTTGGGAGATCATATCCTAAGCTACGATACCAAGTTGTGGCGCCCACAAAATAGGTATACATCACCCATTACGAGTTGTCAATACATGATGCAGAAACAACTACAACTTTATTATTACAACAATAAAAGCGTGAGTTTGAATACAAATATTATCTTCTGAGACAATATCTATACTCAAATAAATCCTCATCACATTTATTGATACATTATTTTACAAAAAATGGTGAGGACTACTAAACAACTCTTTCTAGAACCTTCATTCCATACCCAGAGCTAAATACTCATTATATTCTACCGCCTCACGAGAAGAAAAATGGAACAAAAGGAAAAGGGTTAGCTCAACTAGCCCGATAAAGAATATTATGACTAAGATAATATACAACAAATTATCATTAGTCTTCACGAGGAAAAATCTAATAGAATACAATAGGCAACAAGTTTTAAATCAATATTACGTGAAAATAATAATTCATTAGAAGAGTTAAGTAGAGAATGCAAACTACTATCTTACATGTATGAATTTAAAAGTTCATCGTTTATCTTTTATCCTGTAACATCAATCGATATACATACGGAATCAAATATTCATCTTTTACTCTGAGGCGAAGATATTCATCGATTAATCATGTTCATCTAAACACTGTTCATCTTTCATCTTTACGGCTTGAGCGAAGATATTCATTCAAAATCATTCATCTTTGCACTACGGGCGAAAGATATTCCATAATATCATCATTTAAAATAAGAAGATGATGAAAAATATTTTTAAAAAGCGAATCCGGTGAAACAAAATGACAAGGATTAAGGATTAAGGATTAGTACTTTGTTTTATCCACGTCCAAAAATACCTCAAAAATAATCACGAGTGGTGTAAAATTCGAGAATGATCAAAACATGGATACAATCAAAGCTAGTATCCACAATAGATATTTTAGACGAAAAGAAAAATTTTCATTTTTTGATGAATAGTCAGTATCGTATTAATGAATAATGTAACATAATAGCGTGAATAGTTATCGTATCGTGAATAGTAACCCAGAATCACTTAAAATTTCAAAATTTGATTAAAAAAAGTTTCGGATCGATACTTGGCATAATGATATTGAAGAAATAATATCATTCTGAAAAAAAAAATATCCTTACCTCGAAAGATCGGTACTTACATTTGAAACAGGGATATTGTCTTTGAAGGAACTTGCCGTCTAACAATACTCAAAGTATACTCAAAATACTCACGAAGAATAAACGATAATATAGAGAAAACTTGATTTACGATGTGATTTTCAATTCTAACCTAAGCACCTATTTATAGAAAATGTTTAGAACACCAAAGCGAAAAATTTAATAAAATATTAATATATATTATAAATTTCCTTAGCCCAACCTTAGAATTCCTTTGAAGATCGATTTAATTATTTTCAAAATTAATATCTTGATAAATAGCCCTTTTATCGGAAAATTGAATCACCGACTTTTTATAGGAAATTCAATTCTCTACAACTTTGCGAGAAGAAAGTTTTCCAAATTCCAAGCGAGAATTGGCCAAAAATCCACAAGCAGGCGATTTTTACGGTATAATCAAATTTGATCGATAAATGGGGTCCCACAGACATATTTTAACATGTTTTAAACATTTATTACAACAAAAATACTCTTCCTCCTCGTATACTCATATATCCCACATTAGTTGTAAAAATATCACCATTATTATATTATTAAAATATAATAATATATTTAAATAATTATTTTATCGAAAAAGATAAAATTTCAATTTTCAACAATTGTTACATTAAAATTTTCTCCATCTATATCCACATAAAATCAATATTTTCCTCATCATATGAATCAATAATTAATTATTCACAAATAATATTACGAGAATCACAATATTGACAACCGAGGCGGTTCAGGAAAGAGGGGCTTTCAATAAGAATTTCTCACTTCTTGGTAGCCTTGATTAGGTGACCAAACCTCTCCTTAAACGAACTTTCTAGACATTGCCAATAATGTTATCTAATAATATTATTCGATAATATGAATTATTGCTTGATAATGAAAAATACGTGTAATGACAATTATTGAAACAACAACAATATAAAATATCAACGCGACAATTATTAAATCAATAAAATCTTGAGCGATAATTCTTGTAACCATTATTGAGTAGTGCCTTCTTATGTAAGAATCAATAATTGGTGCAATCTGGTAATCTTTACTCAACAACGTTTTAACCATAGGTATTTTAACCAATCGGGTATTCCAACAATATTGATTAACAACTACGCCATTATTTTTAAACAACTTATATTTGTCGTTTCTTTCATCCAATCGCTTTCCATTATGGGGCCCACACATGGTCATACTTGCGTATTTAAATATTCCCGTCGATCACGAATATTCCACGACCAAACGAATATTCTGAACAATAATGAATATTTTATAACCACTTGCTTATTTTGAAATATTTGCGTATTTAACCCTTAACTATCCACATTAATCAAATCAACCCTTACTATTTCAAAATAATAAATAAAGGAAATTCCTTTTTATTTAAAAATTTCGGGGTCTTACATTTTCACAAAAACCTGGTATTGATTATCAGGATACATACTCTCCAGTAATGGATGGAGTTACTTTTCGTTTTCTGATAGGTATGGCAACCATGGAAGATTTGGAAACACATCTGATGGATGTTGTAACAGCATACCTATATGGCTCACTTGACGGTGAGATTTACATGAGAATCCCTGAAGGATTGAAAATGGATGAATCACAAAAGCTCCGTCATATATATTCAATCAAGTTACAACGCTCGTTGTATGGGTTGAAACAGTCTGGTCGTATGTGGTATAATCAACTTAGTGATTATTTAATAAAAGATGAATATATAAATGATCAAGTATGCCCATGTATTTTTATTAAGAAATCACAAAGTGGATTTTCCATCATTGCTGTATATGTGGATGATTTGAATCTTGTAGGTACTCCTGAAGAACTCACAAGAACTGCTACTTATTTAAAAGATGAATTTGAAATGAAAGATCTTGGAAAGACAAAATTCTGTTTGGGAATACAAGTGGAGCATTTAGCATATGGAATTTTTGTTCATCAATCCACATATGCTGAAAAGATTCTCAGTCATTTTCATATGGATAAAGTTCATCCTTTGACTACCCCGATGGTTGTTCGATCTTTAGAAGTTGATAAAGATCCATTTCGGCCTCTAGAAAGTGGGGAAGAAGTTCTTGGACCTGAAGTTCCATACCTAAGTGCAATAGGTGCTCTTATGTATATATCTTGCAAACTGTACACGACCTGATATTACTTTTGCTGTCAACTTGTTAGCAAGATACAGTTCTTCTCCTACTAAGAGACATTGGGATGGGATCAAACACATTTTGAGATACCTTCGTGAAAGTATAGATCTTGGGTTATTTTATCCAAGAAATTCAACGTCGCAATTGGTTGGATATGCCGATGCAGGATATTTATCAGATCCACACAATGGAAGATCACAAACAGGTTATGTATTTACATATTGTGATACGGCTATCTCCTGGAAATCCACTAAGCAAACCATGACAGCTACATCATTAAATCACTCCGAGATTCTCGCTATACATGAAGCAAGCAGAGAGTGTGTTTGGTTGAGATCAATTATTCAGAATATTCAAAAGTCATGTGGATTACCATCAATCAAAGACATTCCTACAATTCTGTATGAAGATAGCGCTACATGCATTGCTAAACTTAGAGGCGGGTACATCAAGGGATATAGAACAAAGCACATTTCACCTAAATTCTTCTTTAAATATGAGCTACAAAAGAAGGGTGATATAAATGTGCATCAAATTCGATCATGTGATAATCTAGCCGACTTATTCACAAAGTCGCTACCAAATGCAACGTTTTAAAAACTTCGGAAAAGGTTCGGAATGTATCTACTGAAAGACTTATGACAACATTTCATCAAGGAGTAATGAATTCTTTTTAAGAGGAAGACTGTACTCTTTTTCCTTAGTCACGGTTTTTATCCCACTGGGTTTTTCCTGACAAGGTTTTAATGAGACAGTCAATTAAAAGATATTTATGTAAAAGATATGTACTCTTTTTCCATTCGTTAAGTTTTTCCCACTGAGTTTTCTTAACAAGGTTTTTAATGAGACATAATCTTCTATCGTAGGGAATCAGGGGAAGTGTTAGACACGTGATTCCCTCCTAAGGAGGGAACCTGCTCTGCTGCTCCCCTTTTCCCCTTTTTCCTTCTCCCGTGATTTTCTTCCTCCCCACCCGTGACTCTCCTTCTCCTATATAAGGAGATGATCTGAAGAAAAATAAAGATATAGATTCTCTGAAGAATTTCTCTTGCTTATTCTCTCTAAATTAATGCAGCAATTATAAGAGTATATTTATACACTTCGCTAAAGTTTTATAACATATGAGTAATATTTTAGTTAGCAGTTTGATGACTTGGTAATCACAATTTTTTTTTATAACTTTTTATTTTATCTTTACTCAATTTCTTGATGACAATGCATGGATACATTGTATCTTTAACAGTAAATGTGTATTTAAACATACATGTAAGACCCCGAATTTTTTTTTTTAAAAAGGAATTTCCTCTATTTATTATTTTGAAATAGTAAGGGTTGATTTGATTAATGTGGATAGTTAAGGGTTAAATACGCAAATATTTCAAAATAAGCAAAGTGGTTATAAAATATTCATTTTTGTTTGGGAATATTCGTATTTATTTACGCAGCGCATGTATATATTTTCATAACTGAAAGCGATTGGATGAAGAAAACGACAAATATAAGTTGTTTTTAAATAACTGGCGTAGTTATTATCAAGTTATCTTCGTTGGAATACCGGTGGTTAAAAAAACACTAATACGCTGTTGTTGAACAAGAAGATACCTGGTATTGCACCAATTATTGATTCTTACGTAAGAAGGCACTTTACTCAATAATGGTTACGTGAAATTACTTATTCAATGATTTTATCGAGTTAATAATTCTTGCGTTGATATTTTATATTATTGTTGTTTCAATAATTGTCATTACACGAGATCTTTCATTATCGAAGCTAATAATTCATATTATCCGAATAATATTATTAGATAACATTATTGGCAATGTCTAGAAAGTTCTGTCTTCAAGGAGAGGTTTGAGTCATCTAATTGCCTTGGCCAAGAAGAAGAAATTCTTATTGAAAAGCCCCTCTTTCCTGAGAATCGCCTGGTTGTCAATATTGTGATTCGTAATATTATTTGTGAATAATTAATTATTGATTTATATGATGAGGAAAATATTGATTTTATGTGGATATAGATGGAGAAAATTTTTAAAATGACAATTGTTGAAAATTAATATTTTATCTTTTTCTCGATAAAATAATTCATTTAAATATATTATTTTAATAATATATTAATTATGATATTTTTACAATGAATGTGGGATATATGAGTATATGAGGAGGAAGAGTATTTTTGTGGCATTAAATGTTTAACAAATGTTTTGTGTGTTGGTGGACACAATTATTAAATCAAATTTGATTATAAATAGAAAATCACCCGTTTGTGGATTTCTTTTCAATTTCTATTTGGAATTTGGAAAACTTTCTTATGCAAAGTTGTAGAGAATTGAATTTCCTATAAAAACTTACGAGATTCAATTTTCCGATGAAAGGGCTATTTATTATGAATTATTGAAGTTCAAGTTCAAATAATTAATTTTTGGGAGTTTTAGTTAATTATTTTGAGAAAAACGTTTTTGCAACTAAGTTGGCCTCATATGTGATTCAAATGGGCTGAGATCAGTTGTTATAGGTGGGCTAAAGAAAATGTGAAAAATATATTAATATTATATTCAATTTTCTACGCTTTTGGTGTTCTAAGCATTTTCCTATAAATAGGTGCTTAGGTTAGAATTGAAAACACACCGTAAACCGAAGTTTCTCTCTATTTCTCTCTCGATATATTGAGCGATTCTTGTGAGTATACTTTGAGTATTGTTAGACGGTAGTAAGTTCCTTCAAAGACTATAAATTCTAGATTCCAAATTAGTAAGTACTAATCTTCGAGGTAAGGGATATTATTTTTTTTCGTAATGATATTATTTCTTCAATATCATTATAATCGAAATGTTGATCTGAAGTTTTATCAAATTTGGAACTTTTTCATGCTCGGGTTACTTATTCATGGTTACTATTCACGAGTTACTATTCACGAAGTTACTATTCATGAGTTACTATTCACGAGTTACTATTCACGAGTACTATTCACGAAGCGTGAAGATGTTTTTTTGTGGAATTTCTATCTTTTGGTGTGTCTGATTTACTATTCACGATATCGACACTATTCACGATACTTGACTATTCACGATACTGCACTATTATTCATCGAAAAATAAAATTTCTTCTTTTCGTCTAAAATATCTATTCGGATACTAGCTTTTCGATCAGATCCATGTTCGATCATTCTTGAATTTTACTTGATGATGATTATTTATGAAGTATTTGTGAACTTTTGGATTGTTTAAAGTACTAATCCATAATACTTGTTCTTTTGTTTCAATCGGATTCGCTTTTCTTTAAAAATATTTTCATCATCCTCGGCCTTAAATGATGATATTATTGAATATCTTTTGCCAGTGGTGCAGATGAATGATTTCTGAAGAATATCTTTGGCCCGTAGTGGCAAAGATGAACAGTGTTTAAATGAACACGACCGATCCGATGAATATCTTTGGCCTTTAGTGCAAAGATGAACAAGTGTTGAGATGAACACGACCGATTGATGAATATCTTTGGCCAGTAGTATGAAAGATGAATATTTGATTCGAGATGAATATCGATTGATGTTACAGGATAAAATATTGATGATGGACCGTTAAATTCATAGATTATAGTAGATTTCATTCTCTACGTAACTCTTCTGGCTATGAATTATTATTTCACCGCTGTAATATTGATCCAAAACTTGTTGCTCTATTGTATTCTATCGCATTTTTTCCCTGTTGGAGACTAACGATAATTTGTTGTATATTATCTTAGTCATAATATTCTTTACCGGGCTAGTTGAGCTCACCCTTTTCCTTTTTGTTCCATTTTTTCTTCTCGTGAGGCGAGAATGTAATGCAGTACTAGTCGGGTAATGGAATGAAGGTTCTAGAGAGAGTTGTTTAGTAGTCCTCACCATTTTGTAAAATAATGTATCAATAATTATGATGGGGATTTATTTGTGTGTGGATATTGTCTGAAGACAATATTATATTTAAACTCATTAAAGATATATTGTCGTATTTCACACGACATTCAGTATTATCAAGTCAGTAGTTTGCTTTTTGTACCATGTATTTGGCGACTCGAATGGGTGTTGTGTATACCTATTTTGGGGGCGCCATAAATGGGTATCGTGAGCTTAGGATATGATCTCCAAGGAGATCTGGGAATAGAACTAGGAGGGAGAGACGAGTAAATCCTTCGCTAGTGTATCCTACCTAAGCTTATTTGTTGGTTGAATCATATTATAGGGTATTATGTGATTTCTTAATTTATTTAATTAACCCTTGTTTTATGATAGTTTTTAAGAATGGTCACGAGAACGTTAACAATGGAGTGAATGAGATCGTGGAGACACCTCAAATCGCCAACCGTGATAATGTGATGTCAAAGTGAAGAAGGAATTAGAGATATCCATGTGGTGAGTGAAGAATTGATAGTTGACACGAGATAATCGCAGAGGTAATAAATGAGAGTGAGGAAGAAGAGGAAGAAGAGGTACCAAGAGAGTTTATTAGAGGTATTTTATGATCAAAATATAGAATTGCAAAATCGTATTCATGAGTTAGAAGAAGCGAGCTAAAGAATTGCAGCGATCGTGGAGCAAAAGGATGCAACGATTCAAGCTTGTGTTACCCGATACATGATGCTTGAATGTAAGCACTTTTCGCGTAGTATAAGATGATAAAGTCGAATCGAAATGAAAGAAGAAATAATCGAACGAGTGAGAATGAGTGATACATGGGTAAAAAGCCGCATTTACGCGTTGATATTATGGAAAGAGATGTCCAATCTAAAAAGAGAAGATTTAACGATGACGGAAAGACGTCGGCGTAGAACATCAAACCATCAACAAATTCTAGGGAAGAGAACGATCGCCGCTAGATGCTGCTGAGATGTGGAGAGGAGGACATATAAGGTCAAACTGTTCAAAGCCTTCCAAGGTATGCTATAATTGTGGAAAAGAAGGACATATCGCTTCGAGATTATGCGATATCGAAACCCACCAATGCGTGAATGGTGACTCAAAAGGATGTCCTGTAAAAGTCAAAGTCAACGATTCTTGAAGAAGGCTTTGTCGTGATCCATTCAAAATGCAAGGAACCCGAACGGTTAGTTACGTTAGTTAATTATAAATTCTTATGAAGTATATACCTTACTAGATAATTTGCCTCTACCCATTCTTTATCTCTTTTGCTTTCATGGCCAACGCTTTGAACTTGACTACGGAGAAATTAGACTTTGACCTATTTATGGAGAATCCAGCTAGAGAAACTTTCATTACATCCGTTGTTTAGAAATCTTGTTTGATTCAGTCAGCACTATCACATTACCTCGTTAACCTTATTTCTATAGAGATATTTGCTTTTGATGTGATTTTAAGGTTAACTACTCATCATGCCGAAATTGATTATTTTCGTAAGGTCATTAGTTTTCATATTCCTAAGCAACTCGTTATTCAATTCAAGCAATCAAACCATTGTAGAAGTCAAACATTTTCATATCGTCCATGAAGTCATTCGCTTTATTATTTGGATGTCAAATTTTCTTAGTCCATGTTATGGATTTGAATAAAGACACGCCGATTTGAATAATATTCCTGTTGTTATTGATTTTTCCCGACGTATTTCAAGAAGAATTTCTTGCTTACTCCCAAAGCCCGATATTAAATTTTGTATCGACTTTGAACCCAAGACAAAACTCATTTCTAAAATCTCATATCGAATGGCTCCTATCAACTTCGAGAGTTAAAATTCAACTATAGAATTTGGTACTGAGCCTTTATCTTGTGACTTCCTTTGTGGAATTCACCCAAGCCGCATCTCCAGTAGGGACGCCATATTCGTGCGATAAAAACCGATAGGTGTCATTGTGACGTCTTATCCAAGATTGGGATATGAGTCACGCTGAGAGCAACCCAAGTCGAATCGAAATACGTAGCTTTCTAAGCTTAGTTGGTTATTATCTCGAGATTCGTTGAAGGATATTCTCGAATCGCTATTCCATTAACGCAAATTGACTCAGAGAGATACAAAATTCGAATGGAGCAAGGAATGTGGGAAGAGCTTCAAGAACTCAAGAGAGACTCATTTCAAAGACATGTTCGACTACGCCATCCTCGAAAAGCGAACGTGGTAGCCGACGCTACGAAAGAGTAGAAGATCATATGCGAACGAAAAGATGATGTCAAGTATACGACAGAGCCAACTTTAATAGAAAAGTTAAGGTCGCTTTCAAGCCACCACGAATCTTGAAAATGATGCGTATGAAGAAGAAAGTACAAGAAGGAGCTATTCCAAGCGAGAATTGATGAAGAAGGAATACTTCGAGTCAACTCCGCACTTTGCATTCCTAATGATTTTGATTTGAAGATAGAAATCATGATGGAGGCACACAACTCATTGTTTGCAATCCATCTCGGGAGTACCAAAATGTATTATGATCTTCAACATACATTTTGGTGGAGCAATACGAGGAGAGAGATCGCGTAGTTTATCTCGAGATGTTTAACTTGTCAACATGTAAAGGCGAGAGCATCAAATGCCAAAGGGTCCATCAAACCACTTGAGATTTTGAAATGGAAGTGGGAACACATTACCTCGAATTTCATTACTAATCTTCCCAAGGTTTCTCAAGGCATAGATGCGATTTGGGTTATTGTTGATAGATTAACCAAGTCTACTCATTTTTACCGATAATCTAGACTTATTCCATTGAACGCCTTTCTCGTATGTACGTAAATGAGATTGTGAGATTGCATGGCATGCCAAGATACATAGTTTTAGATCGTGACCCAAGATTCACTTCATGATTTTGGGTTAGAAAGCTATGGGCACGAATTTATTTTCTGGCTGGCATACCATCCTCAAACCGATGGGCAATCGTAAAGGACTACTCAAACTCTTGAAGATATATTAAAACTCCGTGGTCCTAGATTTCAAAGGAAGTTGGGATAAGTACTTGCCATTGGTGGAATTCTCATACAACAATAGTTATTAAACAAATATAGGCATGGTTCCATTCAAGCATTATATGGACGAAAATGTCGCTTCTCCAATATGTTGGGATGAGGTGGGTGAAGCAACATTGTTGGGACCCGAGTTAAGACGTATTTGACTCCGAAAAGATCCAAATGATTCGACAACATATACAAACCAAGCACAAGATCGACAAAAGAGTTATGCTGGATCTTCATCGAAAGGACGTGGAATTTAATGTAGGGATCATGTATTGTCATGAAGTTGCTCCATGGAAGGGAGTTACAAGATTTGGGAAGAGAAGAAAGCTCAATCCACGATTTATCGGTCCATTTCAAATTCTTGACCGAGTAGGAAATGTAGCCTATAGACTTGCGTTACCTCCAGTATGTCTCGTGTTCATAATGTGTTTCACATATCTCATGCTTCATAAATATGTGAAAGACCCAAACCACGTTATTGAGTTAGAACCCATGGACGAGATAGCCAAGACTTAACGTATGAGGAGGTACTGTCCAAGATTTTGGATAGGAAGGAGCATGTCCTACGCCAAGAAAGGTCATACCACAAGTTAAAGTTTTGTGGAGGAATCATGCTATAGAGGAAATGACCCGGAATTGGAAACGAAAATGAAAGCGAGGTATCCTCATCTTTTCAAACACTGTGTACGTCGTCGCCAATTTCGAGGACGAAATTTCATAAGGAGGGAGGTTGTAAGACCCCGAAATTTTTTAAAAAGGAATTTCCTCTATTTATTATTTTGAAATAGTAAGGGTTGATTTGATTAATGTGGATAGTTAAGGGTTAAATACGCAAATATTTCAAAATAAGCAAGTGGTTATAAAATATTCATTTTTGTCGGGGAATATTCGTACGACGGCGCAGCCATGTGTGGGCCCCATAACGGAAAGCGATTGGATGAAGAAAACGACAAATATAAGTTGTTTTTAAATAATTGCTAGCAGTGGTTATATCAAGTATCTTTGTTGAATACCCGGTGGTTAAAAAAAAACACTAATACGCCGTTGTTGAACAAGAAGATACCAGTATTGCACCAATTATTGATTCTTACGTATAAGTCACTACTCAATAATGGTTACATGTGAATTACTTTATCAAAGATTTTATCGAGTTAATAATTGTCATGCGTTGATATTTTATATCATTGTTGTTTCAATAATTGTCATTACACAAGATCTTTCATTATCGAAGCAATAATTCATATTATCTGAATAATATTATTAG
The DNA here is from genome assembly GCA_020205615.1 of Panax quinquefolius. Taxonomy (NCBI): domain Eukaryota; kingdom Viridiplantae; phylum Streptophyta; class Magnoliopsida; order Apiales; family Araliaceae; genus Panax; species Panax quinquefolius. The sequence goes on from CM035156.1 coordinate 11,097,271, forward strand.
ACAACATTATTGGCAATGTCTAGAAAGTTCTCATCTAAGGAGAGGTTTGGTCATCTAATCAATTGCTACCAAGAAGAAGAAATTCTTATTGAAAGCCCCTCTTTCCCAGAACCGCCTCGTTGTCAATATTGTGATTCTCGTAATATTATTTGTGAATAATTAATTATTGATTTATATGATGAGAAAAATATTGATTTTATGTGGATATAGATGGAGAAAATTTTTAAATGACAATTGTTGAAAATTAATATTTTATCTTTTTCTCGATAAAATAATTCATTTAAATATATTATTTTAATAATATATTAACGGTGATATTTTTACAATGAATGTGGGATATATGAGTATATGAGGAGGAAGAGTATTTTTGTGGCATTAAATGTTTAACACATGTTTTGTGTGTTGGTGGACACAATTATCGAATCGAAATTTGATTATAAATTGTAAAATCACCCGTTTGTGGATTTCGGTCAATTTCTATTTGGAATTTGGAAAACCTTTCTTCTGCAAAGTTGTAGAAATTAAATTTCCTATAAAAACTCATGAGATTCGAATTTTCTGATGAAAGGGCTATTTATTATGAATTATTGAAGTTCAAGTTCAAAATAATTAATTTTGGGAGTTTTAGTTAATTATTTTGAGAAAAACGTTTTTTGCAACTAAGTTGGCCTCACATGTGATTCAAATGGGCTGAGATCAGTTGTCTAAGGTGGGCTAAAAAATTTTTGAAAAATATATTAATATTATATTCAATTTTCGCTTTGGTGTTCTAAGCATTTTCCTATAAATAGGGTCTTAGGTTAGAATTGAAAACACACCGTAAACCCAAGTTTCTCTCTTTTTCTCTCGATATATTGAGCGTATTCTTGTGAGTATACTTTGAGTATTGTTAGATGGTGTAAGTTCCTTCAAAGACTATACCCTTAGATTCCAAATTAGTAAGTACTTAATCTTTGAGGTAAGGGATATTATTTTTTTCGTAATGATATTATTTCTTCAATATCATTATATTTGAAATGTTGATCCAAAGTTTTTATCAAATTTGGAACTTTTTCATGCTCTGGGGTTACTATTCATGGGTTACTATTCACGAGTTACTATTCACGAGTTACTATTCATGAGTTACTATTCACGAGTTACTATTCACGAGTACTATTCATGAAGCGTGAAGATGTTTTTGTGGAATTTCTATCTTTTAGTGTTTGAGTTACTATTCACGATACGCACTATTCACGATACTTCTGACTATTCACATATACTGAAGACTATTCATCGAAAAATAAAATTTCTTCTTTTCGTCCAAAATATCTATTCGGATACTAGCTTTGATTGTATCCATGTTCGATCATTCTTGAATTTTACTTGATGTGATTATTTATGAAGTATTTGTGAACTCGGATTGTTTAAAAGTACGAAATCCATAATACTTGTTCTTTTGTTTCAATTGATTCGCTTTTCTTTAAAAATATTTTCATCATCCTCACCTTAAATGATGATATTATTGAATATCTTTGGCTGTAGTGCAAAGATGAATGATTTCTCAAGAATATCTTTGGCCTCAGAGTGCAAAAAAAAAGATGAACAGTGTTTAAATGAATACGATCGATCGATGAATATCTTTGGCCTTTAGTGCAAAGATGAACAAGTGTTGAGATGAACATGACCGATTGATGAATATCTTTGGCTCAGAAGTGCAAAGATGAATATTTGATTTGAGATGAATATCGATTGATGTTACAGGATAAAATATTGATGATGGATCGTTAAATTCATAGATTATAGTAGATTTCATTCTCTACGTAACTCTTCTATGAATTATTATTTCCAAATGAATATTGATCCGAAACTTGTTGTCTATTGTATTCTATCGATTTTTTTCCTGTTGAGACTAACGATAATTTGTTGTATATTATCTTAGTCATAATATTCTTTTATCGGGCTAGTTGAGCTCACCCTTTTCCTTTTTGTTCCATTTTTCTTCTCGTGAGGCGAGAATGTAAATGGTAGTACTTAATGGGGTATGGAATGAAGGTTCTAGAGAGAGTTGTTTAGTAGTCCTCACCATTTTGTAAAATAATGTATCAATAATTATGATGGGGATTTATTTGCGTGTGGATATTGTCTAGAAGACAATATTATATTTAAACTCACAGTATATATTGTCGTATTTCACACGACATTTGTATTATTGAAGTTGTAGTTTGCTTCTTGTACCATGTATTTGGCGACTCAGAATGGGTGTTGTGTATACCTATTTTGGGGGCGTCACAATACATTATTAATAATATTATTATGTAATTTGTAAGTTGAAAATTATAAGGTGATGAAGAAATTAATTTATCTCTGGTTGATCTTGTGAAATGGTATTTGTATTGATTCAATGCTTTTATATAGGGCTTTAATTTGTAGAGTGTAGTCATGGTCGAACACCTTAACGCACAGAGACCAAGTCGAAGTTGGAGATGGAATATGACTTTTTGAAAGAAGTAATTAGGAAACTACTACGACACTATTATTATAATAAGTAAAATTTTGATACGTACGTACGTACGTACGTGATTATGTATGAAAAATATGCACGAGTTTATAATTAATTAGTAGGAGTATATACTACTACTAATGTTTGTAGTAATTTCTAGTTTTGTTGAAACAAACAAATTGTGGGCCCAAGTGCAAATTAGGGTTCAATTGACCTAATTGAATTAAATGCACAAATTAAGGTTCGTATTATGATTAAATGGAAAGACTAAGAACCGAAAATAAAGAAGCAAGATCTCGAGAGAATCTTTCACGTGTCCCGAGGCGTAAGACGTGGAGGTGACTCATTTTGGGAATTGATTGATGGATTGGATTGGTGGCTGGTAAGGCGGACGATCCGGCATTACTTTGATGACTCACGGGTAATTTTGAATTTCTCCGGGACATGTGCCTATCACATGACCACTCTCCAAAAAACCTATAAATATCTCTTCCACTCCATCGGGAAGGGGACTTCTGGGAGATCAAGACTTGGACTCTTGGAAGATCAAAGGGACCCTTTTGGTGACTTAAAGGCTTGAGATTCCACCTAAAAGCACCAAAGGGTTTGGACATTCTCTCAACTTAAAGGACTCAAGAAGGCTCTTGAATCCTCACACCCTAACACGGCTTCCTGATTCTAGGGGTCTCGCCACGCCGTCGTTGGAGTAATCGCCCACCGCCGCTCTCCCTCTTCAATCAATCAATCAATTCCAGACTTTTCGTGGATTTCTCCTCCTCACCAACACGAACCCTAACCCTAGCAAGGTACGATTTCCTTGCCCACATTTATTTAAGCGACTCTGCTGGGTATGCCCACAACTCGGCTGGGAGAACTACAGAAGAGTCGCTTCATCAACAAAACAAAGATTACCTCACCGGATCCAGTTCAAGGCAAGCCACTCAAGCTTTCCAAGGCGAAACCTAGATTTTGACCAACCACTTATCAAGACGCTTGTAAGGAAGTTCGACATCACCACATACGGCCAATCAACAACAAACCAACGCAAGAAGGCAAGGCGAGGATGCGATTGGAGACCCGACGAATGATGTACAACCGGAGATGCTCAAGGCATCAAGGAAGCACGAGAAGGGCAAGGAATGATGATGGCCATGATGCTTTGGAAATGCAGAGAAGCAAGAGGAGATGGGGAATTTCCGCCAAAGATTGATGCAGATTCCCACTTTCAAGGCCATGTTCCCAAGAAGTTTGCATGGGAACAAGCGGTGTGGAAGACAACAATAATGGTAGCAACAACAAAGAGAACCACATCACCTCCATTAACGGAAAAGTCAATTAGTTCCAATAATCAACTCGAAGCCCGTAATAAAGTGGTGACGTACACAACCTAGGATGGAAGCAAGCCAACCTCGTGCAAACATCATCTCAAATTTTCTATTCCATCATTTTCACAGTGCAAATGCCAACCATTCCAAGCAATGTCCAAATAATGAGCCGTAAACTTCCACCAAAGCCAACCGCTCATGATGCAAGTGTCCATCAACCAATTTCTACCATACATACACCGATGCGCAAAAAAGATATCACAACACCCCGAGAGTTCACGCTACTGAAGCCTCAGATGTGATTTAAGGATGATATGATTGACGTGATCAATCAACTTCGCAGACAGACATCTCGACCCTGAGTTGACTTTTACTCCTCCTTACCCCGCACACATTCGGAGGCAACCTTACCCAACAGGTATATTGAGCACCCCGCAATTTCCAAAATACAACGGGAAAAAGGAAATGCTAGGAACATATTGCCGTGTTTGTAGAGTTAATGTCTCCGTGGCTTGATATGACGAAATGAATAACCACAACTTGTTGATGCGGAATTCAACAAGACTTTGACTTGATAAAGGCCTTTAGTTGGTACTACAATTTGGAGAAGGGGTCACCCATGATTGGGATGACTTAAAATTACAATTTTTCAAGAAATTTTTCTATGTGCGTAAACAGTAACCATTGTGGAGCTTATGCGGTTCAAGCGTAAACCGAATGAGGAGTTGTCGATTATGTTGACAAGTTCAGGCCCAGTACGTAAGTGCAGAACCGATTGAAGAAAAGAACTTAGTCAAGATTTGCAACAATGGTGCCTTGGATTCTTTCAAGCCCCACAACATCACCAAGGCTTCAGGATTCCTTCACGACCCTCTCATCTTTTGCACAAGACTTGGGAGGAATCGTGACATTGCCCACTAACCATGCGACGGCTTATATGGAAGGGCAAGAGGATAAAGAATCGTGGCTTTGGTGACTCTCACCAAAACCATAAGGGGCGCAAGCAAGGGAAACACGAGAAAAATTTTGGATGTAGCAAGAGAAAGCCCTGAGACAAATATGCAAGAAAGCCATCCGGAGGCTATCACATGTAGTGAGAAAGCATTCGGGGGTTTGTATGAACAATGGGTCAATATGGAGCGTGAAACCCCAAAGGCCTAGATTTGCGTGTGACGAAGAAATAAAGAGAAGACCAGACTTCGTGTATTCCACCAATACGCGGGACACTCAACGATGGATTGTTATAGCCTGTGGAGGATATTCCACAAAAAGCTGGCAAATGGGGAGACTGAAGACTTGGACTCTTGGAAGATCAAAGGGACCCTTTTGGTGACTTAAAGGCTTGGAGATTCCACCTAAAAAGCACCAAAGGGTTTGGACATTCTCTCAACTCAAGGACTCAAGAAGGCTCTTGAATCCCTCACCCCCCTAACACGGTTCCGGATTCTAGGGGTTCTGCCACACGTCGTTGGAGTAATCGCCCACCTGTCGTTCTCCCTTCTTCAATCAATCAATCAATTCCGTACTTTTCATGGATTTCTCTCCTCCTCAGCCAACACGAAACTCTAACCCTAGAAAGGTACGATTTCCTTGCCCACACAAACTAACTAAAAATTAAGGTAGGTACGTAGGTAGGTAGGTAGCAGGTTCATAGAAATGGATTAGTGTAGTAGGAAAAAGTTGTAGGTGTAAACGCAGTGCGTCATGGTCACCAAAAGAATTAGCAAAATAGGAGATTGAACTTGGAAAAGAAAGTAGTGTTCATGACAAGTCACCGCTAAAACCACAAAGGGAAGGAAACGTGCAACATCAAGTATTCACAACACAGCCCGTAAGTGGAGATGATGATGGAAGAAAAGGAGGAGTGTGATCCAGACCGCAGGTGACTGGCATCATGAACGAAGCCAAGTTCGTAAATTTTTTGATCGATAGGATTGGCCAAGAAGCAAGGATTGAGGCAACCGGGAATTATCAAGGTCAGCCAAACGAAGGAGACTTGCATGACCATAAGCAAAGGATTTATGAAGACGATGGAGGAAGAAAAAAAATAAGATATCTTTCTAAAGTCGATAGAGAGATAAGATACCCGCATAATGTGTAGTTGTATGTGATGTGAGAATCAACGGCATTGAGGTGCGGAGGGCATTTATCGACAATGGAGCGTCTCAGAATATTATGCCCTACACCGTTTCAAACCAGTTAGGCTCAGGAGAAGAAGATCAGAAGGAACAAATGAACATTACCGGATTCACCAATCAAAGCACGAGAACCCTAGGACACGCGTTAAGGTGGACATGGAAGTTGGGAAGATTCGAGGGCCTATAATGTTCCAATGTTGCACGAGGTGGATGCATCATATCATGTCTTCTTTGGGAAGGGTTTGGCAAAACGACTACGGGTGGTACCCTCGGTCTTTCATCAATGCCTTAAAGCTATTTGGAAAGGGAGAGAAGTGAAGGTACCAAAGAACTCTAATCCTTTGGACCGGAGGAGGCACACATTATCAAGCAACTTTCTTTGATGATGTCATTAGAGGGAGAGAACCAGATCAGAAGACCCGATTCCCTAAGACTAGCAAGAAGTGGGAGGAAGTGCGAGAAGATAAGTTCGTGCTGCAGTAAAAAGAAAAGAAGAAGACCTCGGACGCTGAGAATGTTCTAAAAACAAGAAGCCAAAGGAAGAAGGAAGAGAAGAAAGAAAAAAGGCCAAAGAGATCCTCAAGATGCCGTAAATATAATAAATGTCAAGCGGATGGCACAACTGAGGAGGGCGTAAGACAAAATGGGAGAGGGTTGTTAAACCCGACGGAAAGGTGGTGTTTCGATTGTGACGATGCAAGGGGGAAGAGCCCTTGAAGTGTGTGAACCCAACTACTCGGAGGTGTCCCCACTCCAAAGAATAATGAAGAAGAAGAAGTCAGACAATGTAAGGTAGAACCATCTCCGTAATGTTTCGAGGATAGGCCAAACCTCAAAGAAAATGAATTAGAGGAAGTTAATTTGGCAACAGAGGAAGGAACGCCAAGACCGACTTATGTCAACAAGGAGTTGGATGCTAAATGTAAGAGGAGAAGCTCGTATAATTATCATGAGAATATAGGGATGTCTTTGCTTGAATTACGACGAGATGCCCGAATCGACAAGGATCTTGTGGAGCACAATCAAAACATAAGTCCGGAATGAAGCCAAGAAAGCAAGCACCTCGCAACTATGCACCAAGTAGAAACTCAAATAAAGGAAGAAATCAAGAAGTTCTTTGGAAGTAGGGTTCATCAAGCCAATTCAACATCCAATATGGCTATCCAAAGATTGTCATGCTTGAGAAAGAAGTCAAATGGACATCTACGAATATGTGTGGATTTCAGAGATTTGAACAAGGCACGCCCAAAGGACATGTACCCATTACCCAACATGTACACTTTGGTAGATGCAACGGCTAATCATGAGATGATGTCATTCATGGACGAAGTTCAGGGTTACAATCGATAAAGATGTCCGTAGAAGATGCAGAGTCGACAACTTTTCATTCTCGGTTTGGGAATTTCTACTATGTAGTAATGCCATTCGGGTCAAGAATTTGGGCAACTTATCAAAGGGCAATGCACGCCATATATTTCATGACATGATTCATGATATAGTGGAAGACTACGTAGATGACATAGTAGTGAAATCCAAGAAGGCGATAACTCATGCGGAGGACTGAGAAAGTGTTCGAGCTGCGTCAAGGTATAATTTGAGGATGAATCCGAAGAAGTGCGCTTTGGGATGACAACCGGAAAATTCTTGGGCTTCTTGGTGCACAATAGAGGCTTAGAGGTGGACCCAAGCAAGGCGAAAAGCAATCACAGAGATGCCCCCACCAAAAACGCAGAAACAAATAAGAGCTTTCAGTGGAAAGTTTCATACATGAGAAGATTCATGCCAAAGATTAGCCAAAGTCACGTAACCTTTTGGCAAATTGCTAAAAGGAAAGGCACAATGGGACCGGGGGCAAGACCAACAACAAAGGCGCTTGAGAAGGTGAAAAGAATTTTGGCTTCAAAGACAAACAAACAATGGTAAGCCACAAAGAGGAATACCATTAGCTTATACATCACATCTACCAAGAAGTCCATAGGTGGATTGATCACGCAGAGGTGGACGGAGAAGAGAAACTCAGATATTACATTAGCCGGATAATCCGAGGACCGGAAACCGTGTATTCACAAGTGGAGAGGCATTGTCTAGCATCGGTATTCATCATGCTAAAAAATGCGGCATTATTTTTTAGCACACGAAATAAAGCTTGCAACAAAAAAACCCATCCAATCGGATACCTATTAACTAAGCCAAAGATTAGTAAGAAGACCTCGCCAGATGGATGATGATTCTTTCAGAGTACGACATCAAATGTGTAACAATCAAGGCGCGATCCGATGTCAAGCCTCGCGCACTACCCGCTCAATTTCCAAATGGAGAATATGAACCCCTTCCGAGGATCTTCCGGTGAAGAAGAAGTAGAATCAATCGAGTTGAAAAATGAGGACCCGTAATGGTGGAGTTTGGCTTTTGATGGATCATCCACGTAAAGTAAAGGCGGAGCAGGAGTGGTGTTGACCACTAAAGAAGGAAATGAAGTGGCCTTGTCATATACAAATTGGATTTCCTCACACAAACAATGAAGCGTAATATGAGGCGCTCATACTAGGATTGTTGGCACCAAGAATCGGGAGCCAAATATCTTAAAGTAAAGGGAGATTCAAACCTCATAGTCTGCAACAGATAAGAGGCCAATTTGGAGTGAAGGAACCTATCTTGGCGCCATATCGAATCAGTCGCACAAAAGGTGATGGAGGCTTTCAAGAAGGTGGTGATTGAATATGTGCAAGAGGATGAGAATAAACAACCTCGATGCACTAACAACAAAGAAGATCTCGAGTTTATGTCCAAGGTGAGAATTTGGATGTAAAGGTAATGAAGAGAACCTCCCAACCACAAAGCAAAATTTGTTCCCCAACGATATAATAGATGATCATGCGTCGACATCTCCAATCAATTGAAAAAACAAAGGAGGAACAATACCTACCGTAAAGTTACGTAAGTACAACATCATCAAAGGTGTCTTGATCACAAAGAAGCGGATGGTGTGTCACACACGATGCTTGTGGGAGGCGTGAAGCAATAGAGTCTTCGCAACAGTGTGCGTATGACGAGAATCGCGGATCGGCGTATATAGAAGCTTGTATCGTGAGGGTGCAGCCAAAGGGTATTATTGGTCCGAAATGAAGAAGCGAAGCGTATGCCATACAACGCCAATGTGTTTCATGCCAAGAATACCCTCGGGAGGATGAATGCGCCTTCATTAAAGATATAGTGGATCGGGCGAATCCCTTTATGTGGAGTTCTTGCAAAGCGGGACTCTTCCGAATCAAAAGAAGAGGACGCAATTATAATCAAGAGGAAGTCACAACGCTTCTTCTTACAAAATGGAGAATTGCTTGTAGAGGGATTCAATGGCAAGCCCTACAAAGTGTCCGGAACTAGGTGAAGCCAAAGATTTGGTTTACCAAATGCACAAGGATGAACACTATGGGGGAGCCAAGTTGTACAAACAACTTATCGATCATGGTTACTACCGCCAAAGATGGAGGGAGATAGTCTAGAATTTGTTAAAAAGTACCACATTTGTCAAATATATGGAAACTTGATCCATGCTCCCGCCGTGAATTTGCGAACCTTGGCAACACCATGACCCTTTCATACATGGGGAATGGATCTTATAGGTCCTGTTCACCCTAATTCCAAGGGTAACATATGGATTTTAACTCGCCACCGAGATATACACAAAGTGGGTGGAGGTAATACCCAAAAAGGCCACGGACCAAGAGTGGCCAATTTTATCAAGGAGCACATCATTTGCCGTTTCTGAATCCCGAAGATAATTTTATCGGATAATGGAACTCCCTTCATCAATATGGATGTCAAAAATCTGATGGAAAGATACAGGGTGAAACATTACAAGTCATCACCATATTACCCGAAAGGCAACGGACAAGCAGAGGCTACAAACAAAACCTTGATAAAAATTTTATCAAAAACCCTAGACGATCATCCAAGACATGGGCGTAATAATTACCAATAATAAGTTATGGGCATATCGAACTTCAAAAAGGAAGCCTACAAAAAGACCCCATATGTTTTGGTTTATGGTGAAGAAGTCGCTTTTTGCCACCGAAATAGAAATACCTTCTACTCGAATGAGACTTTCAAGCTTGGTCGAGGAAGAAAACCGACCAAAGATCCTCGAGGCCTTAGTTGACTTTCGAGATAAGGCTAAAGAAAAGCTTGAATCTGCATCACGAAAAGATCATGACGACAATACAATACCACAAAGAAGACCACGGCATTTTTTTGGTGGGGACCTGTACTCAAAACTAACTCAAGTCGCGAGGGGACCCCAACCACCAAATTTTACCCCAAATGGGAAGGCCCATATAGGATACGAGAGATCTCTAAAAGCGGGTATTACAAGATATCTCAGTGGGGATCGATGTCGCCTCTCGGCCCATTGAACTTGAAGTGGGTAAAGAAATATTACACATGAGAAGAAAGTATCACAAAAAGTTATACTTTCAACTTCAAAAGTAATCGAGGCACCGACTAAGTACATGTACTTGAAGTTACACTTTCAAACTTCAAAAGTGATCGAGGAACCCGATTAATGACCTTCGATACAGCTTACACTTTCAACTTCAAAAGTGACCGAGGCATCCGAAGTTTAAGCCCTCAACCCCGAAAAGTTACACTTTATCTTTAAAAGTGACAAACTTTATGCTTTATTCGACAAAAGCAAGAAAGTTACACTTTACCTCTAAAAGTGGCAATCGTTATGCTTTCTTCGACAAAAGCAAGATTTACTAATGAAACGTTATGCTTTTCGTTAAAAGCAATTTTATTATCAATAAATTTACAAACTTTCACTTATACTTGAATATTATTTTTAAATTTCTTAAGAAAAAAGAGTATAAAGTCAAGTTTTGGTTCAGAAAACTATATATACATGTTTTTGATAAAATTCATATTTACTTGTGGTTGTCTTGTAATATTAATTTGAATAACTTGAGATTCAATGATAAATATTGAATTTTAAGGAATCATTCAAATTAAAAGCAATCAACAAGGTTGAAGAAACTACATTTTGATAAATGAAACATGTGTAAATGAGTTTCTGAAACGGGAAATCGAAAAAAAAACTACTACAACAAGTTATGATCTAAAGGCCAAGACATATCAAACTGAAGAGGAGGCATAGCTAAAGCTTCCAAGTCAGCAATGGCCGCATCTCGAACCTTAAGATTTGCGAAATTTTCAACTCCTTAACTTGTTGGGTAGCATTTAAGTCCCGTCACCGGCACTCCACATCCTCGAAATTTAGCATTTAGATCCCGGTCGGTCCTCAAAATCTCGAGATCGGATCTTCATTTGTTCATGGCTTCATCAAGCTTCGTAAAATCGCACTAAAAAAGAATCATCTTCACACTTACGCAAAGAACCTCCGAACGTAGGTGAAACAAGATTAAAACTTGATTTGAGAAGATCCAAATTAACACGAAAAGGAGACATGTCAACACCCACGACTTTCAAGGTCATTCACATCATCACTAAACCTCTTCAAATCCTCTACCGCAAGGAATATAAAGACAGAGTGTGCAACCCAAGAACAAGGCTCAGCAAGTCGGGTTCAGGAAGAAGGTTTGGGTGGAAGTCGCGCTTAATAATCAATCGGTCCACAAGATATCTGCGGAAACCGAGCTAGAGACGCCCTCGATTTTCCCGACTAAGAGATGATATCCAAAACCCTCCACTAATAAGATCCCCACTTGGATTGAAGGAAGCTCTTCGCAGGCCACTTTAGACGCCACCATAGAATTTGACGAGACAAGAGATGGAGGATCGTAAAGATGTCAGATGGCCGATGATTCCTCAAGCCTCGCCACCGAGAGGATAACCAAGGTCACTATAAAGCGCGAGTGGGCGACATCCTGGATGGAGAACATCAAACAAAGCCGTGGCCTCAACAGTAAAGGCAAATCTTTCATCCTCTCACCAAAACAAAAATGTCAAAGCATAATATATTATAAAAAAAAAAAAAAAAAAAATACTCACAATATATCGAAAGAAAGATACTCACAATATAGCCAATGGAAAAGGAGTCGAGATGCCACTTTAGGACGGAATGTCCAAACCCCCGATCCCACCCAAAGTACTATCAATAATGCCCTCCTGATCGATCACTAACTCCTAGACTCTTCCGGGGAGGATGGACATCAAGAATAGTCTCGTAAGGATTCCCCGAGGAGGTAGGAGCCTTGTTAAGATCTTTAGGCCCATCATACGGAGAAGTCATAGAAGGATTAAAGAAATCGGTGTATCACCCACAAAGCAGACTTGGGCTTACATCGGATAAAGTGTCTTTAAGATCAAGGCTAACACAATCATTATGCTGAAGAAGACGACTCGACACCAATAAGGATAGGTTGAGAAGGCTCACGACCGCGTAAACCGCCGCAGCTACCTCTCATATGTGTAGTACTGTAAAATAAACCCAAGAGGAACATCATAATCCTCTTCATCGACCTCTGCAATCAAAATCAAGAAAATAAATACATAAGGAAACACGAAAGCAACTATACGAGGGATAAAAAAATGGAAATGTCACAAAAAAAAAAAATTATTTACCAAATTTCTACGTTGTTTCTCGACCGACCTCTACCGCCAAGATATACTAGAACCAAAGATCATCAAGAGGACGCTTGATGATGGCTTTAAGCCAAGCCTAATAATGGGACGACTAACCGGAACCACGATAGAAGTAATAGGAGGATCCACCTCGTAATCAAGAGAGGGTATATGCTTTCGCTTTAGAACGGGTGATTCTCATTTCCTCGCACCGCAGAGGATCCTCGGGGAGGAACCGAATGAGGTATCTGTGATAGAGATGCATGAGACGGCCCCGTGGTGGAAGACTCGGAGGTAGTAGGGACATGTGCCCAAGAATAGTTGGGTCACTTCGAGGATGAATGCCTACCGACCAGGATGAGAAGACTTAAGATCGAGCCTCACGCGCTCAATGAGCCGACTCATCGGTCGACCAACGCTCGAATCGGATAGTGGTCTTAGGAGAACATAGCAACTCGCCCATCGAGACGTCGAATAGAAACCGGTAGAGAACAAATCAAGTATCATCCCCCATCTTTTAAGATCGACCGCCAATAATTACGCTACGCCGGTAGATATATCGCCTAATCCGAGAATCATTCTTGCATGACAAAAGGAAGGGATTTATGAGGAGCATTTGAGGCCTTGAAATGCCCACGTAAAAGAGGAGAGGTAGAGACAAAGTCGAGAAGGCGCCTCTCATAAGTCTCCGACAAGTGTGGCCAAAAGGACGCCCCCCGGTCAAATCCAAACCGCCTCACGACCCCGTGAGGAGAATAAAGCACAAGTGCAAAACCATTATCTTCGACGGCAAGTAAGAAGCTCCGCACTCAAGGAAGACGAACCAAGACAACGAAGAACCACTCAATTCGCTGATATCCGAGTAGAGCGAAAGTGATGCCTATAAGTGGGGCGGACGACCGCCACCGTCTCAAACAATAATGTATGGACGAGTCAGAAAGCATGAAGAATCATCGATAAAATGTCAGAATCAATTAGATCGGTGATCAATCCAAATGAAATGTATGAGGGACAATGTCACAGAAATGAAGAAGGATCTCAATATCGCTTTTTCTTCTTAGAAAATGTGCAGAGTAGAATATCTCAAAAAGTGCTCAAGAGAAAGATTTAAAGAAAGGAGCAGGGAGTCAAGCAATTTACGCTATACCGAGTAAAGAAACAAAAAGATTAATAAGAAAAATTGCAAAGTAAAGATGCTTAATAAAAATACGAAAAAATGGATACCTCCCAATGATTCCTTCATACGAGAATAGTTTCGTCCCAAACGACGATACAATGTTCCTAAGAAGAGAGAGCGAGAGGAACATTTAGACCTCGAGATAAGATAAGCTAAACCAAACACGCGAGTCGAAGGACCATCTACAGGAGACCCGGAAAAATGAAGCGGATAACCACATAGCCAAATAAGCGACTAAGGGAAAAGGGCAAGGCTCTTCATGGAAAGTGAGGATGACTTGTTATAGTCGTAACTATTTTCGTGTCCTGCCCAGAATCCTCAAGAAGTAAGCGCACCCAAGATAACCAGAATTCTTTTCACGGTTAGAAGTCTCAAAGTTTGGGAGGAGCATGTCACCTCTCAAATCGTGAGATATAATTGGGAGCTCGCTTGAAGCTTCATTAAATAAGAAATGCACTCAACATCTCTAGAGACAAGCTAGATATGCTACAGAAGTCGATGCAACAAAGAGAAGGCTACAAGATATAATCTAGAATGAGTTCATACTCTAAAAAATATATATATATATATATATAAATAAAAAAAAAAAAAAAAATGATGAACGAAATAAAAAAAAAAATAAAATAAAAATAAAAGATTATCGGTAAATGGCATAAACGTCTCTCAGAGTTGGGTTGAACTCCCCAAGCAAAGGACAAATGTACATGTGGAAGAACACCAAATGAAATCAAGACTTTTAAGAGCATCTTGGTCCTGCTTGATACGAAGATCCTCGCATAATTGAATGCAACGCAAAATGTCTACCCTCTTCAAAGATATCCACATAATCGAATTTATGAGAACCTCGCTTATCCAATGTTGCCACCCTCAAGACAATTGGATGAGTCGATATGAAATGAATGGGATCTGTAGGGTATTCTGCTTTTTCTATACACATACGAGGAATGCGAAGCGTAACAGGAAAGTCAGTTGCCTAAACTTGTGCAAGCCGTAAAGATATAGAAATAAGCCTCGCTTTCTCGTGAGGAGGAAAGGTTATACGATCATAATTTTTCACTTGCTCCCGAAAACGCCGAAGACCCATAAAAGGGAGCCTTTCCCCAATCGGCGATGAAAGGAACCTCCTTAGTAGTTTTCGTCCATGGAACGCTCACCGAGTTGGCTCGCAACAAGAAAATATAACATGAGAATTCTAGAAACAAGGAAAGAAAGTGAATGAGCATTTGAAATTAAGTGCTTACCATAACAAGAGAGAGGGTATGAAACTTAAATAAGAAGATTGGATTTGGGAAAGGAAGATCACGGACACCTTGGATTCGGAAAGGAAGATCACGAACACCTGAAAGAAGAAAAAGAGCACAAGCATTAGGAGCCATTCAAATAAAAAGGGTAAAAGAAGAACGGGGAAATGTGAAAAAGGAGGCCATTAGGTTTGCCCCTAAGGGTCAACCGTAGGATTTAGCCACCCAAGGAGCTCTCCCTCTTACATTTAACTTTTCCTTACTCGTCAAATCAACTGATTGGAATGAATGCTACTTCACCTAACATCCAAACTAAGATCCTTGTTAAGGTGAAATGGCTCTAATAAATTCTTCCTCCTTGCGATGTCAGTCCTTTCTTTCAAAATATCCGAGCCAATGACCTTGTTAAGGTGAAATGGCTCTCTAATAAATTCTTCCTCCTCATGGGTTGTCCTTTCTTTCAAATATCCGAGCCAAGGACCTTGTTAAGGGAAATGGCTCTAATAAATTCCTCCTCCTTGCGGTGTTCCTTTCTTCCGTAATATCCGAGCCAATGACCTTGTTAAGGTGAAATGGCTCTAATAGATCCTTCTCCTTGCGGTGTTCCTTTCTTCCAAAATATCCAAGCCAATGACCTTGTTAAGGTGAAATGGCTCGGAATAGATCCTTCTCCTTGCGGTGTTCCTTTTTCCGTAATATCCGAGCCAATGACCTTGTTAAGGTGAAATGGCTCAAATAGATCCTTCCTCCTTGCGGTGTTCCTTTCTTTCGGTAATATCCGAGCCAATGACCTTGTTAAGGTGAAATGGCTCCTAATAAATCCTTCCTCCTTGCAAGTGTTGCCCTTTTTGAGAATATCCGAGCCAAGATCCTTGTTAAGGTGAAATGGCCCTAAAAATAAATACTACAATCACCGAAAAAGAGAAATCGATGAAACAATCAAAAATAATAATAAAATATTAAACAAATAAAAAACCAACATTATCCATTAATATTATTTGAGTTTATCAAATTAAACTACTAGAGTTGGATTTCGTAAAAGCTTATCATGAAAGTCTTAAAACTACAATTAGACTTTGTTTGAACAAACATTACAAAATCCCATAAATTCTAAAATACCTTTCATAAAAATTAAGGTCATGCATGAACGTATATTCCACCGTGAACAAACATGCATGAACATATATATCTTTCTTGAATAACTTAATTGTTATTCACGTGAAAAGGTGTAAGAAAATATATATATAAAAAAAATATAAAAAAAAAAATTGTAAGAAAAACAAAATCAATATAACAGTATTGAAAAAGTTCGAAAAACAACATCACTCAATCAATTCGAAAAAAAAAAAAAGCCAGAGAAAAGATGTATTGCTTTTCGTGGGTAATGAAGGTAAAGAAACAGTATTGCTTTTCAATCAATTCGAAAAGAAAAAAAATCAAATCGGAAAAGTTCGTGAATCTGAAAAACTGTCCTATTGCAATTCTATATATATGTAGAATAAAAACATAGATGCTACATAAATGGATAAATTAAAAACATGTATAGCTTTATGCAAAATATATATATATATATATATATATATATATATATATATATATATATATAGGAGGCCACATGTTCTATGATGCTACTCAATCACATGTAAGGATTGTATAGATAAGTTTTTCTTTTGTCGAGAAAAAAAATGTTAAGAAAGATATGTCTTTTCTCTTCTTTCAACCCATGTAGGAGCGTACATCATCATATGTTGAAAAAAAAATATCAAAAGCGTAGTGCGAAAGGTTATCATCATCATTCATCAAGATTAGTATAGTGATTATATATATATTATAACACGAAAAGCTTTCATCAAGAGTTCAAGATTAGCATAGTGATTATATATATATATATATATATATATATATATATATATATATATATATACTACATACATTACCTCGTACTTTTACACCAAACACAATTCCACGCGAGGCTCTAGCGTTAAGATGATATAATATATATTACAAATAATATGAGTCTTACCTTTTGATTATTATTTAATAATAATCAACGGCTTTTAATCATGTGCTACCACTATTACTCTACAATCGCTTCTTTTTCCCTTTAATTTTTTTTTCCGCCTTCTTTCTCTAAAATACATGTCCAAAGAAAATCAATCGCTAATTTGCTATACTTGTCTAAAGGAATCAATTCCCGCTAATCCCCATAAATGACTACGCCAGTATCACCAATTAAGGGAAAAGATCTTGCGCTTAAAAAAATAATAATAATATTATTATTATTTTATCAAATTAAATTATTCTTATTTAAAAAAATATTTCGATTTTCAAAAAATATTTTCAGTAAAATAATTTCTTCCTAATTTTATTTTATAAGTATATAAATAAAATAATTTGATTTTGTTTCCAAAATAATAGGAATGATTTGATTTTCTATAAAGAAGGATTTGATCTTTATTACAAATCAAAATAAGATTTGATTTTATTTGACAAATATATAATTTATTTTGATTTAGTTTCAATATATGTATATATATACATATAAAAATTAATTAGGGAAACAAATATTATGCAAGGTTTGGAAAGATTTGATAGAGGATTTCCAAAGATATATCGGGAGAGCTCCCATAAAGTTACGCCTCCTATGATTTTCTGCTTTTCGTGACTTGCAAGATCGAGCATTTTTCGTAAAATCAAGCAGATTCACAGAGTTAAAGTATTTTGCACGATCGTCACTCCAAGGACGCGACTCTCTGCCAGGGGCAAATGTGGGCCCAAGTGCAAATTAGGGTTCAATTGACCTAATCAATTAAATGCACAAATTAAGGTTCAGACATGATTAAATGGAAAGACTAAGAACCGAAAAAAGAAAGCAAGATCTCGAGAGAATCTTTCACGTGTCCCGAGGCGTAAGACGCGAGGTGACTCATTTTGGGAATCGATTGAGGATTGGATTTGTGGGCTAGAAGGGCGTGACGATCTGGGCATTACTTTGATGACTAAGGGTAAATTTGAATTTCTCCGGGACATGTGCTATCACATGACCACTCTCCAAAAACCCTATAAATATCTCTTCCACTCCATCGGGAAGGGGACTTCTCGGAGATCAAGACTTGGACTCTTGGAAGATCAAAGGACCCTTTTGGTGACTTAAAGGCTTGGAGATTCCACCTAAAAGCACCAAAGGGTTTGGACATTCTCTCAACTTGAAGGACTCAAGAAGGCTCTTGGAATCTCTCATTACCCTAACACGGCCCTTGGATTCTGCGGGTTCGCTTAATCGTCGTTAGAGAATCGCCAATTCGCCGTTTCTCCCTCTTCAATCAATCAATCAATTTCAGATTTTTCGTGGATTTCTCCTCCTCATCCAACACGAAAACCCTAACCCCAAAGAAAGACGATTTTCATTTCACAAAACTAACTAAAAATTAAGGTAGGTACGTAGGTAGGTAGGTAGCAGGTTCATAGAAATGGATTAGTGTAGTAGGAAAAAAGTTGTAGGTGTAAACGTGGTGCGTGCGGGGCGGCCGAAAGAATTAAGAGGCCGGATATATGGATGGATGGATTATCATTAATTCATCAACAATAAGTATAGTAGTAGTACTCCATATTGCATTCGATCGAGTTGGGTGGGTCAAAGAGGAGAGGAGGCCGAGGCCGAGGCCGGGCCGGGCCCGGGGAGCTACCTACGTAGCTTCCTGCATGTTCAAATGTTTCTGTACGGATGCATTGAATTCCACTTTTTCTCTCGTTTATTTTTGTTCAAAATTTTCAAGTCCTCCATCTCTCAATATATTTGTGTGCGTTGGCACTTCTCACTGCACCCTTCTGCCAAACTACTACTTCAATTTCCCTCGATTTGTCTCTACTTAAGAAAAATATTTATTTATTATAAAAGCTAGCTACCAAGCTAGGAACAAGGAATATTAATTAAGTTATAAAATAAATAACTAAGGATGAATAGAGTAATTGATATTAATTCATCCCCTTCTTCCTCGAGAAAACCTGATCGAAAGACGGTAGAAAGGAATAGAAGGATTGAGATGAAAGATCTGTGCTCCAAGCTTACTTATCTTGTCCCTCCCCACCACTTCGTACCCTCCAAGGTATATATGCATGTGTATATCTTCATCTCCATATATATATATATATATACACACACACACACACCTCTCTCTCTCACACACACATTAGCTAGCTGCTTTATGTTTACTAGCTTGATTAATGTTTATTTTTTGTGATATGAGGTCTTACTATTATCCAACTCCAATTTGCTCTCAGTTAATTGCATTTACTTAGTTATTAATTTACATCTTCCATATATATGATCACTTAGTAGTTACTAGTATATATATATATATATATATATATATATATATATATATATATATATATTGTCTCTATTCATGCAAAAGAACACATGCACACATCAATTAAGACATTGGGAATTATGACACTAGCCAAACTATACACTTCATAAGAACACAAACAAACATAGTAGGCAAAAGCATAATTAATTCTCAAACACCATTTTGCTGCTTTTGGACTCGATGCCATAATTGAAATCAAACTCTCTAACAATTAGCCAGGTCAAGTTATTGCAATGTCTTGATCTATGGATTGACACAATTCAGACTCAATGAGTAAACATATCGACACAGGCCTATTACTAATTTTCTAGCTATAGTCCAAATTCCTTTAAATTTTGGTAACTCTCTTGACATTTAGCTAGGGTTTCTAGCTTTTGAGTGTGAGTATATATATATATATATATATATATATATATATATATATATATTAATTTGTGTGTGTTTGTTCAACATTTCCTTGATTCAGCTTGTAATTCGTCTAGATACTCCGTCATACATTTATTTCTTATGTATTTGGAATTGAAATTTATTTGAGTTTGTACTTTTTACAATGTATAAACAAGGTATGCAGTTGTATAAAAGAACTGAATTAAGTCGACTCTCACAAAAAAAGAGAGTCCTCATGCATTTTGAAGTTTGAGGTACGTAACTAACCAATTGTATTTGTATATACTTGCCGTTTATTTAAAATTTTCTGAATATATACAACAGGAGTTGCTATCCCAACAAGATCAGCTGGATCAGGTAGCCACCTATATTAAGGGATTAAAAGAGCGAATAGACGAATTAAAGGTGAAGAAGGAAATAACTTTAATGAGCTTGAATGGAAATAGCTGCAATAATATGTGGGAGGAGGGATCATTAAGAATAGTACCGATAGTTGAAGTAAAAGAGTTGGGTTCAAGTTTAGAAGTTGTTTTGATTAGTGGATTGAAAAAAACCTTCACGCTAAATCAAGTGATTCGTGTTCTTCATGAAGAAGGAGCTCAAGTGACGAGCGCCAGCATTTCTACGGTTGGCAACAGGGTTTTCCACACACTCCATGCACAGGCACGTACAGTATACATGCATTTTCTTGAATCTTAATTAATTAATATGAAATTTGATAGTGATATTGTTTTTGCAGGTGAAAATTACTCGAGTTGGTGTAGATACTTCAAGTATTTCTCAGAGATTACAAGAGTTGATGCAATCAACTTCTTTTTAATTTGTCAAGATAGACAGAATATTATTGTTAATGTCACCGTGAGGAGGAGAATCGGAGCTCGACTAAATTAATAAGGGTCATAAATCAAATTAGTGCTTCGCTACGAAGTGAAGAAGCTAGCTAGGATGTTAGCTAGATACTTCCTCCGTTCTTTAATATAAGTCGTTTTAGAGAAATTTTTGTTCTTTAATATAAGTCGTTTGAGAATTTGATAGCGTTAATTAACTATTTCCAATATTTACAAGTATTAAATGTAACTTTGGTTCTCACTATTTTTTATCCAATAAATAACAATCTCTTCCTTCCGTCTGAGAATGATATAGGCAATTGATATTATAGTTAATCTTATCTGATCATTACCTTATCTTGTCTTGTGTGCCTAAAACAACTTATATTAAGGAGCGAAGGGAGTATTATATATATGTGGATAAATCAGGTTGTAAATAAGGGATAAGGATCAGGTTCTTGATCGATATATATATATATATATATATATATATATATATATATATATATATATATATATATATTGTATGCATGGTGATCTACTATTATATACTTACAAACTTGGTTCAACTATTTCCTTATTAAATAGTGTCTTAATTACTAAATTAGTTTCTAATTAACTAAATTAGAATTTGGAATCTCAACATATCATGCCCTTCGATAGTAAAGCTTAATTGTTTTAATATTAGCCATGAATTAATAGTCTTGTTAATTGTTGTAACTTGTGGCTCATAGCAAAGTATTGAAAGTTCTTGAAAAAAGTTCGGTGCAGAGTGAAGCGGATCGGAGTGAAGTAAGGGAAGCGAAGCGACCCTATGTATTGCGATAATTAATAAAACACATCTCCGTTTTAATGGACATACTCAAATTGGGGATCAGGATCTTCTCCATTTTAAAATTTAGATTTAAAATCCTTAGATCGTATGCTTAAAAGTTATCACCTTATTTAAAAATCACTAACTTAATTCTAGTACTAGTTTAACTTCGTTAATACAACAAACATTAACTATTTTTTTATTTTTTGTAGTTACCAACGTTAGATCAGTCACATAAAAAAAATGTAAACGTTAATTTTTTTTATTTAGTTACCAACGTACGTTAACTCTAATGTTAATTTATGTAAAAATAAAAAATACTAAAAAAATATTAAAAAAAACAAAAACTAAAAAAAATAATAACTACGGATATATAGACTTTATTTTCTTTTATTTTATAATATTTTTTATTTTTATTATTATATATTTTTACAGATTAACATCGACAAGGACCTTGACTATATACGACTGTAATGATTTGATCTTTCTATAAAGTTATTATTTTTTAGTTTTTTTTATATATTTTTTTAGTTTTTTAGTTTTTATTTTTTTAGTATTTTTTTTCTTTTATTTTTTTACAGAATTTTAAAAAATTATAACTCTATTAAATTTTTAAAGGTTATTTTACCTAGTATGTCATTAACTAAAAATTATAACTCTGTTTTTATTTATTTTATTTTATTTTATTTTTATTTTTTTAGTATATTTTATTTTTACATAAGTTAACGTAACGTTAGAGTTAACGTTGGTAATTAAAAAAAATAAAAAAATAAAAAAATAAAAAATAACGTTTAAATTTTTTTATGTAACTCTAACATTGGTAACTACAAAAAAAAGAAGAAAAAAAGAGTTAAAGTTTGTTGTATTAACCAAGTGAAACTAGTGCTAGTTAAGTTAGTGGTTTTTAAATGAGGTGACAATTTCTAAACTTAGATCTAAGTATTTTTAAATATAGACCTTCAAATGAAAACTGCATTTCATAATAAAAATTGAGAAACCACATAAGTCTGTGTGTTAGATTTTTTACTTTCGTGTGTGATTCAATCCTTACATTAACTAATCAAGTGTCCTAACTAAATAAAAATTAATTTATTAAAATAATATTAGCAGTAAATCCAGTTGAGTAATAATTAATAGTGGATTGGTTTCTAAAATTGTGTCATTAAAATTCATTAAATCTTGAATTCTACAATATTCCAGTCAGATTAAAATGTAAAGTAAATTCCTTATTTAGATTATCAATGATAAACCCTAGGGAAAATTTTATTACTTAACTAAATAATAACTTAATAATATAATAATTAACTTCACAAACTCTTAGAGGAATAAGCCTACATTTATAATTCACTGTTTACGTACCTTTATTCTTTAATAATTCAATACTTATCTTCTCAAATTGTAACAGAATATATCTACATTACATTTAACCACTTTTTAATTTCTTCTTCTTTTTTTTTTGTATTTTATTTTATTTTAATATTTAGGTTTTTTGAGCTTTGTACGTAGCTTTCTGTTATGTTCCATAACACACCATATTAAGTGAATATTATATTATTAATAAAGTGAAATAATATTGAATTTAAGAAGTCTGATGAAGTTGGTGATCGAAATTATAGTACTTGAAATACAGCGGAAGTAAAAGCCGAGAAAATTCTGGTGGATTCCACAACACAAAATTGTTCTCGTAGAGCTCCAAGTCATCAGAAATGGCGTCGTTGTCTCTGTCTCAGCAACTCCGTTCACATTCATCTCCAATCTGCTATCATCAATTTCAATTGGTAGTCATAGCTAATTTCCCCCATTCTTTCTTACTTCTTTCGATCTAATTTTTATCATTCTTATTTTTTGATATGATTCTCTCACACGTCTTGACCATAAAAATCAGTGCATGTATAATTATATATACAAGTTAATTGGAGAGAAAAATGAGTTTTTTGGGATAAGAAGATTATGAAACTCTTCGATTTTTTAATCCAAATATTAGAGAGTATGATTTGTTATGAAGGAGCAACATTTTGATTTCTCAATCCAAATTTGACGGTAGGACTATTTTTAACATATTTAACGTAATCGAACTTTTGATTATTGTCAAATTAATTTATTTTTATCGTTAACTCAACAGTAACTCACTCGATAAAACTCCGCCAAATTATTTTTTTTACTCATTTAACTCATTTGGTTAATGGACCTATCACTTATTATAGATAGGTACTGATTTGTAAAGGATCTACTCCCTCCATTCCTAATAATATGTTGTTATAGAGCTATTTTTTTATTCCCCTTTATTTAACATTTTTTTATTTCTAAAATAACATATATTAAGAGAAGGGGGGAATATACAAGAGTGCTATTGGTATTTTGGACTAATTGTAACCATGCCATTAGTTAGAGCATTAATTAGATTTCTTAATTTATGAAATTATCTTAAAACGACATATAATTAAGAACGGAGGGAGTATAAAGTAACTTTATAAAAACTTCATACAACATAGGTTAATAGTTATTTTGTAAAGAATTGACCTTGTGGGTTATTTATAACTTAGTATTTTCAATTCATTTGTAATTTAAATAAATGTATAAATGAACCGAGTCGAGTATTGAGTTGTTAAGATTTGATTTGTAAAATTTATTGCTTATAAAGTAAGGCTTGGTTGAGATTCGTTTAACTACTGAGTCGAGTACGATCTCGAATCGAGTTCGAGTAATTTGAACTTTTCAAACGAATATGATCTTGAATATCAAAAAAAATTATAATTTGAAGAAGTTTGAGTAATTTATCGTACTTTAAAAATTACTCATATTTGAATTATTTATATTTCGAGTCGAGTTCGAATTAAACTTTTAGTCGAGCGAGTACGAATTGAGTCAGAACTATTTACTCATTTTATAGCCTTAAATTTAAATATAATAAAGTCCAAAAATCTATTTCTTTCATTCTGAATGGGGTTAAATGGAATCCATATCATTATTTTTTGCTATCTCCGTATCCAATCGAGACATTATCAAATTATCCGTTTTTACTATATTTGTTTTCTAATTCGGCATGTAATTTAGCCTATTTGTCTTTTGTCAATTTTGTTTCCTCGGAATATGAAAGTTTCTATAGAACATATTTATTGTAATCTTTATGATATTTCTTCATATTTTTTTTTTTGAAACAATGATATTTCTTCATTAATAAAACTTTATAGTGTTAAAAGTTATTATTGGGCTTGACATTTACAGGCGCATATGAAAAGTTTGGTCTAAAATGGAGAGATTAATCTAACTGTAATTGAGAAACTCCACATTATATAAGAAAAGAGAAATTATTTGAAAATTAAAAACATCAACAACAAAAATGTCAAAGTTTTCCTATGCGAAAATCAGTGGTTCTATTTTTCCAGTCTAATATTAGCTGAAATTAGACCTGACAATATAATTAGGATAAATCAATTTTTGGTACCTGTACTGAGACACGATTTATAATTTGGTACCCGAAATGAAAAAAATTACAAACTGGTGATTGTACTCGAAAAATATTACACTCCGTTAAACATTAAGGACACAACTTACAATTTAGTGCATGCGAAGTGAAAAAATTACAAACCCATGATTGTCTTTCGAAAAATGTTGAAATCTGGTGCTTGTACTTTCCAATTTTTAAATAATCGTTAAAATTAATCAAACTGGAGAGACAAACATACAAAGAGAGAAGCGAAGTCGACGCGAAGAAGATCATCGATTTTTTTTTTTCCATCTTTCCTTGCCTCCCACATTCGCACCATTGCTCCACAGTGGCAACGACTTGGAAACTCTGGTGTAATTCATTCATTTTTATTGCATGAACTACAATCTTCTTCCCCGATTTCATTTACGATTCCACTCCAAGACGAACTCATCCTTTCAATTAAACACTGAAAACCCTTTAATAAATATATGGGAACCAGTAATCAATGGAGAATCGAGACAAGAAGAATGAGAGAAGAAAAGAACCCTAATTTTCAAACAGAATAAAGATGAAACCCTACTGTTTAACGGAGTGTAACATTTTTCAAGTACAATCACCAGTTTGTAATTTTTTCACTTCGGATACCAAATTATAAGTCGTGTCCCTAATGTTAAACGGAGTGTAACATTTTTCGAGTACAATCACCAGTTTGTAACTTTTTTCACTTCGGGTACCAAATTGTAAGTCGTGTCCCAGTACAGGTACCAAAAGTTTATTTATCCCCAATATAATTAGTTAATTGTTGGGTCAAACCATATTAACTGGAACCAAATGGATTGGTTAACCATTTTTATTATTTCAGGTTAGTTAAAGTTTGGACCCATATTTTTTTAAAATAAATATAATTATGAATCGGTTAACCATTTTTTAACCTATATTCTATTTTGATCCAAATCGAAAAGTTCTTTTTTCAACTTTTTTTCAGGTCGGTGGCATTCCTTCCGGTAAAAAAAATATCCTCTGTTTTTCAATTCAAATTGGAATTGAAAAAGTACCCATCACATGTTTCCTTTTCAGTTTTCTCACACTTTTAGCGACAACAAATAATATAATAATAAATAAATAAAATAGTTTGATAATAAATTTATATAAATATACTTGTAAAAGCAATTATCTCTAATTAATTATCAAAAATACTTTACGACAATATAATTTCAATTATATGTTTGGACTATTTAAATTGAAATAGTAATTCTTTTAATTAAAATAACAAATAATTAAAAAAAGAGTTAGTTGTAGCAAATTATATTTAGAAGTACTTAAATTTAGAATATTTACATATGATGTTTTTTTTGTTATTATAAGATATTTTTTATTATTATTATAAGATATTTTCTTATTTATAGTTGTTGGACTTGATACCATGAAAAGTAGGGTGGATTAAGAAAATTACACAATTTGGGTGAACAATTATATTATTTAAAGCATGTATACTATATTTGATCTTGTTATTTTGGTTTAAAGTCTTTTTCCATCTCTATCTCTTCAAGGAGATTCAACACCAGGTTACTGGTTATGGAGACCTGATTGATGTTATTTCATAATTTAGAAGTCACTTTTGCACATTTCAGTGTAGAGATGACTATGAAAGGAGTTGGCTTAGCCACTTTTGTATTCTAGTTACAAAAGAATTATACTAGTATTCTAGTTATAAAAGAATTATAAATATGTTTCAATATTTAAACGACATTCATAGAATTATACTATGCTGTATTTTGAATTCCAACCTTTTTATTAGCAGGTTAATAATAATTTTAAAAAATTATTTAAATATGAAAGGTGTGACGCCCCCAAAATAGGTATACACAACACCCATTCTGAGTCGCCAAATACATGGTACAAGAAGCAAACTACAACTTCAATAATACAAATGTCGTGTGAAATACGATGATATATCTTAATGAGTTTAAATATAATATTGTCTTCTGAGCAATATCCACATAAATAAATCTCCATCATAATTATTGATACATTATTTTACAAAAATGGTGAGGACTACTAAACAACTCTCTCTAGAACCTTCATTCCATACCCACTAAGTACTTTTTACATTCTCGCCTCCGAGAAGAAAAATGGAACAACAAGGAAAAGGGTGAGCTCAACTAGCCCGATAAAGAATGTTATGACTAAGATAATATAGAACAAATTATCGTTAGTCTTCAACAGGAAAAATTTAATAGAATACAATAGACAAACAAGTTTCGGATCAATATTCGCAGTGAAATAATAATTCATAGAAGAGTTACGTAGAAATGAAATCTACTATAATCTATGAATTTAACGATCCATCATCAATATTTTATCCTGTAACATCAATCAATATTCATCTCAAATCAAATATTCATCTTTGCACTACTGGCCAAAGATATTCATCAATCGGTCATGTTTATCTCAACACATGTTCATCTTTGCATTCTACTACGAAATATTCTTGATATTCTTTAAAATCATTCATCTTTTGCTTCTACTGGGCCAAAGATATTCTTAAGAAATCATTCATCTTTGCTTTCTGGGCCAGAGATATTCCATAATATCATCATTTAAGGCGGGATGATAAAAAATATTTTTAAAGAAACGAATCCAAATGAAACAAAATGACAAGGATTAAGGATTAGTACTTTGTTTTATCCGTGTTCAAAAATACCTCAAAAATAATCGTAGTGGTGTAAAATTCAAGAATGATCAAAACATGGATCTGATCAAAGCTAGTATCCGAATAGATATTTTAGACGAAAAGAAAAATTTTTATTTTTCTAAATTGAATAGTCTTAGATATCGTGAATAGTCTTTATATCGTGAATAATAACTCAGACACACAAAAGATAGAAATTCCACAAAAACATCTTCACGCTTCATGAATAGTACTGCGTGAATAGTAACTTCGTGAATAGTAACTCATGAATAGTAACTCATGAATAATAGTAACTTCGTGAATAGTAACTCATGAATAATAACCCCAACATGAAAAAGTTCCAAATTTGATAAAAAGTTCCAACCAATATTTCAAAGATAATGATATTGAAGAAATAATATCATTTGAGAAAAAAATAACATCCCTTACCTCAAAGAATCGATTTGAGGAAGGAAAGGTCGGAAGTGATCTTTGAATGAAACTTATCTTGACAAAGAACTCTCAAAGTATCTAAATACTCACAAAATCGCTCTCAATAATATAGAGAGAAAGAGAAAACTTTGTTTACGGTGTGATTTTCAATTCTAACTTAGCCTCTATTTATAGGAAAATGTTAAGCCGCAAGCAGCGACTTAACACTCGTGCACTTTGATGGCTTTACTCGCTACTTATTCCCACCCACCACATTTGAAATAAAATTCAGCACATTTCTTCACCAACCACAAGTGGGGCCCACCAATTCTAGAATTTTCCACCAAAATCATTTATAACCTAATTTACGAATCACCACCTCTTAAAATTCATAATAAATTATCGCTCATCTTTAACGGTTCAAAATTTGTAGACATATACTCAACTTATGTATGTATAACATATCCAAAAATTACAACGATCCAACGGTCGGATTAAATATTATAACTCACACAATAAAGTCGTAATAACACCGATTTGATCTTTTAATACCTCCAATCCGATAAAATACAAATAAAACATCTCAAAGATTAATTCCTTCATTAATAACCACATAAATAAATCCATCATTTATATTCATATAAAATAAATATTTCCTTATCATATGAATCAATAATTAATTATTCACAAATAATATTACGAGAATCACATTTATGACAACCAGTGCATTGTTCCCGGAAGAGGGCTTTCGATAAGGATCTCTCTCTTCTTTGGCGCAATTAGGTGACCAAACCTCTCCTTAGAGCGAACTTTCTAGACATTGCTAATAATGTTATCTAATAATATTATTCAAATAATATGAATTATTGATCGATAATGGGAAATACTTGTGCGATGACAATTATTGAAACAATAATAATATAAAATACCAATGCAAATTATTGAATCAATAAAATAAAATATTGAGCGATAATTCTTGTAACAATTATTGAGTAATGCCTTCTTACGTAAGAATCAATAATTGATGCAATACTGATCAAATGTGTCTTTTGTTCAACAACGCGTATTAGTGTGTTTTAACCACCGTATTCCAACGATCTTAATTGAGTAACAACTACTGGCTGTTATTTATAACCACCCAAACTTTGTCGTTTCCTCATCCAATCTCTTTCAGTTATGGGGCCCATACATGGTTGCTGCTTGTAGTCGATTTAATATTCCCAAAGATCTGAATATTCCATGACCAAACGAATATTCCCAACAAAAATGAATATTTTATAACCAACTTGCTTATTTTGAAATATTTGCGTATTTAACCCTTAACTATCCACATTAATCAAATCAACCCTTACTATTTCAAAATAATAAATAAAGGAAATTCCTTTTTATTTAAAAATTTTGAGGTCTTACAACCTCCCTCCTTATGAAATTTAAATCCTCGAAATTGGCCTTGTCTATACCTACAGTGTTTGAAAATGTGAGGATACCTCGCTTTCATTTCCGTTTCCAATTCCCGTCATTTCCTCTATAGCATGATTCCTCCACAAAACTTTAACTTGTGGTATGACCTTGTTGCGTGGGACATGCTCCTTCCTATCCAAAATCTTGGCAGTACCTCCTCATACGTTAAGTCTTGACTATCTCTCGTCCGGTTCTAACTCTATAACGTGGTTCGGGTCTTTCACATATTTACTGAAGTGCGATATATGAAACACATTATGAACACGAGACATACTTTGGAGAATGTAACGCAAGTCTATAGGCTACATTTCTACTTTCGGTCAAGAATTTGAAATGGACCAATAAATCGTGGATTGAGCTTTCCTCTCTTCCCAAATCTTGTAACTCCCTTCCATGGAGCAACTTCATGACAATACATGATCCCCTACACTAAATTCCACATCCTTTCGATGAAGATCCGCATAACTCTTTTGTCGATCTTGTCTTGTTTGTATCGTTGTCGAATCATTTGGATCTTTTCGGTGATCATACGTCTTAACTTTCGGGTCCCAACAATGTTCTTCACCCACCTCATCCCAACATATTGGAGAACGACATTTTAGTCCATATAATGCTTGAATGGAGTCACACCTTTATACTTGCGATAAGCTTGTTGTTGTAGGAGAATTCCACCAATGGTAAATACTTATCCCAACCGCCCTTGAAGTCTGGACCACGAGTCTTAATATATCTTCAAGAGTTTGAATAGTCCTCTCTGATTGTCTCAAATCCGTTTGGGGATGGTATCTTAGAACTAAATCGCAAATCCGTGCCCATAGCTTTTTGCAAGCTAACCCAAAATCTTGAAGTGAATCTTGGGTCACGATCCAAACTATGGATACTGAGCATGCCATGCAACCTCACAATCTCATTCACGTACATACTAGCAAGGCGTTCAAGGAATAAGTCTCCGTGTCGGCAAAAAATGAGCGATTTGGTTAATCTATCAACAATAACCCAAATAATAGCATTGATGCCTTGAGAAACCGTAGGAAGACCCGTAACGAAATCCATGGTAATGTGTTCCCACTTCCATTCCACGAATCTCAAGTGGTTGCAACGGACCCTTAGGTACTAGATGCTCCGCCTTTACACGTTAACAAGTTAAACACATCGAGATAAACTTTGCAATCTCTCTCTTCATATTGTTCCACCAAAATGTATGTGAAGATCACGATACATTTTAAGTACTTCCGTGATGGATTGCAAATGGTGTATTGTGTGCCTCCATCATAATCTTGTACTTCAAATCGTAGTCGTTAGGAACACAAAGTCTAGAGTGGACTCAAGTATTCCTTCTTCATCAATTCTCGCTTAGGAATAGCTCCTTCTTGTACTTTCTTCTTCATACGCATCGATCACCGGGTTGGGTGGCTTGAAGCGACTTTAACTTTATCGATTAAAGTCGATTATACTCAGTATATCATCACGTGGGTACCTAGAGTTTTCATCTCCATCTCTATTATTTGTAAATTATCTGAAATTAGTCTTTGACAATATCGTACTCATCTTTATATCGATCTTCTACTCAACACATCGCCTACCACGTTCGCTTTTCCAAGATGGCATGGTCGAACATGTCTTTGAAATGAGTCTCCTCTTGAGTTCTTGAAGCTCTTCCCACATTCCTTGCTCCATTCAAATTTTTATCTCTCTACGAGTTAGCTACGTTAATGGAATAGCGATTCGAGAATATCCTTCAACGAATCTCAGATAATAACCAACTAAGCTTCTGAAAACTACGCATTTCGATTCTGACTTAGGTTGTTCTCAACTCTGTGACTCATATCCCAACCTTGGATAAGACGTCACAATGACACTATCGATTTCTATCGCACGAATATGACGTCCCTTACAGAGAGTGCGGCAGGTGAATTCCACAAAGGAAGTCACAAGATAAAGGCTCGGTACCAAATTCTATAGTTGAATTTTTAACTCACGAAGTTCAATAGGAGCCATTCGATATGAGATTTTAGAAATGAGTTTTTGTCTGGGGTTCAAAAGTCGATACAAAATTTAATATCGATCTTTGGGAGTAAGCGAAAATTCTTGAGAAATCGTCGGGAAAAATCAATAACAACAGAATATTATTCAAATCGGCGTGTCTTTATTCAAATCCATAACATGGACTAAGAAAACTTGACATCCGTAATAAGCGAATGACTTCATGGCTTGATATGAAAATGTGTGATTACAATGGTTTGATTGCTTGAATTGAATAACAGGTTGCTTAGGAATATGAAAACTAACAACCTTACGAAAGTAATCAATTTCGGCGTGATGAGTAGTTAACCTTAAAATCACATCAAAAGCAAATATCTCTATGTAAAATAAGGTTAACGGTAATGTGATAGTGCTGAACTTGAATCAAGCAAGATTTCTAAACAACGGATGTAATGAAAGTTTCTCTAACGAGTCTCCATAAATAGGTCAAAGTCTAATTTCTCCGCGATGAAGTTCAAACGCGTTGAGCGTAAAAAAGAGATAAAAGAATGGGTAGAACAGATATCTAGTAAGGTATAAACTTATGAAAATTTATAATTAACTAACCCGTCTTAACCGTTCGGGTTCCTCGCATTTTAATGGAAGTCGACAAACGCTCTTCGAGGAACCGTTGACTTTGACTTTTACGGGACATCCTTTTGAGTCACCATTCCCTTGGATGGGTTTCGACATCGTCTGATCTCGGCGATATGTCCTTCTTTTCCACAATTATAGCATACCTTAAAGCTGTTGTGGGCGGTTTGGTGATATGTCCCTCTTTCGCATTTGTAACATGTCGACCGGTGGTCGTTCTCCTCCCTTAGAACTAGTTCTTCTCTTGCGCCGACGTCTTCAAATGGTCGTTGTTAAATCTCCTCTTTTAAAATCTCCTCCCACTTCGCTTCTTACATTTTTCATGACCATGATTACCACCAGAGTGGTAACCATTTTGTCCGTCTGTTTCTTTCTCCGTGGTTATCGTTATTACGATGATACTTATCTTGATATGATCCGGTTATGGTCCTCGGTTGAACGTACTTTCGTTATCTCGCCCTAACAATTGAGCCACATTGACAACATCTGAATAGAGAGAAAATTTATGAGAAATGAGATCTTGACGCGTATGTCGGGTTTCAAACCTCTAAGAAACATCCGCGTCATCGTTCCTCATTCTCCACCAAATGAGGTCTGCAAACTGGATAACTCCGCGAACTTCGCCTCGTCTTTGGGACACTTGCCATGTTATTCTCTCTCTAGTCTAATAAACTTCACTTCCTTCATATGTAGCGAATACTTTCGGGGAAGTACTTGTCATTGAATCTGCTTCTGAAATGTCTCCCATACGACATCTTTGAGTGCGGTGGATGGAGTGCGCTTCCACGACTCTCCACCGATGATCGCCTGCCCACGGAACATAAAAAGTAGCGAATGGAACCTTCATTCCTCCGTGCATCCCAAGACATCGAATATCTTGGTAATTTGCTTGACCCGTGTTTCCGCCGTGATCGGATCGGCTTTTTCCTTAAATTCGGTGGTCCCAACTCTTTGAATCGCTTGGGTTGTGACAACCGAGTGAATTGCTATCATTTCTCCTGTATTTTGAACACGAGTCTCCTACCATGCGATTTTTGCATGAATCGCAAAAAACTTCTAAACATCCCCTCGTTCTCATCTGCTTTCGATTGGTGTTGTTCACGGGAGGAACATTGCCCGACTGTTGCCAGCGTTCTCCTCGTTGGTGAGTCTGAGGCATCTCCACGGTCTCATTTACTCTACTATTAATATTCTCGTCGACATTCTCAAATCTTGTCATAAAATAAGGGTTAATTAAGAAATCAATATATCACATAATATCCCTATATCTTGACCCACTAACAAATAAACTTAGGTAGGACACACTTAGCGAAGGATTTACTAAATCTCTCCTCCTAGTTCTATTCCCGATCTCACCAGAGATCATATCCTAAGCTCGATACCAATTGTGGCGCCCCCAAAATAGGTATACACAACACCCATTCTCGAGTCGCCAAATACATGATGCAAAGCAAACTACAACTTCAATAATACAAATGTAAGTGTGAAATACGACAATATATCTTAATGAGTTTAAATATAATATTGTCTTCTAGACAATATCCACACGCAAATAAATCCCCATCATAATTATTGATACATTATTTTACAAAAATGGTGAGGACTACTAAACAACTCTCTAGAACCTTCATTCCATACCCCAGACTAGTACTTCGCTACATTCTCGCCTCCTCTGAGAAGAAAAATGGAACAACAAGGAAAAGGGTGAGCTCAACTAGCCCGAAGAAAGAATGTTATGACTAAGATAATATAGAACAAATTATCGTTAGTCTTCAACGAGGAAAAATTTAATAGAATACAATAGACAACAAGTTTCGGATCAATATTATGCAATGGAAATAATAATTCATAGAAGAGTTACGTAGAGAATGAAATCTACTATAATCTATGAATTTAACGGTCCATCATCAATATTTTATCCCGTAACATCAATCAATATTCATCTCAAATCAAATATTCATCTTTTACTACTGAGGCCAAAGAGATATTCATCAATCGGTCATGTTTATCTCAACACTTCATTCATCTTTTTCTACTACCAAAGATATTCTTGAAATCATTCATCTTTGCACTACGGGCCAAAGATATTCTTAAGAAATCATTCATCTTTTTTACTCTTTGGGCCAAAGATATTCCATAATATCATCATTTAAGGTGAGGATGATAAAAAATATTTTTAAAAAGAAACGAATCCAATGAAACAAAATGACAAGGATTAAGAATTAGTACTTTGTTTTATCCATGTTCAAAAATACCTCAAAATAATCATAGTGGTGTAAAATTCAAGAATGATCAAAACATGGATACAATCAAAGCTAGTATCGAATAGATATTTTGAAGACGAAAAGAAAAATTTTCATTTTTAAATTGAATAGTCTTGATATCGTGAATAGTCAGTATCGTGAATAATAACTTTCAAACACCAAAAGATAGAAATTCCACAAAACATCTTCACGCTTGAATAATGATGAATAGTACTAAGTGAATAGTAACTCGTGAATAGTAACTTCATGAATAGTAACTCATGAATAGTAACTCGTGAATAGTAACTCATGAATAGTAACCCCAGACATGAAAAAAGTTCCAAATTTGATAAAAGTTCCAACCATATTTCAAAGATAATGATATTGAAGAAATAATATCATTTGAGAAGAAAATAACATCCCTTACCTCGAAGAATCGATTGCTTGAGAAGGAAAGGTCTAGGAAGTGATCTTTGAATGAAACTTATCTTGAGCAATGACTCTCAAAGTATCTAAATACTCACAAAATACGCTCAATAATATAGAGAGAAAAGAGAAAACTTTGTTTACGGTGTGATTTTCAATTCTAACTTAGCCCTCTATTTATAGGAAAATGTTAAGCCGTCAAGCAGACTTAACTTTGCAACTGACTTTGATGGCTTTACTGCTACTATTCCCACCCACCACATTTGAAATAAAATTCAGCACATTTCTTCACCAACCACAAGTGGGGCCCACCAATTCTAGAATTTTCCACCAAAATCATTTATAACCTAATTTACGAATCAGTCCACCTCTTAAAATTCATAATAAATTATCGCTCATCTTTAACGGTTCAAAATTTGTAGACATATACTCAACTTATGTATGTATAACATATCCAAAAATTACAACGATCCAACGGTTTGGATTAAATATTATAACTCACACAATAAAGTCAGAATAACACCTATAGATTTGATCTTTTAATACCTCCAATCAGATAAAATACAAATAAAACATCTCAAAGCATTAATTCCTTCATTAATAACCACATAAATAAATCCATCATTTATATTCATATAAAATAAATATTTCCTTATCATATGAATCAATAATTAATTATTCACAAATAATATTACGAATCACATTTATAATGACCAATTTGTTCCGGAAAGAGGGGCTTTCGATAAGGATCTCTCTCTCTTTGGCGCCGCAATTAGGTGACCAAACCTCTCCTTGAGCGTAACTTTCTAGACATTGCCAATAATGTTATCTAATAATATTATTCAAATAATATGAATTATTGATCGATAATGGGAAATCTTGTGCGATGACAATTATTGAAACAATAATAATATAAAATACCAACGCAACAATTATTGAATCAATAAAATAAAATCTTGAGCGATAATTATCTGTGAACAATTATTGAGTAATGCCTTCTTACGTAAGAATCAATAATTGATGCAATACTGCGTGTCTTCTTGTCAACAACAACGCGTATTAGTGTGTTTTAACCAACCGGGTATTCAATGATCTTAACGGTAATAACTTCACGTATAATTATTTATAACCACCCAAACTTTGTCGTTTCCTCATCCAATCGCTTTCCAGTTATGGGGCCCACACATGGTCATTTAACTTGGTAAATACGAATATTCCCGAAGCGATCTGAATATTCCACGACCAAACGAATATTCCCCACAAAAATAAATATTTTATAACCACTTGCTTATTTTGAAATATTTGCGTGTATTTAACCCTAACTATCCACATTAATCAAATCAACCCTTACTATTTCAAAATAATAAATAAAGGAAATTCCTTTTATTTAAAAAATTTAGGTCTTCTGAAAAGGGTATTAATAATTTCAATTTAAAATTTTATTAGCATGGGTTTTAGCATTTTATTATTTATATTAATAATTTTTATATCATATTATTACTTAATTAATTTAATTGTGACGATCACAATTTTATTTTTTAAAAGTTACATTTAAAAGTCAAAATATCTTAAAATGGTTAATATGGTTTTATGGTTTTGAATCATAACCATATAGTTCTAACTCCACACAACTCATATTAAAATGGTTAATATGATTTTAATTTTTAAATGGAACTATAACCATGTTTTAAAGGAACAATTACATATTCTAATACATTTTTAAAAATAATTACAATAGTGCACTCATATAATATTTACAATTTAATGCATTTAATGTTTTTATTTACATTAAAAGTGCATTCTTATCCTTTTTATTTAGTTGAGTGTTTTAATAGGTTACAATTTAACACTTTCTCTCTCCTCCCTTCATCATCCACACACCCCCGGCCCCCTCCATCTCTTTAATTTTCTCTCCCCCCTCTCCACTTATCA
This sequence comes from Panax quinquefolius, assembly GCA_020205615.1. Taxonomy (NCBI): domain Eukaryota; kingdom Viridiplantae; phylum Streptophyta; class Magnoliopsida; order Apiales; family Araliaceae; genus Panax; species Panax quinquefolius. The sequence continues at coordinate 11,133,819 of CM035156.1, forward strand.
CTCATAATGACTTACATTCACAACAACAACAACTCTGTCTTTCTCTTCGTCCAACAAGAAGAGATCATTAACTTCTAATTCCGATGAATTTTCTCTTGATAGTGTACAGTCAGAATGAGAGCCATTTTTCATGTAATCATAGACTAGGAATCTTTTTGTACCTTTTATGCAAAATCCTTGTAGGCGAATAAGGTTAATTTCTTTGGATCGATACTATTGTGTTCATCACATGCATAACGCTTCTTCTACCTTGGGTTAAATTATTAAGGCTTTTCATTGCTATAGCTCTAGTGTTGGGTAGAGTCCCTTTGAAAACAGAGCCAAAGCTGCCTTCGCCAAGTTTTTGGGAAAAATCCCTTGTTGCATTTCGAATTTCTTTATACTTGAACACCATCAAAGCATCCTCAACTGTCCCACTAGATGTGCGAACTTTTTGTTTCCTCCGCCGAATAATTACCAAGAATACCACAACTATGAAAAAAAAAAGAGCCCTCCAAAGGCTCCTACAGGTATCCAAATATTTCAATCAGTCTTTTTCTCTTCGACCGATTTCAGTCGGCTAAAAGGCGGGCTTTGTTTGATAATTTTTTTAAAGTGCAGTTGGTAGCCAAACACATTCATACCAAAGTAACCAATTGAGTGTTATTAGGTTACCAATTTATTTTGAATGTGATTCAGTTGGTAGCCAAACCTTCAAGCAGTTGGTTGTCAAACTTTTTATACCAAGATAACCAAACCTTTATAACAAGGTAACCAATCTACCTCCACACCTGCGGTAAGAATTGGTTACCTTGGTCTGAAAGTTTGGCAACCAACGGCTTGAAGGTTTGGCTACCAACTGCATCACATTCAAAATAAATTGGTAACTTAATAAAACTGAATTGGTTACCTTGGTATGAAGGTTTATACTGCTTTCTTGAAGTTTTGGCTAGCCTCACCCAAATCTACCCAATCAAATTCCTTAACCAACAACCCCACCATTTCTCTTTCCTCAAATCACTTACCCACCACCCCATTCTTTCTCTCCTCCACCACCTCCACCACTCCTTCCACCTCCCAACCCACCACCACATTCGACTTCCTGCAAACCCACCTCGTCGCCCAAAACTTCTGACAAGCCGACAAAGAAACCCGCCGCCTCCTCATTTACTTTCATGGCGACACCACCATCAATGACGGCATCATCTTCTCTGAGGTCTATTACTGATTATGCTTCTTCTCGATTGCTCCTTTGTTATAGATTACAATGATCTATGAAGTTTTATTTTTGTTCTTCGTCGGATTCGTAAATTGGCGACGTAATTTTTGAGTATTTGGGTTAGTTGGTAACTGTCAAAATAAGTGGAGTAGTTTTCTCCTTGAATTAAGGATTTTCTTTTTTTGTTGGATTGGATATACTGACGTGTATTGCACTATTGTTGATATTATTATACAGTATTTCACTGTTAATACAATTATTTGGTTGGTGCACTATTGTTGTAATTACTTTCTATTTGTTGTATATTTATGTAAAGAACCCTATTTTAAAAATCAAAACCAACTCATAATCATATTTTGTCAGGCCTATGTGAGATTGCCCAAGAGGTGGGGTCCCCTCCGTGCATACCTAATAAAGGAGGTGGGGTCCACATATATTAAATGTGATAATATTCAATAGTTGTAACGTCGTATGAAATTACTACCTCCGTCGTTTTAGATAAATGTTTTTGTTCCTAAATATAAGTTATTTAAGAATTTCAAGTAAGTATTAATTGATTAGTTTTCAATATTATCCCAAGTAATAAATATAATTTTGGTTCACTCACTATTTTTTGACAAATAAATAATACTCTCTTTTTCTAATACAAGGGCATTATAGACAATTGATAGTATATTTAATATTTTATAATCATTACGTTAATATTTGTGTAAAATTTTAAAACGACCTATATTAAAAAACGGAGGAAGTACGTGATTATTGACTTTATTCTTTGAATCACGTTTCATGGTTGGAGCCGGAGCAGCAATTATTTAGTTCGGTTCGAGTTAATTCATATGAAATGTTCACGAACGTGTGGAGAGAGAATTGAACGGTAACACTCAATTTTTTTTTATCTATATATAAAGAATTAAATTATAAGATGAATCGAAAAAATAATATTAAATAACTAATTTATAATATTTTGATATTTTGATATTTTGATAACGAGAATATAGTAAAAAAAAATTAGTAAGTAAAATGAAAATCTTAGTATAATGATTAAAACATTAATTAACCTAATTTATGTCACCTGTCACGTCATTAACACATGTCGTTAGTATACTCGGTATTTTTTGTCACTTTTTTGGGCGAAATTATAGATAATAATAATTTTATAAGTTTTTTCGAGTATAATAATGCGTTTAAAAAAATAATAATTTGGGAACTATAACCAAAAATTCAATTAACCCTCTGATTTTATCTAGAACATTGAAGAAAATTGACAAGTTCATAATACTTGGTTTGGAGCACAACTAATTTATTCCTATAAATAGAGGGGTATTAATTAAGAGAGATTCGAGTATAATTAAATTATTTTTTAATTGTATGTTTGTTAAAAGATCTTTATTAGGAGGGTTTTTTATTTTATTTTTACGTTTAATCATCTTTTGTATCTTAATCGTTTTATTTATTTTGATGTCTAACTAAATTATTTAATCTTGGATTGGATGAGGATGATGTATGCTCTCTTCTCTCGGCTTAACATTGCCCCCAAAACTAAAAAAAAAAAATAACAATTGATATACTAACTTTATTTAGTAGAGGACTTGAAATTCTGTCGAGGCATGATATGATCCCACTTCCCACTTTATTTAGTAGAGGACTTGAAAGATTATAGAAGCAAGAAGAAGAAAGGGGGAATAAATTGATATACTAACTTGGAAGCATATTAATTTCATTTGGCAATTTGTTTGGTTTAATTTGTAGAACTTGATCGATGTTGTCTAGCATTGAGACACCGGTATACATCATCTACTGTATATAGACGTGACTTTATGAATAAGTTCTCATAAAAGAGTTTCATTTTTTTATTAATAGTATAAAATAATACAACATTCTCATATCAATTATAATTTTATTATCATACCATCACTCATGAATTAACAACTAAATATTTTAAGAATATATATGAAACAAATATTTATTCTTAGTATTCTCAAAAAATTATAAATAAAACTCTTTCTGAAATATATAAACTTTTCACATTTATGTGGGACCAAGCTCTTTAGTTATATTACAAATACTACTAGTATTTTCTGTAATGGCGGAACCAGAATAAAATTTGAAGAGGGTTAAAATTTGAAATTTTATTCTAGGAAGTCCTGAGCGAATGACGTGTGTGGAATTCTTGTGGCGAGGAGCGGAGTTAAAATCTTTGAGTTTGATTTTGACTCAGATTGAAAAAAATAAAAAGTATATTAGCGGCCCAATGCATACCGACCAGATAATCGTGGCCCAATGCACAAGGAGTCAAGATCATTATTTGTTTCGGAATCACTCCCAATTTCTTCACCATCAATGACAACACATTTAAAGTTAAATTGCAAAACAACACATTTAACTGCTGGCTAAGAGCTCAAATCCCAAATTGTAAATTGCGAATTCTTGATGTCAAAGACAATGACTCTGCACTACTTAGCCACTTTCTCATTTTAATACTTCTAATCCATATAAAGTATAAATAAAAATATCAATTGTTAATCAATAATTTCATTAATTTAAATATTTCATAATAATTTCATCATTCATCAATTCTCTTAGGATTTATCATTTAAAAAAACAGAAATTAAAAGGATGCGGAACTTTAGAAATAAGCTCAGTTTTGCAAAAACCCAAAATTTCATAACTTTTACACTTTCTAATATGCATACATGACCCAAATATCCATACACTGAGATTACATTATAATTCAATTATATATATCATATTTCCTTTATATAATATACCAATTCTTTTATTTTAATCAACCTTTTCCATTGAAACATTTTAGCAAACATAAGATAGGCACAAATTATTTTTAAAAAATTTCAGAGTTCATTAATCATGAACAAACCCAGATTTTAATTTGAAATCAGTCCTTATCCTCCATATAATTACAACATCCAAATAACACAAAGTATCACACCAATTTGTTTATGTATATCAGTATATGATTACCAAAATTAAACTGAGAATAAATATATCATTACCTTTGATTTGGGTTTCAGTCGGAGCAGTTGTAAGACCCCGAATTTTATGAAATAAAAGTATTCAATTTTTCTTATAATTATTATTCAGTAAATGGTTAAATTGATAAAAGTTTAAAGTTAAGGGTGATATATATAATATTTTCAAAATACGCAAGTGGTTATAAAATACTCATTTCTGTTGGGGAATATTCGTTTGATCGTGAAATATTCTTGTTGTCAGAGAATATTCGTACGAAGACGCAACCATTTGTGGGCCCCATAACAGAATAACTGTCAGATGAAGAAAACGACAAGTTTGAATTTTTTTTAAATAACGGTGTAGTTGTTACTGTTAACACTGTTGGAATACCTGGTGGTTAAAATACAGTAATACGCGTGGTTGGACAGTAGCACACGATATTGCAAAGGGAGTTGCACAGTAGCACACGATACTGTTAACACCGTGTCCTAGACTTCAAAGGGAGTTGGGATAAGTATTTACCATTGGTGGAATTCTCCTACAACAACAGTTATCAGGCAAGCATTGGTGTGGCCCCATTTGAAGCATTATATGGACGAAAGTGTCACTCTCCAGTATGTTGGGACGAGGTTGGTGAAGCAACATTGTTGGGACCCGAGTTGGTACGTATGACTACGGAAAAGATCCAAATGATTCGACAACGTATACAAAGCGGCACAAGATCGACAAAAAAAGTTATGCGGATCTTCATCGAAAGGGCGTAGAATTTAAAATTGGGGATTATGTCTTTGTTGCGTGTTGCCCCATGGAAGGGAGTTACAAGATTCGGGAAGAGAAAAGCTCGATCCACGATTTATTGGTCCATTTAAAATTCTTGACCGGTAGGTAATGTAGCCTATAGACTCGCGTTACCTCCGAGTATGTCTCGTGTTTCATAATGTGTTTCACATATCCGTACTTAAGTAAATATGTGAAAGACCAACCACGTTATTGAGTTAGAACCAGATTTAGATAGTCGAAGACTTAACGTATGAGGAGGTACCTGTCAAGATCTTAGATAGTAAGGAGCATGTCCTACGTACAAAGGTCATACCACAAGTTAAAGTTTTGTGGAGGAATCATGCTATAGAGGAAATGACCTGGGTGTAACGACCCCAAAATAGGTACATTCCATCCAACCCATTCTGAGTCGCAAATATATGGTACGAAAAATAACTACAACTTTATTACAACAATTGTCGTGCAAAATACAACAACACATATCTTTGTGAGTTTGAATACAAATATATACCAAGCATAGTACGTCACAATGACACCTTACATTAAGAATGCAGTCAAAAACTGTTTTAGAAATTAGAATCTTTGGGAAGTGCTCAAGAAAACCTTCGTATATGGGAGGCCATGCTTTTTTTGGTTATGGTAGATATCATATGGCCACAAATTATCCTTGGTTGACCCGATAGACCCCAAAGAAAAACAAGAAGATTACTATCATATTCTTCCCAATGGCGAGTCTTCTCTTGACATATCATTATCTCCACTTTGTCTCTAATTGGGTATTATACTCCAAACAAACACCAAGATTATATAGGTAGTGCTTGTAAATATACTACTCGGCCAAGTGGATGAGCACAACCATGTCTTATGATAACACGAGTTTGTATGTCATTAGACATCTTGTATGATAGTGACAAAACACCCTTCCAAAGTTGGGTTACTCACACTTATTTAATTCACCAAAATAACTATTAAATGATGTATAAAATACAACACACTAAAGCCCTCAATAAAATTATTTTCATACTCTTTAGGAGAACCTCAACAACTATAGACCACCGATTCTATTCCCTTGTTATCCCCGCTCAACCCAACTACACTTTTATTACACGAAAGGAATTGTGAAACAAAAGGGTGAGCACCTGAACTAGCTCGATAAAGAATATTATGACTAAAGATAAATAAATTATCAATAGTCTTCATCGGTAATGAATCGAGATTTAGAACATATGGTAGATGATAAAAAATTTCAACCATAGTTGCGTGAATGAAGCGAATCCATTAGAAGAGTCGAATAGACCATAAAATCTATTATCTTCTCCATGTTAAAAGTCCACCAACAATGTTTTATCCACAGAACATCAATCAACAATTCACATCCCACAATCACGTGTATAACTTCATAATCGTAATTGTAGTTCTAAATTCCTTTCCTCATCCAAGACAAAGATAATTTTCATCACTTGTCTTTACCGAAACATCAAAGATCATGGTTATACCAAATCACGATTCTGTTCATAATCATACTAATAAATTCATCTTTTGCACCACGGGCCAAAGATATTCATCAACAGATTCATCTTTACTACAAAAGTAAAAGATATTCAACAACGGGTCATCTTTGCATTCTGAGCCAAAGATATTCATCAATAATTCATCTTTGCACTACAAAAGCAAAAGATATTTAACAACAGTCAAATCTTTGCATTCTGAAGCAAAAGATATTCATCAATAATTCATCTTTTGCACTTCTGAAATTTAAGATATTCAACAACAGTCGTCTTTGCATTCTGAAAGCGAAAAGATATTCATCAATAATTCATCTTTGCACTACAAATTTAAGATATTCATCAACAAGTCATCTTTGCCTTTCGAGCCAAAAGATATTCATATATCAAAGAAATACATAATCATCTCGGAAGTTATATAACAATAATTATAACCATGTTGATCAATTCACCTTTGCACTTAAGCTAAAAATATTCAATTGTAAATTCATGGTCATGATCATACGAATCAACAATTCAACTTTTGCACTTCTTCGCCAAAGAGAACCTATGGTCACGATCATACCAATAATCTATCCATCTTTACACTCAAAATCAAAGAAAATATCATCATTAGGGTTATAAGAATGTTATATAAAAATAATATAATCAAAACATGGTTTTAATTTGAAGAGTAAGATTCATAAATCAACGATAATTTGGTCGAGAAAAAAGAAACCAATTTTATCGTGAATAGTAACTTCGTGAATAGTAACTCATGAATAGTAACTCGTGAATAGTAACTCATGAATAACTAACTCGTGAATAGTAACTCATGAATAGTAACTCGTGAATAAGAACTCGTGAATAGTAACTCATGAATAATAACTTTCGTGAATAGTAACTCATGAATAGTAACTTTCGTGAATAAGTAACTTCGTGAATAGTAACCCCAGACATGAAAAAGTTCCAAATTTGATAAAAAGTTTCAACGATATTTGACGTAATGATATTGAAGAAATAATATCATTACGAAAAAAATAATATCCCTTACTATCCCTTACCTCGAAAAAGCGAAACTTCCGACGGGATATCGGATGTATGATTGAAGGAAACTTGCAGACGATGAATATCAACTCACCAAGTATCTAAATACTCACAAATTACACTCAATAATCTAGAGAGAGAAGAGAAAGCTTATGTTTACGGTGTGATTTTCAATTCTAACTTAGCCCTCTATTTATAGGAAAATGTTAGCCGTAGAAGCAGACTTTGACTGCTTTACACGATGATGCTTTACTATACTATTGCCACCCACCACATTTGAAATAAAATTCAGCACATTTTTTCACCAACCACAAGTGGGGCCCACCAATTCTAGAATTTTCCACCAAAATCATTTATAACCTAATTTACGAATCAGTCACCTCTTAAAATTCATAATAAATTATCGCTCATTTTTAACGGTTCAAAATTTGTGGACATATACTCAACTTATATATGTATAACATATCCAAAAATTACAACGATCCAACAGTCGGATTAAATATTATAACTCACACAATAAAATTATAATAACACCGATTTGATCTTTTAATACCTCGATCCAACAAAATACAAATAAAACATCTCAAAGATTAATTCCTTCATTAATAACCACATCAATAAATCCATTATTTATATTCATATAAAATAAATATTTCCTTATCATATGAATCAATAATTAATTATTCACAAATAATATTACGAATCACATTTATGACAACCAGTTTGTTCCCGGAAAGGGGGGCTTTTCCGATAAGGATTTCTCACTTCTTGCGGCCTTGATTAGGTGACCAAACCTCTCCTTGTAACTTTCTAGACATTGCCAATAATGCTATCTAATAATATTATTCAAATAATATGAATTATTGATCGATAATGGAGATAATGTCACGATGACAATTATTGAACAACAATAATATCAACGCGACAATTATTGAATCGATAAAATAAAATCTTGAGCGATAATTCTTGTAACAATTATTGAGTAGTGCCTTCTTACGTAAGGATCAATAATTGATGCAATCTGCAATATCTTCTTCATTCATCAATGGCGTATTAGTGTGTTTTAACCACAGGGTATTCCAACGATTATTAGCAGTACGATTACATGTAGTTATTTATAAAAACTTAATTTTGTCGTTTTCTTCATCAAGCGGTTATTACATTATGGGGCCCTGAAATGGTTTTAGCGCCTTCGATACGAATATTCTCTGACGGAAAGAATATTCCACGACGAATGAATATTCCCAAACAACAATGAATATTTTATAACCACTTGTATTTTGAAAAAATTCATATATCACCATAACTTTAACTTTTATCAATTTAACCATTTCTTGAATAGTAATTATAAGAAAAATTGAATACTTTTATTTCATAAAATTGGGGTCTTGCATTTGGGAATTAGAAAGCGAAAATGAAAGCGAGGTATCCTCATCTTTTGAAACACACCGAATGCGTATGCGTCACGTCGATTTAGAGGCGAAATTTCATAAGAATGGGAGGTTGTAAGACCCCAAATAATTAATAAATAAAATTTATTTTCCTCTATCATTTCTTTTTAATTAGTAAGGGTTGAATTGATTAATGTGGTTAGTTATGGGTAAAATGCATAAATATTTTAAATAAGCGGTGGTTATAAAATATTTATTTTTGTCGAAAATATTCGTTTGGTGTGGAATATTCTTACTTGTCGAGAATATTAAATATTGACAACATGCACTATGTGGGCCCATAACTGAAAAGCGATTGGATGAAGAAAGCGACAAATATAAGTTATTTAAAAATAACGGCGTAGTTATTCTGAATTAACAATGTTGAATACCCGATGATTAAAATGTAACCCAAACTTTTATAAATAAAGATGAATTTTTTCTATAAATATTATTTTTGAATATTATGGAATAAATTTGATATAATGTTATAGTTGTGGGTAATATTTATAAATTTTGGAAAGTATGCAAGTTGTTATAAAATATTACGTTTGGTGGGGAATATTCTTTTTGTTAGGAAATATTAAATACAATGGCTCGATCGTTGGTGGACCCCTGGCAGAAATTATTATCGGATTGAGAAAACGACAAAATATTTTATAAAAATAACGGCGGAGGTGTTACCGTTAAAAGCTGTTGAACTACCCGGTGGTAAAAGTGCGATGTCTGGCGTGGTTGCGTAGTAGCACACGGTATTGATTATTGATCTTACGTGAGAAGTCACTTTCATTTATGCTCGATTATTACTACGATAATTCTTTGCATCATATCTCTTATATTATTGATTCAATTATTGTCACGATTATCATCACATATAATATGTTATAGTATTAAATCAATAATTGAGACGACAAGTTATAAATGATTAATAATTGTTGAAAGATTAAATATGTGTTGATGAAAAAAAAAAATTTGTGGTAAGTTTGATTATTTTATGGGGGCTCGTATATCATCATCTAAGAGTCTCTTCGTCGATAGTATTTACCTTCGTCAATAGTAATTACCTTCAATCGATAGTAATTACCCTTGTGAATAGTATTTACCTTCAAATCGATATAGTAATTACCTTCGTCGATAGTAATTACCTTGTGAATAGTATTTACCTTCGTCGATAGTATTTACCTTACGTGTAAATAGTAATTACCTTTACAGACGTCGATGAACCACTTGTCGTTTCACATTACGGTGTCGAACCACTTGTCGTTTCACATTCTGAGCGTCGAACCACTTTTCTTTTCACATCATTAGTCGTCGAGCCACTTGCCTTTTCACACGGCGGTCTTAAGCTAGAAATCTTCTATAAATAGAGGCTGAGGGCTTCATTATTTTCACGAATTCATTCAAGCTATAGAGAGAAAAGTATAGAGAATAAGAGAGAAGAAGAAGAGTATTTTATTCTTACTGCTTTCTTTGCGATATTCAATCTCCTACCAAATGTAAGGGGTGTTATTCTTTCTTATTCATGAAGAGAACTGCTGTTATTTCATTGCTTATTATTCTATTGAATAACTTTTGTATCGCGGTTTACCTATACTTGGTGACATTCTTCTATTATTACTGTTGGAACATCACATGCATGTGTTTTACAGGACTGGTTAAAATCTTTATTATTATTACATTGGAACATCACATGCGTGTGTTTTTACGGACTTGGTTAAAATCTTTATCGATTCTGTTGGAACATCACATGCGTGTGTTTTACACGGACTGGTTCCGTCTTTATCATTCTGTTGGAATATCCTATCGTGTGTTTTTACAGGATGCGTTCCATCTTTATTATTACATTGGAACATCTGTCGGTTGTGAATTTCACTTGACTTTGGTTTCGTTATTATTATTACATTGGAATAACTTTTGTCTGCTCAAGTCTGCATGCGTGGTGATTTCTTTTGTTACTCCATTCTTTATTATACCCATTGGTTAAAACTTTGACTTACATACTCCATGAAATTAGTAGAATATCCTTGATATTTGCGTTTCATCCAATATCTTTTCATGGAAATATTCTTACGATCATTCTTGAATTTTACTAATTTGGGCGTTAATAATTCTGGATAAAATAATTCTTGAACTTGTTTTATTGAATTCTTATATCATTGTCATCATCCTCATGTTTATATTATGTTGAAAGTCATCTACATGGCACATGTGGTCGTAGATGGACTTGGTATGATTATGACCGAGAGACTATTGATTGTAATCATGGCCGTAATGTTACATATGATGTGATAAAAATCCTCGATGGTACGTAGTGCATTGGTGGGCCGATTGTTGGCATGATCATGACCATTAAAGAATACACAAATATTCTTGGCGTAGTGCGTGAATAATTGTGGTTGTGATCTTAAAGAATATCCTTGGCGTAGTGCGGGGGTGATTCGATGATGTGGAATATTTATTAAAATTGAGTCTCAAATTTATAATGATGATGAAAAACCTTTTAAAACCTAAAAGATAGTAGACTTTATTTTCTACTTGACTCTTTTAATGGATTGCGTATTCCATTGCATTAAAGCGGGTTATCTATTGTATTTTATCGGTTTAACATTGTTGAAGACTATTGATAATTTATTACGCATTATCTTAGTCGTAATATTTCTTCTTGGGCTAGTTGAGCTCACCCTTTCTTTCACTGTTCTCTTGAGTGAAATGAGAATATAGGTTGGGGACGAGTCGGGGAAGCAGTGATGGTCTTGAATAGCATTAGTAGTCCTCACTATTACGTGAAATAGTGTGATAATAATTGTAATGAGGACTTTTTGTTTGAGTTTGTATAATATCTAGTAGAGCGATATTTGTATTTAAACTCACGGTTTATGTCGTATTATACCGGCAGTTGTGTTAATAAGTTGTATTTAAATTACATGCCATGTAAGTGGCGACCCAAGATGGGTGATGTATACGATTTTGGGGCGTCACGACGGTTAATATCGAGCTTAGGGATATGATCCTGGCTAAGATGTGAGAATAATACTAGGAGGGAGGCAGGGAATACCTTGCTGAGTATGACTACCTAAGTTTATGTCTTTATTTTATTGGTTGGTCGGAAGATAGGGATGTAAGACCCCAACTTATTATTAATGAAATTTAATTTTCTCTATTTATTATTTTGAAATAGTAAGGGTTGATTTGATTAATGTGGATAGTTAGGGGTAAAATACGAAATATTTCAAAATAAGCAAGTGGTTATAAAATATTCATTGTTGTCCGGAGAATATTAGTTTGGTGGTGGAATATTAAATACTTATCGGGGAATATTAAATGCGACGGACCACCGTGTGTGGGCCCCATAACTTGAAAGCGATTGGATGAAGAAAGCGACAAATATAATTTGTTTAAAAATAACAGGCGTAGTTATTCTGATTATCTTTAAAAATACCCGGTGGTTAAAACAAACACGATGCTTTACGGTATTGCACCAATTATTGATTCTTACGTGAAGAAGGCCTTTACTCGATAATGGTTACGATAATTATTATTCGATATTTTATTGAGTTAATAATTGCTGCGTTGATATTTTATATTCTTTGTTGTTTGATAATTGTCATTTACACGTATTTTTCATTATCGAAGCAATAATTCATATTATCTGAATAATATTATTAGATAACATTATTGGCAATGTCTAGAAAGTTCTGTCTAAGGAGAGGTTTGGTCACCTAATTGCGCGCCAGTAAGAAGAAATTCTTATTGGAAAGCCCCCTCTTTCCTGGGAACTGCCTGGTTGTCAATATTGTGATTCTGTAATATTATTTGTGAATAATTAATTATTGATTCATATGATGAGAAAAATATTGATTTTATGTGGATATAGATGGAGAAAATTTTTATTGTGACAATTGTTGAAAATTGAAATTTTATCTTTTTCTGATAAAATAATTCATTTAAATATATTATTATATGTTAATAATATAATAATGGTGATATTTTTACAACGAATGTGGGATATATGAGTATACGAGGAGGAAGAGTATTTTTGTTGCAATAAATGTTTAAAACATGTTAAACATGTCGGTGGACCCCATTTATTGGTGAAATTTTATTATAGCACAACAAAATCGCCTGGTTTGTGGATTTGGTCAATTTCTATTTGGAATTTGGAAAAACTTTCTTACGCAAAGTTGCGAGAGAATTGAATTTCTATAAAAACTCAAGAGATTCGAATTTTACGATGAAAAGGCTATTTATTATGAATTATTGAAGTTAGAAGCTCAAAATAATTGATTTTGGAAGTTTAAAATATTTAAAATTAAAAAACGTTTTTTCTTACTTTTTCTAGAATGTGGCATGTGTTTGATGGTTGAAATCGATTCTAGGCATATGTAGAAAATTTATATAATTATATTATTAATTTATTAAATTTTACTTTTGTGTGTTCTAGCGATTTCTATAAATAGGGTCTTGGGTTAGAATTGAAAATCACACCGAAAACTGAAGTTTTCTCTCTCTCTATATTATCGAGCGTATTCTTGTGAGTATTTTGAGTATACTTTGAGTATTGCTATACGGTCTGAAGTCAAGTCATAGCCTATATCCCAGGTGTTTAATTTAGAAGTCTTGATCTTTTTCGAGGTAAGGGATGTTATTTTCTTCTCGAATGATATTATTTCTTGATATCATTATCTTTGAAATATTGGTTGAAACTTTTTATCAAATTTGGAACTTTTTCATGTATGGGGTTCTTTATTCATGAGTTCTTATTCATGAGTTCTTATTCACGAGTTCTTATTAAGCGAGTTCTTACTTCACGAGTTCTTATTCACGAATCTTATTCAGTGAAGCGTGAAGATGTTTTTGTGGAATTTCTATCTTTTGGTGTGGAGTTCTTATTCACGTATACGGCCTTATTCACGTATCTGACCTATTCATAGAAAAATAAAATTTCTTCTTTTTGTCAAAATATCTATTACGGATACTAGCTTTGATTGTATCCATGTTTTGATCATTCTTGAATTTTACACCCCATGATTATTTTTGAGGTATTTTTGGGTGGATGGATAAAACAAAGTGCGAATCCTTAATCCTTAATCCTTGTCATTTTGTTTCACTTTGGATTCGTTTCTTTAAAAATATTTTCATAATCCTCGGTCTTAAATGATGATATTATTGAATATCTTTGGCTGTAGTCTGAATGAATGATTTCTGAAGAATATCTTTGGCTGTAGTGCAAAGATGAGCAGTGTTTAGATGAACATGACCCATTGATGAATATCTTTGGCACATAGTGCAAAAGATGAATATGTGATTCGGATATATATTGATTGATGTTACGAGGGATAAAAGATGAGCGGTGAACTTTTAAATTCATACATAGAAGATAGTAGTTTGCATTCTCTACTTAACTCTTCTAATGAATTATTATTTTCATTGCGAATATTGATTTAAAATTTGTTGTCTATTGTATTACATTAAATTTTTCCTGTTGAAGACTAACGGTAATTTGTTGTATATTATCTTAGTCATAATATTCTTTCTTGAGCTAGTTGAGCTCACCCTTTTCCTTTTTTGTTCCATTTTTCTCGGGAGGCGAGAATATAAGCGAGTGCTTTAGTCGGGGTATGGAATGAAGGTTCTAGAGAGAGTTGTGTAATAGTCCTCACCATTTTGTAAAATAATGTATCAATAAATGTGATGAGGATTTCTTTAAGTATAGATATTATCAGAAGATAATATTTGTATTTAAACTCACAGTTTTACTTATTGTAATAATAAAGTTGTAGTTGTTTACGTACCATGTATTGACAACTCGAGAATGGGTGATGTATACCTATTTTGGGGGCGTCACGGTTGGTATCGAGCTTAGGGATATGATCTCTGGCGGAGATCGGGAATAGAACTAGGAGGAGAGGCGAGTAAATCCTTCATTAGTGTGTCCTACTAAGCTTATTTTTTAGTTGAATCGAGTATATAGGGATATTATGTGATATATTGATTTCCTTAATTAACCCTTGTTTTATGGCGATGTTTGAGAATGTCGTTGAGAATATTAACAATGGAAATGAGGCGTGGAGCCTTTGTACTCACCAACGAGGAAAACGTCAACAGTTTGGCAATGTTCCTCCCGTGAACAACACCCTTGAAGCGATGATGAGCGAGGGGATGTTTAGAAGCTTTTTGCGATTCATGCAAAATCGAGATGAGGAGACTCGTGTTCAAAATCTGAGGAAGAAATGATAGCAATTCACGGGTTGTCACAACCAAGCGATTCGAAAGAGTTGGGACCACGAATTTTAAGGAAAGCGGATCCGATCATGGCGAAAACATGGGTCAAAACAAATTACCAAGATATTCGATGTCTTGGGATGCGGAGGAGAACGAAGGTTCCATTCGCCACCTTTATGTTCCGTGGCGAAGCGGACTCTACTGGTGGGAGATGCGTGAAGCGTACCCATCCAAGTACGCTTTCGGCGTGTCTTGGGAGGCGTTTGAAGCTATTTAATGACAAATACTTTCACGAAAGTGTTAAATCGTATATGAAGGAAATGGAGTTCATCGATTGGAACAAAACAACATGGCGGTGTCTCGATGCGAGGCAAAGTTTGCGAGTTATCCGGTTTGCACCTCATTTGGTGGAGAATGAGGAGCGTGTATGACGAGATGTTTCTTAGAGGTTTGAAACCCGGCGATACGTCGATATCTCATTTCTCATAAATTTTCTCTTTATTCGGATGTTGTAAGCAGGGGCTCAATTATTAGAAGCGAGATAACGAGTGCGGTCAACCGAGGACCACAACCGAGGATCGTACGAGAGATAGCGATCAATGAATAATGATAACCAAATGGAAAAAAAACAGACGGACAAAAATGGTTACCACTCTGGTGGTAATCATGGTCATGAAAAAACGAAGAAGCGAGTCGGGAGGAGATTTTAAAGAGAGAGATTTAACAACGACCGTGTGAAGGCAGCGATCTTGCGTGACAAGCTGGTTTTAAGGGAGGAGAACGACCACCGGTCATATCTTATAAATCGCGGGAAAGAGGGACATATCGGTCAAAGCTGTCCACAACAGATTCAAGGTATGCTATAATTGTGGAAAGGAAGGACATATCGCTCGAGATTATGCAGTGGCGAAACCTAGTTCAATGAGGACGGTGACTCAAAAGACCGTCCCGAGAAAAGTCAAAGTTAACGATTAGGGAAGGCGTTTGTTGTGGTTGGTCAAAATCGAGGAACCCAACGAGGTGATCACGGGTAAGCTATTTATAAATTCTTGCGAAGTTTATACCTTACTTGATACCCGTCTACCCATTCATTTATCTCTCTGCTTGTGCTCAGCGTTTAAACTTGACTCAGGAGAAATTAGACTTTGACTATCTGTGGAAACTCAGTTAGGAGAAACTTTCATCACATCCACATTTTATAAATCTTGTTTGATTCAAGTTGGCACCATTACCTTACACATTGACCTTATCTCTTTAAAGATACTTGCTTTTGATGTGATTTTAGGATTGATTGGTTAACTACTCATCATGCCAAAATTGATTGTTTTTCGTTGAGGTTGTTAGTTTTCATATTCTAACCAACTGTTATGCAATTCAACAACTAAACCATTAAAATCAATCAACGTCATATCTAATCATAAAGCTATTCGTTTATTGAAAAGCGGATGTCAAGCTTTCTTAGCCCATGTTATGGATTTGAATAAAGACACGTCAAATTTGAATAATATTCTGTTGTTATTGACTTTCCGGCGTATTTCTGAAGAACTTCCGGTCTACCCCGAGCGTGAAGTTGAATTCTTTATTGATCTTGAACACGGTACAAAGCCCATTTCTAAAACCCCATATCGAATGGCTCTATTGAACTTCGAGAGTTAAAGGTCCAACTACGAGAATTGTTGGACATCGGTTTCATTCGATCTAGTACATCTCCTTGGGTGCTCTCTGTTTTATTTGTAAAGAAGAAAAGAGCGGGAGTATGCGACTTTATATTGACTATCGGAATTGAACCATGTCACCATCAAGAATAGGTATCCTCTGTAAAAGACCAAAAATTTTTAAATAAAAAGGAATTTCCTTTATTTTGAAATAGTAAGGGTTGATTTGATTAATGTGGATAGTTAAGGGTTAAATCGCATAAATATTTCAAAATAAGCAAGTGGTTATAAAATATTCATTGTTGTGGGGAATATTCGTTTGGTCGTGGAATATTAAATGCTTTGTCGAGAATATTAAATGCGGACAACAAGCGACCATGTATGTGGGCCCATAACGGAAAGCGATTGGATGAAAAAAGCGACAAATATAAGTTGTTTTTAAATAACTTGGCGTAGTTATTCTTAATTAATCTTTGTTGGAATACCCGGTGGTTAAAACACACTAATCTGCCGTTGTTGAGCGAGATACCAGTATTGCACCAATTATTGATTCTTACGTGAAGGCACTACTCAATAATGGTTACACGATAATTCTTGTTCGATATTTTATTGAGTTAATAATTGCTTTGTGTTGATATTTTATATTCTTTGTTGTTTGATAATTGTCATTACACAATCTTTCATTATCGAAAGCAATAATTCATATTATCCGAATAATATTATTAGATAACATTATTGGCAATGTCTAGAAAGTTACATCTAAGGAGAGGTTTGATCATCTAATTGCGCCAAGATGAAGAAATTTCTTATTGGAAAGCCCCTCTTTCACAGGAACCCGCACGGTTGTCAATATTGTGATTACGTAATATTATTTGTGAATAATTAATTATTGATTTATATGATGAGGAAAATATTGATTTTATGTGGATATAGATGGAAAAATTTTTAAAATGACAATTGTTGAAAATTAATATTTTATCTTTTTCGATAAAATAATTCATTTAAATATATTATTTTAATAATATATTAACGGTGATATTTTACAATGAATGTGGGATATATGAGTATATGAGGAGGAAGAGTATTTTGTGGCATTAAATGTTTAACACATGTTTTGTGTGTTGGTGGACACAATTATTGATTAGAAATTTGATTATAGCACATAAAATCGCTTGGTTTTGTGGATTTGATTCGATTTTGTTTGGAATTTGGAAATACTTTCTTCTGCAAAGTTGTAGAGAATTGAATTTCCTATAAAAAATCATGAGATTCGAATTTTCTGATGAAAGGGCTATTTATTATGAATTATTGAAGTTCCAAAGCTCAAAATAATTGATTTTGGGAGTTTAAATTATTTTTGTTAAGAAAAACGTTTTTTGTATTTTTTGGACATCATTAACATGTGTGGCTGGTGTTTTGACCAAAAGGTGGGCTAAGGAAAATTTGTATAATTATATTAATATTATATTAAATTTTACGCTTTGAGTCTTCTAAGCGTTTTCTATAAATAGGGTCTTGGGTTAGAATTGAAAATCACACCGAAGCTGAAGTTTTTCTCTATTTCTCTCTCGATATTTTGAGAGTATTCTTGTGAGTATTTTGAGTATACTTTGAGTATTGTTAGGCAGGTCTGAAGTTCCTTTTCAAAGACTATACCCTTATTCTAGTAGAAATCTTGATCTTTCGAGGTAAGGGGATATTATTTTTTGTAATGATATTATTTCTTCAATATCATTATCTTTGAAATGTTGATCTGAAGTTTTATCAAATTTAGAACTTTTTCATGTCGGGGTTACTATTCACGAGTTCTTATTCACGAGTTACTTATTCATGAGTTCTTATTCACGATTCTTATTCACGAGTCTTATTAAGCGAAAGCGTGAAGATGTTTTTGTGGAATTTCTATCTTTTGGTGTCGGAGTTACTATTCACGTGTCTGGCCTTATTCACGATATCTGACACTATTCACGTGTCTGGTCTTATTCATAGAAAAATAAAATTTCTTCTTTTAAGTCTAAAACATCTATTACGGATACTAACTTTCGATTGTATCCATGTTTTGATCATTCTTGAATTTTACACCACTATGATTATTTTTGAGGTATTTTTGGGCGTGGATAAAACCAAGTACTGAATCCTTAATCCTTAATCCTTGTCATTTTGTTTCACCTTGGATTCGTTTCTTTAAAATATTTTTCATCATCCTCGGTCTTAAATGATGATATTATTGAATATCTTTGGCACAGTAGTGCAAAGATGAATGATTTCGAAGAATATCTTTGGCTTTGTAGTGCAAAGATGAGCAGTGTTGAGATGAACATGACCGATTGATTAATATCTTTGGCACAGTAGTGCAAAGATGAGCAGTGTTTAAATGAACATGACCCGGTGATGAATATCTTTGGCTGTAGTAGTGCAAAGATGAATATTTGATTCGAGATGTATATTGATTGATGTTACGGGGGATAAAATATTGATGATGGATCATTAAATTCATAGATTATAGTAGATTTCATTCTCTACGTAACTCTTCTATGAATTATTATTTCCATTGCGAATATTGATCTCAAACTTGTTGTCTATTGTATTCTATCGATTTTTCCTGTTGAAGACTAACGATAATTTGTTGTATATTATCTTAGTCATAATATTCTTTTTCTTGGGCTAGTTGAGCTCACCCTTTTCCTTGTTGTTCCATTTTTTCTTCTCGGGAGGCGAGAATGTAGGCAAGTACTTGGTCGGGGTATGGAATGAAGATTCTAGAGAGAGTTGTTTAGTAGTCCTCACCATTTTTGTAAAATAATGAATCAATAATGTGATGAGGATTTATTTGAGTATAGATATTGTCTAGAAGATAATATTTGTATTCAAACTCACGCTTTCTTGTTGTAATAATAAAGTTGTAGTTGTTTACGTACCATGTATTTGGCGACTCGAATGGGTGTTGTGTATACTATTTTGGGGCGTCATCCTCTACCTCGTATTGATGACTTGTTTGACCCGATTCTGAGGGCACAATTCTTTTAAAAATCGATCTTAGTTACGGATATCATCAATTTGAAGATTAGGCGAGGATATTCAAAGACGCCTTTAGAACTTCGATGCGGGCATTATGAATTCTTAGTCATGTCTTTCGGATCGACTAATGCTCCTATGACTTTCATGGATATGATGAACCGAGTATTCAAGGAATATTTGGATCGGGTTGTTGTTGTCTTTATTGATGACATCCTTATATATTCCAAAAGTCGTGAAGATCATGAGCACCATTTGAAGTTGGTACTCGAAAGACTTCGTGAAAACAAACTATATGCCAAATTGAAGAAATGCGAGTTACGGCGAGGAAGTAGCATTCCTTGGGCACGCGGTGTCGAAACATGGAGTATCCGTGGACCCGTGAAGATTGAATCAATACAAAGTTGGGAACAACCAAGTCGGTGGCCAAAATGAAGCTTTTGGGCTTAATTGGTTATTATCGGAGATTAGTGGAAGGGTTTTCTCGAATCGCTACTCCATTAACTTCAAATAACTTCGGAAGGATACAAAATTCGTTTGGAGCGAAGAATCCGAAAAGTTTCCAAGAGCTTAAGAGGAGACTTATTTCGCACTGTTCTAACAATACCATCCGGTTCGGATGGATTTGTTATCTCTGACGATGCTTGAGCAAAGGGTTAGGATGTGTTCTCATGCAACGTGGGAAAGTCATAGCCTTATGCCTCGCGACAACTTAAAAGAGTATGAGAGGAATTATCCTACTCATGATCTAGAGTTAGCGGCAATGCTCGTTTTTAACTTATTATTCATTGCAGATTAAACCGGTTGTCTATTGTATTTTATCGGTTTAACATTGTTGAAGACTATTGATAATTTATTACGCATTATCTTAGTCATAATATTTCTTCTTTGGTTTGGTTGAGCTCACCCTTTCTTTCACCGTTTCTCTTCAGAAATGAGAATATAGTGAGACGAGTCGGGAAACGAGTGATGGTCCCGAAGATAGCATTAGTAGTCCTCACTATTCAGCGAAATAGTGTGATAATAATTATAATGAGGACTTTTTTTTTTTTTTGTATAATATCTAGTAGATTTATATTTGTATTTAAACTCACGATTTATGTCGTATTGTACACAGTTATATTAATAAGTTGTATTTAAATTACGTACCATGTAAGTGGCGACCCAAGATGGGTGATGTATACCTAATTTTGGGGGCGTCACAGTTGGTATCAGAGCTTAGGGATATGATCCCTGGCTAAGATGTGAGAATAGTACTCGAAGGGGAGAGACGGGGAATACCTTCGCTAGTATGACCTACCTAAGTTTATGTGCTATTTTATTGGTTGGTCAGAAGATAGGGATAATTTGTTACATGTCAATTAACCTTTTGTTTTGTGGCGATGATCTCGAAAATGACATCCGAGAATGTTGAGAATAAGAATGGAGCCTTGAGCGATCGTTGATTCACCACATATCAATAATCGAGGATAATGTGCATCGAGGAAGGCGACAATCCTCATGCAAACAACAACACCGGCCAAATGATGAATGATCAAATGTTCGGAGAGGCTTTATGCATTTATGCAACAATGAAAGCGAGAGCGACTCTGCCCAAAACGTAGGTGGAAACACGAAAAACTCTCGGGCGGTCACCGCTAAACAATTCAAGGAGCTGGGACCACCGGAGTTTAAGGGTGAGCCAAAACCACTTCGGCGGAAGCATGGATAAAGCAGACACCAAGATATTTGATGTCTTGGGATGCTCCGAGGAGCAAAAGGTTCCTTCTTGCCTTTATGTTGCGCGGAGAGCGGATTCTTGGTGGGAATCGGTAAAAACGTACTCAACTTCTTTGTCTTGAAGATATCTTGGGAGAAGTTCGGGAGTCGTTCAACGACAAATACTTTCTGAAAGTATTCGCCACATGAAGGAGGTGGAGTTTATCAAGTTGGAACAAAATAATATGGCCAGTGTCGCAATACGAGGCAAAATTTGCGGAGTTATCACGGTTTAAGGTCCCCACTTGGTGGATAATGAAGAGAAATGGCGCGAATGTTTTTAAGAGGTTTGAAGCGGGAGATACGTCAACATCTTATTTCTCATAAACCGTGTTTGTATTCGGATGTTGTAAATAGGGCTCGATTAGTGGAGCGCGATAATGAGTCAACACAACTAAAAGAGAGCAGTCGGCAAAATTATAATACCAGCGAGAGTAGTCATCGAAGCGGTGACAACAAGCGTGGAGGAATCAACAGGGCTAGATATGGTAACCACTTGGTGGTAATCGGGGACCAAAACAATAAGAATGGACATTTCAAGAAAGCGGAGATTCAACAATGGTGGAAAGACGTCGGCCAAAGACCCATTGTTAAGGAAGGAGAAAGACCACCTATTATATGCTTCAAATGCGGAGGAGGGACACATCAGTCAAACTGCGTCATGCCGAGTCAAAAACATGTTATAATTGTGGAAGAAAGGTCACTTAGCTCGATTTTGTGCCATCTGAAGACAAATTCAGGCTAGGATGGAGGCACCAAAGGCCATCCCGAAAATTCAAAATCGGTAGTCTGAGGAGGCGTTTGTTGTGACCTCCCAAAGAGCAAGGAATCCAAATGAGGTCATCACGGTAAAGCTTATCATAAACTCTAATGAAGTCTATACTTTATTTGATCTGGGTTCTACCCATTCTTTTATTTCTCCTACTTGCGCTCATCGATTAAATTTGACTCGGAGAAATTAGACTTTGACTTATCTGTGGAAACTCCGCTTGGGAGAAACCTTCATTACATCCACTTGCTTATAAGTCTTGTTTGGTTTAAATCGGTACCCATACATTACACCGTCGATCTTATTTCATTAAAAATACTTGCATTTGACGTGATTCTAGGGATTGATTGGTTAACTACTTATCATGCAAAATTGATTGTTTTCGTAAGGTTGTTAGCTTTCATATTCCTAATCAACCTATTATGCTAATTCAAACGACCAAACCATTAAAATCAATCACGGTCATCTCAAGCCATAAAGCTATTCGTTTATTAAAAACGGATGTCAAGCTTTCTTAGCTCATGTCACGATTTAAACAAAAATACGCCGGGTTTTGAACGATATTTCTATTGTTAATAAATTTCTGACGTATTCTCGAAGAACTTCCGGCCTACCCCAGGCGTGAAATTGAATTTTGTATCGACCTTGAAACCCAGACAAAACCTATTTCCAAAGCCCCATGTCGAATAGCTCTATTGAACTTCGAGTTAAAGACCCAACTACTGAATTGTTAGACATTGGTTTTATTCGTCCTAGTACTTCTCCTTGGGGTGCTCTGCTTACTATTCGTGAAGAAGAAAGATGGGAGTATCGACTTTTTGTATTGATTATCGGGAGTTGAATCATGTCACCATCAAAATAGGTATCCATTGCCACGTATTGATGACCTGTTTGACCCGGTTCAAGGAGCCAAATTCTTTTCAAAGATTGATCTTCATTCCTGATATCACCAATTGAAGATTGGAACCACCGACATTCCAAAGACTGGCTTTCGAAACTCGATGCGGGCATTATGAATTCCTAGTCATGTCCTTTGGATTGACTAATGCTCCTCTTTGCCTTCATGGATATGATGAGCAGTATTCAAGGAATATTTAGATCACTTTGTGGTCGCCTTTATTGATGACATCCTTATTTATTCCAAAAGCCGTGAAGATCATGAAGCAACACTTGAGGTGACACTCCAAAAGCTTCGTGAATATAAGCTTTATGCGAGTTGAAGAAATGCGAGTTACGGCTTGAAGAAGTAGCATTCCTTGGGCACGTGGTATCAAGTCATGGAATATCTGTTGACCAAAAAAAGATTGAAGCTATTCAAAGTAGGAACAACCTAAATCGATGATCAAAATCGTAGCTTTCTCGGTTTAAATTTGGTTATTATCGGAGATTCGTGGAAGGATTTTCTCGAATCGCTACTCCATCGATTGACTTCGGTGACTCGGAAAGATACAAAGTTCGGTTGGAGCGAAGAATGTGAGAAGAGTTTTCAAGAACTCGATAGGAGACTTATTTCAAGACTGTTACGATGATACCATCTGCCTCGGAGGATTTGTCATCTACGGTGATGCTTGAGCAAAGGGTTGGGATGTGTTCTTATGCAACATGGAAAAGTTATAGCTTATGCCTCATGACAACTCAAAGAATATGAGAGGAATTATCCTACTCATGATCTAGAGTTAGCGGTATTATCTTCTTGCACTTAAAATTTGGAGGCATTACTTGTATGGGGAGAAAGTGGAGATCTTTACGGATCATAAAAGCCTCAAATATTTCTTCACTCAAAAGGAACTCAACATCGACAACGACGTTGGCTTGAACTGATGAAAGATTATGATCATACCATCCATACCATCCTGGAAAAGCGAACGTGGTAGTGACGTATTGAGTAGAAGATCGTATGCAAGATCGAAGTGCGTTATTGTCAACCTGAAAGGCCCATTTTGTGTGACTTGCAAAGGATGGAGATAGAGTTAAAGACTCCAATGCGCATGTGATGATAGCGAATATACTGAGTAGAACCGACTTTAATCAATAAAGTTAAAGTTTGCTTGAAGCTACGACACAGGTGATGCGTATGAGGAAGAAAGTGCAAGAAGGTGCTATCTTAAAGCAAGAATCGATGAAGAAGGAATACTTGAGTCAACTCCGGACTTTGTGTTCTAACGACCACGATTTAAAGTATAATATCATGATGGAGGCGCACAACACACCATTTGCAATCCATCTCAGGAGTACCAAAATGTATCATGATATTCAATAATACATTTTGGTGGAGCAATATGAAGAGAGAGATAAGCATTTGTTTATCTCAAGGTGTCTAACTTGTCAACGAGTTAAAGCGGAGCATCAAGTACCAAAAGGTCCATTGCAACCACTTGAAATTCCGGAATGGAAGTGGGAGCACATTACCATGGATTTAGTTTCTGGGTCTTCCTAAGGTTTCTCAAGGCGTTGATGCGATTTGGGTCATTGTTGATAGATTGACCAAGTCTGCTCATTTCTTCTGGATCGAGAAAACTTATACACTTGAACGTCTTGCTCAGATGTACATAAACGAGATTGTAAAGATCTGCATGGTATCTTTGGTATCCATAGTTTACGATCGAGACCCAAGATTCACTTCACGATTTTGGGTTAGTTTGCAAAAAGCTATGGGCACAGACTTACGATTTAGCTCGGCATATCATCCTCGAGACGGACGAGACGGTCGGAGAGGACTATTCAAACTCTTGAAGATCTATTAAGACTCGTGTCCTTGATTTCAAGGGAGTTGGGACAAGTTCTTACCATTGGTGGAGTTTTCCTACAACAACGAGTTATCAACAAGTATTGGCATGGCTCCATTCAAGCGTTGTATGGAAGAAAGTGTCGTTCTCGGTATCTTTGGGATGAGGTGGGTGAAGCAACGTTGTTGGGGCGGAGTTGAGTACGTATGACTACGAAAAAAGATTCAAACGATCCGACAACGTATAAAACCTCACAAAAATCGACAAAAGAGTTATCTTGATCTTCATCGAAAGGGCGTGGAATTCGATATAAGAGATCATGTGTTGTTAAGAGTTGCTCCATGGAAAGGAGTTACAAGATTTGGAAAGAGAGGAAAACTTAATCCTCGATTCATCGGTCCATTTTAATCCTCGATCGAGTAGGAACTGTGGCCTATAGACTCGCTTTTATCGCCAAATATGTCTCGTGTTCATAACGCTTTTCACATATCTATGTTACGTAAATATGTGAAAGACCCAAACCATATTATTGAGTTAGAACCCGGCGAAATAACGGAAGATTTGGCGTATGAAGAGGTTCTGTTCAAATTTTGGATAAAAGGAACATATTCTACGCTCCAAGGTTATACCTCAAGTCAAAGTTTTGTGGAGGAACCACGATGTTGGGGAAATGACTTGGGAGTTAGAATCAAAATGAAATCAAGGTATCCTTACCTCTTCGACATACCAGTCGTACCACTAATTTCGAGGGCGAAATTTCATAAGAAGGGGAGGTTGTAAGACCCGACTTTTATAAATAAAGATGAATTTTTCTATAAATATTATTTTTGAATATTATGGAATAAATTTGATATAATGTTATAGTTGTGGGTAATATTTATAAATTTTGCAAAGTATGCAAGTTGTTATAAAATATTCGTTTGGTGGGGAATATTCTTTTTGTTAGGAATATTAAATATAATGGCTCAATCATTAGTGGACCCCACAATGTAATTATTGTCGGATTGAGAAAACGACAAAATATTTTATAAAAATAACTATGGAGGTGTTACCGTTAAAAAGCTGTTGAACTACCCGGTGGTAAAAATATAGTAATACGCTGGCGTGGTTGCGTAGTAGCACTACTTGCGGTATTGATTATTGATTCTTACGTGAGAAGTCACTTCACCTATGCTTTCAATTATTGCTACGATGAATTGATGCATCATATCTCTTATATTATTGATTCAATTATTGTCACAATTATCATCCGTATAATATGTTATAGTATTAAATCAATAATTGAGACGACAAGTTATAAATGATTAATAATTGTTGAAAGATTAAATATGTGTTGATGAAAAAAAAATGATTTGTGGTAAGTTTGATTATTTTATGGGGGCTCATATGTCATCATCTAAGAGTCTCTTCGTCGAATAGTATTTACCTTCGTCGATAAGAATTACCTTCGTCGATAGTAATTACCCTTGTGAATAGTATTTACCATCGTCGATAGTAATTACCTTCGTCGATAGTAATTACCCTTGTGAATAGTATTTACCTTAAATCAATAGTATTTACCTTAAGTAATAGTAATTACCTTTACCGGACGTCGAACCACTTGTCGTTTCACATTACAAAGCGCCGAACCACTTGTTGTTTCACATTACAAAAGGCCAAACCAATTTTCTTTTCATCATTATTAAATCGCCAAGCCACTTGCCTTTTCACGACGGTCTTTAAGCTAGAAATCTTCTATAAATAGAGGCTGGGGCTTCATTATTTTCACGAATTCATTCAAGCTATAGAGAGAGAAGTATATAGAGAATAAGAGAAAAGAAGAAGAGTATTTTGTTACTACACCGCCGCAAAGATTCAATCTCCTACCAAATGTAAGGGGTGTTATTCTTTCTTATTCACGAAGAGAACTCACATTGTTATTCCAATGCTTATTATTCATTTTGGAATAACTTTGTATCTGTGATGCCATTTACCTATACTTGGTGACATTCTTCTATTATTACATTGGAACATCACATGCATGTGTTTTACACCGGACCGGGTTCCGCTCTTTATTATTATTCATTTGGAACATCCATGCATGTGTGTTTTACACCTGACCGTTTCCGCTTTTATCATTCTCCGGTTGGAACATCACATGCATGTTTTTACACGGACTGGTTCCGCTCTTTATCATTCTGTTAGAATATCCTATCGTGTGTTTTACACCGGATCCAGTTCCATCTTTATTATTCTATTGGAACATCCCGCTTGCGTGAATTTCACCGACACGGTTTCGTTATTATTATTACATTGAATAACTTTGCATGCATGTCATCGTACCGCATGCATGGTGATTTCTTTTGTTACTCCATTCTTTATTATACCCGGTTGGTTAAAACTTTGACTTCTATACTCCATGAAATTAGTATAATATCCTTGATATTTGCGTTTCATCTAAAGATATCTTTCATGGAAATATTCTTCCGATCATTCTTGAATTTTACTAATTTGGGCGTTAATAATTCTGGATAAAATAATTCTTGAACTTGTTTTATTGAATTCTTATATCATTGTCATCATCCTCATGTTTATATTATGTTGAAAGTCATATGTGGCTTTTGTGTGCATAGATGGACTTGGTATGATTATGACCGAGAGACTATTCGGTTGTAATCATGACCGTAATGTTACAAATGATGTGATAAAAATCCTCGAAGGTCAGTAGTGCATTGGTGACGATTGTTGGCATGATCATGACCATTAATGAATACACAAATATTCTTGGCCCGTAGTGCGTGAATAATTGTGGTGGTGATACTAAAGAATATCCTTGGCCGTAGTGCGGGGGTGATTCGATGATGTGGAATATTTATTAAAGTGAGTCTCATTTATAACAAAGGATGAAAAACCTTTTAAAACCTAAAAGATAGTAGACTTTATTTTCTACTCGACTCTTTTAATGGATTGCGATATTCATTGCAGCTTAAACCGGTTGTCTATTGTATTTTATCGCTTTAACATTGTTGAAGACTATTGATAATTTATTCGCATTATCTTAGTCATAATATTTCTTCTTTGGGCTAGTTGAGCTCACCCTTTCTTTCACTTTTTCTCTTGTGAAATGAGTATATAAATTTAGACGACCTGGGAAACGAGTGATGGTCTTGAATAACATTAGTAGTCCTCACTATTCGTGAAATAGTGTGATAATAATTGTAATGAGGACTTTTTGTTTGAGTTTGTATAATATCTAGTAGATTATATTTGTATTTAAACTCACGATTTATGTTGTATTGTACACAGTAGCTTATGTTAATAAGTTGTATTTAAATTATGTACCATGTAAGTGGCGACCCAAGATGGGTGATGTATACCTGATTTTGGGGGCGTCACATAAAACACAGTAATACGCGTTGTTGCACAGTAGCACACGGTATTGCTTCAATTATTAAAGGCACTACTCAATAATGGTTACAGTAATTACTGTTCAGTATTTTATTTTATTGATTCAATAATTGCTGTGTTGATATTTTATATTGCTGTTGTTTCAATAATTGTCATTACACAGTATTTTCCATTATCGGAGCAATAATTCATATTATCTGAATAATATTATTAGATAACATTATTGATAATGTCTAGAAAGTTCTGCATCTAAGGAGAGGTTTGATCATCTAATTGCGCAAGAAAAGAAGGAGAGATCCTTATTGGAAAGCCCCTCTATCCTAGAGGCGCACGGTTGTCAATAATGTGATTCTATAATATTATTTATGAATAATTAATTATTGATTTATATGATGAGAAAAATATTGATTTTATGAGGATATAGATGGAAAAAAAAATTAATGTGACAATTGTTGAAAATTAATATGTTATCCTTTTCTGATAAAATAATTCATTTAAATATATTATTTTAATAATATATTAACGATGATATTTTTACAATGAATGTGGGATATATGAGTATATGAGGAGGAAGAGTATTTTGTGACATTAAATATTTAACACATGTTTTGTGTGTTGGTGGACACAATTATTGGTCGAAATTTGATTATAACTTTGTAAAATTGCCCGTCTGTGGATTTCGGTCAATTTACATTTGGAATTTGGAAAAACTTTCTTCGCAAAGTTGTAGAGAATTGAATTTCCTATAAAAAACGCGAGATTCAAATTTTCTGATAAAAGGGCTATTTATTATGAATTATTGAAGTTACAAGTTCAAATAAATAATTTTGGGAGTTTTAGTTAATTATTTTGAGAAAAACGTTTTTGCAACTAAGTTGGCCTCACATGTGATTCAAATGGGCTGAGATCAGTTGTCTAAGGTGGGCTAAGGAAAATTTGAAAAATATATTAATATTATATTTAATTTTCTCTTTTGAATTGTTCTAAGCATTTTCCTATAAATAGGGTGCTTAGGTTAGAATTGAAAATCACACCGTAAAACTGAAGTTTCTCTCTATTTCTCTCTCGATATATTGAGCGTATTCTTGTGAGTATATACTTTGAGTGTTGTTATACGGTCAAGTTCCTTCACCACATGTATCTAGTTTTTCGATCGAAATCTAAACCGCTTTGTGAAGTAAGGGATATTATTATTAAAATGATATTATTTCTTTCAATATCATTATGCCGAAGTATTGATCTGAACTTTTAATCAAATTTAAAACTTTTTGTGCCAGAGTTATTATTCACGTATACGGCACTATTCACGTATACGACACTATTCATGAATACGACACTATTCACAGAAAAATAAATTTTTTCCTTTTCGTTCAAAATATCTATTGTGGATACTAGCTTTGGTTGTATCCATGTTTTGATCATTCTTGAATTTTACACCACTATGATTATTTATGAGGTATTTTTGGACATGAAATAGCTGAAATACGAATCCTTAATACTTGTTCTTTTGTTTCAATTGGATTCGCTTTTCTTTAAAATATTTTTCATCATTCTCAGTCCTAAATGATGATATTCTTGAATATCTTTGGCTTTAGATGCAAAGATGAATGATTTCTTGATGAATATCTTTGGACCGTAGTGCAAAGATGAGCAGTGTTTAGATGAACATGACTGATCGATGAATATCTTTGGTAGATAGTGCAAAGAAGAATATTTGATTTAAGATGAATATTGATTGATGTTACAGGGATAAAATAATGATGATGGATGTTAAATTCATAGATAATAGTAGATTTCCTCCTCTACGTTAACTCTTCTATGAATTAATATTTTCCGCTGCGAATATTGCTCTAAAACTTGTTGTTTAATGTATTCTCTCAGATTTTTTTCCCTGTTGAAGACTAACGATAATTTGTTGTATATTATCTTAGTCATAATATTCTTTACTGGGCTAGTTGAGCTCACCCTTTTCCTTTTTGTTCCATTTTTCTTCTCAGGAGGCGAGAATGTAGCGAGTACTAGTCGGGGTATGGAATGAAGGTTCTAGAGAGAGTTGTTTAGTAGTCCTCACCATTTTTGTAAAATAATATATCAATAAATGTGATGAGAATTTATTTGGGTATAGATATTATCTAGAAGATAATATTTGTATTCAAACTCACAGTTTTCTTATTGTAATAATAAAGTTGTAGTTGTTTACATACCATATGTATTGACAACTTCGAATGAGTGATGTATACCTATTTTGGGGGCATCACGGTTGGTATCGAGCTTAGGGATATGATCTCCGGCGGAGATCGGGGAATAGAACTAGGAGGGAGAGACGAGTAAATCCTTCGTTAGTGTGTCCTACCTAAGCTTATTTGTTAGTTGGTCAAGATATAGGGATATTATGTGATATATTGATTTCCTTAATTAACCCTTGTTTTATATGGCGGTATTTGAGAATGTCGACCGAGAATATTTAAAGTGAAAATGAGACCGTGGAGACGCCTTGGGTACTCACCAACGAGGAGAAACGTCTGCAACAGTGGCAATGTTCCTCATGTGAACAACACCAATCGAGCGATGATGAACGAGGGGATGTTTAGAAGCTTTTGCGCTTCATGCAAAATCGCACGAGGAGAGACTCGTGTTCAAAATACAAGAGAAAATGATAGCAATTCACGGGTTGTCACAAACAAGCGATTCAAAGAGTTGGGACCGCTGAGAATTTAAGGAAAAGCGGATCCGATCATGGCGGAAACATGGGTCAAGCAAATTACCAAGATATTCGATGTCTTGGGATGCACGGAGGAACAGAAGGTTCCATTCGCCACCTTTATGTTCCGTGGCGAGGCAGACTACTGGTGGGAGTCTGTGAAACGGACCCTATCTGCCGCACTTAGCATGTCTTGGGAAACGTTTTAGAAACTTTTCAACAAAAAATACTTTCCTGAAAGTGTTCGTCATATGAAAGAAATGGAGTTTATTAGACTGGAGCAGAATAACATGACGGTGTCCCAGTACGAGGCAAAGTTCGCGGAGTTATCCAGGTTTGCACCTCATTTGGTGGAAAATGAGGAACGTATGACGCGGATGTTTCTTAGAGGTTTGAAACCTGGCATACGTCAGTATCTCATTTCTCATAATTTTTTCTCTATTCGGATGTTGTAAAAGGGCTCAATTATTAAAGCGAGATAACGATTATGGTCAACCGAGGGACCACAACCGAGGATCATACCGGGATAGCGATCAACAAAACAACGATAACCAAATGAGAAAGAAAAAGACGGACAAAATGGTAACCACTCCGGTGGTAATCATGGCCATGAAAATAGAAGAAGCGAGTCGGAGGAGATTTTAAAAGAGGAGATTTAACAACGACCATGTGAAGACGACGATCTCCGTCGGCAAAGAATCGGTTCTAAGGGAGGAGAACGACCACCGGTTATATCTTATAAAATGCGGAAAGAGGGACATATCGATCCAAACCGCCTGAACAGTTCAAGGTATGCTATAATTGTGGAAAGGAAGGACATATCGCTCAAGATTATGCGGAAGCAAAACCTAGTTCAATGGGGATGGTGACTCAAAAGACATCCCCCAGAAAAATAAAATTAACGGTTCTGGAAGAAGTTTTTGTTGTGACCGTCAAAATGCGAGGAACTCAAACGAGGTGATCACGGGTAAGCTATTTATAAATTCTTGCGAAGTTTATACCTTACTTGATACCGTCTACCCATTCATTTATCTCTCTCCGCTTGTGCTCAACGTTTAAACTTGACTCGGAGAAATTAGACTTTGACCTATCTGTGGAAACTCCGTTAGGAGAAACTTTCATCACATCCAATCGCTTATAAATCTTGTTTGATTCAAGTTGGCACCATCACCTTACCATTGACCTTATCTCTTTAAAGATACTTGCTTTTGATGTGATTTTAGGGATTGATTGGTTAACTACTCATCATGCCAAAATTGATTGTTTTCGTAAGGTTGTTAGTTTTCATATTCCTAACCAACCTTGTTATACAAATTCAAGCAACTAAACCATTAAAATCAATCAACATCATATCTAATCATAAAGCTATTCGTTTATTGAAAAACGGATGTCAAGCTTTCATAGCTCATGTTATGGATTTGAATAAAGACACGTCAGATTTGAATAATAATCCTGTTGTTATTGACTTTCCTGACGTATTTCCTGAAGAACTTCCCGGTCTACCCCCGAAACGTGAAGTTGAATTTTTAATTGATCTTGAACCTGGTACCAAGCCCATTTCTAAAACCCTATATCGAATGGCTCCTATTGAACTTCAGGAGTTAAAGGTCCAACTACAGGAGTTGTTGGACATCGGTTTCATTCGATCCCAAGTACATCTCCTCGGGTGCTCTGTTTTATTCGTAAAGAAGAAAGAGCGATCAGAGTATGCGACTTTGTATTGACTATAGAGAATTGAACCATGTCACCATCAAGAATAGGTATCCTCTACCTCGTATTGATGACTGTTTGACCCGATTACAAGAGGAGCACAATTCTTTTCAAAGATCGATCTTAGCTTACGGATATCATCACCAAGATTAGAATCGAGGATATTCCAAAGACGCCTTGAGAACTTCGATGCGGGCATTATGAATTCTTAGTCATGTCTTTCTTCGATTGACTAATGCTCCTGCGGCTTTTTCATGGATATGATGAACCGAGTATTCAAGGAATATTTGGATCAATTCGTTGTTGTCTTTGTTGATGACATCCTCGTATATTCCAAAAGTCGTGAAGATCATGAGCACCATTTGAAGCTGGTACTCCAAAGGCTTCGTGAAAACAAGCTTTATGCCAAGTTGAAGAAATGTGAGTTCGGCTGAGGAAGTAGCATTCCTTGGGCACGTGGTGTCGAAACATGGAGTATCTGTTGATCCGACGAAGATTGAAGCAATACAAAGTTAGAGCAACCGAAGTCGGTGGATCAAGTCACGTAGCTTTTTGGGCTTAAATTGGTTATTATCGGAGATTCGTGGAAGGCTTTTCTCGAATCGCTACTCTATTAACCCACTAACTAGGAAGGATACAAAATTCGTTTGGAGCGAAAGAATGCGAGAAGAGTTTCCAAGAGCTTAAGAGAGACTCATTTAAACTGTTTCTAAAATACCATCTGATACAGATGGATTTGTTATCTACAAAGAATGCTTGAGCAAAGGGTTAGGATGTGTTCTCATGCAACGTGAGAAAGTCATAGCCTATGCCTCATGACAACTCAAAGAGTATGAGAGGAATTATCCTACTACATGATCTAGAGTTAGCGGCCCCGATCGTTTTTCTTAAAAGATCTGGAGGCACTATCTATATGGGGAGAAAGTGGAGATATATTCAGACCATAAAAGCCTCAAATATTTCTTCACGCAAAAAGAACTCAACATGCGGCAACGACGTTGGCTCGAGTTGTTGAAAGATTACGACCACACTATTCAATACCATCCTGGAAAAGCGAACGTAGTAGCTGACGCGTTGAGTAGAAGATCATATGCAAGAACGAGTGCGATGATGTCAAGTATACGCATAGAGCCAACTTTAATAGAAAAATTTAAGGTTGCTCAAGCTACCGACCCGGAGCTGATGCGTATGAAGAAGAAAGTACAAGAAGGTGTTATTCCAAAAGCGAGAATCGATGAAGAAGGAATACTTCGAGTCCACTCCAGACTCTGTGTTCCTAACAACTCTGATTTGAAGTACAAGATTATGATGGAGGCACACAATACACCATTTCCAATCCAACCTGAAAGTACTAAAATGTATCGTGATCTTCGACATACATTTTGGTGGAACAATATGAAGAGAGAGATTGCAAAGTTTATCTCGATGTGTTTAACTTGTCAACGTGTAAAGGCGGAGCATCTAGTACCTAAGGGTCCGTTGCAACCACTTGAGATTCCGAAATGGAAGTGGGAACACATTACCATGGATTTACATTTCACGGGTCTTCCTATGGTTTCTCAAGGCATCAATGCTATTTGGGTTATTGTTGATAGATTAACCAAGTCCGCTTTCATTTATTGCCGTCACGGAGACTTATTCCTTGAACGTCTTGCTCGTATATGACGTAGATGAGATTGTGAGATTGCATGACATGCCAATATCTATAGTTTCGGATCGTGACCCAAGATTCACTTCAAGATTTTGGGTTAGCTTGCAAAAAGCTATGGGCACGGATTTACGATTCAGTTCGGCATACCATCCTCAAACGGACGGACAATCAGAGAGGACTATTCAAACTCTTGAAGATCTATTAAGACTATGTGTCCTAGACTTCAAAGGGAGTTGGGATAAGTATTTACCATTGGTGGAATTCTCCTACAACAACAGTTATCAAGAAAGCATTGGTGTGGCCCCATTTGAAGCATTATATGGACGAAAGTGTCGCTCTCTAGTATGTTGGGACGAGGTGGGTGAAGCAACATTGTTGGGACCCGAGTTGGTACGTATGACTACGGAAAAGATCCAAATGATTCGATAACGTATACAAACGGCACAAGATCGACAAAAGAGTTGTGCGGATCTTCATCGAAAGGACGTAGAATTTAAAATTGGGGATTATGTACTGTTGCGTGTTGCCCCATGGAAGGGAGTTACAAGATTCAGGAAGAGAGGAAAGCTCAATCCATGATTTATTGGTCCATTTCAAATTCTTGACCGAGTAGGTAATGTAGCCTATAGACTCGCGTTACCTCCGAGTATGTCTCGTGCTCATAATGTGTTTCACATATCTATACTTCGTAAATATATGAAAGACCCGAACCACGTTATTGAGTTAGAATCAAACGAGATAGCCGAAGACTTAACGTATGAGGAGGTACCTGTCAAGATCTTAGATAGGAAGGAGCATGTCCTACGTACAAAGGTCATACCACAAGTTAAAGTTTTGTGGAGGAATCATGCTATAGAGGAAATGACCTGGGAATTAGAAACGAAAATGAAAGTGAGGTATCCTCATCTTTTCGAAACACCAGGTACGTACGTCAATTTCAAGGACGAAATTTCATAAGAAGGGGAAGTTGTAAGACCCCAAATAATTAATAAATGAAATTTATTTTCCTCTATTATTTCTTTTAATTAGTAAGGGTTGATTTGATTAATGTGGTTAGTTATGGGTAAAATGCTGAAATATTTTAAATAAGCGGTGGTTATAAAATATTTATTTTTGTCGAGAAATATTCGTTTGGTCGTGGAATATTCTTACTTTTGGGAATATTTAAATGACGCCAGTAAATTGTAATGGGCCCCATAACGGAAAGCGATTGGATAAAGAAAAAGCGACAAATATAAGTTATTTAAAAATAACGGCGTAGTTATTCTCAATTAACAATCGCTTTGGAATACCCGTGGTTAAAACACGATGTCTGGCGTTGTTGCACAAGATAGCTACGGTATTGCACCAATTATTAAAGGCACTACTCAATAATGGTTACGATAATTCTTGCTTCAATATTTTATTTTATTGATTCAATAATTGTTGCGTTGATATTTTATATTGTTGTTGTTTCATAATTGTCATTACACATATTTTCCATTATCGAGCAATAATTCATATTATCTGAATAATAATATTATTAGATAACATTATTGACAATGTCTAGAAAGTTACATGCAAGGAGAGGTTTGGTCATCTAATTGCGCGCCAGTAAGGAGAGATCCTTATTGGAAGGCCCCCTCTATCCTGGGAACTGCCTGGTTGTCAATAATGTGATTCTGTAATATTATTTATGAATAATTAATTATTGATTTATATGATGAGGAAAATATTGATTTTATGAGGATATAGATGGAGAAAATTTTTAATGTCACAATTGTTGAAAATTAATATGTTATCTTTTTCTGATAAAATAATTCATTTAAATATATTATTTTAATAATATATTAACGATGATATTTTTACAATAAATGTGGGATATATGAGTATATGAGGAGGAAGAGTATTTTTGTGGCATTAAATGTTTAACACATGTTTTGTGTGTTGGTGGACACAATTATTAACCAAATTTGATTATAGCACATAAAATCGCTTGTTTGTGGATTTCGGTCAATTTCTGTTTGGAATTTGGGAAAACTTTCTTCTATAAAGTTGTTGAGAATTGAATTTCCTATAAAAAGACGCGAGATTCAAATTTTCTGATAAAAGGGCTATTTATTATGAATTATTGAAGTTCCGAAGTTCCGAAATAATTAATTTTTGGGAGTTTTAGTTAATTATTTTGAGAAAAACGTTTTTTGCAACTAAGTTGGCCTCACATGTGATTCAAATGGGCTGAGATCAGTTGTCTAAGGTGGGCTAAGGAAAATGTGAAAAATATATTAATATTATATTCAATTTTCTACTTGGTTTAAGCATTTTTCTATAAATAGGTGCTTAGGTTAGAATTGAAAATCACACCAGAAACTGAAGTTTCTCTCTATTTCTCTCTTGATATATTGAGCGTATTCTTGTGAGTATACTTTGAGTGTTGTTATACGGTGCAAGTTCCTTCACCCTTCATATCCGACTTTTCGGTTAAAAATCTTAATCTTGGTGAGTAAGGGATATTATTATTAAAATGATATTATTTATTTCAATATCATTATGCCGAAGTATTGATCTGGACTTTTAATCAAATTTGGAACTTTTTGTGCTGGAGTTACTATTCACGTATACGGCACTATTCACGTATACAACACTATTCATGAATACGACACTATTCACAGAAAAATAAAATTTTTCCTTTTTGTCCAAAATATCTATTGTGGATACTAGCTTTGATTGTATCCATGTTTTGATCATTCTTGAATTTTACACCACTATGATTATTTATGAGGTATTTTTGGACATGAAATAGCTGAAATACGAATCCTTAATACTTGTTCTTTTGTTTCATTTGGATTCGTTTTCTTTAAAATATTTTTCATCATTCTCGGTCCTAAATGATGATATTCTTGAATATCTTTGGCTGTAGTGCAAAAGATGAATGATTTCTTGATGAAAATCTTTGGTAGTAGTGTAAAGATGAGCAGTGTTTAGATGAACATGGCCGATGATGAATATCTTTGGCCAGTAGTGCAAAGATGAATATTTGATTCAAGATGAATATTGATTGATGTTACTGAGGATAAAATAATGATGATGGATCGTTAAATTCATAGATATTAGTAGATTTCATCCTCTACGTAACTCTTCTATGAATTAATATTTTCCATTATGAATATTGCTCTCTAAAACTTGTTGTTTAATGTATTCTCTCATATTTTTTCCCTGTTGAAGACTAACGATAATTTGTTGTATATTATCTTAGTCATAATATTCTTTACTGGGCTAGTTGAGCTCACCCTTTTCCTTTTTGTTCCATTTTTCTTCTCAGGAGGCGAGAATGTAGCGAAGTCTTAGTCGGGTATGGAATGAAGGTTCTAGAGAGAGTTATTTAGTAGTCCTCACTATTTTTGTAAAATAATGTATCAATAAATGTGATGAGGATTTATTTGGGTATAGATATTGTCTAGAAGATAATATTTGTATTCAAACTCACAGTTTTACTGTTGTAATAATAAAGTTGTAGTTGTTTCTGTACTATGTATTGACAACTCAGAATGAGTGATGTATACCTATTTTGGGGGCGTCACAGTTGGTATCAGAGCTTAGGGATATAATCTCTAGCGGAGATCGGGGAATAGAACTAGGAGGGGAGAGACGAGTAAATCCTTCGCTAGTATGTCCTACATAAGCTTATTTGTTAGTTGGTTAGTATATAGGGATATTATGTGATATATTGATTTCCTTAATTAATTATAGATTTATATGATAAGGAAATATTTATTTTATGTGGATATAAATGAAGGATGGGGAAATATTTATTTTATGTGATTATAAATGAAGGAATTAATGTTGGGGGTGTTTTATTAGTATTTTGTCGAAATGAAGAATGAAATTTGGAAATTTTCAGAAAATTAGTTTATTACTTGATTTTGTAAAATCTATAACTCTTTGTGTATAAAGAGTTAAGAGATGAGCCATATATCAAAGAAAGCCCTGGAAGTAAGCTAACCGTAGAAATTGGAATCACCCAAAAATTCATTGTGAATTTTTCGTGGTGACTGTTTGAATGAAACTGGTCCGAAGGACTCATAATTCGAAAAATCAGTATTCTTGAGATATATTACGTGAGTTATAATTTTTAATCCGACCGTTGGATCGTTGCAATTTTTGGATATGTTATATATATATATATATATATATATAAGTTGAGTACATGTCCACAAATTTTGAACCGTTAAAAATTAACGTATGATTTGTTATGAATTTTAAAAGGTGACTGATTCGAAAATTATGTTTATAAATGATTTTTGGTGGAAAATTCTAGAATGAGTGGGCCCCACCTTTGGTTGGTGAAGAAATGTGCTGAAATTTTATTTCAAAAGTGGTGGGTGGGAATAGTAGCAGGTAAAACCATCAGGTAGCAGGTCAAGTCTGCTTTGGCGTTCTAACATTTTTCTATAAATAGGGTGCTGAGTTAGAATTGAAAATCACATTAGAAACATAAGTTTTCTCTCCGTATATTATCGAGCATATTTTCGTGAGTATTTTGATACTTTGAGAGTTGCTAATTAGTGCAAGTTTTATTCAGCGTTATATTCGATATTCCAGTCAGAAGTACTGCTCTTTTGAGGTAAGGGATATTGTCATTATTATGGTAAGGGATTGTAAGGGATTTTAAGGGATCGTAAGGGATGTTATTTTCTTCTTAAATGATATTATTTTTTTCAATATCATTATGCCGAAATATTGATATGAGTTTGATAGTGGAATTTTTACTTTTTCATGCAAGGGTTACTATTCACGTATACAACACTATTCATGTATACGACACTATTCATATATATGACACTATTTACGTATACGATATTATTTACGTATACGGTACCATTTACGAATATGAGTTACTATTCACGAGTTACTATTCATGAGTTATTATTCACGAGTTACTATTCACGACAAAATTGGTTTCTTTTTCTGACCAAATTATCGTTGATTTATGAATCTTACTCTTGAAATTAAATGCAGTTGTTGATCATATTGTTTTTATTATCATATATAACATTTTTATAACCCTAATGATTGTAAGACCCCAACTTATTATTTATGAAATTAAATTTTCTCTACTTATTATTTTAAAATAGTAAGGGTTGATTTGATTAATGTGGTTAGTTATGGGTAAAATGCGCAAATATTTCAAATAAGTAAGTGGTTATAAAATATTCATTATTTTCAGGGAATATTAGTTTGGTCGTGGAATATTCTTACTGTCGGGGAATATTCGTACGACGACGCAGCTTTGTGTGAGCCCCATAATAGAAGGCGATTGGATGAAGAAAACGACAAAAATAAGTTGTTTATAAATAACGGCGTAGTTGTTACCGTTAATACTGTTGGAATACCCGTTGGTTAAAACACAGTAGCACATTGTATTGCACCAATTATTGATTCTTACATAAGAAGGCACTACTCAATAATTTTTACAGTAATTACTGTTCAATATTTTATTTTATTGATTCAATAATTGCTACGTTGATATTTTATATTATTGTTGTTTCAATAATTGTCACTGCACAGTATTTTTATTATCGGATCAATAATTCATATTATTTGAATAATATTATTAAATAACATTATTGGCAATGTCTAGAAAGTTACGCTCTAAGGAGAGGTTTGGTCACCTAATTATACTAGAAGAAGAGAAATCATTATTGAAAGCCCCTCTTTCGATGGAGCGGCACAGTTGCCAAGATTGCAGTGATTCTGTAATATTATTTATGAATAATTAATTATTGATTTATATGATAAGGAAAATATTCATTTTATGTGGATATAGATGGAGAAAATTTTAAAGTGACAATTGTTGAAAAATTGATATTTTATCTTTTCTGATAAATAATTCATTTAAATATATTATTATATTTTAATAATATAATAATGGTGATATTTTTACAATGAATGTGGAATATACGAATATATGAGGAGGAAGAGTATTTTTGTTGCAAAAATTGTTTAAAACATGTTAAACATGTCGGTGGACCCATTTTTGACTGAAATTGGTTTATAGCCCGTAAAATCGCCTATTTGTGGATTTCAGTCAATTTTTGTTTAGAATTTGGAAAAACTTTCTTCTGCAAAGTTATAGATAATTGAATTTTCTATGGAAGAAATATAAGGTTCGAATTTTTCTGACAAAAGGGCTATTTATTATGAATTATTGAAGTTCCAAAGTTCTGAAATAATTGATTTTTGAAAGTTTTAATTATTTATTTTATGAAAAATGTTTTTCTTATTTTTTATAGAAGGTGGGCATGTGGGAAATCTGATTTCAAAGGATGCGTATGAATTTTGTTATTAATAATAATATTTTATTAAATTTTCTACTTTGGTGTTCTAAAGCATTTTCCTATAAATAGGGTGCTTAGGTTAGAATTGAAAATCACACCGTAAACCTAAATTTTCTCTCTCTATATTATCGAGCGTATTCTTGTGAGTATTTTGATACTTTGAGTTTTGCTATACGGTGCTGCAAGTTCCTTCAAAGACTATATCCCAGATTATTCCTGTAAGTACGCCTTTTCAAGGTAAGAGATGTTATTTTCTTCTTAAATGATATTATTTTCTTCAATATCATTATCTTAGAAATATTGGTTTGAACTTTTAATCAAATTTGGAACTTTTGTGTATTTGGGTTACTATTCACGTGATACTGAGACTATTCACGATATCTGACACTATTAATCGAAAAATAATTTTTTTTTCTTTTCGTCCAAAATATCTATTATGGATACTAGCTTTGATTGTATCCATGTTTTGATCACTCTTAAATTTTACTCCACTATGATTATTTATGAGGTATTTTTGGACATGGATAAACCAAAATACGAATCCTTAATATTTATTCTTTTGTTTCATTGGATTCGTTTTCTTTAAAATATTTTTCATCATCCTCAAGTCTAAATGATGATATTATTGAATATCTTTGGCACAGAGTGCAAAGATTAATGTGATTTTATGATGAATATCTTTGGCTGGTAATGCAAAGATGTACAGGTGTTGAGATGAACATGACCAACTGATGAATATCCTTGACCTGTAGTGCAAAGATGAATATTTGATTTCAGATGTATATTGATTGATGTTACATGGATAAAATATTGATGATGGACTTTTAAATTCATAGATAATAGTAGATTTCATTCTCTACATAACTCATCTATGAATTATTATTTTCGCTGCGAATATTGATCTGAAACTTGTTATCTATTGTATTTTATCAGATTTTTCCCTATTGAAGACTAACGATAATTTGTTCTATATTATCTTCGTCATAATATTCTTTACTGGGCTAGTTGAGCTCACCCTTTTCCTTTTTGTTCCATTTTTCTTCTCAGGAGGCGAGAATGTAGCGAGTTCTAGTCGGGGTGTGAAATGATGGTTCTAGAAAGTTGTTTTAGTAGTCCTCACCATTTTTTGTAAAATAATGTACCAATAATTGTAATGAGGACTTATTTGGGTGTGAATATTATCTGGACGGTAATATTTGTATTTAAACTCACAGTTTTCATGTTGTATTAATAAAGTTGTAGTTGTTTTTGTACCATGTTATTGACGACTCAAAATGGGTGATGTATACCTATTTTGGGGGCGTCACAATGATGATATTTCTCTTTGACTGGAGTGTGAAGATGGGTAGATTATTAGTATGATCGTGACTATGGGTCCTCTTTGGCCAGTAGTGCAAAAATGAATTGTTGATTGGTATGATCATGACCATTGAATTTATAATTGAATATCTTTAGCTTAAGTGCAAAAGTGAAATGATCAACATGGTTATAATTATTGTTTATATAAATTCTGAAATAATTATATATTTCTTTGAGGTATTAATATCTTTGGCCTGTAGTGCAAAGATGAATTATTGATGAATATCTTTGGCCTGTAGTGTAAAGATGAATTATTGATGAATATATTTGGCCTGTAGTACAAAGATGACCTGTTGTTGAATATCTTTGGCCTGTAGTGCAAAGATGAATTATTGATGAATATCTTTGGCCCGTAGTGCAAAGATGACCTGCTGTTGAATATCTTTGGCCTGTAGTGCAAAGATGACCAGTTGTTGAATATCTTTGGCCTATAGTGTAAAGATGAATTATTGATGAATATCTTTAGCCCGTAGTGCAAAGATGAACCTATTAGTATGATTATGAACAGGAACTGTGATTTGTTATAACAATGATCTTTGATATTTTAGGTAAAGACATGTGATGAAAATTATCTTCGTCTTAGATGAGAAGAGGAATTTAGAACCACAAATATGATTATGGGTTATTCACATGATTGTGGACAGAAATTGTTGATTGATGTTACAGGAATAAAACATTGTTGGTGGACTTTTAACATGGAGAAGATAATAGACTTTATGGTCTATTTGACTCTTCTAATGGATTGTTCGTT
This sequence comes from Panax quinquefolius, assembly GCA_020205615.1. NCBI lineage: Eukaryota > Viridiplantae > Streptophyta > Magnoliopsida > Apiales > Araliaceae > Panax > Panax quinquefolius. Next base: position 11,176,749 of record CM035156.1, read on the forward strand.
CCGCTGCAACTATGGTTGAAAAGTTTTATCATCTACCATTTGTTCTAAATCTCTGATTTATTACTGATGAAGGCTATTGATAATTTGATTATCTTTAGTAATGATATTCTTTACTAAGCTAGTTGTGCTCACCCTTTTGCTTCATAATTTCTTTCGAATGTAACAAGAGTAGTAGTAATTTGTCGAGCGGGGGTAACATGGGAATAGAATCGATGGTCTATAGTCATTTGTTGAGGTTCTCCTAAATAGTATGTAAATAATTTTATTGAGAACTTTAGATAAGTGTGTCGTATTGTATACGTCATTTGATATTTAATTTTGGTGAATGTAATAGGGTGAGGTGAACCCAACTTTGAAGGGTATTTTGCCACTATTATACAAGATGTCTAAATGACCTACGAGTTATCATAAAAGATGTGGTTGTGCACATCCACTTTGCTTTGAGTATATCTACTGAGCACTACCTATATAATCTTGGAGTTTGGTTGAAATATAATTCTAAATTACGACATGGAGATAGTTATATGTCGAGAGAAGACTCACCATTAGAAAGAACATGATAGTAATTTTCGTTTTTCTTTGGGGTCTATTAATTGAACCAAGGATAATTCTCCACTCATATGATATCTATTATAACTTAGATGCATGGCCTCCCATATACGAAGGTTTTCTTGAGCATTTTCCAAATATTTTAATTTCTAAAACAGTTATTGACTGTACCTTTATGTAATGTATCAATATGAAGTGCTGACACAAGTTGGTGTCCAGAGTCACAGTTGGTATTTAAACTCACAATATATATGTGTTGTCGATTTTGCATTACGACAATTGTAGTAATAAAGTTGTAGTTATTTTTTTTGTACCACGTATTTGGCGACTTCGTAATAGGTTGGATGGATTGGACCTATTTTGGGGCGTCACAACAATGTGGCCGGGCGATGGCGGCAATCGGCGAGGCGAATGGCAGGAGTAAGTGGCAAGCGGAGGCAAGAAGCCGTGGAAGCGGAAGCCGCGGAACTACGGAAGAGAGAAAAGACGAAGAGGACAGAGGAGTAAGAGAGTCTGAAGAGTGAAGATTAAAGCCCTAATAAAAAAAAATTAATTTTTTTTATTGAAACGACGTCGTTTCATGTTATTATAAAACAAACAAACAAACAAACTTGTGTTGAAGACTGTGCAGTCGGAGAAGAAGAAGTCACCAAGCAATCACTGGCCGCCCCCACCTGTCCCCGCCTCTACTTCTTACACGAATCGCCTTTTCTCTGGGCTAAGGCGATGCCCTCCGCCCTCTAGTTCCGCCTTTGATTTTGTGAAGTCTGACCGACATGTTATTAAATAAAAATCTACAGAATGATCAAAACTTAGAATAACTTGCGACAAATTCCAAAACATTAAAGTATAAATTGTGCATTGTCTAGTTTAGTAAGCCGTACATATTAGTCCTACTCCTACAAATTAATAAATGAGCAAATGGTGTGCTTTGAAAATGTTCCCATGTACATGTCCAATATGTGATGAGATTGGATTGCAATTAATATAAAAGTGTATAATAAGATAAAATAAATTAAAATTAGATTATTTTTAAATTTTATCTAAATATACACATGCGTTCCAATAATAATTTGGCTAAAAACTTTTACGACACATAAAAAAATTCTAGATAATAGTCGTCTTTAATTATTATACGGAGTCTATATTAATTTTTCACATAATTTAAGAAAATCAAAAATATTGGGCCAAAAAGATCTTACATTTACATCCAACAGATATGGTACATTGTACATTGAACTATATAGATTCTTACTCAATGGCAAAGGACCACCTCCTTTATAAATTTCTAATTGTCACTAAGCAATGCAATGAAAGGCTATCTCTATATTTCAATTAGTTGTTTCCTTGTGCTTTACATACTATTTGAAACAACAAATCATGCAAAATATTGATCAAATTGACTGGAGTATATATTTGTAGGCTCGTAATGTGTTATTTTACAGAAAATTATGTACTTTATAAACGCAACGTATTGTGGACATTTGGGGCGGATCCAAGAAGAGTGCAGTTGGGTTTGTTGACGGTTTTTTTTTTTTTGCAAGTTTTGTTTAATATAGAGATATAAGTGAAGTTTACTCAAACTTTAGGGATCCAAGGTTCATAAATATTTAGTCCAACTATTATATTTTTAATTTCTTAAGAAGCCCTATAATTTAAGAGTTTTAAAATTGTCAGAAAAAGGAAAAATGATTAATTTTTAATTTAAAACAATTACATAAGAAGCTAGCTAGGAATCCATAATATTAATTTAAACGTTTATATTTATCTACTCCAGTTTCTTATATAAACAAATATTGAATATTTAGGGGCAATACGGAGTTTTGTTGAAACTAAACGTCGAGAGTAATTTTATAGTACTCCTAGCTAGTTCCACCTATTTATAAAATAATAAAATATTTTTATTTCATATTTATTCTAATATATTTTTCATAATATATTTTTGTAAGTTAGTATAAATATTGAATTTTTATACTGAATTCAGAAACGCTGCTGATAAGTGATAGTGTGATACTGTGATACTACTACAGACTACAGTAGTACTGTACAGTGCTACTACTTCTTTCTTTCTTTTTCTTCTCTAGTCTCTGCCGCAGTGCCGCTGCAATAAACTACCTCTTATTTAACACGCAGACATTCACCTGTTTTGGCCGGCCCATTAACAAGATAAATCACTCAGAAAAACAAATTAAGTAAGTAGTAGTATTGGATAGCGGAGAGATGAAGGGGAACAATGATGGGTTTGTAAGGGCAGATCAGATTGATCTCAAGAGCTTGGATGAGCAGCTTGAGAGGCATCTCAATAAAGCTTGGACCTTGGACACCAACCACCACCGTAACAGTAGTAATATTAATAATAAGCTAGACTCCGCCGCATTCACCTCCCCCGTCAGGCAGAGGCACGAGTGGGAGATCAACCCCGCTAAGTTAATAATTAAGTGTGTCCTTGCTCGCGGCACTTTCGGCACCGTTCACCGCGGCATCTACGACGGCCTTGACGTCGCCGGTCAGTTTACATTGGAAATTAAGATTCAAACTTTCTTGACGAATTTTCATTTCACAGTACCCATTTTACTTTTTCTTGATTTTATGGTGATTCTCTTATCAGTAATGAATACATTTCATAGGACATTAATTAAGCCAATAATTAGTTTGTTAATTTCGTTAGAAAAGATTAAACCTTTTGTTTTCGGCCTAATCAAATGGAGTACTTCATACATCACAAAAATGTACAGTACAATGACTGTATTAATTGAGGTCGGTCCACTTGCATTTGGTCGGTTAAATTATTGGATTAGGTGGGCCTCTTCTAAAAATCATCTTATTGATTTTGAGGCTGTTATGAAATGCTCCGATTGTTGTCCCCTCCCCAACCTCATCTCTCTCGGCCAAATATTTAATTTCAAGTAGAGTTGATTATGAAATTTTGTTCATTTGTTGGGGAGGAGTGGTTTAATGGAATCCGTGACCCCACTGCACGGATTTGGTTTGAACTTGCAGGTGATTGCGATAACTGGGGTGATTTTATTTTAATTTTGACTTTCATGTGATCCACACTTGGTTAATGGCTATAAAGTGAGGCGCGCATCAGATAATGTATAGTTACAAGTTAGGATCTTGGGCTGTACTTATTACTCCATCTCATAAACCTCATTATTACTATTTTAGGTAATGTCTAGTTACCTTAAATAATATTACTATATTTTTAACGATAATTTGTCTATAATACATTTAGTATTAATTATTATATTTCTATTATCGATGCATCACTATTAATTATATACAAAAACTATTCAATTAAGTGAAAATTTAAATATAGATAACTTTGTCAAATAATATAATTTTTACTATAGTTTGTCTATAATATCTTTAGTATTAATTGTCATATTTCTCTTTAATTTTTTATTTCATGAATTCACCTGACAATTGTTTTACAAGAAATTGTTTGCATTTTGACTAAATTTATTATTCATCAATTATTTATTTTTGGTTCAATACTGATCCTCAGTTGAACTGCTGGACTAGGGGGAAGAGGGCCACAGGACAGAAGCTGAAATACAATCTTTGAGGGCTGCCTTTACACAAGAAGTTGTAGTGTGGCATAAGCTTGACCATCCTAATGTAACTAAGGTTATCTTCTAACTACTACATCTGGATCCTTATATGCAAATTGACTATGGTTATGTATAAGTCTGTATGTGCGGTTAAACCTAGTGAAATTCCATAGCTAGTGACAGGGACGAAGCTACAACTAATCTGGAGGAGGCCACATCCCTCTCCAAGGTTTAAAAATTTTGTATGGTCTACTTGTTCATTTATTATATATTCTATAGCTAGACTTTTTTTTGTTATGTTTTATTGTCTTTGTCAAAGCAAATTCTATTACTACATTATCTTTGTTTTAGTAAAAATATATTTTCTAATGGTGAAACTTTATTTTTTAGTGATGAATATATATTATGTTTTTAAAAAAATTCTTGGCCCCCTCCCAAGATTAAATCTTGCCTTCTCCCCTGGCTAGTGATGTAGGATGGAAATTGATGAACAAATAATTAATTAGAAGCGGTAAATCAATAAGAAAAATTAAAGAAACATTAAGAGCATTCACAACAGATTCTTCAATAGACCCTCTATCCCCATATTTGAAGAATATATCAATAAATCAATATCCAACAGCTTCTTTATCCTTATATAATTTCTATTTTATTCCCTATATATGATTTGACTCACATCGATGTGTGTAAATCAAAAGAAGCGTTCCTATTTATGTAAAATGACATTTCACACCCTATTTATTGCGATTTTATGTTGGTTAAAGGATCTTTATCTCACTTAATTGTTGATTGGGTATGCATGCCTATCAAATTCACTCATTTTTATTTTTTAAACAGAGGATTTAGAGAAGAAAGAGAACTATAAAAAAATTAAAAATCAGTCAAATTTTGATTTTGATCATTTTTTGTAAAAAAAAATTACTACTAATTATAAATTTTATTATTTTATAATTAAAATAATGTTGTTTTAGTTCTCATAAATACATAATGATCTTTGCACATTTTGATTTCTAGCAATATTTATTTTAAATTAAAATAATTGCAATTTTTAAATTCAAACAACAATTACTTTTAAATAAAAAAATAGTTACAACGTTCAAAACAATGATTTGACTGTTGAAACTTTCAAATTTGAACTTTTAAATTTTAAATTTTAAATTTCAAAATTTAATATTTAAGGAATCAATATAAGGAACATGTTGGGTACATAGTGAAAAAATTGAATCTCTATCCTACAGAATGACCCAATAGCACTACAGAGTAAGGATAGGGATAGAGATAAGGAAACTGTTGCGAATGCTAATAGGGTTTCCCAACCGCAGTGAGAAGGAAAAGTATTGATGACAACCAATAATTAGGATAATTTTAATATCAAAGTGTTAAGAGTAGATTTGTCAAAATTGGCTCAAGCTCATGGTAGGCCGGTCATTGGTCATTATCAACCCATCAAAACCTGGGTCGTTTTGCCCGTTTGGGCTAAGCCCAAAAAGTGTCAAATTTTGGTCATAATCACCCCGTTTGCATGGGTCACCAAGAAAAGCGGGTTTATTCTTCACATTTTCAAATTTCACCAAAACTCGGACTGTTTTGGCAGAAACTACGTAAGAATGGCCCAAATTGCTTGCTGTGTCTAGACTTAAGAGTTTGACATGACTTACAAGTATATTTATAAGAAAATAAACTCTAATAACCCTAAGTCCAATAACAATTGGGGCTCTAAATAAACAACCTAATACTAAAATAAACCACTAAATAAGAAGTCTAACAAACTAAATAAATAGACAACTGATAAATAAATAACTAAATAGTGAATTATCCGCGTCTCAGGATCGAATCCTACCAGCTAGATTGATGAAGATTCTCTGATTTAAAGACTCAAAACTTAACGATGAGAATCTATGAATACCCCAGGACTTGTCAAAAAATGAAACAAATCTATGAACACTCATGGTCTCGTTGATTAAAGAAACACAAGGCAAATCATTCGTTATAATTATACGTTAATACGTGTCATGATTCAGATGGCGGGTGAGCCATTCCGTAATTTATCCTCTTTTTTTAGTCATAATGCAGCCTTTTAAATGATATATGTGGGATGGTAAATAGCATATAGTAAAATCATTCAACAGTCTTGTATTTTGGTATGGCTGTATTCCTAGCCCTTGATGCCATCTACATGTTTTTGATAAATGCTCACATCATATAGTAATCTTTAAAATGATTTTCAGTTTCAAGGATTATAAACCTCATTTATCTAGTTATTTTTTATTTATTTTGTTTTTGGGAGGAAAACAAAAGAGAGGTGTGTGTGGGGGTGGGGGGGGGGGGGGGGGGTTGTTATTTACTATCGGTAATTTATCTGATACTCAAGAACAAAATCAGTTGCTGGAGTTAGTTAGCAGGCATCACTATTGTACAAAATTCCATATAGGTTGCCTTACCTTCCTTCCTATAGGAGAAATCTTCATGATATCCTTTACCAATGCTTGGAACAGCCAAGAATTTATTGTTCAAAATCTTTTACAGTTGATATTTTTTAGATCCAAAACTTTGAAATGTGAGTATAAACTGGGATGTAGAGAGAGTTGCTCGCTGTAGATCCAAAGGACCTCCAAAGGGATTTCTGTTTGAATTGTTGATCCTTAGGGTGATGCCTTAGCATTCAATCTAGTTGAATAACCCGTTTGTTCAAACGATTTGTGGCCCTCTATATTAGATGTATCTTGCTTGAAACTATGATACACGTGCCGCCTTGAGAGCAACCGTACTACAATAATATTTTAGCTTCGTAGCAGCCTCCTTTCAAGTTTCTGTTACCTTTTATCTAATTTTCACTGTAGAGAAATCAGACCACTGATTCATCTTCCATTTCCTTTCCCCTGCATTACTTCTCTTCTGTTCCTGACTTGATTTTCCTTGTTTAATTGTTTTTATCTTTTTTCTTGTTTTTCCTTGTTCTCAATTCTAATGTATTTTCTTACAATTCATAATTCCTCTTGCTGAATGTTTAGATTTAGAATTCAGTTGGTTTGGGCATGTTGTTGTTCTATTGAATCTAATATTGAAAATACAGGATAAAATGAATTTGTTTATATAACATTTTCTTTTATCTGCGCATATTAAAGTTTAGAGAACAGCTCAGCTAAATTGGATTGTTCATCTGGTTTACAATTATCAAGAAATAAATTTCACTGTGTACCATGATGATACAATTACTTTAGGCATAACTGAGATCCTGTTATTGTTACTGATTTTTTAAGGTGGTTGCTTGATGCTAATACAAATAGTGGTGCAGCTGGCACTAACACTCGTGCCTAACCATTTGCAGTTCATAGGGGCAACTATGGGATCTTCAGGGCTAAACATACAAACAGAAAATGGGCACATTGGCATGCCAAATAATATTTGTTGTGTTGTTGTGGAATATCTTCCTGGTGGTGCCTTAAAATCTTACCTGATAAAGAACAGGAGAAGGAAGCTAGCTTTCAAAGTGGTCGTGCAGATGGCTCTTGATCTTGCAAGAGGGTATGACAATCTAGTTTGTTATCTCCTTTTCAGAATAGGATATTTCAATTTATTTTCTTAGAGTGCTACCTTTAATTTTGTGTAGCTAAGTACTCAGAATGCCAAAACATTAAATTTTGTAGGTTAAGTTACCTCCATTCTCAGAAAATTGTGCACAGAGATGTAAAGACTGAGAATATGTTGTTGGACAAGACACGCACCGTGAAAATAGCTGATTTTGGGGTTGCTCGTGTTGAGGCCTCTAATCCAAATGACATGACTGGGGAGACTGGGACCCTGGGCTATATGGCTCCTGAGGTATGTAGGCCATCTTTATTGAGTAGGACTTCACATCCATATGACCAGTCATTTTGTTGGCTCTTTGCATGTCATTTTCTACTCAATATTCAACATCGTCAAAAATAAGTTAATCTCACAGGATGGCTCGTGCATCAGCTCATGTGGATGTAGTTTTTTGGTAGCATGGATTATGACCTTAATTAGTGCATAGACATATTTTCCCTAGATAAATGTTTTCCCATCCCGAAATTTGTTTAATCCTGTATTAATAAGAGTTTCCCCTCTAGCAAATATTTGGCAATGCAAAAACTTGCCTCTTCAAATCAAATTTGGAAAGGAAGTAAAAGAACAAAAAAAAAAAATCATTGATTAATGAACTGCAAGTAACATGACAATGGGTGACCTACAGGTTCTAAATGGCAACCCATACAATCGGAGATGCGATGTTTACAGTTTTGGCATCTGTTTATGGGAAATATACTGCTGTGACATGCCTTATCCTGATCTTAGTTTCTCAGAAGTGACCTCAGCCGTATAATTCCAATAATTTGCATTTTTCTGTATCATCATTAGACTAATAAAATTATTTGTCTTACATTTCTCCCCTAAATTGTCTTGGTAATTATTAAAGAATTCTTCTTGTACCCTTAGAATTTGCGGCCAGATATACCAAGGTGTTGCCCGAGTTCTCTGGCAAATGTGATGAAGCGATGTTGGGATTCTAACCCTGACAAAAGACCGGAGATGGACGAGGTAGTTACCATGTTAGAGGCCATCGACACATCAAAAGGTGGAGGTATGATTCCTGGGGATCAGCCTCAGGGTTGCCTCTGCTTCCGTAAGCACCGAGGGCCCTGAAACTATGAGGAGATGCATTAATTTTTCAAATATCTATCTAGAAAAATCAAACCTGTATTTGTGTGAAGGAAAAACAGACATGGGCGGATGATGGTGGGTATAGGATGAGGATCAATGGGACATTTCTGTTAGTCGGATGTGGATGATGATGTAATATTTTTTTTTTCTCCCTTGGAATTTTATATTTGGGATTTTCCAGATTTTTATATTTAATTGACTTGCCAATCTGGTACTGAATGGCCACTTGTCTCTTCTTCTGTAAGATGGTAGCACGCCTTGTACACCAATGAGTATTATTTTAAACTTTTATCGTAAAGTCTGATTATTGTTGTAACTAATACAATTTGTTTTGTGTTGCTGTCTGAATCAATAAATGATAACTGTGCAATTGAGAAAATTTTGCATGGAAATGAATTTCAGTGCTGAAAGACAGTTTGGTCTCTTTTAATTCCTTGTGCTTGCTTTTAATTTCATCGATTAAAGACAAAAGCAAGCACAAGGAATTAATTATCGATGAAAGACAGTTTGCTTTTAATTTCATCGATTATATAACCAATTCCGAATGTAGAAATGCATGCAAATTACAAGAAATTAATTATTCAAGTGGAAAGAAATTACTATAATAAAATTAACAGAATAAAGTTGAAGGAAAATGCGGAATTGATATATATAAATAATCGGATCTGCGCTTTTACAATTACAAATGTCTGCTCCTTCTCTTTATTCTCTCTCTCTCTCCCCCTTGTTTCCAGTAATGAAGTAATTGAGCAAGTTACAGTAATATCTATATATTCTTGCAGCTAGCAGAGGTCGCCTTCTTCTTCTTCTTTGAGCTAGAGTAGATATATAAATAGATGAAGTACTGGTACTTGGACTGAAGCAAAACTTTATTTTTCACAATTAAGGAAAACAGAACAGCTGCATGCAAATATCATACTAGCTAGTTATTGTAGCCAAATCTCTCCATTACATCCTCGATCGATCCGTATCCTTTATTTGTATGTACAACATAATTACGTACGTATTTGATCAATCCACCAATTGAATTGATCGATCAGGGATTGTTGGAGAAGGGATTTTCGGACATTTGAACATTACTAGATGGCTTCTCATCCTCGTCGTCCCAATTTGTAGTCCTGTAGAAGGTAGCATACAGTACCAACTGCACTACCCCAGACAGCGACCCCAAACCATTAGGAACCTGCAAGCATGCATGTCCACATATTAATATATATATATATATATATATATATATATATATACAGACAATTTAATTAAGAGCTTTATTAATATTTCTTAAACAATATACTATGTACGTACGTAGTTTAATTAATTAATTAATTTACCAGGATATATGGATCAAACTTGAGTAGTGCATAAATCATCCAAACAAGGCCATTTGCAAAGTTAGCGAGTGACAGAGTAAATGGCATGTACTTCACACTCTTGGTTTGGATGACACGTTTCTGCATACATGCACGAACGTAAATACGTATATAGAGATTAATATAAATAAAACTAAATAAATGTTAACATATTACGTACCATGACTGTCAATGGGGAAGTATACATAAGTATGTTGAAGACGATACATAATAAACCAACAATCAGAGATCTTGATTTGTGGGTGTGGAACAATGCCATGGTTATGATCACCACCACAGCCATGAATATGGCTTCAACAAAAAGCGCTATGAAAATCTTCTTCTGAACAAATCAAATAAATAAACAATAACAAAAAAATTAATGATAGTTAATCATCTCATCAATTAACTACTACTACTACGTACTACTATATATATATATATATATATATATATATATATATATATATATAGTTAGTTAGTTTGTTAGTTAGTTAGTTAGTTAAGAGTAGTAGTTACATACGCGCATTCCCCAATGGGAGTAAATGATGAACATGCTGACGTAGATGACTTCAATCACAAAGCCAGTACCGTTGATTGTGACGACCAGAATACTGTCTGGATGGACAATGGGGAGACCGTAGAACACCCACATTGCGCAATTAAGCACAGTAGCCACGTATGGATCTGGCTTGAATTCTTGCACCGACTTTGATCTATATATTGTTAGGAATGTCGGTCTGCAAACCAATTTAATTTTACATTCATCCATCTTAATATATTACTATATCATAGCTAGTATTTGTATCAGTTTTTAATATCTTTTTTTTAATTAATCAATTATTTATATATATATATATAGGGGTTAATGGAGACTCTCAAATATACACAATCTACGATCGTAGAGTAGTAATCACTCTATGATCTGAGAATTCACTCGTAGAAATTTAAAAATTCCTCTACAATCGTATAATAACTTAACTCTACGATCGTAGACTGTGTATATTTAAAATTTGCATAGTTCATATGTACATCAATTACTAATTATTAAGTGACAACCGGCCGGGGAATTAAAAGAAAGAAAAACTAGTAACTACATACATTGGGGAGAGAAAGAGGCAAGCAGATATGATGTTTCCTGCGTACAGGAACAACCCAAGATCATAATTTAATTATAAATACTTATGTATTGATTAATTTAATGAATTGAAAATATGTATACATAACCATAAAATACACTCCAATGACAAAAAGACGAAAAGAAAAAGAACAATGGCCGCGGCACATTAATATATAAAGCCTGATATTAAGTTTGAATAAATAAATATATAGAAACACTACTCCGTACAACTACTTGTTAGCTTAGTACGTAAGGCAAGTGTTGATCAGTATATATGCAAGTAATAGAAACCGTGCATGTATTTCTTACTAAAAATAGAATGAAAAATTACATTGAAATACGTAATAATTACACTTATGCAATTAAGCTTATTTGAATATCAAGATTTAGTGTACTCTTTTCTCTATAGTATAATCTATATATATATAGATATATAATATTTGGCAAAACTAAATTTTTTGGTACTTGGTCTTTTTGGTATGAGACTAGAATTTAATTAACTCCTACTAAAATACTTTTTAAAGTGTCGTGATTTTATTTTAATAACTAATTAATATTTAAAAACTTTTTAAATCTAAAATTTAACTAGAATTAAAATATTATTTATGATCAAGGAAAAAACTTTAGAGTAACTTATTATTTTATAATAATTTTATTTTTTATAAATGTCTTTTATTAATATTGATTCTCATGAGCCTAAATTAAAATATTTACGGATCATTGTTAATATAGTAACAAATTAAAACAATGATATATCATATTGTAATAAATTATTCTAATATTATATTATAATTATCAACAAACTAAAATATTGAAATATAAGTAAGCTATATTAAGTTTGAGCAATTTGAATTAGTATTTACAACATAAACGATATCAATTCTATATATATATATATATATATATATATATATATATATATACACACACACATACACATACATATATATAATAAAGAAAATTTTGAATTTTCGGTCAATGATTTTTATTATAGGACTAGAATTTAACTACTATTAAAACACTCCTTAATTTTACTCTCCTTAAATTTATTTATTTATTTTAAACAGGCTTACAATTTAATTACAATTAAAACACTTTTAATGTGCAAAAAAGAAGGAAAAAATAAATGAAGAAACTACATAATATATACTGAAGTATATTTAATACTCCTTTTGTCTGAAGAGGGTCTTATTTTTATTCATTTAAATAATTAAATTTAAAATATAAGGAAAATAGTATGAGAAAATAATAAATGAAATTAAAAGCGTAGTATATATTATAAAATATATCAATAATTAAACTTTATTTACCACAATATTTGTTTCCGATGAGAGATCTTAAGTTAATTAATGTTAAAATAAATTCCTCACTTATATATATATATATATATATATATATATATATATATATATATATATTAATTAGTTACTAAGATTTAGTTACCTTTTAAAACTAAAAATCATGATGATGATTTATTATTCTACAATAATTTTATTTCATATAGAATTTCTTAATTAAACACTAAGTTTAGGCTTTTAGGTCTACTTATTTTTGAACTCTAAAAACTATACATAAATTTGAAGATTGAAATATATAGCAACTAAATATTAAATTTAAAAATTGAATATTAAATTAAAATTAACAACAAAAATAATATATTACTAATACTCAATTGTGAATTTTTGATAATCATTTGTTTAAGTAATGTATTGTAGCTATTTTAATACTAATAGTAAGTTAATTTGAAATTCAAAAAAATCATATGCAATATATATGTATATAAACTTAGCTAGTCTTAATATATATCATCAAAACTTTGTGTTTTAGTACTACATGTGTGTATGTGTGTGTATATATATAGGATAATGATTTATAACAAATATTTATTATGAATATTTATACTACATCATCTATATTATTAAAAATAAGAAGGAACGATCATGATTAAAAATTAAAAATGCCGCTTCTAATAGTAGTGATGACGATAATATTTTTAACTAGCATCATCCACTACTATATACCTATTAATCTTAATAGGTGTATGTATATTTTGATCTATAATAAATATACAATCATTCTCCATATATATATATATATATATATATATATATATATATATATATATATATAAACCTCACCTTTTTTGAACATCATTGATGGATCCACTTTTCAAGGAATAGACATGCATGATAAAAGTAAAATGATTTAACCTTTTAATTTTCCATCTTCTATCGTTAATTTATTTATAAACAAATATTTGCTACTAATATAATATACCATACATATATCTCTGCATGAAACACATTAATTAAAATTTTCCTTTTTCATTCAACTAGCATAAAACTGATCCTGGTGGCAGCATATGATTCATGAACATATAACTTTGTGAATATTGAATCTGCAATTAATTAACCAACTGCTTTAAAAGTTGAATAAGCTAATGCCTCGAACATTAATGTATACCACGCTTTAACATAAACAATGTAAAAGCTATTAATAAGAACCAAATAACAAATTAATAAAGACAAGCATGGGGAAGATTATATGTAGTTTATGTTCCGAACCAATGATTCCGACGGCCGTCCTAATGCTTTCGGTGTCTACCATCCTGATGATCGCAAATATTCAAACGAAAGGATATATAAAAGTAATGTATGTATGTGTGTATTATCTATATATATATATAGAGAGAGAGAAAAAAAAAATAGTAAATTAAGATGGTTCTGACTATGAAAGTAGTGTCGAATTAAGGACAACAAAGTGTAAGTTGAGAAAGTTATATATTAGGAGGATGGAGATGCAAACGTATAGCTAGTTATAGAGATTACTAATGCACAATATTTATGATCCTAATTAAATATCATAATTATGTGGAGAGTCCTCTATTTATATGTTAAACCATCTACATTATGACTGGATTAGGAAAATATATAGTTATCCCTCATTGAATAATAATTTTACAGCATTAATTAAGCATAAAACTTTAAGCTTGGCCACACATACTAATGCTGACCCGGTTAAACCTCGTTGGACCCTTCATAATTAGGTTTTTTAGTGGTTAACTATTCTCCTAACAAGAGAAAGTTACTGATCAGGTGAAAATAAAAGACGACCAAATACACGTAGTACTGTAACCAAGAAAGTAGCAATCACATAATTAGGTAGTATTGCTACAGAATATGTAGTAATAATATATTTTGTGTCTACACAAATATTTATTGTCGTTCATTAGAATATATATACATGCATCTTTGACACTTAGTTACCGTTTCGTTTGAATGTGGTCGTATTGACATTGAATAAAAGTCTCAGTTTATATATATATATATATATATATATATATATATATATATATATATATATATATATATGTGTGTGTGTGTGTGTGTGATCCTAAATTTTATTAATAAAGATTTAAATTTCTAAATATTTTTGTTAATATTATGGAGTGGATTTGATATAACGTTATAGTTGTGGGTAGATTTATAAATTTTGCAAAAGTATGCAAGTTGTTGTATTATATTCAATTGGTCGTGAAATATTTTTTTGTGTTTGGGAATATTCGCATTTACTGCAATGACAATCATTAGTGGACCCTAATAATGTAATTATTGTCGGATTGAGAAAACGACAAAAATATTTTATTGAAAATAACTATGAAGTTTTACCGATAATCACCGTTGAACTACTTCATTAGTAAAGTAATAAAGAATACGCTGTGGTTGCATAAGAAACACAAAGATTGATTATTAATGCTTACGTGAGAAGTCACTTAATTTTGTTCAATTATTGCTATAGTAATTTTTGCATAGTATCTTACGTTATTTGATTCAATTATTGTTTATATTTTATATATTATTAAATCAATAATTGAAATGACAGAAAGTTATTAATATTATAAATTGCAATATTAATCTGTGACGCCCAAAAATTAGGTATACATCACCCATCTTTGGGTAGTCGATACATGGTACAAAATTTAAATACAACTTACTAATATAATCGTGCTGTATGCAATAATACGTATATAAATCGTGAGTTTGAATACAAATATTGTCTCACTAGAGATCATACAAACTCAAAAGGAGTCCTCATTACAATTATTATCACATCTTTGTTTCACGTAATAGTGAGGACTACTAATGCTATCCTCCTGGACCATTACTCCGCTCCCGACTCATCTAAAAATATATTCTCATTTCCTAAAGAGAACAATGAAAGAAAGGGTAAGCTCAACTAGCTCAAGAAGAAATATTATGACTAAGATAATGCGTAATAAATTATCATTAGCCTCACAAATGAGTGTTAAACGATAAAATATAATGAACATCAAGTTTAACTACAAATGAACCAAAGAATCCATTAAAAGAGTCAAGTAGAAAATAAAATTTACTATCTTTTATGATTAAAAGGTTTTCATCATCATTATAAATTTGAGACTCACTTTTAATAAATATTCCACATCATCGAATCACCCCCGCACTACTTCTACCAAGGATATTCTTTTAGTATCACGACCACAATTATTCACGCACTACGGCCAAAAATATTTGTGTATTCATTAATGGTCATGATCATGCCAACAATCGTCCCATCAATGCACTACGAGCCACCGAGGATTTTTACCACATCATTTGTAACATTACTACCATAATTACAATCGGTAGTCTCTCATCATAATCATACCAAGTCCATCTATGCATGCACTACCAAGCCACGTATATGACTTTCAACATAATATAAACATGAGGATGATGACAATGATATAAGAATTCAATAAAACAAGTTCAAGAATTAATTTATCTAGGAATCAATAACATCCAAACTGTCAACATGATCATCGCTTTGTGAGTAAAATTCAAGAATATTTGAGAAGAATATTTTCATGAAAGGATATCTTTGGATGAAGCGCCTTGATATCAAGGATATTCCACTAATTTCATGGAGTATAGAAGTCAAAGTTTTAACCAACCGGGTATAATAAAGAATGGAATAACAAAAGAAATCACCATGTACGCGATGTATCAGCATACGCAGTTATTCCAACGTAATAATAAATAACGGAACCAGTCCCAAGGTAAAACGCATGCATGTGATATTCCAACGAATAATAAAGAATGGAACCAGTCCCAAGTGAAACACATGCAGATGTGATGTTCCAACAAAATAATAATAAAGATTTTAACCGTGTCCGTAAAACACACACAGCAGGATGTTCCAATGTAATAATAGAAGAATGTCACCAAGTATAGGGTAAACCACGATATCTGAGTTATTCCAATGTAATAATAAGCAATGGAATAACAACAGCTCTCTTCATGAATAAGAAAGAATAACACCCTTTACTTTAGTAGGAGATCAATATCGCTAAAGAAGGTAATAACAAAATACTCTTCTTCTTTCTTATTCTCTATACTTTCTCTCTATAGCTTGAATGAATTCGTGAAAATAATGAAGCACTAGGCCTCTATTTATAGAAGATTTCTAGCTTAGACCGCGCCATGTGAAAAGACAAGTGGCTCGAATGACCGTGATGTGAAAAGAAAAGTGGTTTGATCGCTTTAATGTGTGAAATGACAAGTGGTTCGACGCAGAATGTGAAACGACAAGTGGTTCGATCACTGTAATATGAAAAAACTACAAGTGGTTTGACGTCTGTAAAGGTAATTACTATCGATTTAGGTAATTACTATTCACAAAGGTAATTACTATCGACGAAGGTAATTACTATCGATGAAAAAGACTCTTAGATGATGACATATACGGGCCCCCATAAAATAATCAAACTTATCACAAACGCCTCATAATGAGACTCTTTATATACATCAAGGATTGAATAAATATTACCACAAATCATTTTATTTTTAATCAACACATATTTAATCTTTCAACAATTATTAATCATTTATAACTTGTCGCCTCAATTATTGATTTTATACTATAACATATTATATGATGATAATCGTGACAATAATTGAATCAATAATATAAGAGATATGATCGTGAATTATCGCAAAGAATAATTGAGCATAAATGAGTGACTTCTCACGTAAGCATCAATAATCAATATCGTGCTGCTACTTGTGCAACTACGCCAGACATCGTTTACTTTTACTACCGGGTAGTTCAATGGTTTTAAATCTGGTAACACCTCTGCCGTTATTTTTATAGAAAGATAATTTTGTCGCTTTTCTAACTACGACAATACTTTCGTTAAGGGGTCCACTTAATGATTGAGTCATCGTATTTATATTCCCCACAAAAAGAATAATTCCCAACCAAACGAATATTTTATAACAACTTGCTTACTTTGTAAAATTTATAAATATTACCCACAACTAAAACATTATATCAAATTTATTCCATAATATTCAAAAATAATATTTATAGAAAATTCATCTTTGTTTATAAAAGTTGGGGTCTTACATTAACGATGTCTAGAAGTTCTACCAATGAGAGGTTTGGTCACCTAATTGCGCGCCAATAGGGAGAAATTCTTATTGGAAAGCCCCTCTTTCCTGGGAAAGACCTAGTCGATTAATATTGTGAATTATAATAAAGATAATAAATGTTGTTAAAATTATTAAGGTGATTTTTTTATGAAGTCTGCTTATTTTATGGATTCCTATTTACCATTTTTCAAAATAATCGGTAGAAAATTTTTAAAGGTGGGGCCCACATGTGGGGCCCATATGTGTTGGAAAAATGATTTTGGAAATGGTAGAGTATACGTATGGAAGTATATGTGTGTATTGAGTATATGGTGGGAGAAAATGAGATGTGAAAGTGATGGGTGTGTGAGTGGAAAATGGTGGAAAAGTGGTAGTGTGATAGTGAATATCTTTGGCCTGTAGTGCAAAGATGAATGATTTCTTGATGAATATCTTTGGCCGTGGTGCAAAGATGAGCAGTGTTGAGATGAACATGGTCGATCGATTAATATCTTTGGCCAGTAGTGCAAAAGATGAACAGTGTTTAGATGGACACGACCAATCGATGAATATCTTTGGCAGAGTGGTGCAAAGATGAATATTTGATTCCGATATATATTGATTGATGTTACAGGATATAAATATCGACGATGAACTTTTAAATTCATATATAGAAGATAGTAGTTTGCATTCTCTCTACTTAACTCTTCTAATGAATTATTATTTCCGCCACGAAGATTGATTTAAAACCTGGTTGTCTCAGTATTCTATTAGATTTTTCCTGTTGGAGACTAACGATAATTTGTTGTATATTATCTTAGTCATAATATTCTTTATCGGGCTAGTTGAGCTCACCTTTTCCTTGTTGTTCCATTTTTCTTCTCGTGAGGCGAGAATGTAAATGGAAGTATGCAGCCTGGGTATGGAATGATGGTTATAGAGAGAGTTGTTTAGTAGTCCTCACCATTTTTGTAAAATAATGTATAAATAATTGTGATGAGGATTTATTTGGGTATGTATATTGTCTAAAAGACAATAATTGTATTTAAACTCATTAAGATATATGTTGTGTTATTTTTTGCACGACAAATGTATTAATAAAGTTGTAGTTATTTCGCACTCATGTATTTGGCGACTCGTAATGGGTTGGATGGAATGGACCTATTTTGGGGGGCGCCACAATTGGTATCGAGCTTAGGGATATGATCTCTGGCGGAGATCGTGAATGTAACTAGAGGGAGAGACGAGTAAATCCTTCACTAAAGTGTGTCCTACCTAAGCTTATTTGTTAGTTAGTGTCAAGATATAGGGATATTATGTGATATATTGATTTCCTTAATTAACCCTTGTTTTATACGCAAGATTTGAGAATGTCGAATCGAGAATATTAATAAAGGGAGTAAATGAGACCGTGGGAGATGCTCAGACTTACCAACGAGGAGAACGTGCAACAGTCGGCAATGTACCTCCCGTGAATAACACCACCGAAAGCGAGATGATGATCGAGGGGATGATTAGAAACTTTTTTTCGTTCATGCAAAATCGCATTTGAGGAGACTCGTGTTCAAAATACGAGGAGGAAATGATAGCAATTCTCGGTGGTCACAAACCAAGCGCTTCAAAGAGTTGGGACCACTGCATTGGGGAAAGCCGGATCCGATTAAAGGCGAGACGTGGGTCAAACAAATTACCAAGATATTCGATGTCTTGGGATGCACGGAGGAACAGAAAGTTCCATTTGCTACTTTTATGTTCAGAACGAGGCAGACATCTTGGTGGAAATCATGAAAGCATACCCATCCAAATGCACTTTCAAAGATGTCATGGGAGACGTTTGAAAATAGTTCAATGACAAGTACTTCCACGAAAGTATTCGTCATATGAAGGAAGTGGAGTTTATTAGGGACCGAGCAAAATAACGATGGCGAATTGTCTCAAAGACGAGGCGAAGTTCATGAGTTATCCAGTTTGCACCTCATTTGGTGGAGAATGAGGAACGATGACGCGGATGTTTCGAGAGGTTTGAAACCCAAGATACGCCAAGATTCTCATTTCTCATAAATTTTCTCTATTCGAGATATTGTCAACGAGGGCTCGGTTGTTAGAGCGAGATAACGAGTACGCGTTCAACCGAGGGACCATAACCAGATCATACCAAGATAAGCAATCATCGTAATAACGATAACCACGGAGAAAGAAGAATACTGACAAAGGCGGTAACCACTCGGTGGTAATCGTAGCCATGAAAATAGAAGAAGCGAGTCGAGGAGATTTTAAAAGAGGAGATTCAACAACGACCATGTGAAGACGCGTCAATACCAAAGAAGAATCGTTCCAAGGAGGAGAAAGACCATCGGTCATATATATAAATGCGGAAAGAGGGACATATCACCCAAACCGCCTACAAGTAGTTTAAGGTATGCTATAATTGTGGAAAACAAGGACATATCGCTCGAGATTAGACGATATCGAAACCCAGATCCAATGGAATGGTGACTCAAAAGGATATCCCGTAAAAGTCAAAGTCAACGATTCCCCGGAAGGCGTTTGTCGTGACCTCATCAAAATCGCG
This sequence comes from Panax quinquefolius, assembly GCA_020205615.1. Taxonomy (NCBI): domain Eukaryota; kingdom Viridiplantae; phylum Streptophyta; class Magnoliopsida; order Apiales; family Araliaceae; genus Panax; species Panax quinquefolius. Next base: position 11,197,001 of record CM035156.1, read on the forward strand.
AGAAACCCGAACGAAGTTAAGACGGGTTAGTTAATTATAAATTCTTGCGAAGTTTATACCTTACTAGATCTGGCTCTACCCATTCTTTTTATCTCTCTTGCTTTAGCGCCAATGTTTGAACTTGACTACGGAGAAATTAGATTTTGACCTATTTATGGAGACTCAGTTAGAGAAAACTTTCATTACATCCGTTGTTTAGAAATCTTGCTTGATTCAGTTAGCACTATCACATTACACAAGTTAACCTTATTTCTATAGAGATATTTGCTTTTGATGTGATTTTAAGGTTAACTACTCATCATGCCGAAATTGATTACTTTCGTAAGTTGTTAGTTTTCATATTCCTAAGCAACTCCGTTATTCAATTCAAGCAATCAAACCATTGTAGTCAAACATTTTCATATCGCCATGAAGTCATTCGTTTATTACGGATGTCAAGTTTTCTTAGTCCATGTTATGGATTTGAATAAAGACACGTCGATTTGAATAATATTCTGTTGTTATTAATTTTTCCCGACGTATTTCTGAAGAATTTCTTGCTTACTCCCAAAGCCCTCGATATTAAATTTTGTATGGACTTTGAACCCAGACAAAACTCATTTCTAAAATCTCATATCGAATGGCTCCTATCAACTTCGTGAGCTAAAATTTCAACTATAGAATTTGGTACTGAGCCTTTATCCGGTGACTTCCTTTATGGAATGCACCGCCGCATTCTCCGTAGGGGACACCATATTCGTCTGCGATAAGAAATCGATAGGTGTCATTGTAACGTCTTATCCAAGGTTGGGATATGAGTCACAATTGAGAACAACCTAAGCTCAGTAATCAAAATACGTAGCTTTCTAGGCTTAGTTAGTTATTATCGAGATTCGTTGAAGGATATTCTCGAATTGCTATTCCATTAACGCAAATTTGACTCGTAGAGATACAAAATTCGAATGGAGCAAGGAATGTGGGAAGAGCTTCGAAGAACTCAAGAGGAGACCCATTTCAGCACATGTTCTGAAAAGCGAACGTGGTAGGTGACGTGTTGAGTAGAAGATCGTATACAAGTACGAGTACGATATTGTCAAAGACTCATTTCGTATAATTTAGAAATAATAGAGATGGAGATAAAAACTCTAGGTACCCACGTGATGATATACGAATATAATCGACTTTAATCGATAAAGTTAAAGATGTTCAAGCTACACACCAGAGCTGATGAATTTGAAGAAGGAGGTGCAAGAAGTTGTTATTTCAAAAGCGAGAATCGGTGAGGTGAGGAAAGCTCAAACCTTCGATTTATTAATCCATTTGAAATTCTCGATCGAATAGAACTCGCCTATAGACTCGCTTTTACCGCCAAGTATGACGTGTGTTCATAACGCTTTTCACGATCGATGTTACGTAAATATGTGGACGAATCTCAACCACGCTATCGAAGTTAGAACCGGATGAGATATCCAAGACTTAACATACGAGGAGGTACCTGTCAAGATCATGGATAGGAAAGAACATGTCCTATGTACCGAGGTTATACCACAAGTTAAAGTTTTGTGGAGAAACCATGCTATAGAGGAAATGACCTGGGAGTTGGAAACGGAAATGAAAGCGAGGTATCTTCATCTTTTCGAAACACCAGGTACGTACGTCAATTTTGAGGACGAAATTTCATAAGGAGGGGAGGTTGTAAGACCCCAAATTATTAATAAATGAAATTTATTTTCCTCTATTTATTATTTTGAAATAGTAAGGGTTGATTTGATTAATGTGGATAGTTATGGGTAAAATATGCAAATATTTCGAATAAGCAAGTGGTTATAAAATATTCATTATTGTCAGGGAATATTCGTTTGGTCGTGGAATATTCGTACGACGGCGCAGTCTTTTGTGGGCCCCATAACGGAAAGCGATTGGATGAAGAAAATGACAAATATAAGTTGTTTATAAATAACGGCGTAGTTGTTACTGTTAATACTGTTGGAATACCCGGTGGTTAAAACACACTAATTGTGACGCCCCCAAAATTAGGTATACATCACCCATCTTGGGTCGACACTTACATGGTACAGAATTTAAAAGTAACTTATTAACATAACTGTGCGTATGTACAATACGACATAAATCGTGAGTTTAAATACAAATATCGCTACTAGATATTATACAAACTCAAACAAAAAGTCCTCATTACGCTTATTATCACACTATTTTACGTAATAGTGAGGACTACTAATGCTATCTTCGTGGACCATCACTGCTTCCCAGACTAAGTCCCAAATATATTATCATTTCAAGAGAATAAAGAAAAGAAAGGGTGAGCTCAACTAGCCCAAGAAGAAATATTATGACTAAGATAATGCGAATAAATTATCAATAGTCTTCAATAATGTTAAACCGATAAAATACAATAGACAACAGGTTAATCTGCAATGAATATGAATCCATTAAAAGAGTCAAGTAGAAAATAAAGTCTACTATCTTTTAGGTTTTAAAAGGTTTTTCATCATCGTTTATAGTTGAGACTCACTTTTAATAAATATTTCACATCATCGAATCACCCTCGCACTACTGACCAGGATATTCTTTAAGATATCAACCACAATTATTCACGCACTACGGGCAAGAATATTTGTGTATTCATTAATGGTCATGATCATGCCAACAATCATCCATCAATGCACTACTACCAATCGAGGATTTTTATCACATCATTTGTAACATTACGGTCATGATTACAACATCGAATAGTCTCCTGGTCATAATCATACCAAGTCCATCTATGCACTACTGAGCCACGGATGACTTTCAAAAAATATAAACATGAGGATGATGACAATGATATAAGAATTCAATAAAACAAGTTCAAGAATTATTTTATCCAGAATTATTAACGTCCAAATTGTCAACATGATATCGTTTTGTAGAGTAAAATTCAAGAATGATCGAAGAATATTTCCATGAAAAGATCTTTGGATGAAACGCAAATATCAAGGATATTCTACTAATTTCATGGAGTATATAAGTCAAAGTTTTAACTAACCGGGTATAATAAAGAATGGAATAACAAAAGAAATCACCATGCATGCGATAGATCGCATGCATGAAAGTTATTCCAATGAACAATAAATAACGGAACCAAAGTCGTGAAATTCACAATCGGGATGTTCCAACAGTAATAATAAAGATGGAACCGCATCCTGTAAAAACACATGATAGGATATTCAAACGAATAATAAAGATTTTACCCGTGTCCTGTAAAACACACGAGCGAGTGATGTTCCAACAGAATAATAAAGATTTTAACCAGTCCCGTAAAACACACATGATGAGGATGTTCCAACAGAATAATAATAAAGATTTTAACCCGTGTCCTGTAAAACACACATGATGTGATGTTCCAATGTAATAATAGAAGAATGTCACCAAGTATAGGTAAAACCACTTATACAAAAGTATTCCAATGTAATAATAAGCAATGGAATAACAACAGCTTCTCTTCACGAATAAGAAAGAATAACACCCTTACATTTGGTAGGAGATTGAATATCGCAAGTAGTGTAGTAACAAAATACTCTTCTTCTTTCTCTCTTATTCTCTATACTTTCTCTCTATATAAGCTTGAATGAATTAAGTGAAAAATAATGAAGCCCTAGGCCTCTATTTATAGAAGATTTCTAGCTTAGCACCGCGCCGTGTGAAAAGGCAAGTGGCTTGCGACGAATCGGTTTGGACGCTCAGAATGTGAAACGACAAGTGGTTCGGCGCTTTTGTAATGTGAAACGACAAGTGGTTCGACGTCTGGTAAAGGTAATTACTATTAACGAAGGTAAATACTATCGACGGAAGGTAAATACTATTCACAAGGGTAATTACTATTGACGAAGGTAATTACTATTGACGAAGGTAAATACTATTCACAAGGGTAATTACTATTGACGAAGGTAATTACTATCGACGAAGGTAAATACTATCGATGAAGAGACTCTTAGATGATGACATATGAGCCCCCATAAAATAATCAAACTTACCACAAATCATTTTTTTTTCATCAACACATAATTAATCTTTCAACAATTATTAATCATTTATAACTTGTCGCCTCAATTATTGATTTAATACTATAACATATTATACGATGATAATCTTGTGACAATAATTGAATCAATAATATAAGAGATATGATCAAAGAATTATCGTAGTAATAATTGAGCATAAATGAAGTGACTTCTCACGTAAGCATCAATAATCAATACCGTGCGCTACTACTATGCAACCACGCCAGACATCGTATTTCTTTACCACCAGAATTTAGTTCAACGCTTTAACGGTAGAATACCTCCGCCGTTATTTTTATAAAATATTTTTGTCGTTTTCTCAATCCGACAATAATTTCACATTGTGGGGTCCACCAATGATTGAGCCATTATATCGAATATTCCCTAACAAAAGAATATTCCCCGACCAAACGAATATTTTATAACAACTTGCATACGCTTGCAAAATTTATAAATATTACCCACAACTATAACATTATATCAAATTTATTCCATAATATTCAAAAATAATATTTATAAAAAATTCATCTTTATTTATAAAAGCCGGGTCTTACAACCTCCCTTCTTATGAAATTTAAGCCCTCGAAATTAGGGTACGATGCACTGGTATGTCAAGAGGTAAGGATACCTTGATTTCATTTCGATTCTAACTCCCAAGTCATTTCTCAACATCGTGGTTCCTCCACAAAACTTTGACTTGAGGTATAACCTTGAGCGTAGAATATGTTCCTTCTTATCCAAAATTTGAACAGGAACCTCTTCATACGTTAAATCTTCCGCTATTTCGTCCCGCTTCTAACTCAATAATATGGTTCGGTCTTTCACATATTTACGTAACATAGATATGTGAAAACGCGTTATGAACACGAGACATATTTGGCACAGAAAGCGAGTCTATAGGCCACAGTTCCTACTCGATCGAGGATTAAAATGGACCGATGAATCGAGGGTTAAGTTTTCCTCTCTTCCAAATCTTGTAACTCCTTTCCATGGAGCAACTCTTAACAACACATGATCTCCTATATCGAATTCCACGTCCTTTCGATGAAGATCAAGATAACTCTTTTGTCGATTTTGTGAGGTTTTTATACGTTGTTTGGATCGTTTGAATCTTTTCCGTAGTCATATACGTACCAACTCCGGTCCCCAACAACGTTGCTTCACCCACCTCATCCCAAAGATACCGAGAACGACACTTTCTTCCATACAACGCTCGAATGGAGCCATGCCAATACTTGCTTGATAACTGTTGTTGTAGAAAAACTCCACCAATGGTAAGAACTTGTCCCAACTCCCTTGAAATCAAGGACACAGAGTCTTAATAGATCTTCAAGAGTTTGAATAGTCCTCTCCGATTGTCCGTCCGATGCGAGGATGATATCTTAGAGCTAAATCGTAAGTCATGCCCATAGCTTTTTGCAAACTAACCCAAAATCGTGAAGTGAATCTTGGGTCTCGATCGTAAACTATGGATACTTAAGCATACCATGCGCCTTACAATCTCGTTTATGTACATACGAGCAAGACGTTCAAGTGTATAAGTTTCTCGTATCGGTAAGAAATGAGCAGACTTGGTCAACCTATCAACAATGACCCAAATCGCATCAATGCCTTGAGAAACCTTAGGAAGACCGGTAACGAAATCCATGGTAATGTGCTCCCACTTCCATTCTGGAATTTCAAGTGGTTGCAATGGACCTTTTGGTACTTGATGCTCCGCTTTAACTCGTTGACAAGTTAGACACCTTGAGATAAACAGCGCTATCTCTCTCTTCATATTGCTCCACCAAAATGTATGATGAATATCATGATACATTTTGGTACTCCCAGGATGGATTGCAAATGGTGTGTTGTGTGCCTCCATCATGATATTATACTTTAAATCGTGGTCGTTAGAACACAAAAGTCCGGAGTTGACTCAAGTATTCCTTCTTCATCGATTCTTGCTTAGGATAAGCACCTTCTTGCACTTTCTTCCTCATACGCATCAACTCCGTGTCCGTAGCTTGAAGCAATTTTAACTTTATCAATTAAAGTCGGTTTTACTCAGATACTCGCTTATCATCACGCGCGTCCCTCGAGTCTTTAATTCTATCTCCATCCTTTGCAAGTCACACAAAATGGGCCTTTCGCGTTGACAATATCGCACTCGTCTTGCATATGATTTTCTACTCAATCGCGCCATTACCTACCACGCTTTTCCGGATGGTATTGGATGGTATGATCATAATCTTTCAACAGCCAAAGCCAACGTCGTTGTCGCATGTTGAGTTCCTTTTGAGTGAAGAAATATTTGAGGCTTTTATGATCCGTAAAGATCTCCACTTTCTCCCCATACAAGTAATGCCTCCAAATTTTAAGTGCAAAAGACAACACCGCCAACTCTAGATCATGAGTAGGATAATTCCTCTCATATTCTTTGAGTTGTCGCGAGGCATAAAGCTATTACTTTTCCATGTTGCATGAGAACACATCCCAACCTTTGCCTGAAGCATCACCGATGACAAATCCTCCGAGCCGGATGGTATTGTCGAACAGTCTTTGAAATAAGTCTCCTCTTGAGTTCTTGAAAACTCTTCTCACATTCTTCGCTTCCAACCGAACTTTGTATCTTTCCGAGTCACCGAGTTAATGGAATAGCGATTCGAGAAAATCCTTCCACGAATCTCCGATAATAACCAAATAAACCGAGAAAGCTACGTACTTGATCCATCGATTTAGGTTGTTCCGACTTTGAATAGCTTCAATCTTTCTTTGGGTCAACAGATATTCCATGACTTGATACCATCGTGCCCAAGGAATGCTACTTCTTCAAGCCGTAACTCGCATTTCTTCAACTTGGCATAAAGCTTATATTCACGAAGCTTTTGGAGTGTCGACCTCAAGTGTTGCTCATGATCTTCACGGCTTTTGGAATAAATAAGGATGTCATCAATAAAGACGACCACAAAGTGATCTAAATATTCCTTGAATACTCTGGTTCATCATATCCATGAAGGCAAAGGCGGAGCATTAGTCAATCCAAAGGACATGACTAGGAATTCATAATGCCCGTCATCGAGTTCTCAAAGCCGCTTTGGAATGTCAATGAGTTCTAATCTTCAATTGGTGATATCCTAACGAAGATCAATCTTTGAAAAGAATTTGGCTCCTTGCAATCGGTCAAACAGGTCATCAATACGTGGCAATGGATACCTATTTTTGATGGTGACATGATTCAACTCCAGATAATCAATACAAAGTCGATATACTCCCATCTTTCTTCTTCACGAATAGAGCAGAGAGCACCCCAAGGAGAAGTACTAGGACGAATAAAAGCCAATGTCTAACAATTCCGCAGTTGGGTCTTTAACTCTGAAGTTCAATAGAGCCATTCGATATGGGGCTTTGAAATAGGTTTTATCTGGGTTCAAGGTCGATACAAAATTCAATTTCACGCCTGGGGTAGGCCAGAAGTTCTTCTGGGAATACGTCAAGAAATTTATTAACAATAGGAATATCGTTTAAAATCGACGTATTTTTATTTAAATCATGACATGAGCTAAGAAAGCTTGACATCCGCTTTTCAATAAACGAATAGCTTTTTATGGCTTGAGATGACCGTGATTGATTTTAATGGTTTGGTCATTTGAATTCGCATAATAGGTTGATTAGGAATATGAAAGCTAACAACCTTACGAAAACAATCAATTTTTGCATGATAAGTAGTTAACCAATCAATCCCTCAGAATCACGCGTCAAATGTAAGTATTTTAATGAAATAAGATCGACAGGTAATGTGAGGGTACCGATTTGAACCAAACAAGACTTATAAACGATGGATGTAATGAAGGTTTCTCCCAACGGAGTTTCCACAGATAAGTCAAAGTCTAATTTCTCCTGAGTCAAATTTAATCGATGAGCGCAAGTAGGAGAAATAAAAGAATGGGTAGAACAGATCAAATAAAGTATAGACTTCATTAGAGTTTATGATAAGCTTACCCGTGATGACCTCATTCGGATTCTCGCTTTTTGGGAGGTCACAACAAATGCTCTCCCTCAGACTACTGGCTTTGAATTTTCCGGGATGGCCTTTGGTGCCTCCATCCTAAATTTAATTTGTCTTGATGAACGACAAAAATCGAGCTAAGTGACCTTCTCTTCCACAATTATAACATGCTTTGACTAGCATGGCACGCATTTGATCGATGTGTCCTCTCCTCCGCATTTGAAGCATATGATAGGTGGTCTTTCTCCTTCCTTAACAATGGGTCTTTGGTCTTTGACGTCTTTCCATCATTGTTGAATCTCCTTTTCTTGAAATGTCCATTCTTATTGTTTTGTACCCGATTACCACCGAAGTGGTTACCATATCCGCCCGTTGATTCCTCCACGCTTGTTGTCACCGCCGACGATGACTATTCTCGCCGGTATTATAATTTTGCTTAATTTCTTTCTTTTAGTTCGTTGACTCATTATCGCGCCCCACTAATCGAGCCCTATTTACAACATCCGAATACAAACACGCTTTATGAGAAATAAGATGTTGACGTATCTCCCGCTTTCAAACCTCTTAAAACATTCGCGCCATTCTCTCTTCATTATCCACCAAGTGGGGCCTGAACCGTGATAACTCCGCAAATTTTGCCTCGTATTGCGACACGGTCATATTGTTTTGTTCCAACTTGATAAACTCCACCTCCTTCATGTGGCGAATACTTTCGGGAAAGTATTTGTCGTTGAATGCCTCTGAACTTCTCCCAAGATATCTTCAAGATAATTTGGTTGAGTACGCTTTTCTGGATTCCCACCAATGTCCGCCTCTCGCGCAAGAACATAAAGCGCGAAGTGGAACCTTTTGCTCCTCGGAGCATCCCAAGACATCAAATATCTTGGTAATCTGCTTTATCCATGCTTCCGCCAAGTGGTTTTGGCTCTCCTTAAACTCCGGTGGTCCCAGCTCCTTAAATTGTTTAGCGGTGACCTTGAGAGTTTTCCGTGTTTCCACCTACGTTTTGGGCAGAGTCGCTCTCGCATCATTGCCGTATAAATTGCATAAAGCCTCTCGAACATTTGATCATTCGTCATTTGGTCGGTGTTGTTGTTTGCGTGAGGATTGTCGCCTTCATGCACATTATCCTCGATTATTGATATGTGGTGAATCAACGATCGCTGCGCTCCATTCTTATTCTCAACATTCTCGGATGTCATTTTCGAATCTTGCCACAAAACAAAAGGTTAATTGACATGTAACAAATTATCCCTATCTTCGACCAACCAATAAAGTAAAGACATAAACTTAGGTAGGTCATACTAAATAAAGGTATTCCCGCTCTCCCCTCCTAGTACTATTCTCAATCTTAGCCGTGGATCATATCCTCTAAGCTCGATACCAACCGTGGCGCCCCAAAATTAGGTATACATCACCCATCTTGGGTGCGACACTTATATGGTGCGTAATTTAAAAATAACTTATTAACATAACTGCGTAAGTATGCATACGACATAAACTGTGAGTTTAAATACAAATATCGCTCTACTAGATATTATACAAACTCAAACAAAAAGTCCTCATTACAGTTTATTATCACACTATTTTTACGTAATAGTGAGGACTACTAATGCTATCTTCGGGACCATCACTGCTTCCCAGACTCGTCCCAAATTATATTATTATTTCACAAGAAGAAACGGTGAAAGAAAGGGTGAGCTCAACTAGCCCAAGAAGAAATATTATGACTAAGATAATGCGAGAATAAATTATCAATAGTCTTCAATAATGTTAAACCGATAAAATACAATAGACAACCGGTTTAATCTGCGGTGAATATCAATCCATTAAAAGAGTCAAGTAGAAAATAAAGTCTACTATCTTTTTAGGTTTTAAAAGTTTTTCATCATTTGTTATATAAATTTGAGACTCGACTTTAATAAATATTTCACATCATCGAATCACCCCCGCACTACTGGCCAAGGATATTCTTTAGTATCACGACCACAATTATTCACGCACTACGGGCGAGAATATTTGTGTATTCATTAATGGTCATGATCATGCCAACAATCGTCCATCAATGCACTACTGACCAATCGAGGATTTTTATCACATCATTTGTAACATTACGGTCATGATTACACCGAATAGTCTCTGGTCATAATCATACCAAGTCCATCTATGCACTACAAAATACGAGATGACTTTCAAAAAATATAAACATGAGGATGATGACAATGATATAAGAATTCAATAAAACAAGTTCAAGAATTATTTTATCCGGGAATTATTAACGTCCAAATTGTCAACATGATCTTTGTTTTGTAGAGTAAAATTCAAGAATGATCGGAAGAATATTTCCATGAAAAGATCTTTGGATGAAACGCAAATATCAAGGATATTCTACTAATTTCATGGAGTATATAAGTCAAAGTTTTAACCTAACTGGGTATAATAAAGAATGGAATAACAAAAGAAATCACCATGCATGCGATGAATCGCATGCAGATAGGTTATTCCAATGAACAATAAATAACGGAACGGTCGGTGAAATTCACACCGACAGATGTTCCAATGAATAATAAAGATGGAACCGGATCCGGTGTAAAAAACACACGATAGGATATTCCAACGAATATAATAAAAGAGCGGAACCGGTCCTGTGTAAAACACACGCACGAGGATGTTCCAATGAGAATAATAAAGATTTTAAACCGGTCCTGTAAAACACACGACGAGGGATGTTCCAACAGAATAATAATAAAGATTTTAACCAGTCCGTAGTAAAAAACACAGAGCGTGATGTTCCAACAGTAATAATAGAAGAATGTCACCAAGTATAGGGTAAACCACTTATACGAGGTTATTCCAATGAATAATAATAAGCAATGGAATAACAACGCCTTCTCTTCATGAATAAGAAAGAATAACACCCCTTACATTTGGTAGGAGATTGAATCTTTACTGCGGCGATGTAGTAACAAAATACTCTTTCTTCTTCTCTCTTATTCTCTCTATACTTTCTCTCTCTATAGCTTGAATGAATTAAGTGAAAATAATGAAGCCCTAGGCCTCTATTTATAGAAGATTTCTAGCTTAGACTTCTTAGTGTGAAAAGCGAGTGGCTTGACGAATTGGTTTGGCCTTTGTAATGTGAAAAACGACAAGTGGTTCGGCCTTTGTAATGTGAAACGACAAGTGGTTCGACGTCTGGTAAAGGTAATTACTATTAACGAAGGTAAATACTATTGACGAAGGTAAATACTATTCATAAGGGTAATTACTATTGACGAAGGTAATTACTATTGACGAAGGTAAATACTATTCACAAGGGTAATTACTATTGACGAAGGTAATTACTATTGACGAAGGTAAATACTATTAACGAAGAGACTCTTAGATGATGACATATGAGCCCCCCATAAAATAATCAAACTTACCACAAATCATTTTTTTTCATCAACACATAATTAATCTTTCAACAATTATTAATCATTTATAACTTGTCGTCTCAATTATTGATTTAATACTATAACATATTATACAGATGATACTGTGACAATAATTGAATCAATAATATAAGAGATATGATGCAGCAATTACTGTAGCAATAATTGAGCATAAATGGTGACTTCTCACGTAAGCATCAATAATCAATCTGGTGTCTTCTTACTACGCAACCACGCCAGACATCGTACTTTTACCACCGGTAGTTCAATGAGCTTTAACGGTAACACCTCCGCCGTTATTTTTATAAAATATTTTTGTCGCTTTTCTCGATCCGATGATAATTACATTATGGGGTCCACCAATGATTGAGCCATTGTCTGAATATTCCCTAACAAAAAGAATATTCCCCGACCAAACGAATATTTTATAACAACTTGCATACGTTGCAAAATTTATAAATATTACCTACAACTATAACATTATATCAAATTTATTCCATAATATTCAAAATAATATTTATAAAAAATTCATCTTTATTTATAAAAGTTGGGTCTTACACTAATACTCGTTGTTGAACAAGAAGACACTGCGGTATTACACCAATTATTGATTCTTACGTGTAAAGCACTACTTCGATAATTATTACGATGAATTACTATTCAATATTTTATTTTATTGATTCAATAATTCTTTGCATTGATATTTTATATTACTTGTTGTTTCAATAAATTGTCATTACATAGTATTTTCCATTATCGAGACAATAATTTATATTATCCGAATAATATTATTGGATAACATTATTAGCAATGTCTAGAAAGTTACATCCAAGGAGAGGTTTGGTCACCTAATCATTGCTATTAAGTAAGGAGAGATCCTTATTGAAAGCCCCCTCTTTCTTGGGAACGGCACGGTTGCAAGATCTTGTGATTCCAGAATATTATTTGTGAATAATTAATTATTGATTTATATGATGAAGAAAATATTGATATAGATGGAGAAAATTTTTAATGTGACAATTGTTGAAAATTAATATTTTATCTTTTTTTGATAAAATAATTCATTTAAATATATTAACGGTGATATTTTTATAATGAATGTGGGATATATGAGTATATGAGGATGAAGAGTATTTTTGTGGCATTAAATGTTTAACACATATTTTGTGTGTTGGATATTTTTATAATGAATGTGGGAACCGATTCTTTACTTAAGACTTTCATCCTTCTTCATAGTCGTTGTTAAATCTCCTTTTTAAAATCTTCTCTGACTCGCTTTCTTCTATTTTCATGGCCATGATTACCACCGGAGTGGTTACCATTTTTTCCGTCGTTTTTTTTCTCCACCGGTTATCATTATTCATTGTTCTTTATCTCGAGTGCGATCCTGGTTATGGTCCTTGGTTGAATATACTCGTTATCTCGCTTCTAACAATTGAGCCTGATTAACAACATCCTGAATAGAGAAAAATTTATGAGAAATGAGATATTGTGCGTATCTTGGGTTTCAAACCTCTCGAAACATCCACGTCATCGTTCCTCATTCTCCACCAAAATGAGGTCTGAACACGGATAACTCTGCAAACTTTGCCTCGTCTTGAGACACCGCCATGTTGTTTTGTTCCAATCGATGAACTCCACTTCCTTCATATGACGAACACTTTCGTGAAAGTATTTGTCATTAAATAGCTTCAAACGTCTCCCAAGACATCTTGAGTGCGGCCGGATGGGTACGCTTCACGAGACTCCCACCAGTGGTCTGCTTTCGCCACGGAACATAAAGGTGGCGAATGGAACCTTCGTTCTCCGTGCATCCCAAGACATCGAATATCTTGGTAATTTGCTTGACCCATGTTTCCGCCATGATCGGATCTCGCTTTCCCTTAAATTCGTGGTCCCAACTCTTTAAACTGGGGTTGTGACAACCCGTGAATTGCTATCATTTCTCCTCAGATTTTGAACACGAGTCTCCTCGTCGATTTTGCATGAATCGCAAAAACTTCTAAACATCCTCGTTCATCATCTCGCTTTCAATGGTGTTGTTCACGGGAGGAACATTGCCACCTGTTGCACGTTCTCCTCGTTGGTGATCTGAGGCGTCTCCACGGTCTCATTTCATTGTTATTATTCTCGATCGACATTCTCAAATCACTGTCGTAAAACAAGGGTTAATTAAGAAATCAATATATCACATAATATCCTATATCTTGACCAACTAACAAATAAGCTTAGGTAGGACACACTTTAGCGAAGGATTTACTCGCTCTCCCTCCTAGTTCTATTCCCGATCTCCGCCAGAGATCATATCCTAAGCTCGATACCAACCGTGACGCCCCCAAAATAGGTATACATCACCCATTCCGAGTTGTCAATACATGGTGCGTAAAACAACTACAACTTTATTATTACAACAATAAAGCTGTGAGTTTAAATACAAATATGGATACCGTATTCGTGAATAATGTCGTATCGTGAATAGTCAGAGTATCGTGAATAGTAACTCAGACACCAAAAGTTCCAAATTTGATAAAACTTCAGATCAATATTTCAACATAATGATATTGAAGAAATAATATCATTACGAAAAAAAATAATATCCACTTACCTCGAAAAGATCAAGATTTACAATTTGAAACACGATATATAGGCTATGACTTGAACTTGCAACTCGAATAGCAATACTCAAATTATACTCAAAATACTCACAAGAATACGCTCGATAATATAGAGAGAGAAAACTTCAGTTTCTGGTGTGATTTTCAATTCTAACCTAAGCACCCTATTTATAGGAAATTGCTTAGAACACCAAAGCAGAAAATTTAATATAATATTAATATATTATATATAAATTCCTACGCACACAATCTATGATCTGAATTCAGCCATGCTTGACAACAAATAAGTCTACCAAACAAATCAAAAACGTTTTTATTATTTAAAATAATTAAAACTTCCAAAAATCAATTATTCAGGAACTTCAGAACATCAATAATTCATAATAAATAGCCCTTTTATCAGAAAATTCGAGTCTCGCGAGTTTTTATAGGAAATTCAATTCTCTACAACTTTGCAGAAGAAAGTTTTTCCAAATTCCAAACAGAAATTGACCGAAATCCACAAACGGGCGATTTTACAGGCTATAATCAAATTTCAGTCAATAAATGGGGTCCACCGACATGTTTTGTAAGACCCCAAAATTTTTAAATAAAAAGGAATTTCCTTTATTTATTATTTTGAAATAGTAAGGGTTGATTTGATTAATGTGGATAGTTAAGGGTTAAATACGCAAATATTTCAAAATAAGCAAGTGGTTATAAAATATTCATTATCGCTTTGGAATATTCGTTTGGTCGTGGAATATTCAATGTCTTTGTCGGGGAATATTAAATGCGTACGACCACAGCCATGACCATGTGGGCCCCATAACGGAAAGCGATTGGATGAAGAAAGCGACAAATATAAGTTGTTTTTAAATAACTATGGCGTAGTTATTACTGATTATCTATCTTGTTGAATACCCGGTGGTTAAAACACACTAATACGCGTTGTTGAACAAGAAGACACCAGTATTGCACCAATTATTGATTCTTACGTGAAGAAGGCACTACTCAATAATGGTTACGATAATTATCGCTCAAGATTTTATTGAGTTAATAATTGTCGTTGATATTTTATATTCTTTGTTGTTTCATAATTGTCATTACACACGTATTTTTTCTTTATCGAAGCAATAATTCATATTATCCGAATAATATTATTAGATAACATTATTGGCAATGTCTAGAAAGTTCGCATAAGGAGAGGTTTGGTCACCTAATTGCGGCGCCAAGAAGAAGAAATTCTTATTGGAAAGCCCTCTTCCTGAACCGCACTCATTGTCAATATTGTGATTCTCGTAATATTATTTGTGAATAATTAATTATTGATTTATATGATGAGGAAAATATTGATTTTATGTGGATATAGATGGAGAAAATTTTAAAATGACAATTGTTGAAAATTAATATTTTATCTTTTTTCGATAAAATAATTCATTTAAATATATTATTTTAATAATATATTAACTGTGATATTTTTACAACGAATGTGGGATATATGAGTATACGAGGAGGAAGAGTATTTTTGTTGCAATAAATGTTTAAAACATGTTAAACATGCTCGGTTGGACCCCATTTATTATTGAAATTTGATTATAAACAATAAATCGCCTTGTTTGTGGATTTCGGTCAATTTCTATTTGGAATTTGGAAAAACTTTCTTCTGTAAAGTTGTAGAGAATTGAAATTCCTATAAAAACTCATGAGATTCAAATTTTCTGATGAAAGGGCTATTTATTATGAATTATTGAAGTTCAAGTTCAAAATAATTGATTTTTGGAAGTTTAAAATATTTAAAATTAGAAAAAACGTTTTTTCTTACTTTTTCTAGAAGGTGGCATGTGTTTGATGGCTGAAATCAGATTCTAGACATGTGTAAGAAATTTTATAATTATATTATTAATTTATTAAAATTTACGCTTTGGTGTTCTAAAGCAATTTCCTATAAATAGGGTCTTAGGTTAGAATTGAAAATCACACCGTAAACTCAAGTTTTCTCTCTATATTATCGAGCGTATTCTTGTGAGTATTTTGAGTATACTTTGAGTATTGCTAGATTTTTCCTTCAAAGACTATACCCTTGTATTCTAGCTAAAGTCTCGATCTTTCGAGGTAAGGGATATTATTTTTTTCAGAATGATATTATTTCTTCAATATCATTATAATTTAAATGTTGATCCAAGTTTTTATCAAATTTGGAACTTTTTCATGTCGGGGTTACTTATTCATGGGTTACTATTCATGAGTTACTATTCACGAGTTCTTACTATTCATGAGTTACTATTCACTGAGCTTACTATTCACGAGTACTATTCATTAAGCGTGAAGATATTTTTTGTGGAATTTCTATCTTTTGGTGTCTGAGTTACTATTCACGATACTCAGACTATTCACGATATCTGAGACTATTCACGATATCTGAAGACTATTCAATAGAAAAATAAAATTTCTTCTTTTTGTCCAAAATATCTATTCGGATACTAGCTTTCGATTGTATCCATGTTTTGATCATTCTTGAATTTTACACCACTATGATTATTTTTGAGGTATTTTTGGACGTGGATAAAACCAAGTACTGAATCCTTAATCCTTGATCCTTGTCATTTTGTTTCACCGGATTCGCTTTTTTTAAAATATTTTCATCATCCTCGCCTTAAATGATGATATTATTGAATATCTTCGGCCAGTAGTGCAAAGATGAATGATTTCTGAAGAATATCTTTGGCCCGTAGTATAAAAAGATGAACAGTTTTTAAATGAACATGACCGATCGATGAATATCTTTGGCCTTTAGTACAAAGATGCAACAGTGTTGAGATGAACATGACCGATTGATGAATATCTTTGGCTGTAGTGCAAAGATGAGTATTTGATTTGAGATGAATATTGATTGATGTTACAGGATAAAATATTGATGATGGATCGTTAAATTCATAGAATATAGTAGATTTCATTCTCTCACGTAACTCTTCTATGAATTATTATTTCACTGCGAATATTGATCTAAAACTTGTCATACTATTGTATTCTATTAGATTTTTCCTGTTGGAGACTAACGATAATTTGTTGTATATTATCTTAGTCATAATATTCTTTACTAGGCTAGTTGAGCTCACCCTTTTTCCTTATTGTTCCATTTTTCTTCTCGTGAGGCGAGAATATAAATGAGTACTAGTCGGGGTATGGAATGAAGGTTCTAGAGAGAGTTGTTTAGTAGTCCTCACCATTTTGTAAAATAATGTATCAATAATTATGATGGGGATTTATTTGCGTGTAGATATTGTCTAGATGGCAATATCTGTATTTAAACTCATAGTTTATATGTTGTAATAATAAAGTTGTAGTTATTTCTGTACCATGTATTTGGCGACTCGAAATGGGTTGGATGGAATGGACCTATTTTGGGGCGCCACGGTTGGTATCGAGCTTAGGGATATGATCTCCCATGGAGATCGGGAATAGAACTAGGAGGGAGAGACGAGTAAATCATTCGCTAAGTGTGTCCTACCTAAGCTTATTTGTTAGTTGGTCAAGATATATAGGATATTATGTGATATATTAATTTTCTTAATTAACCCTTGTTTTATGACATGATTTGAGAATGTCGATCGAGAATATTAACGATGGAGTAAAATGAGACCGTGGAGATGCATGTACTTTACCAACGAGGAGAACGTGCAACAGTCGGGCAATGTACCTCCCGTGAATAACACCACCGAAAGCGAGATGATGAACGAGGGGATGTTTAGAAGCTTTTTGCTATTCATGCAAAATCGCATTTGAGGAGACTCGTGTTCAAAATACAGGAGGAAATGATAGCAATTCACGGTGGTCACAAATGAAGCGCTCAAAGAGTTTGGACCACCGCAGTGCAGAAAGCGGGATCCGATTAAGGCGAGACGTGGGTCAAACAAATTACCAAGATATTCAATGTCTTGGGATGCACGGAGGAACGAAAGTTCCATTCGCTACTTTTATGTTCAGTAACGAGGCAGACATCGGTGGAAATCAGGAAGCGTACCCATCCACCGCACTCAAAGATGTCATGGGAGACGTTTGAAACAGCCTCAATGACAAGTACTTCCCCGAAAGTATTCGTCATATGAAGGAAGTGGAGTTTATTAGATCGGGAGCGTAATAACATGGACGGTGTCTCGGACGAGGCGAAGTTCGCGGAGTTATCGTGTTTGCACCTCATTTGGTGGAGAATGAGGAACGACACGCGGATGTTTCGAGAGGTTTAAAACCCGGCATACGTCAAGATCTCATTTCTCATAAATTTTCTCTCTATTCGGATGTTGTCAATGTGGCTCGATTGTTAGAAGCGAGATAACGAGTACGCTCAACCGAGGACCATAACCGAGAACATCTAGAAGATAGCGATCATCGTAATAACGATAACCAAAGAGAGAAAGAAGAATACGGACAAAAGGCGGTAACCACTACTCGGTGGTAATCGTGGCCATGAAAATAGAAGAAACGAGTGGGAGGAGATTTTTAAAAGAGAGATTCAACAACGACCATGTGAAGACGCCAACACCAAAGAAGAATCGGTTCCAAGGGAGGAGAAAGACCACCGGTGATAAGTTACAAATGCGAGAAAGAGGATATATCGCATTGAACCGCCCACACAACAGCTTAAGGTATGCTATAATTGTGAAAAAAGGACATATCGCCGAGATTGTATGATATCGAAACCCAGTCCAAAGAATGGTGACTCAAAAGGATATCCCGTAAAAGTCAAAGTCAACGATTCTCGGAAGAAGCGTTTGTCGTGACCGGCCAAAATCGCGAGGAACGAAACGGTTAAGACGGGTTAGTTAATTATAAATTCTTGCGAAGTTTATACCTTACTAGATATCTGGGTTCTAACCATTCTTTTATCTCTCTTCTTACCAACGTTTGAACTTGACTATGGAGAAATTAGATTTTGACTTATTTATGGAGACTCAGCTTAGAGAAACTTTCATTACATCCGTTGTTTAGAAATCTTGCTTGATTCGGTCAGCACTATCACATTACCCGTTAACCTTATTTCTATAGAGATATTTGCTTTTGATGTGATTTTAAGGTTAACTACTCATCACGCCGAATTGATTACTTTATAAGGTTGTTAGTTTTCATATTCCTAAGCAACTCTGTTATTTGAATTCAAGCAATCAAACCATTGTAGTCAAACATTTTCATATCAAGCCATGAAGTCATTCGTTTATTACGGATGTCAAGTTTTCTTAGTCCATGTTATGGATTTGAATAAAGACACGCCGATTTGAATAATATTCACATTGTTATTAATTTTTCCCGACGTATTTTCTCAAGAATTTCTTGGCTTACTCCCAAAGCCCGATATTAAATTTTGTATCGACTTTGAACCCGGTACAAAACTCATTTCTAAAATCTCATATCGAATGGCTCTATTGAACTTCGAAGTTAAAATTCAACTATAGAATTTGGTACCGAGCCTTTATCCGGTGACTTCCTTTATGGAATGCAAGCGCCGAACTCTCCGTAGGGGACACCATATTCGTGCGATAGTAAAACCGATAGGTGTCATTGTAACGTCTTATCCAAGGTTGGGATATGAGTCACAGATTGAGAACAACCTAAGTCAGTAATCGAAATACGTAGCTTTCAGGCTTAGTTGGTTATTATCGGAGATTCGATTGAAAGATATTCTCGAATAGCTATTCCATTAACGCAAATTGACTCGTAGAGATACAAAATTCGAATGGAGCAAGGAATGTGGGAAGAGCTTCAAGAACTCAAGAAGAGACCCATTTCAAAGACATGTTCGACCATGCCATCCTGGAAAAACGCGACGTGGTAGGCGACGTGTTGAGTAGAAGATCGATATCTGAAGACTGAAGTCTGATATTGTCAAAGACTCATTTCAGATAATTTACAAATAATAGAGATGGAGATGAAAACTCTAGGTACCCACGTGATGATATACGAGTATAATCGACTTTAATCGATAAAGTTAAAGATGTTCAAGCTTACACCGGAGATGATGAATTTGAAGAAGGAGGTGCGAGTCATTATTTCAAAAGCGAGAATCGGTGAGGTGAGGAAAGCTCAAACCTTCGATTTATTAATCCATTTGAAATTCTTGATCGAATAGAACTGTGTGGCCTATAGACTCGCTTTTACCGCCAAGTATGACATATGTTCATAACGCTTTTCACGTGTCGATGTTACGTAAATATGTGGACGACCTCAACCACGCTATTGAAGTTAGAAACCGGATGAGATAGCCGAAGACTTAACGTACGAGGAGGTACCTGTCAAGATCTTGGATAGGAAAGAACATGTCCTATGTACCAAGGTTATATCACAAGTTAAAGTTTTGTGGAGAAACCATGCTATAGAGGAAATGACCTGAGAGTTGGAAACGGAAATGAAAGCGAGGTATCTTCATCTTTTCGAAACACCAGGTACGTACGTCAATTTCGAGGACGAAATTTCATAAGGAGGGGAGGTTGTAAGACCCCAAATTATTAATAAATGAAATTTATTTTCCTCTATTTATTATTTTGAAATAGTAAGGGTTGATTTGATTAATGTGGATAGTTATGGGTAAAATATGCAAATATTTCGAATAAGCAAGTGGTTATAAAATATTCATTATTGTTTGGAATATTTGTTTGGTCGTGGAATATTCGTCTCGTCGGGAATATTCGCATTGACGACGCGATCTTTATGGGCCCCATAACGAAAAAGATTGGATGAAGAAAATGACAAATATAAGTTGTTTATAAATAACGGCGTAGTTATTCACCAATTATCTTGTTGGAATACCCGGTGGTTAAAACACACTAATACTGCGTTGTTGAATAAGAAGACACTGCGGTATTGCACCAATTATTGATTCTTACGTAAGAAGGCACTACTCAATAATTGTTACGGAATTACTATTCAATATTTTATTTTATTGATTCAATAATTCTTTGCGTTGATATTTTATATTACTTTTTATTTCAATAAATTGTCATTACATAGTATTTTCCATTATCTGAGACAATAATTCATATTATCCTAATAATATTATTAGATAACATTATTGGCAATGTCTAGAAAATTACATCTAGGAGAGGTTTAGTCACCTAATCATGGCCAAAAGAAGCGAGAGATCCTTATTGGAAAGCCCCATCTTTCCCAGAACTACTCACAGTTTGCAAGATCTTGTGATTCTGTAATATTATTTGTGAATAATTAATTATTGATTTATATGATGAGGAAAATATTGATATAGATGGAGAAAATTTTAATGTGACAATTGTTGAAAATTAATATTTTATCTTTTTTTTGATAAAATAATTCATTTAAATATATTATTTTAATAATATATTAACGGTGATATTTTTATAATGAATGTGGGATATATGAGTATATGAGGATGAAGAGTATTTTTGTGGCATTAAATGTTTAACACATATTTTGTGTGTTGGTGGACACAATTATTGACCGAAATTTGATTATAGCTTGTAAAATCGCCCGTTTATGGATTTTGGTCAATTTCTGTTTGGAATTTGGAAAAATTTTCTTCTGTAAAGTTGTAGAGAATTGAATTTCCTATAAAAAATTGCAAGATTCGAATTTTCTGACAAAAGGTCTATTTATTATGAATTATTGAAGTTCTGAAGCTCCAAAATAATTAATTTTTGAAGTTTTAAATATTTTTTTTACAAAAACATTTTTTGCATGTGTGAGGCATGTGTTCAATTGCTGAATTTCAGATTCAAAGGTGTGAAGATTATATATATATATATATATATATATATATATATATATATATTATATATATTTTAATAAATTTTCTACTTTGGTGTTCTAAGCATTTTCCTATAAATAGGGTCTTAGGTTAGAATTGAAAATCACACCGTAAATCAAGTTTTTCTCTCTCTATATTATCGAGCGTATTCTTGTGAGTATTTTGAGTATACTTTGAGTATTGCTATACGGTGCTGCAAGTTCAAGTCATAGCCTTTATCCCAGATTTCAACTAAAATCTTGTGCTTTTCGAGGTAAGGGATGTTATTTTATTCAAAATGATATTAATTCTTCAATATCATTATGCCGAAATATTGGTTGGAAATTTTTATCAAATTTGGAACTTTTTCATGTCGGGGTTATTATTCATGAGTTACTATTCACGAGTTACTATTCATGAGTTACTATTCATGATTTACTATTCACGAGTACTATTCACGAAGCGTGATGATGTTTTTTTGTGAAATTTCTATCTTTTGGTGTCGGAGTTACTATTCATGTATACTGGCCTTATTCACGATATCTGACTATTCATTCACGAATCGGACTATTCAATTTAAAAATGAAATTTCTTCTTTTTCGTCTAAAATATCTATTATGGATACTAGCTTTGATTGTATCCATGTTTTGATCATTCTTGAATTTTACTCCAATCTGATTACTTATGAAGTATTTTTGAACTTGGATTGTTTAAAATACGAATCCTTAATAATTGTTCTTTTGTTTCACTTGGATTCGCTTCCTTTAAAATATTTTTCATCATCCTCGGTCCTAAATGATGATATTATGAATATCTTTGGCACCGTAGTGCAAAGATGAATGATTTCTTGATGAATATCTTTGGCCGTAGTGCAAAGATGAGCAGTGTTGAGATGAACATGATCGATCGATTAATATCTTTGGCCGTAGTGCAAAGATGAACAGTGTTTAGATGAACATGACTAATCGATGAATATCTTTGGCTCAGTAGTGCAAAGATGAATATTTGATTCGTATATATATTGATTGATGTTACAGGATAAAATATCGACGATGAACTTTTAAATTCATATATAGAAGATAGTAGTTTGCATTCTCTACTTAACTCTTCTAATGAATTATTATTTCACTGCGAAGATTGATTTAAAACCGGTTGTTGTCTATTGTATTCTATTAGATTTTTTCCTGTTGGAGACTAACGATAATTTGTTGTATATTATCTTAGTCATAATGTTCTTCTTCGGGCTAGTTGAGCTCACCCTTTTCCTTGTTGTTCCATTTTTTCTTCTCGTGAGGCGAGAATGTAAATGCGAGTGCGAGTCTGGGGTATGGAATGATGGTTATAGAGAGAGTTGTTTAGTAGTCCTCACCATTTTGTAAAATAATGTATAAATAATTGTGATGAGGATTTATTTGGGTATGTATATTGTCTGAAAGACAATAATTGTATTTAAACTCACAAGATATATGTTGTCGTATTTTTGCACGACAAATGTATTAATAAAGTTGTAGTTATTTCGTACCACGTATTTGGTGACTCAGAATGGGTTGGATGGAATGGACCTATTTTAGGGGCGTCACACTCATGTTTATATTTTTTTTTTAAAGTCATCTATGGCCTGTAGAGCATGGATGGACTTGGTATGATTATGACCAGGATTATTCTTGTAATCATGGTCGTAATGTAACAAGTGATGTGGTAAAAGTCCTCATTGGTAGTAGTGCATTGATGGACGAGTTGTTGGCATGATCATGATCATTGATGAATACACAAATATCCTTGGCCGTAGTGCATGGAATTTGTGGTCGTGACCCTAATGAATATCTTTGGCCGTAGTGCAGGGATGATGTGGATTATTTATTGTCGAGTCCCAATGATAAAAGTGATGAAAACTTTTAAATCATAAAAGATAGTAGATTTTATTCTCTACTTGACTCTTTTAATGGATTGCTTGTTCACCGCAGCTTAAACTTGATGTCTATTGTATTTTATCGGTTTAACAACTTTGTTGAAGACTAATGATAATTTATTCTCGCAATATCTTAGTCATAATATTTCTTCTTTGGCTAGTTTAGCTCACCCTTTCTTTCAACCGTTTCTCTCGAAAAATGTGAACATAAATTTGGACGAGTCGGGGAATGGAGTGATGGTCCGAATGATAGTATTAGCTAGTAGTCCTCACTATTCTGTTAAATAGTGTGATAATAAATGTAGCGAGGACTCTATTTGAGAATGGATATTGTCTAGAAGGCAATATCCTTGTTTAAAATCTCAGTTATGTTTTGTCGTATTTTACACGACAATTGTATAATTAAGTTTTTTATTTGTATTTGTACCATGTATTTGGCGACTCAAGATGGGTGATGTATACCTATTTTGGGGGCGTCACAATATATATATATATATATATATATATATATATATATTAATTTTTTCCCATGGTCCAATATCGTAATTTCTGAACCTGGGACTTCCAAAAGCTAGTCATATGGAGGAGAATATATTATACAGCATGCAAACATTAGATTAACAAATACCTTTTTATTTAATACAAATAAAAAGTAGTTAAATTAAATTTTTATTTAATACAAATAATTAAGGTGGTCTTGTTTTGAGACAAAGGAACTGTGAATGTCTGTGATAGTATATATAAAAAGAATATGTTTGAAAATTAAGGTCATTAATTTGTTGTATGCTTTAATATAAGGATAATCGTACGATTAAACGTTTGTCTATAGGAAGGAATGAAGGGGGTTTGGTTTTATTTTTCTCGTGTACAATTGATTGCCATGTACTTACTTTACCTCCCTCTATCCCTTTGAAAAACCACCAACCTCCTCAGAGCTCATATAACACAACACATGTAATTACTATCTTGTTTCGATTACAAGGAGGTGGAGGATGGGTATGTGGAATATGAATGTGCAGTGTTTGGAGATGAGCTTCAAGGAGGGTGTCAAGTGCAGGTTTGCAAACATACCCTTCATGCTCAATGTATAGTTAGAATCATGGTTATTTAAAACGGCTGATGAGTGATTTTTATACTCAAAAATTGAGTGTGTTTGAACTTAATCTTTTGGTAGTTTTTAAGTGTTTGTGTCTATTCATGCGTGTTTTACTTTATTTTGTAGAAATTGGGACAAAAGTTACTTGGATCGACATTTGGGGTTGCTAGATTCGCATTTTCGGCTTGCCATTTACATAGCAGTCACTTCAGGGCCAATTTCAGAATTGCTCCAACCGGTATTTCGAAGAACTCAAAGAAAGAAAGTTTTAGATCTACTTTTTTTCTTTCTGGAACATCTTGAATCATCTAAATCAAAGTTCGAATGAAGAAGTTATGGTCATTTTCCCAAAGGCGTCCACAAAGAAAAATTTCAAAAAAGTCCAGTACGGCGCCCAATCCTAGGCTATTTCCAAAGACCTTTGGGCGCCCAGAGTCGAGAATACCAATGCCTGAGCGAAGTCGAGGTGCTTTGGGTGGATGCATCAAGTTGGGATGCGTTTTCGGGCGAATTTTGACACTTTTTTTTACTCTAAATTGGATTGGGTTTCCTCCTAAGCTAGAGATTTAACTTGTAACCTATAAATACATGATGTGAGGCATAGGATAAGATAGTTCATTAGATATGGACTCCAAGAGAGTAGATTAGTTTAAGGATACATACACTCCATTAGATTCTATCTTTTATTCATAAACCCTAGTTTAGATTGGATATATAGAAGATTAAAGCAACTCGGAGAGTATTGAGGATTCAAAGCAAGAGCAAGATGAGAGTATCAAATTTGCAGACAACATATTTTATTCTCTACCCTACTTCTATTTTTGTCTTAATGTCTATTCAATTGTGCATGGATTCTAGACTTTAATTCAATAACAATGAACTAAATCTCTTGTTTAAGATTGCAACGGATCTTATTGCGTAACTTATTTTAGTATGTTTCTTTATTAATTATGTCATATATTCTAGGGATTGTCTATTATGATTTGTGCAAAATTGATTAATTGTCTAATTAACAATTACTGTGATAACTTATATGAATTCTGGTATATGAAATATAGATTTAAATCTGATCATAATAGTACGCGATTGTGTTTTCTGCATGGTGATGCATGTAATTTGATAGGAAATCAGTACTTTAAATCCTTTTTAATTATAATTCACATAGAAATATAATGAATTAATTAATTAGTTAATTAAGTTGTTTGATTCAATTCTATCAACCATGGATTTGGATTAATAAGTTTGTGATGCATTGATCGAAAGGTGATTATAAATACTAATAAGTTCTTGATTAAAAGTCCAGAATAGTGAACATAATTAATAAGAAGAGTATTGATATAAGTGAGCAATAAGTGAAATTGTGATCTTAATTCTCCATAACGTGATTTTAATCTAATGATATTTAATAGTAGTTTTATTAATTATTTTAATTCACAATCCTAAATCATTTGTTTAAATAAAATTAATTTGATTACGAGTTAATATTTGATCTTTTTATTAAATAATTTCTCGTGGAAATGATATATAGTTTTCTTATGAGTTTATTACTTGTTGACCGTGTATATATACTTATACGTATTCATTGATTGGGAAATCGATCAACAATAACCGCTTGTCCAATTTGTCGAACCGCCGCTCAGATCATTAGTGGGCAAAGTAGTGTTAGCAATTCTGGTGATCAAGTTGGAGTTGAATAGACACAGTCAGACAGACAAACATAGCTAGAGATGAAGGACTTATTATTTCTCAACGAACAAGTATATATGTATGTTGTTATGGTTTTTGTTTAATATGCATATTTGTTGTTGATGCATTAAAAGACTGTTAAATGTATGTTGTTATGGTTTTTGTTTAATATGCATATTTGTTGTTGATGCATTAAAAGACTGTTAATACATGAATCCTTTTGTGTTTGTCGTCATCTTAAAAGATTTAAAGTTTTGATCTAGTACAATATATATATATATATATATATATATATATATATATATTAACTGCAGGATAATTAAGGTTCATTTAAAAGAGATTGCAAGTTGTACTATTCTCGTTTTTAAGCACATAATTATACCATAGAAAAAATGCCTGAATAAATAAATTATAGCAACAATGTTGAGCATGTAGACTTAACTCAGTTCTTCTCAGCATATTAATTGTTTTCCAGTTCCTTAATTTCTCAGTTGCAGAGACAAGTCGTCATCATCCCAATCATCTTCCGATTGCCCCCTTCCTTGTCCTCCCACTCTGCCCAAGTCATTATTTTAAGAAAATACTTCCTCCATTCTCATTTATTTCACGTTTTAAGGAGTTCAAACTATTGCCCTCAAGTATGGTTTTTCATAATTTCTCTCTCATTTCTCTAGACAACTTTATACATATTTTCTTAATTAAATCATATAAGATAGTTGTGATAATACATATCAATCTTAATGATTGAGTTAAAGCAATATATAAATGATTTACTTAATAAGTGTGAAACACTCTAAATTGTCAAATAAATAAATAAAAACGGAGGGAGTATACAGAAATAAACACAACATACACCCTACCCCCTCTGATGTCTAATCAATTAGAATATGCAAAAGCTTTATATTACTAAGAAATAAAGCAGTGCAAAATGTTTTCGGTGGTGGGTATCATAGCTTCAATATGTAACAAATAAAACCATATATACAAGATAAGCAACCAATCAAAGCAAGCAACATAATTAAGTTTAAAATAAGATAGTACTCATGACCTAAATAATACACGGGAAGATTTTACCACTATGAGAGAATTTTACAAAAATTATGTCACAAAAATATATAATACTCCATCCGATCCAGCCACAAAATTAAAGGGAAATCCAACAATCCTTTCATCGACAACTAGCCCAAACTAAGAAACTTAGAGAAGGAGAGTTAAAAGAATTAGAATATCAATCTCTCAACAACATGATATTTATACAATATTTAGTTGTTTCCAGATATACATGCATGGCCATGGATATATTACTAACATCATCACTAAATGAAGGACATACTACAGAGAAATCAAAATTTTCATCACTGTTATCACAGATGAAGCACGAATTGTTGGCGTGGGCTTTTCGGTTGCCATTACAAGTCTCAAGGGAATACCTACACGTACCAACATGTCTAATTCATTGATCGACTTTGTTATATGCATTAAGTAATGTATTGCCAAAATTATAATAACGATTGTTAGATTATTAAGATTGCAAAGTTTATTTTAAAAAATAATCACCTAAAATTATGTTGTGGAATGTGAAGTAATCACATTCTGCTGGCTATATATATATATATAGGTCATAAAAATAAATTATAGAAAGACCTTGTAAGGGTAGGGGAGAATCAACGAGAGGTGAAATTTGAAAGAGGAGGGCAGGGCACAAGCATATTAAGCTAACAAGGGAACAACACACCACTAAACAAGATAGTTTAGTTTGTTTCTCATGGTAATAATCAACTTGAAGCTACAATGCACAAAAATCAAATGAAATTCTCACTTTTTTCTGCATATGTTATCTCAAATATAATCTGCAAAGAACTCGTCTAGTCTAAATCAGTTCATAGTATGTAAGTGTATATAACCATTACAAGCCCACCTACCTACCTACCTAGTTATATATATATATATATATATATATATATATATATATATATATATATATATATAACTCTAATGACTCAATCATGATCTCCGGAGAAATCAGGCTCGTCAGGTTTGAACATCTTAGGCATCTTTAAGTCAGAGTCAGCAGCGTCAAACCCTGCAAGCTTTTGCACTACCCCTCTTCTAGTATTTGCCGCAAACTTTGAAGCCAATATAGTAGCTCCAATATGCTGGACATTGTTGTTGTCAGTTGCGGAGCCTTCATAACCTTTTTGTTCATAATCTCCCCCTTCAACTTGATGGCCATAATTTTCATACTCTTCTGGTATATATTTATAGAACAAGCTCTCGCGTTTGGCCAGTTCCTCTGCTAGAGCCTTTTTCTTATGTCTCCTCCAAGCAGCTTGTATGAAACAAGCTCCCCACGTCCTCCACTGGTGTGAATAGTACCTGAAAGCATGCTGCAGTTTCTTGCTATGAAGACGTTTGAATTGATTTGCCACAAACTTGAGGTCTTCGGCTCGTAGTGCAAATGCTTCGACTTCGGTTAGAGATTTGACTGTTCGGGTAGAGGATGGAAGATTAATGTTTGAAGTGGGCATTAAGGCCCATGTCAGCAATTCTTCTCCACAGAAGTCACCGTTCTTAAGAGTAATGGAGTTGAAGAATCCAGAGCGTCCGCCGTTTGTTGTGGAGCTTTCCAGTTGACCTCTGATTATGAAAAGCATCTCATTCACGGGATCGCCTTCACGGACAATGTACGTGTCTTTGGTGCTCAAGGAGGAAACCAGATGTTCACATATTGCGTCTAAAAGCTGATCATCCATTTGTGAGAAGAAAGGAACCTGAAAACAAAATGTGTCCCTTAAAAAAATGAAATTGCAATTGAACGACTAAAGATCACAAGAATCAACATCAACAACAAAATAGCCAGTTTGTATGAAATGAACTTACTCGACGCACAAGACCAAGGCAAAGATGCCTTTGAATTTGACGTTTGAGGTCCAAGGGTAAAGCATTCAAGATATCTTCCTCATCTACACCTCTTGTAGCTAGCCATTGATATTGAACAAACCGGCGAACCCGATCCTGCAGATCAGGAGGTAGTTGACGGTGCCTCATCCATTCCTCTGTATCTTTTCTTTTTACCCTCCATTCTTCAAGTCTCGCTTGTGTAGACTGCAGATAGGTCTTCATATCGCAAACATAAAACCTTTATAAGATTTGATTGATTGATCCCACAAAATTCCGTTTAATCACAGGGCATAATACAATTGAACTGTTATTGAGTTGCAAGTCTCAGACTCCATGCTATTTCTTCATTGTGACTTTCCAATTATTAGCCATAAACTCAAAAACCAAATCAGTGGCAATGTAGTTTCGATGTGAACTAGATGGGAAGGAGTGTTCATGTGCACGTCAACACTCTTTCCCATCTATTGACTATCTGGTTAAGGTGGATGGGGAGATTTTTTGTTCATGTAAAAGGAATTAATATATTAAGAGCCAATTATACCTGCATGTTGCCGATCAGCAATGAGAAGAAAACTAAACCCGCAATGCAAATAAGACTACAAAATACTGTTTCCACCATATCAGTGCTTGTCATCAAATTTTGACCATATGAACTGCATATCATGAGACAGATCGAAAGATAAATAGAATTAACAGTTCAAAAGATTATTAGTATTAATTGATACAGTTGATATCAGCTATATTAAATGTTATGTACAAGTGAACGATTAAAAAACAAGAAGTTTATTTCGTTAACTCTATCTATTAGTAAAAATGGGTAGGAAAATCTATGAGGTAAAGAAGGCAAGTAGCAACCGAACTGCATGTCTCTGTAACAACTGCAAGTCTCTGTAACAACTGCAAGGTTGCATTATTGATTACTTTGACTATGCAGAAGAAAATTTCCAGATCAACAAGAAAGTAATCACATACATGTGTGTGTGTGTGTGTGTGTGTATATATATATATATATATATATATATATATATATGATAATGTGTGCAACCTAGTTTAGAGATATAGTATTTGCAACTGGAGGTATAAAAAAAAAAGTCCGGTAGGGGAGGAGCTAGGAGAGACTAGAGGAAATGTATGAATAGTGTACACATCAAAGACCATCCTTTGCTCTGCCAATCTGAAGGAAAGGAAAAATAGAATACTTAAAATTGTGTAAATAATATTGTAACCAAGTAAGAAATAAATTAATAAAAGTTGGCCAAGGAGAATCTCCATAACAGAATTCACCTTAAATTCTTCAAACCCCACCAGAGGCAGAAAAAGAGTTTAGGAATAAATCTCTCAGAAAACACTTCCTCTATGAAGGCCTCCACAAACATCCCAAACTCAAAATCAATGGCACCACTTCGAGGATTACAATTAATAGGAACCTTGGTGATTGCCAGCCAGGCTCTACGTTCCTCAGACAGAGTAGATGTACAATCAAGAAATGAAATTTGACAGGATGGAGAGTGCGTGCCATTCCACTCCTTTTTACATTCTTGCTTCCAGCATGAGTACTGCCGCTCAATGGACATCAAATACCACATAGCTCCAAGAACCTGAACTGACATTGTATAATATTGAACTGACAAATAATTTAACAACTCAAGACTCTCGTCATTGTAATAAATACGTAGTAGAGCTAGTAAATTAAGTAACTAGCTAGCTAGGAAGTATATTAGATGCTTACATGACTAGCTAGAATGTAGAGAATAAGGTTATATGCTGCTCCTGCCCATGCAGTCTTGGCTAAAGCACCGGTAGTTTTAATAATTCGCTGGGTTAAAGGGAAAATGGAACGAATCCGTGGAATATACTGAAGTATAATAACCAGAGAAACCGCGTTGTTATCGTGTGTATTTGTAGAAGATGCCTTTGCTGGGATTACAAACCAAATCAGAATCTGTCAAAACCAAAGAGAAACAAACAACGTACATTATTTTTATTTTATTTTTAATTATCATAGCTAAAATTCCTTTTAAAATTCAATTCATCCGCATAAAATGCTTGTAACGAATCATAAAATTTAAATAAAGCATTAATCAATTAATTACCTGGGGAAGAGGAAGTGCAGCGGCTAGATCAAATATAAATTCGGACTTTAAGTAGCGAAAGGCAATCTTACGTGGATGGGTGACGAGCTCACCCTTTCCAAAAACACGAGAGCTTGGGGCTATATACGCCATCCGAAACTTCATAAAGATATGCATAAAGGAGAAGATGTCCACCACGGATCGCCAGAAGGTGACCACCACGCGCATCCCCAAGTTCATGGCGAGGCAATAATTTTGGGTGGATACAGTGGGCAGCAAAAGGTAGAGAGGGTCCAAAAACAGGGAGCTTATACAGGCGATCAAGAATATGTAATTCCATTTCCTCACGATATCGCTTCCCGGATCGAGGATTTGGCGCCACCACGGGGTCGTATGCCGATTGTAAAGCACCAACGACGGTTTTGGGAGGTTTGTCAGGAATTTAGCCGACTCCTGAAGATGCATGTTGTTCATCATCTTCCATCCATATATAGATATAGATATAGATATGGAAGATCAAACAGATTTACAGAGACGAGATGAGGAATGAGAGAGAGAATTATATAATTAAGAAGGTATAATTAATAATTATGATCTGTTTGGTGGATGATAGACAAGTTAACAATGAGTCTCTAATCTATTAGATGATGAGTAAGTTTAGGTGGGTTTATAGCCGTTAAGTCCGCGCGCGAAATCAATGGCTGGTTGGATTGGAATAGATGGAATTTTTGAATATTCATTCATTATATATATATTTCTCTCTTCTCCTTCTTTTTATTGTTATGCCCAACAAAATATCACAAGAGAATTGAGTTTTCACCTTCCACTCTTACTTGTAATCAGTCAGTCACTTATTATCGCGGTAACCTAACTTCTATTTTACTAATTTTGCAATTTAAAGAAAACAAAAGAAGTGAAATTTTATAAATGAAGAGAAACAGTAAAAAAAAAAAATTTAAAAGTTTCACGTTATTACTTGGTTTAATTATAAAGAGAAAAAAAAACTTAAGTTTCACTTTTAAATTATTGTTTTATTCTTATGTTAATGTTGTTGTGTTTGTATGTAAAAGTTTTAATAGAGATTATAAAATTTATTTATGTTATGTAGTTTTCATCTAAAATTATTTATTTTTTAATCAACTATTTTTATTAAAGAAATATGTGTTTATTCCTAGTTTGTTGTACTTGTATGTAAATAATACTCCTCCGTTTTCAAATTATATGACCATTATTAATTTTTGAAAGTCAATTTGAGACATTTTCAAATTTAAAATTGAGATGACTCGTGAAATTATAAAACTTACGATATTTTTTTTAGATAATTTATAATTGATTAAAATTAAAAGAATTTACGTCAATTTTGAATTTAAAAATATTTTAAGTTAACTTTAAAAAATCAATAATAATCAAATAATATAAAACAGATGGAATATAATTGAGGTTAAAAAATTTAATCACGTTATTTAGTTTCTCAACTATTTTTTTATATTTTTAAATGAGCAACTATGACAATAAAATGACCGGCGGCTTTCAATGACGAAGCAATATGTATTTTTAGGGATGCGATTATCATGAAGTTAATTTTATGGTAAGTTAAATAATTGGTAATATAATAATCGTGTTATGAATACGGATCACTTTTAATCTGCATGCGTCGATATAATACACAAATGTTTTGACGGGCAACAAAAAAAATTTGGCTGGCCGCTAAAGGATGTAGCGGTTGGGCTCTCATCTTAGCCATTGATTCTAATTTTAGACGGCTGGATCATTTCCATATATATATATATATATATATATATGTATATTCGCAGAAGATAAGAATGACAGACAGAAAGAAAGAGTGAAAGATGGGATTAAAGCCGAGTGTGGTGGCATTTGCAGCCATGGTGATGGTGGAATGCCTTGATGTTGGCAAAGCAGCAAAGCAGCAATGTCTAAAGGGATGAGCCACTTTGTGTTTGTTGTCTACTCTAATTCCCTTGCCACTCTCATCATCCTCCGTTCTTCTCTCATCTTCCATAGGTAGCAAGTATTTGTTTGTAATTCCAACCACCGAACTGCTATTTTGCTATAAAAATTCAGATTTATTTTTATGCTTTTTTCTTCTTCTATGCAGATCAAGTAGACCTCCTCTCACTTTTTCTCTCCTCTGTTAATTTTTTCTTCTGGGCCTGATTGGGTATGCAAGAAGAGGTCTTCATTCCATTGATTTAAAATCTTGTGTTAATTCTTTATAAGAAAATGAAGATTAGATCTTTGGTACAATTTTTAATTTGCAGGATTACTGTGATGCAGAACTGAGAACTGTGTATTCACCGGCGTAAATTACAGCTCTCCCACTCTTGCATCTGCTTTGAGTAACTTGATTCCAGCCTTTACCTTTTTGCTTGCTGTTCTCTTCAGGTTTCCCTCTTTTCTCATATTGTTGAGACACTGATAGATATAGAGAGAGAGATATTGGGAACCACATCAATCATTGAATTTAAAGGGAACTAGTCTGACTTTCTTTTTATATACTTGCAGGATGGAAAAGATAAATTTAAGGAGCTCGAGAAGCCAGATTAAAATCATGGCAACCTTGGTATCAATCTCGGGAGCCATGGTTGTAACCCTTTACAAGGGTCCTGCAATCAGTTCCTTGCTGCTGCAATCTCTGTCATTCTCATTTCTCCAACATGTTGACAACAAAAAATAACTGGATTATTGGAGGTCTTTTCCTTGCAATTGCTAGTTTATCTGTTTCCATATGGAACACTTGTCAGGTAAGCTGGAGGAAAAAGAGCACTTGGAAGAACTAACAAATTCCTCCTCTTCATGGGAATTAAACTGATCATCCGTCATCTTTCTTTGTTGCTTTGCTTTTTAAGGCAGCACTTCTCAAAGGCTATCCATCAGAATTGACAATAGTGGCTTTCTATTGCTTGTTTGGTTTGCAGAGAGAGACCACCCAAATGCTTGGAAAATAAGGACTGGGATCGAGCTAATCGCTATCATCTACTCGGTAAGTTAACTAACCAGCTTTTTAATTCGTCTAGCGGACTAGTGGTCATGGATGAAGCTTCCTACCTACAACTAGAGTATCTAATCTGGTTCCTATTTTATTAGGCTGTCTTTGGATGTGTGGTAACATTTTGGGTACAAACATGTGTATTATTTTATACAAATAATATATTACAAAGTTAAATAAGAATAAATATTTTTATATTTTATTTAGTGATGTACCATTAAAAGAGTTTAATGAGTAAATTAAATAAATTATAATACATATTAATTTATGGAGATTTGTAACCGTTAAATTTATATTAAATACTTATTATTGAGATATTATTTATTTATTTATTTTTACCGTTGCAATATTATTGGATTACCGTTGCTATGTTGGATATTACCGTTGTCATCATATATATATCTTCTGTAGCATGTGATGATAGATTAGTGGTTGGCTAGTTGATCACGTTCATGTAGTATATATATATATATATATATATATATATATATATATATATACATATAACAGTGTCTATTTTAAGTTTGAGTAAGGAAAATTAGAAGTTGTTAACGGGTTAGTTCAACTATTTGATCTTTGGTTAGTTGGGTGAAAAAGTTGAATCCTGGAAAGTAGGATTTAAATCAAATGACCTTAGCACCGAGAAAAAAAGTTCTCCGAATGGCAAAATTTCTACTTACTTACGCTGCACTGCCTTTCTTCAACATAATCGATAAGTCAAATTTCTGTCATTCTTTATTTTATATTTGAATCCTATATTTTATTCGTATTTTTTCAACAACATGGTGTATATATAAGAAAGGCCTCGTTTTCGTGTCCACGTTTAAGCCCCTCGGCGTTGCTATTGCTGCCCTATTTGGCGTCATCTTCCTTGGTGACACACTCCATCTAGGAAGGTGAAAACTCTCCATTTCTCTCACACCGACACAAACACACATACAACATCTACGCCTCTTTTTGAACTGAAAAACTACATCTACTTATCCCAAATTAATGTTAAAAAAAATATGGGGCTAAGCTTCATGGCTAGTTGCAATGCAAGTAATTTCCAATATTATTCACCAATTTGCATGTCTGTGTAAACGTGCAGTGTTATTGGAGCAATTGTGATTGTCACGGGATTTTATGGAGTGATGTGGGGGCAGTGTATAGAAGATGAGGAGAATAGCGGAATGCATGCTGCAGCCGACCATCAAGGGCAGCTGCCCTCTTCCTCACATAGCACCCCTCTTCTAATGCAAAATCACAGAGCTAGTACACAAACTGTATTATAACCTTCATATTTAAATTAATTATTCAGTTTCTTATAGTCCTGCCCCAATCTTGCCGTACGTGTCGGTCCTGAATCCTCCTGTCTTGAAGATCTGTCGGTGCAATATCCTTCAACAGCACGCACGCTTGTGTATGAACCCTACGAATATTTTCCTACAATACTGAGATTAGTAATGGGATTTGAAAGCAACTATTTTATTAAGTAGGTAGATAATTAAGGAGATGACTGGTAATTTAAATAGGCTGCCTTTCCACTAAGGTTGCAAATATGGAGGCGAAGTACTTTCCTTGCACTCCCAAAAAAGCAAACATTTACTTAATTATATTAACAATTAGTCAATACAGGTGGTGCTGTACAAGACAAAGGTTGTCTAGTTGCCAATCATTTTCTAAGTTAAAATACCAAAACGATTTTTTTAATAAAAAAAAAAACAACAAAAGAAAGCTAAAGACTGAAAGCTGCAATCAAATAAAAATTTCACATCCTG
This sequence comes from Panax quinquefolius, assembly GCA_020205615.1. NCBI lineage: Eukaryota > Viridiplantae > Streptophyta > Magnoliopsida > Apiales > Araliaceae > Panax > Panax quinquefolius. The sequence goes on from CM035156.1 coordinate 11,233,244, forward strand.
TCCCTTCTACGCTACTAACCAACAATTAAAATCAATAGGTAGAAGCAACCCAGCAATCACTACATAATCAGACCAGCTACACAAAATTGCTGGGTACACATTGTTCTGAATCTAACACTTGATAGATTGCTCTACATCTTGTGGGGTGGGTTTTTTGGTGTTGGCGGGACACCCCAAAAGTGACTTCAAAACCAAGAAAATAAAATAATAATAATAATAATAATAATAATAATAATAATAATAATAATAATAATAAAGAAAATATGCTGCGCACAACTGGGGAATCAAGATTTTTTTTTTGGCAAGACTTAAGGACCCTCTTGATTATATAAGCCTCATGTCTTGAGATCATCAGACATGGCTGAAGGTATACAATGTGTTGCTAGAATGTCTACGGTTGCTGCTTTAGCTGTCTTTGTCTGAAGAACGACAATCTGCATGAACAAAAAGGATTACAAAATATTTCAAGGAAAAATGGGTATAACGAGAGAGGAGAGCAAGAGGAGTGGACGAGAGTATACCTGCTGGTATTCCAAATCGAATTTCAAAAACTCGGCATCACAGTTCTCTACCATGTTGGCCAAGCTCTTTAGATTCTTCACAGGCTGACCATTGAAAGCAAGAACCTAAACATATATAATGAAGCAAAAGCACTCAGATATAGAAATATTAAACCAATTAAGTTACAGATATCACAAGCACTTGCATTGGCAACCAGAATTAACCTGGGTGTTGACAATGTCCTCGTATCCTATATTGATATCAGCCACTAGTACCTTTAAAACAATTTGACAAGGTAGAGAAAACGTGAGTATAAGACCAGGAGACTACTTCCATACAACACTGAACCTACAATAGCATAAATAAACAAGTAAAAATGAGGAGGAGGGGGGGGGGGAGAAAGCACCTGAGAAACCACAACAATCTGTTCATCAGGAGATTGAGGCATTTCGTACAAAAGTTTGTCCAGGAGCTTGACCGGAGCTTCGAGATCATAATCCTTTCCGTACTAAATATGCATGCATAAAAAGTTAATACATATGGTAACAGGGAAAAGCTTAAACAAATATCAACAACCATGATATGACAACGTAAATCAATAAAAATTTGTGATAAAGACTTAAAGTTGTACAAGTAAATAGAAGCTAGAGGAAATATTAGACCAAGTACAACAACATATCACCGAAAAATTGGCAGACATCCTTGCTAAATGATAGGTATTACTATAAGCAAATCAGTTTTAAAATATGAGTAGACATTAGCATCATTCATCTACTCAACAAACAACTCATATATCATTCAAATTATAGGACGATTAAAATCAAATTAGATTCACATGATCCAACAGGATATTTTCAAAATACCAGATAACCACTGTTCATATAAATAAATACATTTCCTAAGGAAAATTTTAGAGTATCAAACTTGCATATAATAAGATATGCTACATTAAAGTCACGAAACAATTATAATGCAAAGAAGCCTTGGATGTTCAAATTTATAAGAACAACACTTGAAGGCAAAAAATAAAAGTAGCTCAAATAGGTAACAAAATAAAAGGTTAACTACCTAGGTTATGTTGTTTAGACATATATACTGATTACTGAGATGTACAAAAAATAGCACCTCTAATAATAGCACGAGTGAAAAGTAAAATTACTTTTTGTATGGCAAACATGTAAAAACATGTAAAATTACTTCTTGTGAATTTTAGTTATTCATGTGTGCCATTCACCAATCATGCTATCAGAAGTCAAAGGGGAAAACACTCATCAAGGTTTCAAGGAAAGCCTATTATGTTATGCAACATCTGATGTTTCAGAGATGTCTCCATTGTTACATGGCGATATCGCAGTAAGAACGAAAATCAATATTGTAATGGCCGTCATAATACCTAATGATCTGTATTCCATAATGGACCATAAAGCAATTACCATGTCATAATGGCCATTACTGCCTGTGTTAACAGTTAAAAATGGTCATGGAATATGATCAGCGATGCTTGACAACATCTTCGTTAGTAATTTTGTGACTCTAAACCAAAAGAAACATTAAGAAGATGAGGAAAGAGCCTTTAAATTAACACAGAACCTAACTAGAAGTTTTGCAATCTAACTTTGTCAATAATATTATCCTTTATTAATCTATTTTTGTTATCATAAGCCTCGGTGCCCACCCCCCCAGCCCAAAAAAAAAAAGTATTATTAGAGTAATATTATCCATGTAATAGAAATAAGTTGTTCACTTGACATGACTAGTGTTTTGACTATTGTCGGCGGCATGAATCCAAATGCATTCAGAAAGTTTTGAAACAAATGTGCACCTCAGAACGAAGATATGGAACTGATACGGTTGTAAAAACAAATCCTGCAATAATGTAATATGACGGAGGTCTGCCTTTGTTGTGTGCTGGAATTAGCCTTCTGTGAGATGCAAGTTTGATGTCAAATTTGAGTGTTTCAGAATTGCGCAGAACTTTGATTGCCGCATTGTCTCCAGTATATTTCTGTGAAACAAGGTAACTGAAACCTATCCGCTCTCCATGCCTAAACGGCACTGGAAGTCACCAAAAATAGAGTTAGGAAGCGGAAAAAGGAACTACAGACTAGATTACAAGTATTCCAGATACACTTTTGCAACAGCAACTCAAGATACAACTGTCAGAGAAAGCTATTATAGAAAAATGGAAGAAGGATTTGGTATTCAAAAAGTATACACTTCATAGTTGTCCATAGAAACTAACTAAGCAACTACAAATATAATATAGCAGAGTCCAAAACCCCAATATATGAATACAGTTCTCAATGATTCTAAAATGAAATTTTCAAGGAAAAGCAACACGTATAATTATTCCATTTTCATAAGCGAAGATATAATATTCATATATGCATATGGGAGTCCACCCAACAAATCTAAAACAAAACACTAGTTCGCGAAGAGGGAAGAGGGAAGAGGGAAGAGGGAAGAGGAAGAGGGAAGAGGGAAGAGGGAAGCAAATCTTACCTATGCTGTCATAATAAATAGTTATTGGGGGTAAATACTAAAAATAGACATATTTAACCTTTAACAATCTAATAAATTAAGTTTGTACTGTGGCAAAACAAAAACAGAGTAGCAAGTTGGATATGATGCACAGCAGAAGGCAATAAGAAAAAAGAAAAACAAAAGCAAAAAAACACTTTACTCATTTTAACAAAAAACAATAATAACTAATGGCCTATTGGATAGAAAGACATTCCTACCTGTTCCATCATTAGCAATATCAACCCCATCAAAGCTGAGTATGATATCAGATGACCTCAAAACCTTGAACTCTGGTGCAGTGGGATCAATTCTTCTTATACGAACACCCTTCTGATTAAATTTCATCCCCACTGACAAACGCAAATCTGGATTTTCCATCTTTTGCCACTCAACCCCAAGAATAGGGAAACCTGGAAAACAAATATATGATTATGAAAATAGAACCAGATGCAAAGGAAAAAAATAAAAGACTAAGTTACAATTAACAAATAAACAAAACAATGTCAAAGGCAAGAAGGCTAAACTGAGGAAATAATATCTGACAAACAAATGCTGCAACCAAAACAAATGCTAAACAATCTACAAAATGAGTGACTAGTCCGACATCATATAATACTTCAGCTTTATTAGTGATTTGAAGGTTTTACATTCTAATAAATGACTTCAGCTAATATGAAAATGTTGTTGAATTTGAAAATCTAAAGAATTATCCGGCTCATTAATTCATTCCGAGTATGGGGCAACTCGAAAGGGAAAATCGTTACAAACAATATACCAACATATGAAAGTATTTTAATGATTTCCTTAAAGTTCAAATTTGCTGATATACCAACATATGAACTAATATATTGCAAAACATCATGAAACAATCCAAATTTCAATAAACATACCAGTGTATCCTCCATTCTTCTCATAATCTCGGATGAAGTGCCTGATGACTGGTGTTGGTATGACGTAACCTATATTCTCGGCATCATCATGTTTAAGAGACTGGAAAGCAATACCCACACAAGTCCCCTTGTCATTAAAGGCGGGTCCACCAGAATTTCCAGAGTTTATAGCAGCATCTATCTGCAAACGAACCAAGTTTGTGACATGTCAGGACAATTCGGTCAGCAGGACAGTGTCAAAAATAATAAATATGGGAGTCATAAATTTTTTACCTGCAATCCCAGAAGCTCAGTGGACCCATGAACATATGATAGAATCTCTATGCGCGAAACAACCCCACTCGTTACAGATATTGTATCTCCCCCAATTGGATACCCCACAACCGTCACTGCATCTTGAAGTGCAGGCAAATCCCCAAACTCCACGGGTGACACCCCTTCCCAAAACTCATCATCATCTACAGTAAGCATAGCTGCAGGATAAGGTGAAACAATCAATATCTTGTCAAAAAATGATAATAAAAATAAATTGGTCGGTACACAAAATCACATTGATTATTAACAATTGTTAGCAAACCAAAATCTGCACCGACCCAAATCATGAACCTATTTAAAGGCAGTCTGCAAAGTTTGCCAACAATTCATCAAGCCCAAATGCCGGCAAAGAATGTCTAGCAAACCAATTCAACCGCTCAAAACTCATCGAGTCCTTTTTTTTTTTTTGAAAAAAAAGGTGGAACCCTAGACACTATTGTTAGGGTGTACACTAAATAAGTATCTCATAGTAAACCATGTGCGGTAGCAACATATAATTGCAGGTAATTGCATTCTTTAGAAGTTACACTCCATATCAAGCATTTCACAGTCATAATTACAATCAACTGGTTCATGCACCACCAATAAACCACAAACCTACTATTGGTAACAAGGACCTGGCAATCACAAAATGTAGATTCATTTAGCATGTAGCTAGAACAATAATACAGCAAAATGATTGCATAAAGATACAAACTTTGACTAAAGTTCGCACATCTCACCGATATCACATTCGGTACCAATGGCAAGCACCGTGGCCACAAATTTTGTATCGGACCCACGCTTCTTCAACTTCACCTGCGTATAATGTTCCACCGAGTGGGCATTTGTCAAAACCCTCCTACCCCCAATTACAAAACCACTACTACTCGAACTGTATTGGCGCTTTCGCTGCCATGGCAGCGAAAAATTTGGGTCCGTATGAACACAAAACACCTTCACCACCGCGTCCATGGAAGGAACCACCCTTGCCACATTCTCCCATTCTGCAGCAACCGAATTATGAGTAGCGGCAATGCCATTTGGCTCGATGCGCCTTGTAGGGGAAGCAACTAGGGTTTTTTCGGGTGTGTCTTGGGTAATTTTACGAGGTCGGCCGCGGCGGCGAATGGGGTGGGTGGTGGTGGATGAGGGTTCGATGAGCTCGACCTTACTGACGGAGAAAACGACGTCGTCTAAGGTGGGGGCAGAGGAGTTGGTGATGGGGGCTTGGGAGTCGAGGGTTTCGGGTACATGGTTTTTGCGCTTTCGGCCTCGTTTGCTCTTGTTATCGCCCATTCTTTCAGACTTGATTAGGGTTTTGTCTGTCTGTCTGAGTGAAGAAAGATTGATACTTTTTTTAATTACAGGGAGGACATGGTAATGGTAAGGCGGAGAAGGCTACGACGGCGTTTAGAACCAAGATGCTGTTGATCTGACCTCTAAGTTTTGCCAGACATGTCCCCGTCGCAAACAATTTATAAAATAAATTGAAAGCCAGGATTCATTTACTACTACTAGTAGCTTATTTCAAATGAGCTACTATAACTATAAGCTGTTTAATTCAAAAGAACATTTAGGCTTTTTCCCAGCTCATATATAGCTTATTAACTTGGATATTATATTTTTGTCAAACGTAACATTCTATTCCTGTAATAATCATAACAAAATTGTAGCAAACAAATAGTATAAATTATTAATAAAAAAACAAAATGCTTGAAATAAGCTAGTGAATGAATTATTATAAATTAGTTACAATAAACTAGATAACAAAACATTATCTTGTGTCCCTAAAAAACTCAATTATCTTAATGTACGTCTAATATTTTATGTATTGAAATTTTCAATAGTTATATAATAATAAAATATGATGTATAATAAATCTAAGGGCATTTCACATATATTAAGAATAATTTAGTCTTTTTAATATATTTGGATGTGTACTTTAGGATTTTTCTTTTGTCAAAGAGGAGCACCTTTTAAGTGTCATGGATTAATATGATATATTTTGTGTGCAAAATAAATTTAAATCAATACTTACCCCCATAAAGAAAATTTTAAATGGACAGTTTGTTTATAATAATAGGAGTAGGAGTGGCAAAGTGTGAAGAAGTATAAAATTAAATTAAAAGTAATGAAATGAAATGAACAAGTCAACTAAAAAAATGAAGGACTGGGTAACTGCTACTGCAGAGTGATCGAGTGAGAATCATGTGATGTGATTACTTAATATCATCCTCACACCGCTTCTGACTTCTCTCTATTCTTACTCTCTCTCTTCTTTCAAAAAGTCATAACAATAGCTGCTGCTAATTTCAACCCCCCCACCTCACCTCACCTCACCTGACCTGCTACTACTACTAGCTTGCTTTGCTTTGCTCTGCTCTGCTCAAGTGGGTCTTGCTGATGTTCAATGGCTTCAAACGCTTCAAGGTTCATCAAATGTGTAACTGTTGGTGATGGGGCGGTTGGCAAGACTTGTATGCTTATTTGCTATACTAGTAACAAATTCCCCACTGTAACTGCTCCTTTTCCTCGGAACACTCACCTTAATTTCTCCTTTTGGATTTACCACTTTCTTTTTATGTGTATATATCGGTATGTGTAGTCGGGCTCGATATATAGATTGTTTATATATGCATCCAAAATTTGCAGCTTTTTTGTGTATTTTTAACTTTATATTTAAAACTTGACCTATTTCGTTATGGGTTTGCTTTTTTCTAGTTAGTGCTTCCCCCGCCCCGTGTTAATTGATTTCTGGGTTTACTATACTTTTTCTCTAGGGTTATCCTCTACCCCCATCTGCCTCTCTTTACTTGAAGGATATTTACTGGATTTGTCATAAAACTGTGCTTTTATGAAAATTCACAAATTCTGATAGTATTATTATTGTCAATCAGGACTATATACCAACAGTCTTTGATAACTTCAGTGCAAATGTGGTAGTTGAAGGCACCACTGTCAACTTAGGCCTGTGGGACACAGCTGGTAATATTGTCATTATTGGTTATTTTTCTTAATTAAGCATGTTTGTTTCTTGAAACTGGATATATAGGAAATTAAGCAGCTTTTGATGATTGTAGTGTTTTCCTATCTGATTCGCAGGGCAAGAAGATTACAACAGGTTAAGGCCACTGAGCTACCGAGGCGCAGATGTTTTCGTCCTAGCTTTCTCATTAGTTAGTCGTGCAAGCTATGAAAACATATTCAAAAAGGTGCATTGAATTCGCAACTTCACATTCCAATTTACTGTTTCTAGTGGGGTTATTACTTATGATACTTATAACAATTGCTTGATTAGTGGATCCCTGAACTTCAGCATTTTGCCCCTGGCATCCCAGTTGTACTGGCTGGCACCAAACTGGGTAAGTTAAGAGGTCTAAAAGCTCCAACTATACTCTGTCTCTATTGTGTTTTGATTATTCTACTGTCTGTAATTATCTTCTTGTTTTAAGTATTTGCTTTATAAAATGCTAATCAACTGGTCACATCATCTGTTACTACCTTACTTGCTTTGGTTTCTGTTTGTTCAATGTGGCTAAGCTTTATCTTCGTTATGATTTATCTTAATGAAAGTCGATTCATAAATGCACTGCCGTACAACAAACTGCTTTATGGTAAAATTTAAGCATCTATGGCAACTCATCAATGTTAAATGGACTTGGGAATCGGATCCCTAGAAGTCTCCGACACTGGACTCTCCTATTTTTAGAACATTTTTCACTATTTTGGAGTGTCCAGTTCTCACACAAACACGCATGTCGTGACCTGTCGACGGGTACTTTTGGAAAAGTGAAGAGTCCATGTAACACAACAACTCATATAGCCTATAAAATCATAGTACTCTTATAACGTGTGTATAATGTTTTCTGGTGAGGCACTATTTTTAGATATTGCTATTGTAATAAATGACTGGCCAACTTGTTAATACCTTAATAATATGTATTTCTGAATAAATGTTTCTTATTTTCTTTACATGCTGTACTTTCCTCCCTAAGCACAAGAATTCCATGTTTCTTCTCATCCTTGGGATTTTCTTTGTTAAAGAAGATGATTAAGAAAAATGACTTTAAAAGTATAAATGACAGACTTTTGAAAGAAGATAAGGAAAGTGCCATACTGCCTCAAGAGACTGAGTTATATAGGTATCCATGTTCATGTTTTTCTCTTTTAAAATTTATATGGTATAATAAGTATTGTGATAATTTATCACTTATGGCAAATGAGCAACCTTTGAGTGTAAGAAATAATTTTGTACTTACCTTTTGAATGAAGCGCGTATCAGAAGCTATAAGCTATTGAGTTAATGGGAGAAAGAAGAAACAGGACACTAATAAAGGCCCATGTATTCAAATTTGACAATTTTTTGATAAAACTGATGACAAACTTTTATTCCTATGAATTAAAGCTTTAGAAGGGTCATTAAAAGAAAATTAATGAGGAAATTTACGACAAATTGGGGCATGTTAGGGTAAAAGGATGTTGAATGTTGCTGTTATAACTCTCTAAGTCTCTACTAAGGCATTATCAAAATTTTCCACTAATCCATTGTTTAACTATGGATAATAGACCTTCGCGAAGATAAGCACTATTTAGCTGATCATCCAGGATTAGTACCCGTGACCACTGCACAGGTTTGATTTCTGATCATTTGCTGCTCTTAGTGTACTGACTAGTTATTTTGATGCATAACATTTGAAGGGTGGTATAATGTAATCAGGGAGAGGAGCTCCGTAGTCTGATTGGTGCTGTGTATTATGTTGAATGCAGCTCTAAAACTCAACAGGTACTCATAAACTAGCATCTCCTTTCAGAGTAGCAGTAATTGTTTAGTTAGTTTTATAAAAGGTATTGATGATACCAAGTAGCATTTGCTGCTGCCGGAGGAATGTAAAAGAAGTGCTCAAAGCCTCACTTAAACATTTCACAGCAACACATGCTTTTTTTTGGTAATAACATCAACCTTGCAAAAGTCGATAGTTAAAATATTTAAATCTTGTTTAACGGTTTTTCTCTCTTTTCATTTTAAAATTATAGGAACCTTAAGGGGTGGGAGAAATGGCAGAGGCCTTGAGGAATAGCCTCAAGGTCACTGGTTCCAATCCCCATACTTGGTGTAAAAAATTTCCAATTAAAACAAAAAGTGTAGGGACTTTTCTTTCTACAGAAGGACAAACCTCCCTATTCTGTTCACCTGATTGGCTATTTGATAATTATTACTTTTCCTGATTGTACAAAGATTTTCCTGCATGTCAAGTTCAAGTGATCATCACCTTTTCTATGAAATTGTAGAATGTGAAAACCGTTTTTGATGCTGCAATCAAGGTAGTCATCAAGTCACCACAAAAGCAAAAATTGAAGAAAAAGCCACGCCGAGGATGTCTAGTGTCAGTAACTTCATTTCTTATGATTCTCAGGCCTGCTTTATTTATTCAACTGTTTACATATCATGTTTGGTAATATGCAAGCCAACTCACAAAGAAAGATATAACAAGTTTGTAACAGTTCACTGATTGCACATATTTAATTTGCATATCCTGCATATTTATTAGGAGGGTCTTGTACATATGTCCTCATCCTGTCAACATTAGAAACTCCCTCGATCCCTCTCTCAAAAGTGCATACCAATAGTGCTGTATTTGGTGGTAAAGGTTTCCCCTTAGGTGGGGCTAATTCGAAATTACACTACAAGCCAGGGGTGAAATTGAGGTTTTCTGTAATGTAAACTTTCAGATCTTTAGCCAGTCCTTTTCTGGTGTGAGCAGCTGAACATTCAACAACAACAAAAAAAATAACTGATTTAAGCCTTCATAGAACATGAGTGGAAAATTATGGAAAGTTAAAATGTCCCTTAACACCTGATTTTATCTGGTACTTTAAGCTTCACTTCTATCATTCAATGTTTCTTGTTCAAGGCACTTGCGATTTCACATGTCTTGTTTAGTTGCTTGCGCTGTAAAACATAACAGTCCTTCAGGGACACTGAGGACCTCTAAAATCAATACATAACAATCTATTTCAAATTTCTTGACTGAAATGGTTGTCGAGGATATCTTAGAAAGTAAGCCAACTGCTCAGGAAATTTAGACCAAAGTTCAGTGTGGTATCATGTAATAGATGGGTTAGAGGGTAGCTTGGAGACACCCATTTGTGACCTTGGAAAACTTCCCACCTCTCTCTCTCTCTTCATGTCATGGCAATTGACTCATGCTTCACTTTTAACTGCAGAAATGTTCTTTGCGGGAGGAAGCTCAAGAAGTAAAATATTTGGGATGTAGTATGGTACATGCAGTTCATCCTTCAGCAGATACACTAACATCAAGCTCAGATGCTCATCTCCATCACAAACTGTAAGATTCCTTCAAGTTCACTTGCCATGGCTACTTTTTAACAGTCAGATTTAGTATTTTATTTTTATAGTAATCATTGTGGAAAATTGAATGGCATCTACTACTCTCTGTTTTATTGTGTTTATATGTGAATCTTTGAAGTTCATGGCTTGATACAAAGTGAAAGAAACTGCAGTCGGATGCTTGTTTTCAGTTGATTCTATACAAGTTTATGGTTGATTGTTCCAAATCAAGAAACTAACAAGCCCATCATGTGAAATTACTTGAATATTTCATTTTCACCAGGATTCATACGATTTACTACTTTCTGATTAGCAAAGTGGACCAGCAAGTCCCGAAGCTTTTTGCATTACTTAACAAACCATGAATATAGCACTCTTCCACAGTTTGGATCTTTCTGATATTGGATACAGTCACAATAAGACAACGCAGACACCAGTGATAAGTCTGATATGATGTATTCTGGTCAAGTATCAGATCCTGCAAAACGAAGACAGGTTACCAGATTGAGTTAACCTGAACATTTTGAAAATCAATACACCACAATCTCTTCATGTTATCACTAGAAAATCGATGAGAAACAAAAACATCTATTTTACCCTAATCTTAACTTCCCAATACAAAAGAAACAATCTTTAAATGAACATCAAAAATCCCCACAACTCCACACTGTGCCGTCCCAAGACGAAGAAAAAGGCATCATCAGTGACTACAAAAACCTAATCAGAACCTAGTAGCAACCCAAAGTTAATCATAAAGCATTTATTATCCTTTTCATCTCAGCAGTTCTCCTTGGATCTGGGTCTTCAATTGCTCTCTCAGTTAGTACTTGCTTGATTCGACACATTGACTTTCTTACCTGCAAACAAGTCATGGTTCAGCACCACCATCGCATAATTAGCAACACCTAGCCATGAAGATGTTGGAAATGTGAAACATCACGGACAACATAATGACATGCAGAAATCTTCTAAAGACAGACATGCCCTTTTAGAATTAGTAAATTGAGGGGTATTTAGTTTAAAAGTTGCAAAATCCCAGTTAGACATGCATGTTTCATGAAAACTTTGTATAATGCCTCCTGTTTAAAGATGCAAAAAATAGAAACAAGACCTTGAATCAAGAAGGCAAGTAAGGACGACATGATTATGGAAGCAACCCAACTCAAAAATTAATGAAAACTCTCTGATCAAAGGCACCCATAACTGGCAATGTCATGGAGAGCTGCACTTGTCCATGGTTATGGGAGTTGAGATGAAAGAGTCTAGTATGAAAACACTGAAAAAAGATGTTAACTTTTTTCAGGAAAGCTACTATTTGGAATATGATGTTACAACGAGAATCTGATGCCTTGAACTGGAGATGGACAAAGTTCACTACATTATTCAACTCAGTGAATCTAACAATGAGTATTAATAACAAAAAAAAAATTAAAAAAACTGGGATATCTGCTATATTACTCCAATTTTAGAGTTGCTGCTTAAGATTTATGCCAAGTTTCAAACACCGACTGAAAACAACAGGAATAAGAGCTAAAGCAACATGTTACTTCGAATTGCTGCACAAAACTGACATTTCACAACTAAAGAAAGGGGAACACGTAAAAAAAATTGCCAAATGACAAAAGCAATGAAGAAATTCACAAAGTGAGGAAGTTGGAGAAGGCAAGGTCTTCCGGTGCATATGTTAGTTAATCGAAAATTAAAATCGGATAAATAGCTCAAGGGAAAAAGAAGGAAAGTATATATATACATACACACACACAGGGAGCAAGAAAGACAAGATGAGAAGTACGATTGACTTCCTCATGCAGTGGGTTTCAAGGAAACAGCTATCTTGTTCAACTCGTATCGTATCAGTGTCCCCGCTTGATAAACATGAAGACTTAGGAGCTTGATAAACATGAAGACTTAGGAGCAACAGTAGTTGGATTCTGGACGAGAGAATTACCAAAGAAACTTAGTTATACCTTGGGGATACGCTCTGGATTAGGAAACCGTAGATTTTGCGCATGAAGCATTTGGCGTTGAGTCATCAACATGTTCTTTTCCTTCAGCAGAACATACCATAGCTTGTGAAGATCATCCCAAGATTTGAGACGTATTTCAGAAGCCTTCCAACTCCAACCTGAATAGAAACTGCTAAGTAATTCGAGCATAATGTATGAATATGATTGTGGAAAGTAGCACCATAAAACACATCCATAATAAATTTGAATCAAATTTCCCATACAACCAATATTTTCAGGTGTTTCGGATTCTACAAAGAAAAACAAGTGATTTCAGGTATATAAAATAGTTGATAGCTCTAGAATGAAAGATAAGAATGTAAACCATTCCAGCTTGCAAGATATAGAACCTCATGGAAATGATAACTGCAACTGATAATTTTTTACCCTTAAGCAAACAAACAAGAGATAGTACCACAAAATATGTTTACAAAAGAATCATTAAAGCATAAAGATTTTTGCAAAGACCCCACAAACATGAAAAATGACCCAATGTTTGCCTTTTGAATTATGATGTTATACATATCTGGAATGTTTTATAAAAACTAGGGAAAATTTAAAGACAAGTAGAACCCAGAAACACAACATAGGAACAAAGTACAAATATTGGAAGTTGTATGCACGATTTTGAAACTTTAAAAAATTGTCCCAAGTATCCAGCTTTTGTCGCCTGTACACCCTCGAAGTTGCAGAGATATATAAACCTTCGCCTAATATATAAGCCTAAAATCCAGTAAATTATTCAAGCGGACAAAAAAAGAAATGAAAGGAAGGGAAAAGGATACCCTAAATTTTGCCTCCTAATGCTGCCAACTTTTTTAAAAACTTCTTGAGAAGATAATTACAGTGAACAACGGATGACTCCAACTCTTCTAAATTAGACAAATATGGATTATAAAATAAATATAGTATTTGCAACAAATTATTATTTCACAACTGGTTTTCAATTACCATCAGGGCTTGTGAAATTACAATAAACAATATCTTCCTTGTACTTTAGCAGTCAGGTCCTAAAATCATAATGTAGAATGTCTACTTTTAGTGATAGACTAGACAACAATTCCAAGTATCTATTGTGCTACAGTATTCGATTTTGTATAGTAATCAGCATCCCTGCCAAGTGCCATCTGATTTAATAACATTTATGTAATCCCAATTTTATGGTCCCCGATTTCCAACTTTATACTAGCCACCCTGCCATTAGATTTAATAACATTTATGCGATACTCAAATACGGTTTCTGATTTCCAGTTTTATCTGACTCGTTGTTAATTTTTGAGAATTCAAAAGAGGTGGAGGGAATGGCGTAGACATCTACAAGTATTACTGCATAGTGTCCAATTTTATTGATTTGGTCTCCATAGCATATTCATTATAATATTACATCTTTTCTTTTATATTTTTAAAATTATAACAAAATAAGCAACAGAATAACAATGAAAACCATATTCAAGTATTCCATGGGTACCCGAGGACAATATAAGGGAAGATAATCTACCATACACAACAGGCTTATCCTCATCTGGGCTTCTATCGGCCTCAAAAAATTCTTCAAGTGGGTTATGTACCATCCTAGCTGTAGAAGCAGCAGCTGCGGCAGAAGAACTTTCAGATTTGGCCGCAGCAAACAGTGTCCTCCCAAATACTCTTGTCAAAAACATGATACCCACCAGATTACTGCACAACAAAGTAAAAACAAATAAATAAAAACTCAAATTAATTACTCCAAATTAATATATATATATATATATATATATATATATATATATATATATATACTGTAAGGAACTAGCTGAATTAGTTCAATACCTTAACAGCTGAAATGGGACAAGTCTCAGTAATTGGAGTATTATGAACAGAGAATACAGAATTCATATAGGGAGAGAGATTTCAGAGAGGAAAAGGGGAGGAATATTAGAAGAATAGGGAGAAGGAATATTCATTCAAAATTCAACAGATCCAATACATCAATGCTTGCACCCTTATACTCAGCATGCACGCACCTAGCAACAGATTCCATAACAGAATTGTAATAGGAAAAGACTAACAAGACCTCAACTATTATAGACCAAGACTAAACTACCCTTGCCTTACTATAACAGTCAGCTAACTAAAATTATTAATAGAAATTGCTCTTAAACTAAGATAAACTGGGATCTGGCACAAGGAATTGCTTTACAATCCCTTCCTCTTGACAGCATTCTTGTCCTCAAGGATGGAAGTGGGGAAATCTGCTGTGGAAAATGTCCCAGTCCTCCCAAGTTGCATCAGAAGGAAGTGTGTTAGACCATTGCACTAACACTTCTATAAATTCAAAGATTGTTTCTTTTAACCATCTTCCTATCCAATATGGCCACAGTGTTCCACCAAAAATTGCCCTTGATCATTGATTAAGGTAGTGTAGGTGAGCTGAAGAATTTATTCCAATACATTTTTTAATAAGGAAACATGAAACACTTTGGGTGTATCTTAGCATTCCTCGTAAGTCAGTAATTTATAAGCCACATTGCCAATTTTCTCCAATACCATGAAAGGCCCAAAGTACTTGGGACTTAATTTCCCAAATCGGTGTGTGTTACCTTTGGTTTCATGATATGGTTTAATCCTTAAGTAAACCAAATCTCCCACCATAAAAGACCTCTCGGATCTTGCTTTGTCGAGATAATGTTTTATCCTAGCTTGAGCCTCAATCAAATTCTCATTTTTGAGCAACCGCAGAGAATCGATCCTGTCCTTGCAAAAACTTCTAGTGAGGGATCATGTACTCTTCCTTGTTGATGAAAATTAAAATATGGGGTTTATAACCATAAAGGGCTTCAAATGGTGAAGTTTTTAACCCACGTGATGGTGGGTGTTATACCACCATTCTCGCCATAGAAATCCAGTTAGTCCACTCCATTGGTTTTGTGTCACAATACACCTCAAATAACATTCTAACACTTGGTTCAATCGTTCAGTTTGTCCATCCGATTGTGGGTGATAAAATTTGAGCTCAAGTGCGCTTTAGTTCCCACCAACTTGAACAAAGATTGCCAAAACAAGCTAATAAAAATTTTGTCTCTATCGAAGATAATTGTAGAGGGAAAACCATGCAGCCTATAAATCTGAGCAACATAGATATGAGCCAGGTCTTGAGCTGTGAAAGGATGCTTGATTGTGATGAAGTGAGCATACTTGGTAAACCTATCCACCACTACCCAAATAGCAGTGTAACCTTTAGAGTTAGGCAACCCCTCTATGAAGTCCATAGAAATGTCTGTCCAAGGAATTTCAGGCACAGCTATTGGTTGAAGAAGACCAGGATTGGCCACTGTCTCATGTTTCTGTTTTTGATATACATCACAACCCTTTACCCATTGGGTTACATTAGCCCTTAAACTTGACCAAAAGAAATACTTGTTGATTCTTTCATAGGTCCCTCTTATGCCTGAATGACTCCTAAAGGTGAAGCATGGAATTCTGCTAGTAGTTTATTTCTGAGTACCTGATTAGGTCCCACCACCAGTTTATCCTTAAATTTTAGTCTGCCATTCTTGTAGGAATAACCTGGTAGAGCTTGAGGATCCATGATTAATTGAGTTATCAAATCCCTAAGGCCATCATCATCCTCCCAAGTAGTAGCTAGTTCTGAGATCCATTGAGGAATAGATGCAGATATGGCCGAGCAATAAGAATGGTTATAATCCTCAACTACTAGTCTGGATAAGCAGTCTGCTACCACATTTTCTTTTCCCTTTTTATATATAATCTCATAATCCAAACCTAGCAGCTTGGTGATCCATTTTTGTTGGTTCACAGTAGAGACTCTTTGGTCTAATAAATATTTCAAGCTTTGATGATCAGTCTTTATGTGAACCTTATTCCCCAGTATATAGTGTCTCCATTTGCTTACAGCATGCACTAGAGAGACATAAGCTCCTTCATCATAGTGTAGACCATCCCAAATGCTTGGGAGCTATGGTTTTACTCATGAAAGCTATTGGTGCGCCTACATTGCGTGAGGATCGCTCTAGTCCGTAGTATGAGGCATCGCCTTCTATCACAAAAGGTCTTGAGAAGTCCGGCATTGCTAGTCTTTGGAGACTTGGTCATTGCTCTTTAAGAGCCAAGAAAGCTTATGTGGCCATTGGAGTCCAAATGAATTTGTCTTTCTTTAATAACTTTCGCCAGAGGCCTACTTGCATGGCTCCATAATTTCTTACGAATTTCTATAGTAACTTGTTAAGCCCCAAGAATCCTCTTAAACTTTTAAGATTTTGTGGTTGGGGCCATTTGACCATACATTCTATCTTATCTGGATCACCGAGACTCCTTCACGAGATATAATGTGCCCAAGATACTTGACTGCTCCATTCCAAAAGTGCACTTACTTCTTTTAAAGATACAACCCATTAGTCTCCATGGAATTGTAATGTCATTTTAAGGTGGCTCATGTGGTCTTCCCATGTCTTCATTGTACACTAATATGTCATCAAAGAAAACCAGAATGAACTTTCTGAGGAAGGGTTTAAATACTTCATTCATAAGAGACTGGAAAGTTGCTGGTGCATTTGTGAGGCCAAATGGCATAACCAAGAATTCAAAGTGGCCTGAATGAGTCCTAAATGCAGTCTTTTGTATATCAGATTCATGCACTCAGATTTGGTGATAACCAGATCTCAAATCCAACTTTGAAAACCACTTAGCTCCATGCAGTTCATCTAATAGTTCATCAATGGCAGGGATGGGAAATTTATCCTTAACAGTTTGCTCATTTAAGGATCTATAATCTACACACATCCTCCATGTACCATCATGTTTTTTGACTAGCAGAACCAGAAAAACATATGGGTTGTTGCTTGGTTGTATGACACCAGTCTGCAGCATCTCATTAACAATTTTCTCAATTTCCTCTTTTTGCACACGAGGATATCTGTAAGGCCTCAGGTTTACAGGTTGACTTCCTTCCTTCAAGTTGATGTGATGATTATGATTCCTATTAGGGGGTAATTGTTTAGGTTCCTGGAAGACCTCAGTAAATTCTTCAAGCAGGGCATCTAACTCATGATCTTTTGGGCTTTCATAGTTTCTTTTTCCTCCACAGTCATCCTTGCTGCTAGTAGTGTCATCCTTAACCTGGTTATCATAAGCCATTCCAAATAAATACCCAAAATACCCATGTGTGGTGGTATTAAGGATGTTGTTGAATTCTCCAGAGGACACGACTTGAACAAAGGGAATCACGAATCAGATTTACCTTGCAAAACCACTGACTTGCCATTCTTGATGAAGGATAGTGTTAACTCCTTGAAATCAAATGTGGTAGGATTAAAATCCCTTAACCACTGTACTCCCAGAACAGCATCAATCCCACCCAAGGGTAAGATCTTAAAATCATTGCTAAACTCCTCTCCTTGTGCTGTCCAATGAAGGCCCACACATTCCTGATTACTATTAACCTTGAATCCATCAGCTACAAACACAGTTATTGGTTTGGTAGACTGCACTGTGGCCCTCAACCTTTTGGCAGATTCTGGATCCATAAAGTTGTGAGTGCTTCCACTGTCAATTAGTATCTTGAGAAACTTCCCATTAGCCATTCCCACCACTCGATTGTATTATTTTACTATGTCCGCATAAGGCATGTAAGGTTATATGAGCTTCCTGGATACCACCTTCATCTCATGGTCTCCTTAGTTTCGATTCACCACTTACTTCCTCCTCACAATCCTCGGCTCCCTCTTCGTAAGGTAATAACATTAATAAGTGTGGGGTCTTGCATTTTGTGTCTGTGGAGTATATGGTTCATCACAGGAAAACACACTGACCTCTTCCTTCTTTTCTCAAAATTTTGTTCATTAGTCAACCCTTTGATAGGAAGTGACTCGCCATACTCCAATCTGCTTAAGAGGAATAACTGGGTTTGTCTTTACCAAATATTAGTGGAGGCTTACTTTGAAATTTGCACCGTGTTTTTCTCGAGTGATTCCCATCGCATCTTTGTATTTAGTACTCAACCTACTCCTTTTCATCCAAGCCTCAAACTTAGCTTCCTCTACCCTAGAAACCCTGATTAGCTTCTTTAAACTAGTGACCTTCAGCTCCTGTATACCCAATCTGATCTCCTCCTTAAGTCCTCCAATATAACAGTCCATAAAAAAGGATTCATTGAGGGTAGGATTCTTTAGTAGAGCCCAGCCTTTTAACTCCTCAAATTTCCTTCTGTACTCATCTACAGTTCCAATTTGATGCAAGTTTTTGAGTTCACCAATTGGATTAGATTGTGCCTCAGGACCAAATCTAGCTAAAATCTCATCCACAAAGCTAGTCCAAGATAAAGCCACCCCTTCCGGAACAAATCCTGCATACCACTCCTCAGCCTCACCCTCTAGATTTATGGTAGCCAGATACAATTTCTGTTCCTCGTCCACAACATGATGTGCAAACAATTTATTACACCTTCTAATCAGGATCTAGGATTAGTTCCATCAAATTTAGGAAACTCAAATCTGATAGATTTAAAAATATTATTGCTATTACCACTGTTATTGCTACTCCCATCATGTCCATTAGTACCACCACTATTCATAGAGCCTAATATTGAACCATGGAATCATTGTGGTTACTGTTCAATTCTGCTCAACCGGCATCCTCGGTCTTAACATGGCTTCGAAACCTTTCATCATTTGCTGCAACTTCTGATCCATCTTGACATCAATATCCTGTTTGAAGTTCATTCATTTGAGCACCGAAATCATTTTTGAAGCTACCGATCTGCTCTTCCAATTGACTTAGGCGTTGGTTGTTAGTAGCCACGGTAGGATTATGCAGCTCGATACCAATTTGTAAGGAACTAGATGAATTAGTTCAATACCTTAACAAATTTGAAATGGGACAAGTCTCGATGAATTGGAGTATTATGAGCAGAGAATACGTAATTCATATAGGGAGAGAGATTTGAGAGAGGAAAAGGGAGGAAGATTAGAAGAATAGGGAGAAGGAATATTCATTCAAAATTCAATGGATCCAATACATCAATGCTTGCACCCTTATACTCAAAGACGCACGCACTCTAGCAACAGATTCCATAATGTAATTGTAATAGAAAAGACTAACAAGATCTCAACTATTATATAGACCAAGACTAAACTACCCTTGCTTTACTATAACAGTCAGCTAACTAAAATTATTAATAGAAACTGCTCTTAAACTAAGATAAACTGGGATCTGGCACAAGGAATTGCTTTACATATACATACCTATTCAATGAGGTTTTACAGCCTTGTAAGAGCTTTATCAACTTATGGCCCGTCAAAAATGATTATAGGCTGCTTTTTTTATCAATCTTTTATACAATAAATACGTGGGAGATTTAACAATAAAGACGAAAATTTGAAACTAGAGTATTGGATACCGACTAAACAACCCAGATGGAATAAACGCTGAAACACAAAAGACTGAAACGATAGGAAGAACAATAGAAAGAGAACTAGTTATACGAACACAGATTCATATACATATACATATACATATACATATACATATCCATATAAATAAATAATTAAATTAGAGAGAAGGGTTTAGATAAACCTGAAATTGTACACCCTATAGACTATAGAGTATACTGAAATGAATTTGGTTCTAATTTAATCCGGGTAATAGATGAGAGATCCGGTAATTCATCCATTAATTAATGTATAGATAGATTTCGAGGTTGACGGCCCAACTCAGGCCCAGTCCAGTCCTAAAACACTGGATACTGAGTATCCTATACTCAAATATTAGGCCCAACCAAGAGTCCTAAGACTGACCAAAAGTCTACGGCACAGGTATATAATTTAGAAGAAAATATTTCTTTGAAAAGTCAAGTCAAATAATCTAATTATTAAAAAAATTGAAAAATAAAATAAGAAGAAGAAGTAGAACAAATTTTATCAAAAATATGATTTGGATTAAATAAGTAAATTCAAACACTTAAAATATGCCTTTTAATTTTAAAAAATAGTGATTATAATTACAGTCCATACTGTTAAGCTATGTTTGGATTGAAGAAATAAAATAGAGAATGGAATGATTCATTCCATTCTAGTAGGAATAAATTATTCTATATTCTCCCTCTTCATGTAATAAAATTTATAAATTTGAAAAGAACAAAAATAGTTCAATTCATTCCGATCACAACTAAATATAATTTTTTTATTTTATAAAAATAAGTCATTTCATTTTCAATTTCATTATTTCAATTCAAACAAACGTAATAACTAATATTAGTTATGTTCCTCTCCCCTCCGCTCCGCCTATAAAAACAAATTTATTTCGACTGTTTGTTCATTATATTTCTTCTCAATATTAAAGTTTAAAATAATATTGTTTTCAATAAGTTATCATTTATAAGTGATTTTAAAATTAAATGGGCCCTGACAAGATAATAAGGTGTAGCTATTCAAAATTTAATGTAGAGATAGATTGAACAAACACCTATGATGTTTGAACATAACTAGTATATACTAAATCAAGCAGCAAGGGGTTGAAGTGACCTTCCTCTCCTGCTGCTCCCCATCAATCAATCAAATTATTAAAGTAGCATAAATAATTGAGAGTGTATATATTTATATTTATATTTATATTTATATTTATATATAAGGAGAGAAAAAAAAAAAAAAAGGGAAGGGAACATTCATTTCATTCTCTTCCCCCACAGATTTCATTTTATAGATGAAAAGGAAAGCATACCCTACAGACTGCTCCATTAATTTAAGCTCAACAGCTAGACAATCACACTAGTCTGTAATTTATATATATATATAGAGAGAGAGAGAGAGAGAGAGAGAGAATATCTTATATAAAGGAGCACCAAACAGAAAGAAAACTTTTAGGATGGGTGAAAAATAATTGAGGGATTATTTTAAGAAGAAGGTGGAGTGTTCTGGTCCCATATTTGATATTTGAGTGAAATTGAGAGTGAGATGAAGATGAAGATGATATTTTTATAATTTATATGTAGATGAAATTTACTTCTTATTTATATTAAAAGAATTAATCATATAAAAATATCATTTTTTATATATAATAATATCAATAAGAACTATTATATATACATGCATACAACTTTTAAAAAGGAAAGAAAGGATGAAAGAGAGAATGGATGAATCAAAGAAAGCAACACCCACGGACCCACGTTCCTTTCCTTTCCTTTCCTTTGGGCTTTGTCCACTTCTTTCATCTCTCACTTTATTTAATTACTCTTTTTTTTTTTTTTTATTTCCCTAATTAACACTACTGCTACTACTCACCGGAGTATTTCTTTAACATGAAGAATTAAAATGGTCGATCTACTCTTTTACTTTATTCTGTGGGATCTTATTTAAGATGTCGTCAAGTGGTAAAATGCTCAAATAATAAAACATGGGTTGATGGTCATCGTCTCCTTCGCATGTGAAAACATTCAAACCGGAGTTATTTGGATATATAAGAACTAGGGCTTAGCAAATAATCATAATTGAATTGAAATTGTACAAATCGTACCAACGGTTTTGGTGTCTATGACAGTTTTAAATGAGTTCAATAACTAAATTTACGGTTTTGATTTTGTTACAAGCTAAAACTGCATGCATAAAATTAAAACCCCACCATGTGTGTATGTATGTATTATCTCTAGTAAATTCTAAATTTACTTTTTACTTGAGAGAAAACTTCAATCTTGCATTGTCATTTTTTCACCAATTGAAAGAAGATGGTTAGAGGTTATAGAGTTAAAAATTAAGTATTTGGATTTTGAAATTTCGTATTTGTTTGGTGCGTTACTGGAGGGATCGATTTATAGCTGAGGGGCCAAATTCGTTGGTTCGAACATTTGATGCATTGGTTAAAGTCTATGCTATAGTAGTAATAGTCTAATAGATTATTTTTCAATTATGTACAGCTTAGAATTATATTCTATAAATTCTCCCCGCAATATATATAAGACCTTCAACTTTTATAAATAAAATGAATTTTCTATAATTATCATTTTGAATGAATTTGATATAATATTATAATTGTGGATAATATTTATAAATTTTGCAAAGACGCAAGTTGTTATATAATATTCGATTGGTGGGGAATATTCGTTTTAACAAGAAATATTTGATATTTACAAGATAATCATTAATGGACCCTACAACGAAAATTATCATTTGATTAAGAAAATGACAAAAAAATATTTTATGAAAATAACTACGAAAGTTTTACCAGTTAATCGTTGAAACACCCAAAGGTTAAAAGTACATGAATACGCATGGTTGCGTAGTAGACACAATATTGATTATTGATCTTTACGTGAGAAGTCAATCGATTTTATTCAATTATTATCGATATTTTATATATTATTAAATCAATAATTGAGATAGCGAGAGTTATTAATATTATTATTTGCATTATTAATGTAAGACCCCAACTTATTATTAATGAAATTTAATTTTCTATTTATTATTTTGAAATAGCGAGGGTTGATGTGATTAATGTGGATAGTTAGGGGTAAAATACGCAAATATTTCAAAATAAGTAAGTGGTTATAAAATACTCATCGTTGTTGTTAATATTAGGTTTGGTCGTGGAATATTAAATCGCTCGGGAAATATTAAATTTACGTACAAGCGACCGTGTGTGGGCCCCATAACTGAAAGTCGTTGGATGAAGAAAACGACAAATATAAGTTGGTTAAAAAAATAACGGCAAGTAGTTATTCACTAATTAATCTTTGTTAAAATACTTTAATTGGTTAAAACACAAGAAGATTACCAGTA
Organism: Panax quinquefolius; assembly: GCA_020205615.1. Lineage (NCBI taxonomy): Eukaryota > Viridiplantae > Streptophyta > Magnoliopsida > Apiales > Araliaceae > Panax > Panax quinquefolius. Next base: position 11,256,573 of record CM035156.1, read on the forward strand.
TTGCACCAATTATTGATTCTTACGTAGAAGCACTACTCGATAATGGTTACGATAATTCTTCGTTCAAAGATATTTTATTGAGTTAATAATTGTTGCGTTGATATTTTATATTCTTTTGTTTCAATAATTGTCATTACACATATTTTTCATTATCGAAGCAATAATTCATATTATCTCGAATAATATTATTAGATAACATTATTGGCAATGTCTAGAAAGTTCTCATCTAATGAGAGGTTTGGTCACCTAATCATGCGCCAAGAAGGAGAAATTAACATTGAAAAGCCCTCTTTCCCTGAAGCTATGCACAGTTGTCGATATTGTGAGTCTGTAATATTATTTGTGAATAATTAATTATTGATTCATATGATGAGGAAAATATTAATTTTATGTGGATATAGATGGAGAAAATTTTTAATGTGATAATTGTTGAAAATTGAAATTTTATCTTTTTACGATAAAATAATTCATTTAAATATATTATTATATTTTAATAATATAATAATGGTGATATTTTTACAACGAATGTGGGATATATGAGTATCTGAGGAGGAAGAGTATTTTTGTTGCAATAAATGTTTAAAACATGTTAAACATGTCGCGTTGGACCCTATTTATTAGTGAAATTTGATTATAGCGCGTAAAATTTCCCGTTTATGGATTTTGGTCAATTTCTGTTTGGAATTCGGAAAAACTTTCTTCTGCAAAGTTGTAGAGAATTGAATTTCCTATAAAAACTCATGAGATTCGAATTTTCTGATAAAAAGGCTATTTATTGTGAATTATTGAAGTTAGAAGCTTGAAATAATTGATTTTGGAAGTTTTAATTATTATTTTAAAGAAAAACGTTTTTTTTTCATTTAAGTGGGCTAACATGTGATATTAATTGCTGAAATCAGATCTTCAAAGATGGGCTAAGGAAATTTATAATATATATTAATATTTTATTAAATTTTCTGCTTTTTGGTGTTCTAAAGATTTTCCTATAAATAGGGTCTTGGGTTAAATTGAAAACCACACTTAAATCCAAGTTTTCTCTCTATATTATCGAAGCGTATTCTTGTGAGTATTTTGAGTATACTTTAAGTATTGTTAGACGGTTCAAGTTCCTTCAAAGACTATATCTTCAGATTCCAAATTTGTAAGACTTAATCTTTCGAGGTAAGGGATGTTATTTTCTTCTCAAATGATATTATTTCTTCAATATCATTATCTTTGAAATATTGGTTGGAACTTTTTATCAAATTTGGAACTTTTTCATGTATCCGGGGTTACTATTCATGAGTTCTTATTCACGAGTTCTTATTCATGAAAGTTACTTATTCACGAAGTTACTATTCACGATACTATTCATGAAGCGTGAAGATGTTTTTTATGGAATTTCTATCTTTTGGTGTTTGAGAGTTACTATTCACGTATACGGCACTATTCACGTATCTGACACTATTCAATTTAAAAATAAAATTTCTTCTTTTTGTCCAAAATATCTATTCGGATACTAGCTTTTGATTGTATCCATGTTTTGATCATTCTTGAGTTTTATACCACTATAATTATTTTTGAGGTATTTTTGAACATGGATAAAACAAAAGTACTTAATCCTTAATCCTTAATCCTTGTCATTTTGTTTCAATGGATTCGTTTCTTTAAAAAATATTTTTCATCATCCTCGGTCTTAAATGATGATATTATTGAATATCTTTGGCCACATAGTGAAAGATGAATGATTTCTGAAGAATATCTTTGGTCAGTAGTGCAAAGATGAACAGTGTTTAGATGAACATTACTAATCGATGAATATCTTTGGCTCAGTAGTGCAAAGATGAATATTTGATTCGGATGTATATTGATTGATGTTACTGGGGATAAAAGATGAGCGATGAACATTTAAATTCATACATAGAAGATAGTAGTTTGCATTCTCTACTTAACTCTTCTAATGAATTATTATTTCCATTTGAATATTGATTTAAAATTTGTTGTCTATTGTATTCTATTAGATTTTTCCTCGTCAAGACTAACGATAATTTGTTGTATATTATCTTAGTCATAATATTCTTTTTTGGGCTAGTTGAGCTCACCCTTTTCCTTTTGTTCCATTTTTTCTTCTCAAGAGGCGAGAATATAGCGAATACTTAGCCTGGGGGTATGGAATGAAGGTTTTAGAAAGGATTGTTTAGTAGTCCTCACCATTTTATAAAATAATGTATCAATAAATGTGATGAGAATTTATTTGAGTATAGATATTGTCTGAAGATAATATTTGTATTCAAACTCACAGCTTTCTTGTTGTAATAATAAAGTTGTAGTTGTTTACGTACCATGTATTGACAACTCGTATGGGTGATGTATACCTATTTTGGGGGCATCACAGTTAATATCGAGCTTAGGATATGATCTCCATGGAGATCGGGGAATAGAACTAGGAGGAGAGACGAGTAAATCCTTTCATAAAGGTGTCCTACCTAAGCTTATTTTTTAGTTGGTCAAGATATATAAGGATATTATGTGATATATTGATTTCCTTAATTAACCCTTGTTTTATGATGGTGTTTGAGAATGTCGATGAGAATATTAACAATGGAAATGAGAGCAGTGGAGACGCTCGACTCACTAACGAGGAGAACGCGTCTGTGGTAATCGGGCAATGTTCCTCCATGAATAACACCAACGAAAGCGAGATGATGAACGAGGGGATGTTTAGAAGTTTTTGCGATTCATGCAAAATCGCATGCGGAAACTCGTGTTCAAAATACGGGGAGAAATGATAGCAATTCACGGGTTGTCACAAATGACGAGCTTCAAAGAGTTGGGACCACGAAATTTAAGGGAAAGCCGGATCCGATCATGGCGGAAACATGGGTCAAACAAATTACCAAGATATTCGATGTCTTGGGATGCACGGAGAAACAGAAGGTTCCATTCGCCACCTTTATGTTCCGTGGCGAAGTGCACTTCACTCGGTGGGAGTGCATGAAGCGTACCCATCCACCAAGACTTCAAAGATGTCTTGGGAAGCGTTTGAAACTATTTAATGACAAATACTTTCTGAAAGTGTTAAATATATGTATGAAGAAGAGTTCATCGATTAGAGCAAAACAACACGACGGTGTCTCAAAGATGCGAGGCAAAGTTTGCGAGTTATCCGTTTTGCACCTCATTTGGTGGAGAATGAGGAACGATATGGCGGATGTTTCTTAGAGGTTTGAAACCCCAGAGATACGTCGATATCTCATTTCTCATAAACTTTCTCTATTTCGAGATGTTGTTAACGAGGGCTCAATTGTTAGAAGCGAGATAACGAGTATATTCAACCAAGGACCATAACCGAGGATCGTACGGCAGATAGCGGTCAATGAATAATGATAACCAATGGAGAAAGAAAGCAGACGGACAAAATGGTAACCACTCTGGTGGTAATCATGGCCATGAAAATAAGAAGCGAGTCGAGGAGATTTTTAAAGAGAGATTTAACAACGACCGTATAGAAGACAGCGGTCTTGGCGTGAATTGGTTCTAAGGGAGGAGAACGACCACGATCGTATCTTGCTATAAATGGAAGGAGGGACATATCGATCCAAACCGTCCACAACAGTTCAAGGTATGCTATAATTGTGGAAAGGAAGGACATATCGCTTTCGAGATTATGCGATAACGAAACCTAGTTCAATGAGGGACGGTGACTCAAAAGATCGTCCCGAAAAAGTCAAAGTCAACGATTCCGGAAGAAGCGTTTGTTGTGGTCGGTCAAAATCGCGAAACCCAAACGAGGTGATCACGGGTAAGCTATTTATAAATTCTTGCGAAGTTTATACCTTACTTGATCACGGGGCATACCTGCTCATTTATCTCTCCGCATGTGCTCAACGTTTAAACTTGACTCGGGAAAATTAGACTTTGACTATCTCGTGGAAACTCCGTTAGAGAAACTTTCATCACATCCACTGTTTATAAATCTTGTTTGATTCAAGTTGGCACCATCACCTTACCATTGAACTTATCTCTTTAAAGACACTTGCTTTTGATGTGATTTTAGGGATTGATTGGTTAACTACTCATCATACCAAAATTGATTGTTTTACGTAAGGTTGTTAGTTTTCATATTCTAACCAACCCGTTATGCAATTCAAGCAACTAAACCATTAAAATCAATCAACATCATATCTAATCATAAAGCTATTCGCTTATTGAAAAACGGATGTCGAGCTTTCTTAGCCCATGTTATGGATTTGAATAAAGACACGTCAAATTTGAATAATATTCTGTTGTTATTGACTTTCCGGACGTATTTCAAAGAACTTCTGGTACCCCCCGAACGTGAAGTTAAATTCTTTATTGATCTTGAACTGCACAAAGCCCATTTCTAAAACCCCATATCGAATGGCTCTATTGAACTTCAGATTAAAGGTCCAACTACGTGAAATTGTTGGACATCGGTTTCATTAAATCTAAGTACATCTCCTTGGGGTGCTCTGTTTTTATTTGTAAAGAAGAAAGACGGGAGTATGCGACTTTGTATTGACTATCGAGAATTGAACCATGTCACCATCAAGAATAGGTATCCTCTACCTCGTATTGATGACTTGTTTGACCAATTCAAGAAGGGCACAATTCTTTTCAAAAATCGATCTTCGTTCTAGATATCATCAATTTGAAGATTAGAATCGAGGATATTCCAAAGACGCTTTAAACTTCGATATGCGGACATTATGAATTCTTAGTCATGTCTTTGGATCGACTAATGCTCCTATGGCTTTCATGGATATGATGAACCGGTATTCAAGGAATATTTGGATCGATTCGTTGTTGTCTTTATTGATGACATCCTTATATATTCCAAAAGTCGTGAAGATCATGTGCACCATTTGAAGCTGGTACTCCAAAGGCTTCGTGAAAACCAACTATATGCCAAATTGAAGAAATGCGAGTTCTGGCTTGAGGAAGTAGCATTTCTTGGGCACGTGGTGTCAAAAACATGGAGTATCCGTGGATCCGGCCAAGATTGAAGCAATAAAAAGTTGGAACAACCAAGTCGGTGGTGATCAAGTACGTAGCTTTTTGGGCTTAACTGGTTATTATCGGAGATTCGTGGAAGGGTTTTCTCGAATCGCTACTCCATTAACTCAGCTAACTCGGAAGGATACAAAATTCGTTTGGAGCGAAGAATGCGAGAAGAGTTTCAAGAGCTTAAGAGGAGACTTATTTCTAAGACTGTTTCTAACAATACCATCCGGTTCGGATGGATTTGTTATCTCGATGATGCTTGAGCAAAGGGTTAGGATGTGTTCTCATGCAACGTGGAAAAGTCATAGCCTATGCCTCATGACAACTTAAAAGAGTATGAGAGGAATTATCCTACTCATGATCTAGAGTTAGCGTGAATCGTTTCGCTTAAAAATATGGAGGCACTATCTATATGGGGAAGAAAGTGGAGATATATTCGCACCATAAAAGCCTTAAATATTTCTTCACTCAAAAAGAACTCAACATCTGGCAAATGACGTTGGCTCGAGCTATTGAAAGACTACGACCACACTATTCAATACCATCCCGGAAAAGCGAACGGTGGTGGTAGTGACGCATTGAGTGAAGAGATCATATCGCGGAACGAGTGCGATGATGTCAAGTATAAGCATAGAGCCAACTTTAATAGAAAAAGTTAAGGTTGCTCGAAGCCACCAATTCAGGCCGAATGATCGCGTATGAAGAAGAAAGTACAAGAAGGAGCTATTCCTAAGCGAGAATTGATGAAGAAGGAATACTTGAGTCCACTCTAGACTTTGTGTTCCTAACGACTCGATTTGAAGTACAAAATTATGATGGAGGCACACAATACACCATTTGCAATCCATCCTGGAAGTACTAAAATGTATCGTGATCTTCGACATACATTTGGTGGAACAATATGAAGAGAGAGATTGCAAAGTTTATCTCAATGTGTTTAACTTGTCAACGTGTAAAGGCGAGCATCCGGTACCTAAGGGTCCGTTGCACCACTTGAGATTCCGAAATGGAAGTGGGAACACATTACCATGGATTTCGTTCTGGGTCTTCCTACGGTTTCTCAAGGCATCAATGTTATTTGGGTTATTGTTGATAGATTAACCAAGTCTCGCTCATTTCTTGCCGTCACGGAGACTTATTCCTTGAACGTCTTGCTAGTATATGCGTGAATGAGATTGTGAGGTTGCGTGGCATGCCAAGATCCATAGTTTCGGATCGTGACCCAAGATTCACTTCAAGATTTTGGGTTAGCTTGCAAAAAGATATGGGCACAGATTTGCGATTTAGTTCGGCATACCATCCCAAAAGCAGACGAACAATCGAAAGGACTATTCAAACTCTTGAAGATTTATTAAGACTCAGTCCTGAGACTTCAAGAGGCGGTTGGGATAAGTATTTACCATTGGTGGAATTCTCCTACAACAACGATTATCGAGCAAGTATAGGTGTAGCTCCATTTGAAACATTATATGGACGAAAGTGTCGCTTCTCCAAGTATGTTGGGGACGAGGTAGGTGAAGCAACACCTTTGTTGGGACCCGAGTTGATACGTATGACTACTTTAAAAGATCCAAATGATTCGACAACGATATCTAAGCGGCACAAGATCGACAAAAAGAGAGTTATCGCGGATCTTCATCGAAAGGACGTGGAATTTAGTGTAGGGATCATGTATTGTTGCGAGTTGCTCCATGGAAGGGAGTTCTGAAGATTTGGGAAGAGAGGAAAGCTCGATCCACGATTTATTGGTCCATTTCAAATTCTTGACCGAGTAGGAAATGTAGCCTATAGACTTGCGTTACCTCCAAGTATGTCTCGTGTTCATAATGTGTTTCACATATCATGCTTCGTAAATATGTGAAAGACCCGAACCACGTTATAGAATTAGAAACCCATCGAAATAGCCAAGAAGACTTAACGTGTGAGGAGGTACACCATCAAGATCTTGGATAGGAAGGAGCATGTCCTACGCCTTGAAAGGTCATACCACAAGTTAAAGTTTTGTGGAGGAATCATGCTATAGAAGAAATGACACAGGAATTGGAAAGCGGAAATGAAAGCGAGGTATCCTCACCTTTTCAAACACTGTGTACGTCACGTCGATTTCGAGGACGAAATTTCATAAGGATGGGAGGTTGTAAGACCCCAACTTATTATTAATGAAATTTAATTTTCTCTATTTATTATTTTGAAATAGCAAGGGTTGATGTGATTAATGTGGATAGTTAGGGGTAAAATACGCAAATATTTCAAAATAAGCAAGTGGTTATAAAAAATATTCATTGTTGTCGGGGAATATTCGTTTGGTGCATGGAATATTAAATGATTGTCGGGGAATATTAAATGCGACGGTAGCGACCATGTATGGGGCCCATAACTTGAAAGCGATTGGATGATGAAAACGACAAATATAAGTTGGTTAAAAATAATCGGCGTAGTTATTCACAGTTAATCTTTGTTAAAATACTAGTGGTTAAAACACGTTAGCACGGTATTGCACCAATTATTGATTCTTACGTGAAGGCACTACTCAATAATGGTTACGATAATTCTTGCTCAAAGATTTTTTCTTGAGTTAATAATTCTTTGCGTTGATATTTTATATTCTTTGTTGTTTGATAATTGTCATTACACAATATTTTTCATTATCGAAGCGATAATTCATATTATCTGAATAATATTATTAGATAACATTATTGGCAATGTCTAGAAAGTTCTGCTCTAAGGAGAGGTTTGGTCACCTAATTGCGTGCGATGAAGGAGAAATTCTTATTGGAAAGCCCTGCTTTCCTGAGGACTACCACAGTTGTCGATATTGTGAGTCTGTAATATTATTTGTGAATAATTAATTATTGATTCATATGATGAGAAAATATTAATTTTATGTGGATATAGATGGAGAAAATTTTTAATGTGACAATTGTTGAAAATTGAAATTTTATCTTTTTCGATAAAATAATTCATTTAAATATATTATTATATTTTAATAATATAATAATGGTGATATTTTTACAACGAATGTGGGATATATGAGTATCTGAGGAGGAAGAGTATTTTTGTTGCAATAAATGTTTAAAACATGTTAAACATGCTCAATGGACCCTATTTATTGAGTGAAATTTGATTATAGCACAGTAAAATTGCCCGTTTGTGGATTTCGTCAATTTACTGTTTGGAATTGGAAAAACTTTCTTACGCAAAGTTGTAGAGAATTGAATTTTCTATAAAAACACACGAGATTCAATTTTCTGATAAAAGGGCTATTTATTGTGAATTATTGAAGTTCCGAAGCTCTGAAATAATTGATTTTTGGAAGTTTTAATTATTATTTTAAAGAAAAACATTTTTTTTTAATTAAGTGGGCTAACATGTGATATTAATTGCTGAAATCAGATCTTCAAAGATGGGCTAAGGAAATTTATAATATATATTAATATTTTATTAAATTTTACGCTTTGGTGTTCTAAGCATTTTCCTATAAATAGGGTCTTGGGTTAGAATTGAAAATCACACCGTAAATCTGAAGTTTTCTCTCTATATTATCGAAATGCGTATTCTTGTGAGTATTTTGAGTATACTTTGAGTATTGTTAGGCGGTGCAAGTTCCTTCAAAGACTATACCCTTATTCCAAATTAAAGTACTAATCTTTCGAGGTAAGGGATTTATTTTCTTCTCAAATGATATTATTTCTTCAATATCATTATCTTTGAAATATTAGTTGGAACTTTTATCAAATTTGGAACTTTTTCATATCGGGTTACTATTCATGAGTTAGTATTCACGAGTTACTATTCATGAGTTACTTATTCACGAGTTCTTATTCACAAGTACTATTCATGTAGCGTGAAGATGTTTTTGTGGAATTTCTATCTTTTGGTGTCGAGATTACTATTCACGTACTAAAGACTATTCACGATACTGCCTTATTCATAGAAAAATAAAATTTCTTCTTTTGTCCAAAATATCTATTACGGATACTAGCTTTGATTGTATCCATGTTTTGATCATTCTTGAGTTTTACACCACTATGATTATTTTTGAGGTATTTTTGAACATGGATAAAACAAAGTACGAATCCTTAATCCTTAATCCTTGTCATTTTGTTTCACTTTGGATTCGTTTCTTTAAAAAATATTTTCATCATCCTCGGTCTTAAATGATGATATTATTGAATATCTTTGGCACAGAGTGCAAAGATGAATGATTTTTGAAGAATATCTTTGGTAGTAGTGCAAAGATGAGCAGTGTTTAGATGAACATGACTTAATGATGAATATCTTTGGCTGTGTAAGTGCAAAGATGAATATTTGATTCGGATGTATATTGATTGATGTTACGGGGATAAAAGATGAGCGATGAACATTTAAATTCATACATAGAAGATAGTAGTTTGCATTCTCTACTTAACTCTTCTAATGAATTATTATTTCATTGCGAATATTGATTTAAAATTTGTTGTCTATTGTATTCTATTAGATTTTTTCCTGTTGAAGACTAACGGTAATTTGTTGTATATTATCTTAGTCATAATATTCTTTACTGGGCTAGTTGAGCTCACCCTTTTCTTTTTTGTTCCATTTTTCTTCTCAGGAGGCGAGAATATAGCGAGTACGAGTCGGGGTATGGAATGAAGGTTTTAGAAAGGATTGTTTAGTAGTCCTCACCATTTTTGTAAAATAATGTATCAATAAATGTGATGAGAATTTATTTGAGTATAGATATTGTCTAGAAGATAATATTTGTATTCAAACTCACGCTTTCTTGTTGTAATAATAAAGTTGTAGTTGTTTCTGTACCATGTATTGACAACTCAGAATAGGTGATGTATACCTATTTTGGGGGCGTCACAATTAACGATGTCTAGAAGTTCTGTCAAGGAGAGGTTTGGTCACCTAATTGCGCGCCAATAGGGATAAATCCTTATTGGAAAGCTCCTCTTCCGAGAGACAACCTCGGTCAATTAATAGTGTGAATAATAATAATGATGATGAAGTTTTGTTTTATTAGTATTATTAATGTAATAAAAGCAAAAATGTAAAGATTTTATATAAAAAAGTAATACTTTTATAAAGTTATTCGTTTTATTAGGCTAATAGTAAAATCTTTTTATATAAAAATGTAATACTTTTATAAAGTTATCTGCTTTATTAGATAATAATTAGAATATATTATATTTTATTATGCATAGTGTTTGCATAAATGCTGCGTAGTGTTTGCATAGTAAAAATCTTTTTAAAAGTTATTCGTTTTATTAGATTATAAATAGAATATATTATATTTTATTGTAAACCAATCTGGACCGTCTGCTTAAAGTAAATCGATCTGGACCGTTCATGGATTGATTCTTATTCACCCATTCTTCTATAAATAAAAGTTCATTCATTCATTATTTCTTACGAATTCAATTTGAAACTCTGAGAGAGAAACCGTAGAGAGAATTATTCTTCTATCTTGAGTGTATTTCTTTAGCGTTTAAGAAAGCTTTTGAAGCGTAGTGTAAGTTTCTTCAAATATATTCCCTTCTCTACCGTCGAGTACTCTTCTTTATAAGGTAAGAGGTATTATTTTTTTTTTCATATTCATGAAAAGAACTTCTATTATTCCATTCTTTATTATTACATTGGAATAACTCTGTATCGCTTGGATTCACCCTATACTTGGTGATTTCTTTGTTGTTATTCCATTCTTTATTATTTTGTTGGAATATCCTTGTTTGCTTTCACGTTTCTGGGGACTGGGTTTCGCCTCTTTATTATTCATTGGAATATCCATCTACATGCGTTTTTTTACGCGGACCGGTTCCGCTCTTTATTATTCTGTTGGAATATCTTGTTCATATGCGTTTTACGCCGGACCGATTCCGTTATTTATTATTCTGTTGGAATAACTTTGTCATCTGAAAGTATCGTATGCATGGTGATTTCTTTTGTTATTCCATTCTTTATTATACTCAATTGGTTAAAGTTTTGACTACTATACTCCATGAAATTAGTGGAATATCCTTGATATTTGCGCTTCATCCAGTATCTTTTCGTGGAAATATTTTTCTGAGCATTCTTAAATTTAACTCTACAAAGAAGTATCATGTTGACAATTTGGACGTTATTAGTTCCTGAATAAATTAATTCTTGATTTTTTTTATTGAATTCTTATATTATTGTCATCATCCTCATATTTATATTTGTTGAAAGTCATATGTGGTCTGTAGTGCATAGATGGACTTGGTATGATTATGACCAGGGATTATTCGGTGTAATCATGACCGTAATGTTACAAATGATGTGGTAAAAGTCTTCATTGGCCCGTAGTGCATTGATGGACAGTTGTTGGCATGATTATGACCATTGATGAATACACGGATATCCTTGGCCCGTAGTGCATGGATAATTTGTGGTTGTGATACTTATGAATATCCTTGGCAGTAGTGCGGGGATGAGGTGGATTATTTATTAAAATTTGAGTCCCAAATGAGAAAGTGATGAAAAACCTTTTAAATCATAAAAGATAGTAGATTTTATTCTCTACTTGACTCTTTTAATTGATTGCATGTTTCATTGCAGCTTAAACTTGATGTCTATTGTATTTTATCGCTTTAACATCATGTTGAAAACTAATGATAATTTATTCTCGCATTATCTTAGTCATAATATTTCTTCTTTTGGGCTAGTTGAGCTCACCTTTCTTTCACCGTTCTCTTGAGAAATGAGAACGTGGCGGGACTAGTTCGGGGGAACGGAGTGACGGTCCAGATGATAGTTTTAGTAGTCCTCGTTATTCTGTTAAATAGTGTGATAATAAATGTAATGAGGAATTATTCTGAGAGTGGATATTGTCTAGAAAATAATATTTGTATTAAAACTCACATCTTTCTTGTTGTATATCAAAGATTGTATTTGTCTTCTGTACCATGTATTTGGCGACTCAGAATAGGTGATGTATACCTATTTTGGAGGCGTCACAATATATAAGATAGAATTTCATTCTATCTCTAGTATATACTTTTAATTTTTGGGAAACTATATAAATCTTCTTGTTTGTTATCGAATACATGTTCTCTGTTATTTTATATAACGTATGTTTTAGTTTTAAAACATCATTACTTTATTATAAACTAAAACTATTTTATGTGTCTCACTGTTCTATGATTTGATGATGAATTTGACATATTTGGTCGAAGGAGCTTTGTTTCTATGTTTGATATAATTCTCATTGCCGACTCTGTCACTAAGTTAATTGCTCGATGTAAGTTTTGTGTTAAATTCTATTGAAGACTTAGACTTTTTTGTTGTTTCAATTGGTTTTAGAATCGAAACAGCACCAATTGATCAAACCGCACCGTATCAATCACAAGCGATTTTGTGTGTAATTTTAAATTTATCAAACTGTACCTAAGCTAATTAGTTGTATGTAGACAACATACTTACAATTGTCAAAGGTATCATTGACTATTAAATACCGCAGTAAATCAAACTGCTGTAAAACTTTGAAAATTAAAGGTTGGCACGTATTCTAGTATTTATTCCATATTCTTTATCGGCATTTTAAATATATTTATTTTTAATTTCATGAAAATAAATTACTTAGTAAATTAAATTATCATTCACTATGTCTATTACATACCACCCAAAATAAGGTGGTGTTTGATTGAATCTTAATATATCGTAACAGTTCACCTCTTAATGCATCTTAAGAGCCCACATATTTGTATTAAGAATTCCTGTGAACAGTTTAGACTCGTATTTATATCTTAACTATTTAGAGAATCTCTTAATATAAATATATAAGTTGTTAAGATATATTAAGAGGTGAACTGTTAACATGCATTAAAATATAATTAAACAAAACCTAAGTGAAGCTAGTAAAGGAAAAATTAAGAGCTTATTTTGGACCAGGAATGTCAATGACCTAAATATTGACCCTAATTTGATATTCTCCACTTTAATTTATTGTATCAAAACTCTTAACTCTTTTTATCGAGTGATATTTGATTCGTTGGATCAATTTTTTAAATGGATCTAATTATGATTTTGTCTAATTTGACCTATCGATCTAAAAAAATAAAAGATTTTATTTTTGTTGCTATTCTAAACTGGAAGAGGACCTGCTGCCCGATTCTATCCATGATCAACGTACAGTTTCATTGTAATAAAAACAATTTATAAATAGAGGGATTTACTTTTTGATCTCAAATAAAAAATTGTTGCTCCGAGGTACGCCCAAATGATCGCATGACAATCAAGCTTAACATGATTTGAAAAGATAACGGTGACACTACTAGAAATATTTTTTAAAATGGATTTTTATACTATCATACCAAAGTTAACAGTACTTAGTTGTTTAGGTAGTACAAATAGAAATTTAACAACCCAAAATAAACAAAACAAACCACAAATCAGCCAAGAGAGCTACTAATAAAAGTTTACTAGACTATTACTAGTACCTAGGCCTGACAAAATATGGTTATGGGTTGGTTTTGGTTTTCAAAATATGGTTATGGCTCCATTTAAGAACTAAAACCATATTAACCATTTTTAATATGGATAATGTGGGTTGGAACCATATGGTTATGGTTAAAAACGATATTGACCATATTAACCATTTTAATATTGTTATGGGTTATGGGTTTTATGAAGACCTGATTTGACACTAATATTATGTGATTATGTATATACCCCTTACCCCCACCCCACCCCACCCCACCCCACCCCACCCCACTACCACTAAAAAAAATAATATTATGTGATTATGTATATACCCTTACCCCCACCCCACCCCACCCCAACCCAACCTAAAATAATAATATTATGTGATTATGTATATAACCCTTACCCCCCATCTCCATCTCCACCCCCACCCCACCCCCACCCCCCCCCACCCCACTTACCTACTCACCTACCCCACCCAACCCCTTACCCCCACCCCACCACCCCCACTACCACTAAAAATAATAATATTATGTGATTATGTATATACCCCTTACCCCCCACCTCACCCCATACCGCCTCCGCCCCACCCCACCCCACCCACCCACCCCAACCCAACCCAACCCAACTCAACCCAAAATAATAATATTATATGATTATGTATATACCCTTACCCCCCACCCCCACTCCCACCTCAACCTCCACCCCCACCTATCTACCCACCCCACCCCACCCCTTACCCGCATCCCCCGCACCCTCACCCCCACCTACCTCACCCCCACCCACCCTCACCCCCACTCCATGTAACGACCCCAGAATAGGTCCATTCCATCCAACCCATTCTCGAGTCGCCAAATACATGGTACTGAAAACAACTACAACTTTATTACAACAATTGTCGTGTAAAATACAACAACACATATCTTTGTGAGTTTGGATACAAATATATATCAATCGCATGACTTATGTCCCAACCGTGGACAAAGACCTTATAATGACACCTTACATAAAGGTATAGTCGAAAACTATTTTAGAAATTAGAATCTTTGGGAAGTACTCAAGAAACCTTCGTATACTTGGGAGGCCGTGCGTGCAGGTTATTATAGATATCATATGGCCACATAATTATTCTTGGTTGACCCAATAGACCCCAAAGAAAAAATGAGAAGATTACTATCATATTCTTCCCAATGGCGAGTCTTCTCTTGACATATCATTATCTCCACTGTTTCTAATTGAGAGTTATATTTCAAATAGACTCCAAGATCATATAGATAGTCTTTGGTAGATATACTCGACGAGAAGTGGATGAAACAACCTGACCACATCTTATGATGACACGAGGTTGTATGTCATTAGACATCTTGTATGATAGTGGCAAAACACCCTTCCAAGTTAAATTCACCTCACCTCAACATCTATAGACCACCGTTTCTATTCCTCATTATTCCCTTTCGCCGATTCAAATACACTTTTATTACACGAAAGGAATTGTGAAGCAAAAGGGTGAGCAACTAACTTCAAGAAAGAATATCATGACTAAAGATAAATAAATTATCAATAGCCTTCAACAAGAATAAATCGTAGATTTAGAACATATGGTAGATGATAAAACTTTTCAACCATAGTTGCGGTGAACGAGCGATCCATTAGAAGAGTCGAATAGACCATAAAATCTATTATCTTCTCCATGTAAAAAAGTCCACCAACAATGTTTTATCCTCGTAACATCAATCAAAATTTCCTCTGCCTACAATCACATGTATAACTCATAATCGTAATTGTTGTTCTAAATTCATCTCCTCATCTAGGACAAAGATAATTTTCATCACCTGAAACATCAAATATCATGGTTATACCAAATCACGCCTCATTCATAATCATATCGATAAATTCATCTTTGCACTACGGGCCAAAGATATACATCAACAAGTCATCTTTGCACTACATGCCAAAGATATTCATCAACAAGTCATCTTTGCACTACAGGCCAAAGATATTCATCAGTTGGTCATGTTCATCTAAACACCTGTTCATCTTTGCACTACGGGCCAAAGATATTCATCGAAATCATTCATCTTTGCACTACAGGGCCAAAGATATTCCGTTATATCATCATTTAAGACTGAGGATGATGAAAAATATTTTAAAAAAAGCGAATCCAAAGGAAGCAAAAGAACAAATATTAAGGATTACAGTACTTTAAACAATTCCCATTCAAAAATACTTCATAAATAACCGTAGTGGGGTAAAATTCAAGAATGATCAAAACATGGATACAATCAAAGCTAGTATCCGAATAGATATTTTGGACAAAAAAAAATTTTATTTTTCTATTGAATAGTGCCAGTATCCGTGAATAGTGCCGTATCGTGAATAAGTAACTCGACACCAAAAGATAGAAATTTCACAAAAAAATATCATCACGTTTTCGTGAATAAGACTTTCGTGAATAAGTAACTTCGTGAATAGTAACTCGTGAATAAGAACTCATGAATAAGTAACCCCGACATGAAAAAGTTCCAAATTTGATAAAAGTTCAAACCAATATTTCAAAGATAATGATATTGAAGAAATAATATCATTTATGAAGAAAATAATCTCCACTTACAATCCCTTACCTAAGAAAGAATAAGATTTGATTTAAAATCTTTGGATATAGTGTTAAAAGAACTTGCACCAGTATAGTAATACTCAAGTACTAAAATACTCATAAAATACGCTCGATATTATAGAGAGAGAGAGAAATCTTTAGTTTACGGTGTGATTTTCAATTCTAACCCAAGACCCTATTTATAGGAAAATCTTTAGAACACCAAAGCAAAATTTAATAAAATATAATATATTTTTCTTAAACTCCTACGCCCACTTTTTTGGTCAAGACATCAGCCATACAAATGCCAACATCACCAAAAACGTTTTTCATGAAAATATTACATAAAACTCCAAAAAAAATAATAAATTAATTCAGAACTTCAATAATTCATAATAAATAGCTATTTTATCAAAAAAATTCGAATCTCACGAATTTTTATAGGAAATTCAATTCTCTACAACTTTGCGGAAGAAAAGTTTTTCCAAATTCCAAACAAAATTGACCAAAATCCACATACGAGGGCGATTTTACAAAGTTATAATCAAATTTCAATCGAAAATGAAATGAGGCCACCGACATGTTTAACATGTTTTAAACAACTTTTGCAACAAAAAATACTCTTCCTCCTCATATACTCATATATCCCACATTCATTGTAAAATATCATCATTATTATATTATAATAATATAATAAAATATTATTTTATCATAAAAGATAAAATATTGATTTTCAACAATTGTCACTTTAAAATTTTTCTCCATCTATATCTACATAAAATGAATATTTTCCTTATCATATAAATTAATAATTAATTATTCATAAATAATATTACTGTAATCACAATAATGACAACCGTGTAGTTCCCGAGAAAGAGGGGCTTTCCAATAAGGATTTCTCCTTCTTGGCGCCATTGATTAGGTGACCAAACCTCTCCTTGAGCAAGAACTTTCTAGACATTGCCAATAATGTTATCTAATAATATTATTCGGATAATATGAATTATTGTCCGATAATGAAAAATACTTGTGTAGTGACAATTATTGAAACAACAATAATATAAAATATCAACGCAACAATTATTGAATCAATAAAATATAATCTTTGAATAAAGTAATTACTTGTAACAATTATTCATGAATGCCTTCTTACGTAAGAATAAATAATTCAAAAATATCATGTGCAATACCAAAGGTATCGCTCTTGTCAACGCCAGACATTTTACTTTACTTTAACCAACGGTATTTCAATGATGTTAATTGGAACTACTACTGTGATTATTTATAAAAATTTTAATTTGTTGTTTTCTTCATCCGACAGTATTTCTGTTATGGGGCCCACAAATTATTGCGCCGTCATACGAATATTCCCGACAAAAAGAATATTCCACGACCAAACGAATATTCCCCGATAGAAATGAGTATTTTATAACCACTTGCATATTTTAAAAAAAAATTCATATATCACCCTTAACTTTAAACTTTTAACAATTTAACCATTTACTGAATAGTAATTATAAGAAAAAATTGAATACTTTTATTTAATAAAATTCGGGGTCTTACAACCTACCCCCCACCTACCCCACCCACCCTCCCCCCACCTACCTACCCACCCATCCCCACCCCCACCTACTTACCCACCCCCACCCTCACCTACCTACCCACCCCACCCACCTACCTACCCACCCACCCAACACTCCCTCCCAAAAAATGATATTAAGTGATTATGTATACCCCAACCACCCCTAACCCTACCCCACACCCCAACTTTTTTTTAATAAAGATGATTTTTCTATAAATATCATTTTTTGAATATTATGGAATGAATTTGATATAATGTTATAGTTGTGGTAATATTTATAAATTTTGCTAAGTATGCAAGTTGTTATAAAATATTCGATTGCTCTGGGAAATTTTCTTTTTATCGGAAATATTCGTATAACAATGGCATAATCATTGGTGGACCCTATTAACGGAATTATTATGGAGTGAGAAAACGACAAAATATTTTATAAAAACTACGGAGGTGTTATTGTTAAAAGCTGTTGAACTACCCTAGTAGTAAAAAGTAATGTCTGGCGTGGTTTGCATAAGAAGCACCAGTATTGATTATTGATGCTTATGTGAGAAGTCACTCGCTTATACTCAATTATTGCTATAGTAATTCTTTGCGTCATATCTCTCATATTATTAATTCGATTATTGTCACAAAGATTATCCGCATTATATGTTATATTATTAAATCAATAATTAAGACGACAAAGTTATTCATATTATTAAATTGCAATATTTACATATGTCAGAAGTTCTATCGAGGAGAGGTTTGGTCATCTAATTGCGGCATGATAGGAGAAATCCTTATTAAAGCCCCGCTTTTCACAGGAACAACTTTGGGTTGCTAAATATTATGAGTTATAATATTAATGATGAATAAGTTCGTGTTGATTAAAGATGAATTTGATAGTTTCAATGTGTTAGAATTATTTGTGTTAGTAGAAATCGACATCTATTCCGATGATAATTGATGTCTGGAGGTTATATTGTTCAAACGGATATTCGGAGAACTTTTCGTATCGAAAGTACTATTCACGAAGTTACTATTCACGAGTTCTTATTCACGAGTTACTATTCACGAGTTCTTATTCAAGAGTTATTATTCACCCTTGCTACTTATTCACTCTAGTATTGCAGCATTCGGGTATTTGGGTACAATATTATTCCACGAGGAGATGTGCTAATTTTTCGAATCGTTGGTTGAAGTTATAATAGTGAATCAATATGTATCATTTGGTTTAAAGTTTTAATATTGAATCGGTATGGATGGTTGCTTTAAAGTTTTAATAGTAAATCAATCTGGATCGTCTGCTTAAAAGTAAATCAATCTGGACCGTTTCGGGGAATTAGTTACTTATTCAATCCATTTTCTATAAATAAGCTCATTCCTTCATTATTTCTTACGAATTCAATTTTTGAAACTCTAGAGAGAAAATTATAGAGAGAAAGAAGAAGAGTATTCTCGCTACTTCATTACTTCTATATCCGGTTTCTTTTACTGTATGAGGGTGTTATTCTTTCTTATTCATGAAGAGAACTTACATTATTCCATTCTTTATTATTCTCATTGGAATAACTCATATACACTGGCATACCCTATACTTGGTGAAATCCTTATATGTTATTCCATTCTTTATTATTACATTGAAATATTACGTATACATGCGTTTTATCTTTACTGGTTCCGCGTCTTTATTATTCTGTTGGAATAACTTTGTATACGCTTACTTTCTATACTTGGTGAAATCTTACGTTATTCTATTATTTATTATTACATTGAATATCCTCACATGCGCTTTTTTTTCATGGGACACAGTTCCATATTTATTATTCTGTCGGAATATCCCATGCGTGCGTTCTGTTACGCTTAACTGTTCCATATTTATTATTCATTGTAATAACTTTTGCCTGTCTATCTATCACATGCCTGGTGATTTTTTTTGTTATTCCATTATTTATTATACTCAGTTGGTTAAAGTTTTGACTTCTATACTCCATGAAATTAGTGGAATATCCTTGATATTTGCGCTTCATCCAGTATCTTTTCATGGAAATATTCTTCCGAGCATTCTTGAATTTTACTCTACAAAGAAGTATCATGTTGACAATTTGGACGTTATTAGTTCCTGGATAAATTAATTTATGAACTTGTTTTATTGCATTCTTATATCATTGTCATCATCATCGTGTTTATATTTTTGAAAGTCATCTCGTGGCTTCTGTAGTGCGTAGATGGACTTGGTATGATTATGACCGAGGATTATTCTAAGTATAATCATGACCGTAATGTTACAAATGATGTGATAAAAGTCCTCATTGGCCGTAGTGCATTGATGGACGATTGTTGGTATGATCACGACCATTGATGAATACATACGAATATCCTCGGCCGTGAGTGCATGGATAATTTATGGTCGTGACCACTAATGAATATCCTCGGTAGTAGTGCGGGGATAATGTGGATTATTTATTAAAAGTAGAGTCTCGGCGATAATAGTGATGAAAAACTTTTAAATCATAAAAGATAGTAGATTTTATTCTCTCGTGACTCTTTTAATGGATTGCTTATTCCGTTGCAGCTTAAACTTGTTTGTCTATTGTATTTTATCGGTTTAACATTGTTGAAGACTAATGATAATTTATTCTCGCATTATCTTAGTCATAATATTTCTTACTAAAGGCTAGTTGAGCTCACCCTTTCTTTCAATTATTCTCTTGAAAATGAGAACGTAGCATGGACTAGTCGGGGAGCGGAGTGATGGTCCGGATGATAGTATTAGTAGTCCTCACTATTCTACATTAAATAGTGTGACAATAAATGTAATGAGGACTTATTACGAGAGTGGATATTGTCTAGAAGATAATATTTGTATTAAAACTCACGATTTTTCTTGTTGTATATTAAATATTGTATTTGTATTTTGCACCACGTATCTCATGCACCCAAGATGGGTGATGTATACCTATTTTGGGGCGTCCACCCACCCCCCACCCCACCCCACCCCCCCACCCACCTCCACCCCCACCCCAACCCCATCCCCATCCCCACTCACCTACCTACCCATCCACCCAACACTCCCTCTCAAAAAAATGATATTAAACGATTATGTATACCCCACCCCACACCCCCACCCCGCCACCCCACACCCCACCCCCACCTCATACCCCCACACCCCCACCCCACCCCACTCACCCCACCCCACCCCACCCAAAAAATAATGTGTACACCACCCCCCACCCCACCCCACCCCCACCCCCCCCCCCCCCACCCCACCACCACCACCACCACCACCACCACCACCTCTCTCCCAAAATAAATTAATATTAAGCGATTATATATACACCACCCACTCTCTACCCCCCACCCACCCACCAAAAAAATAATAATCGTGTTTGGTGTGGTTATTGAGAGAGAGAGGAGTGCAATTGAATAGAATATGGGTTGAAAAATGATTAACCAGTTAATTAACTATATTTGTTTTAAAAATATGGGTTCAAACTTTAACCAACCTGAATAAATAAAAATGGTTAACCGACCTATTTGGTTCCCGTTAATATGGTTTAACCCAACAGTTAACTACTTATATTGCCAGGTCTACTAGTACCATAACTTGGATAAAATAAAATAAAATTACGAAGTTAGAGAATTAATGATTAAAAATTTACTTGCAAACTTTTAAAAAATATTATGTCAAATTATGTTTCACTAAAAATTTGGAGAATGAATATAACAAGTTTTAGAGAAATGATATGAAATTCTTTCATACCTTAACATATTTTTATGAATTATAATATTGTATATATTAATATAATTTGATAAATGTGTGTAGAGAAAGGATTAAGAGCGCTCCCCTTATCTAGCACTCTTCTTTAAATAATACTCCTTCTTAAATAGCACTCCTGTATTAAAATTACGTCGTTTTGAAGATTCTTTTAGAAAACAAGTGGGGTCGCGAGTAATATTTTTATAAATAAAAGAAAAACATGTGATACCACTCTCTTTTAATAATATTTTGTATTTTAAAAAATATCTTTAATAAAAGAGTGATATTTAATAGAGAGTGTTATTTAAAAGAAGTACTTTAGATCCGTTCTGTATATGTATATATGCATAAAGTTTTAGATTGATCGATTTGGATCATGGTTTGTATCTATGGATCAAGTGGATTGTGAAGTAATCAATGATCCACTACATAATGAATCAAATTATTGATCTATTATTGTATTTGGATCCTAACATGATTTATTTTGATTTAACTTATTGACAGACCTATTTTAGATTGTACATGGACTGACACATATGGAAAGTAGTAAGCAAATGCTCCAATTTAAATTGAGATTAATTGGTTTGTTATTTAATGATAAAATAGTTTTAATTTTTTTTTTTTGTACTATGTTCTATTAAATATCTTTTAAATGTCAAAATTTTTTGAGATATTTTGTTAATCTTTTAAGTTATATATCAACTACATTTCTTAAAATTTAAAGAAATTAAACTCGTAAGCATTAAAAAAAATAAAAAATAAAAAAATATTATTAATTATTTTTGTAAAATTTCATCTTACACGTAGAAAGTAAAAGTAATAAGATGACATATAGCTTGTTGGGTTATTAAATACAAGTATTGATGATGAACTAATAATTATACAAAGAATATGTGTTCAATTTTCAGGATTCAATTACCATAAAGTTAATTTAAGCGATAAGTTAGTATAAAGATCTTGACGTGCAGAGAGAAAAATCATATCCTAAATTGCTGCGTATCAATATCAGATTAATCAATTAACCAAAATTAACTTCATCCTAATTATTTTTAATTTTCACTAATCCTGTAATGCAATGCATACGTATCAACATTTGTGTGCAAGCTAAGATCAGTTGTCAACAAGGGACTGGTCCAATTATTAAACTCGTAGCATTAGAGTTATAATTGTCTTAATAAATTAAGGAAATTGACATTCTAACACACACACACACACACGTGTGTATATATATATATATATAATTTATATATGATTTGTTTACATAAATAATAGACACGTCTTAAACTTCGAGATTCATGTAAAAACATACTAGTACGTAAATAGTAGTAGTTCTCAAAATTAAAATCCTGTGAATACTATTAAATATTAATAGCTAATTAACTCAACCGGAAGGTACAATCTTGGAAGAAAAGAATTTGTCAGTGTCCTTTTTTCCCTTCTTTTTCTTTTCATTCACATTTAATATTTTGAACGGTACAAAAAACAATATTCTGTGTGAATAGGGTACCCCTAATAGTCAAACAAAGCCTAAGCCTTTAATAGAGTTTGCTAAAATACAGGGCTCCTTTACTTTTGAGGGGATAGCATCGTCATTTCATCACCAGAAGTTTGTCAATTTTAATCATATAAGGCGCAGGAGAGCACTATTTTTACGTGTATTTTTAATATTTTTATATTATTTTTTTTTATATAAAAATGAAATTCAGTGTATACTAGGCTCATATGAGAGAAGGAGGATTATATAAAAAATATTAAAAAAAATATATGTAAAATTATCAATTCGTATATTATGTGTAATCCAGGCGCCTTTTATTTTCACAAAATTTTAAATAATTTGATAAGGTCCTATTTGGTCGCACCGGGAAGTAAGTGATATTGACAAGGCAAGCTTGTCTTGAAACGACACCGTTTGTATTCTTCTTGTATCATTCATGTTGAGAGCGTGTATATCTGGCGGAGGTGCGTAATTTGAACAGAGTAAAAAAGAGAAAAGGAGAAAAAAGCCCAAGAATGAAAAAGTAAAGTGCTGTAGAACATTTATTTATTTATTAATTAATGTTTGGTAGAGAGATTCTTCATGTTTTTATTGTAGAGAGAGAAGGATAGATAGATAGATAGATAGAGAGAGAGAGAGAGAGAGAGAGGTGTTGAATGTTGGCTTCCTTCTACTCTAGTATCATCTTTATCTTCTCTTTACATTTGCTCACACTTATTTCTGTTTCTACGTTCTAGCCTTTTCTTCTTTTTGGGCAAATACCAATTCTAAAGTTTCCTCTTTCTCTCTTTAAAAACCTTTTAATGAACTTTATCGAGGTGGGGTCTATGATTTATTGACTTTGTTGCATACCCACTTGATTTTTGCTAATTTGCTTCTGAAGATTGTTACCAGGTAGCTTTCTTACTGTTTTTTTTTTGGCAATTAGTACCATAATAATTGGCGCTTTCTTAAATCTTAACACACACTCACACTAGTTACAGTTTCATTACCAGCCTTTTCATTTTTACAGTAGCATTTAATAGTGGTACTACATGTGGGTTGTTGTTCCAATCTTGTCATTGTTACGTGGTTGATGTACTAGTAGTGATTGAGCTTTCTGGGGTCTTTCTTCAGTTTTGATATCATTTCAATGGGTCTGTGAGAGATTTGGGATCTGAGTTTTCTGCAGATTTGGATTTTGGTTCAGTAAAATTAGGGGTATTTCTTGGTAGACAGCGAAAGTGATGGCAGGAGGTGCAGCAGGTCCAGCAAAAGCGGAAGAGCCGGCGCCGCACCCACCCAAAGATCAGCTTCCCAATGTTTCCTACTGCATTACCAGTCCTCCCCCATGGCGTGAGTCTCTGTTTTAATTTATTCTTCCATCTGTTCAGTATATTCTGTAAACTTTTTTTTGGTTTTTATTAATTAGAAGTTTTGGATTCCTTTTGGCAACTTGTTCCGAATCTGTTATTAGTACTATGATTACATATGTATAAAGCTATGCTGGGAAGCTCTAGGTTCTGAATCTTCTCATTTTTTTGGCCGATTGTTTCGTATATTCTCTGTACTCTAGAATATATCATTATGGTTTTTTCCCCCTCTGTGGCTGTAATTTTTTAAATATTTGTTGTACTTTAGACTGATTTCTAATTATAGTTCTTAATTAAAGAAACTGTGCAGTATTTCTCTCAACCAGAAAGATGAAAGTTTTTTTTTTAAATTTAAATTGTCTCCTCCAGTTTGCTTTTACGAGAATTGCATAGGTATTTGCGGTTATATAATTACTTTTGATCTCATTAGTGCCAATTTATGGTTTCTTTGAAGTTGAGTGGAATGCCCTTTCTCCACTATATTTCCTTTTGCTCTCTATGTTTTAATCTCATGACTTTGTTAGGTTTATTGGTGTTGTCTAGTCAGGCCATTGTAATTTAAGGATATTTTGCAAATCTACAAATTTATGTAATGATTATGAAGTACTTCTAATATCTTTTAAGTCGATCACTTTGTGATTTTGTAAATGAACATCACCAACTCGAACTCACAGAAATAGTTGTGCCTTTTATTTATCTTCATTGGGATTGGTCTAATAGTTTGAATATTTGGATTGTTGTGATGCAGCTGAGGCTATCCTTCTTGGCTTCCAACATTTCATCGTAATGCTGGGTACAACAGTTATCATTCCCACTGCTCTTGTTCCTCAAATGGGAGGAGGAAATGTGAGGCCTATGAATGAAGCTTTTTAGATAAAATTCTTTTAACTATGGCTGTTTTCAAGTGAAAAAATGATCTATAATCTTACCGAAACCAAATCTCCCATTTTTGTAGGAGGAGAAAGCAAAAGTGGTTCAAACTTTACTCTTTGTTGCTGGGATAAACACATTGCTGCAAACTTTGTTTGGGAGTAGACTACCTGCTGTTATTGGAGGGTCATACACCTTTGTTGCACCCACAATATCAATTATTCTATCTGGTCGATGGAATGACCCAGATCCTGTAGCGGTTGGTGAAATTATTTTGTTCTTGCATATGTTTCTTGAAAAGTTTGGCTGGCGCATTAATTAATGCCTCAACTCATAATGCTTATTAGATAAAATGGATATTCTTTTATTTTCTTTTCATTTTTGATAAGCACGTGTATCCTTATAGAATTTGTGTGCCAACCCTAGATTCTCTTCTTTTTGTTTGTTTCTTTTATTATTATTTGGAAAATGTATATAAAAACAATTTTTGTTGTACAATATCTAAGATATTTTTTTTTGTAAAATTCAAATAGGGCTTATGTCAAAGAGCAGTCTAAACTAACATTCGTCAAACGTAAAAAATGTGCAAGTATAAAGACCTGGCATTATCTACTATTTTTGCATAAACAACATGAGGAAAGAAAATATAAATAAAAGACTAAACATGAGGCAACTGTAATCTTGATGACACTTGGTTCTACGAATTTGATTAAATTTTTATTGCTTACTCAGAAATTCAAGAAGATAATGCGGGCAATCCAGGGCGCACTTATTGTTGCTTCGACGCTTCAAATAGTCCTAGGTTTCAGTGGCCTCTGGCGTAACATTGCAAGGTGACTTCGGTTCTCAGTATGTATGAAGTATTAAGCTTTCTTTTAGTCATACTTAATGACTATTTTTTGCAATTATTGATATATCTGTCTAGATTTGTTTGAGCTCGTTTTTAAGTGAAACAATCATATATAGGAGCACCTTAAAAGCTAAGAAAATATTTTTCGTATTGGACTAGTTATGCTCGAGTAACATTCAGTTTCTTGTTTAAAATCAGTTTGATTTTTGACACACAGTTGTTGATTAATATTTCTTTAGTGTTTTTTAAATTAATTTTTTTCTCCACGTATGCATAGGTTTTTGAGTCCACTCTCAGCTGTTCCCTTGGTTGCTCTTGCTGGTTTCGGGCTCTATGAGTTTGGATTCCCTGGTGTAAGTTGTATAAATATATGTATACATATGCGTATACATATATGTATTTATTTGCTGTATTTTTAATGCACTACAGATTCATTGTTATTAAACACATTGTGTGTGTGTTTGAGCTCTTAGATGCTTACTTTTTTTTAGCCATTCTGTAATCATTGGATCTGAACTCTTGCATTGGTAATTAGGTTGCCAAATGTATTGAAATTGGATTGCCGGAGCTCATCATTTTACTTATTTTTTCCCAGGTGATATTTTTTGTTGCATAAATTTTCCCCTTGTAATTGTCACTTCTATTAATATCCCTTAAATAAAAAAGATTTGACAAAGACATCAAACTCATCCTGACCTGTAAAATTTCCTAACTGGCTATACCTATTTCTTTTGCTTGTTATTTTCCAGTATTTGTCCCATATTGTACGCCCAGGAAAAAATATCTTTGATCGTTTTGCTGTTTTATTCTCGGTGGTGATTGTATGGATTTATGCTCACCTACTTACTGTGGGTGGAGCTTATAATGGTAAGGCACCACATACACAAACAAGCTGCCGTACCGATCGTGCTGGACTTATTGGTGGAGCTCCATGGTAAGAACATTCTGTTCAGGATTCACCTCAGGATTTCTCCACTATTTAATGTACATGTTATTAAATTCCAATAGTTTGGAGATGCTTTCCAGTATGCTCCATCAGTATCTGGACAGCAACCCCTTCTTTCGACATATATGTACCTTTTCTTTTATATGAACAAAGTAAGGAGATAAACGTGTTGATGCTTTATCTCCAGAGTTGACAATTCATTGCATGAGGTTCTCACCACTGCTTCATGTCATTATTCTTATTATTTCCCTAATAAGCGGAATACTACTATAGCTTGGCTCGGTTGTTCTTGGAGTCCCATAGAAAGAATATGCATCAAACTAATTTAGATAATTTCAGATGTTTTGACTTTTTCTGAAGTCTAATTTCACTTATATATGTAGACAGATAGATGAGAAATGTTACATTGCCTAATTTAAATATTGTTTGAATGCACAAAGTTGGTTATGTTTTAAAACTATTTTCCATGGAGTCCTCTTACACACACTCTCTCTTTTAATTTTTGGTCTAGTAATATTGAAGTATGAATATAGGTGGCTTAGTGTTGCATGAGAACATGGGTAAGAGACCGTTCCTTATTATTGTTTTGGGTTTTGCATTTGCAGGATAAGAGTTCCATATCCTTTTCAATGGGGAGCACCTTCATTTGATGCGGGTGAAGCCTTTGCCATGATGATGGCTGCATTTGTTGCTCTTGTAGAGGTCCGTTTCATCTCCTTGTGAGACTAAACTAATGAATTTAATGGCGGGGGCATTATCATAGTATATTTGTAGTCCTTTCTATCATTACCACCCAGCATTGTTTATGGATTAAAATTTCCTTCTTAGCCTACATAGTTGCCACTGACTAATTTGTTCCCCCCCTCCCAAATATTAAGTGGGAAAATGTACTTATTTTCGAAAAATAAAAAATAAAAATAGCAGACGTGCATTTTAGCAAAACTTTCTAATCACAAGATGAATCTTCTCACTAATGCAACTTTCTGATCCAGCGAGTCTAATTTTAACATGCTTCTAATGGTTTAAACAGTCAACTGGTGGCTTTATTGCGGTATCAAGATATGCGAGTGCAACTCCCTTGCCTCCTTCTATTCTCAGCCGAGGCGTTGGTTGGCAGGTAAATTAACGGCAATGACTTTTCCTTTCTTATATATATGAGGTCAAGATTGAGATTGTAAATTAAATGGATTTTACTCTTAATTCTAAATTCTTCATATGATTAGATCATTTCCTTCCAGCATTTATGTTCTCAGGTTTCCTCAAATGCACATGTAAATTGTGCATACATATGTGTGTGTGAATACACGGAAATTAATTTAGCTTGAATGCTAATGGAATTGCAACAATAATCGTGTTTCACTTTGAAGAGCTTCACTATTTAAGGCTGGTTGACTTTCACCAAGTACATCTGTACATTGCTCTCGTCTATACTCTCACATGCATAATAGCAGCAATGCACCATGGAAGAAAAAACCTGTAAAGGCATACTTTATAATGTTCACTGCATTCTGATATGTGCCCATCCTTTTTGACAGTGTCAAACTGGTAATCATGTGTGCAACCACAACCAAAAGACACAGTGAGAAACGTATGCATATACATAAGCATAAGATGCAGGTTGTATCTAGAGCGAAAACAGTTGCATTTCAGGAAATTACAATTGACAATATAAAATAGATAATTAACCTGTAGTTGTAACATAAGCAGTACTGTTTGACACAAGAAAGGTGAAGGAAAAAAACTGAAAAGAAAAGCTTACAGAAACTCTTGATTACTTCTTGGGGATCTTAATGAGACTATAGGTGAAATTATTAAAAGTGTATATATGTACTGAGTTCATTGTTTGTTATGTTGTCAGGGAATTGGCATCTTATTGTCTGGGTTATTTGGAACTGTGAATGGATCTTCAGTATCTATGTAAGGAAGATTACAAGTTGAAACCTTCCTGCTGCATAACCATCTTTATATTTGATTGACTACGCACAAAGTCTTCTTACTGACCCCACACATGATTTGTCTTGTTAGTGAGAATGCTGGTCTTTTAGCATTAACTCGTGTAGGCAGTCGAAGAGTTGTGCAAATATCTGCTGGCTTTATGATCTTCTTTTCCGTTTTGGGTAAGTTGTTTTTGTTTGAGAACATGAATGCATAAGACCTATGATCTCCTTGTTTTAACTTGTTAGTCATATTTAAATTTGACCCTGCAGGTAAATTTGGAGCGGTCTTCGCTTCTATTCCCACACCAATATTTGCTGCATTGTATTGCCTTTTCTTTGCTTACGTGGGTATGTTTATATTAAGTGGAAAGCTAGCTGATGTTCTTAACATTTGATTCATATAGTCTGTTGAAAAATCAATGTTAAATTTGTCATATTATGTCTGTCAGGTGCCGCGGGTTTAAGTTTCCTTCAGTTCTGCAACCTCAACAGCTTCAGGACGAAATTCATACTCGGCTTCTCCGTATTTATGGGTTTTTCTGTTGCACAGTACTTCAACGAGTACACCGCAATTAAAGGCTTTGGCCCTGTCCACACGAGTGGGAGATGGGTAGACACAAATATACATAAACTTTTGAATCTCTGTCGGTTTGTTTTAAGTTGTAGTTAGTGTGGGTGGATATTGGGTTATATTATAGTGTTGCTGAGATTTTTGTTGTTGTTGGTATTTGGTTTTACTTGGCAGTTCAATGACATTGTGAATGTCCCATACTCATCGGAAGCATTTGTGGCTGGCATATTAGCATATTTCCTGGACAACACACTGCATAAGAAGGATAGTTCAATCAGGAAAGACAGAGGCAAGCATTGGTGGGACAAGTTCAGGTCGTTTAAGACCGATACAAGAAGTGAGGAATTCTATTCGCTTCCCTTTAATCTGAACAAATATTTTCCATCCGTGTGATTCACACGTACATTACTGAGTTAGAAGGGGCTCTTCTGACTTGCTAAATCTTGATACCTCAGCATCTTTTATCTCTAGAAAGATATTTATTTGTTCTTGTCCTCCTTTCTGTTGATGTATCTAATTACCTAAAGTAGTATAAATCAGTCTGAATTTTTAAACGACATTCTGAGCACATTTATTTATTGTTTATCTTGCTGTAAACAGTAAATTTTAAGTGGATGATGATAATATATAGATCTGAAGTAGCTATTTTTTGTTTTCTTTTCTTTTGTTTACAATATTAATTATTACATGATTTAAATTCAATTAAATTCGAATCAATTTTAAATTTTAAGGCTTGCACAAATTGATTAGGAAAAAAGATTCAAATGATACTACTAGTATTTTTTATTAAGTATTTCTAACTTGGATAAGAATCGACTGACCTTTTCAGTTGCGAATCATATGAAATGTCAGAACTGAATCGATATGTCCTTTTAACTTTCTCCTTTTATTTGCTGCAATCTAATCTAGTCTAGTCTAGTCTAGTCTAGACTATATATCTTGTTATCGCCCCAAATTCCTCCTCCTGGTGGATTAGATTTAGATTATTTCCTCTTCCTGCTGGTCTCTGTGGGTGTAAATTAGGGGTAGGGGTAGGGGTAGGGGTAGGGGTAGGGGTGGCGTGGGGGGGGGCATTTGAAAACTATTTACAGTGGTTTTTGTAATAAAAAATATATTTCCTTTTACAGTTTTTTGTTCAATTTTTTTTTTTTTTTTTTTTTTTTTTTCTCATAATTGTGGGTTAAAAAAAAAAAAAGGTGTACCAGACGACGCAGTCGTTAAATTAATTTAAAACGCCCCCAATTAGTAAATTAAAGGGTCCTTTAGCACTAATATATAACAATTAGAAAATAATTACACTATTAGTGCATCTACAAAATAATTACAAAAATAACGCAATTCACATTAATAAGGAAATCTAAAATTAAGGAGAAATAATTACCATAATTAATAATTCAAATTCAAATATCTGGGATTTAACAACAAAAATAAATTCAAATTCAAATTCAAATCTTCATCTCCCTCATAGTAGCCTTCTCCTCCGCTACTTCGCCGCGAATCTCCTTCTTCACAGGTTGCCCTCTCCTCCGCTTACTCACATGCTTGATGAGAAGAAGAAGAAGATTCTCCTACAAAAAGTTTAAAATAAATAGATATAATTCTTACTGCTCAATTTTTTTATACTATTTGATTCTTACACAAAACTAAAATGGTTATATTTGTATGAATGGTTGGCTATCAATCTGCATCACATTCAAACTAAATTGGTAGAATTTAATAAAACCGAATTAATTCTTTGATGCGAAAGTTTAACGCTCGTCTTCCCTCCCCTTCACCCAGGAGAGACAGAGGTGAGTCAACCACAAAATGGTCGATGGGATAGAGAAAGGAGGTGGATATTTGATTTTTCACAATTTCTTCATGTCCTAAATTTCAATTCTAATTTCATTTAAGAACACCGTGCGTAGGAAGAGAGAGAGAAGAGAGTGATGTGTAATGTAATGTTGATAACCAAATTTTTATATCAAAGTAATTAAACTTTTATACCAAAATAATTAAACCTTTATACCAAGGTAATAATCAATCTACTCTACACCTGCGGTATGAATTGATTACCTTTGATGCGAAAGTTAATGACCAATCGTGAAGGTTTAATTTACCAACCGTGATCACATTCAAAATAAATTGGTAACTTTATTAAAACCGAATTTGTTATCTTTAGTATGAAGGTTTATTCTGCATTGCGTGAAGGTTTGGCTACCATTCAAAATAAATTGGTAACCTAATAACATTTGAATTAATTCACATTTATTATGAATGTTTATTACCAACCTTTATGATGAAAACCAAGGTGTGAAAGTGGATTGATAACCTTAGTATGAAAGTTTGGTAACCTTGGTATGAAGGTTTAGTTACCTTAGCATGAATGTTTGGTTACCAATTTCTATTGGGGCACCCAATTCCTCAGAATAATCCGTTTTCCTTGTATTCTTTGTTCGTACCCTTTGGACAATTCAGCTCTCCTTGCATAATTTCCTTCAAATATATCTCCTTTATCAGCTTCTCTTAAAATCCAAATGAACTTTTGTTCACTTTCTTCAAGCCCAATTGCCAGTTCATGGATTTGTTCATCTGTTAATGAAGTTGTTGTTCCAAATGAAACATAAATCATCGAATTTGGATCCTATTTGTCAAGCCAATTTAAGCAATTATGGAAAATATGATCCTCGAATGATGGTTGAAGGTGCGCGGGGAATTTAGTGGAGGTGTTTGAGTTGGGAGAGGGAGTGAAAAATAGAGGGGTTGGGAATTCGTGAAAGTGGATGTTGGTGATGGAGAGTGGGTCCCAACCTTGGATGCGAGACTTGGCTTGGCGGTTGTGGGTGGTGGTGCCAACGTAATGGATAGGGATGTTGTACGCGGAGATGAGACGGGTGAGGTGGAGGAGTTGGTTGAGATGGTCTGCTGTGTTTGAATAAGAAAATAATCATTAACGGAAAGAGATAAGAAAGATAATTGTGGGCTACAATTAAAGGATATCCAAATGTATTAATTTTGTAAATAAATATGAAAAAATATATTACTTTTATAATTATTTTATATATGTACCATTATTATAATCATTTTTAAAAATATATTAAAATATATATAATTAAACCTAAATTAAATGTGAGTTCCTTGATGATGACAGTGGGTGGGTTGGGTACTTGGACTTTTGAGGGACCTACAAAGAATTACTCCCTACCTATATTGACCTTGACCTGATACCATCGAAACCTTCATTAACATTATCTTTAGGATTAATCATGTAGTAGAATAAATTTAGATTAAGCTTTGCTATTATGAAAATATACTTAAATAAATTAAATTGTCTCTTTCTTATTACTCTTCTAATAAAAGATGTAAATGAACCTAGTCGAATTTAGTCGAGCCGAGTATTGAGTATTGCGTTGTTCAAATTTAATTCACAAATTTTATCAAGTTTTTATCAAGTATAAAAGAACAATCTCGAATCATTTATATTTGTAATCATATATAAACGGCTTGCTTTTCTCAATACTGTACTTTGATTTGTAATGGAAAACTAAAGGAATTCAGTATTTGATGACATATATTTTGGTGTACACTGTTCGACTATATATTGTAATTTCGTTCTATGATCAACGCATGAATATAAAAGCACACTCAAGTTTCGTCTATGCCGGTTTTAGTCCGGGTTTCGTTCGGGTGATAAACCTCCTATTTCTCTCATTTCACTTGCTACTTAGCTAATGAAAGCTCACCTTCTCAATCAGTACTTTCCCCTTCCATATCAAGATCAAAATGCAAACTAAGAAAACAAATATTGAAGGGTTTTACAATCAATAAATTCACTCTCTCTTAATGTATAAATGAACCCTAATGGTCGGTAAGTAGAAAGAGAGATTTGAAATGTTGATTTGGTTCACAAAATTTATCGAGTATAAAATAAAATTTGTTTAACTACAGAGTCGAGCCCGAACAATTGAAATTTTGAAGAGCGAATATGAAAATGTGCAGTGAATTAAATGGCTTAGATTTGGGTAAGCTTGGTCAGTAAATAATATGCTATACTTTTTTTTCCCAAGATTATTAATTAAATATAAAATTTGTCATATCATTGTTTGAACCGGCTATGCAAACTTTTTGAAAGTCATAACTTTTAAGTTATGCATATTATTTTTCGTGTCCACCATTTGCAATGAGATCTATCCCTATATATATATTCTCACTTTAATATTATCTTAGCTAGTAGCTAAGGTGTGATTTAATGTAATAAGGAGGATATAAATCTATTTGGTGATCGAGTGCATATCGTAACTAATTTCAGTCCAATTTTGAATATTGATGCAGATTTTTTAAAACTAATTAAATATTTCCCCTAGCCTTCATAATTAAAATTTTCTTCTAATGACGAGCGAAATGGAGATAGAATAGGCATGCAATAATACTCTCCAATTCCAAGTTGAAGGCCGAATTTTAACTTGATTTCAAGATAGATTATCAGGTAAATCAAATCCCCCTTGTTTTGTTTAGATTTTGGAATATATATGCTGAAGAGGTCAGTATATACTTTGCTGAGACTCACAGCTAGAACTAGTTTGCTGTTGCTGTTATTCTGAATTTTGGATCGTCTTACAAAATCTGCAGGTACGTATAAGAAATTAGTTGCAAGTAAGAGGTAGGATGATTGCTAAAGTTATGGTACAAATTAAAATCGGGTGTTGGCTGATCAAGTGGAGGAATTGAAGATTTTGTTTAGTGTTCAGCTTTAATTCTTAATTACCATATATACCAGCACTATATATGTTAATTAGGTGGGTGGTAACTCTTCTCTAACTAGGGAGAGAGATAGAGAAAAGAAATTAATTGTGCATGAGCATGCATGCATATCCAATCTCAATTTGTACTAGCTAATTGGACTCAAAATTATAAAGATATATGGAAATTAAAATTTCACTCCTCCCTCAATAGGATTTTGTATTTGGTCGTTATTTATTCACAATGGTGTAATGTGGTGATCTTCGTACTTTTAATTACTACTTTTTAAGATTTGAATTAAACAGTTAATTAGACTCTGTTGTTGTTCTTGTTCTTGTGTTCATAATATATATATATATATATATATATATATATATATATATATATATACTTGGAATGGAAACACAATCCATGCAGTGGTTTATCTAAAATACATGCACCGTCTCTGTCTGTCTGTCTATCGTAATATTATTATTCAATACTACTATTACTCATCGGAGCGGAGGGGAGGGGAGGGGAGGGGAGGGGAGGGGAGTATTACTAAGAGTTACTCCCTTCGTTCTTAAAAAATTGTCCATTTAGAAAGTAAAATTTGTTTTAAAAAATTTATCGTTTATAATTTTCGAGGAGAATAAATTATATACTTTTCTATATTATCTCTACCTTCTCTCATTGTCCCAATAAATTCTCTCCCTTGTATTAATAGTTTTCAATTTTCCATAAAGGGGTAGTGATGGAATTTCAAATAAATTTTACTTGGTAAATGGTACTCCCCCGTCCCAAATTATCTGCTATTTTAGCAAAAAAATTTTGTCCCACAATATCTGTTTTTTCAATATTTCAATGCATTTTTTTCCTTTATTTTCCAAATTTGCTCCTTTACCCTAATTGTTGATAGTCATTACTCTCATTCATACCTCTCCTCTTTTTTAAGCATCTTTTCATATTCCCGCCAATAAAGATACAAGTGTGAGAGTACGAGCCTTTTTATTTGTTCAATTTTTTTTTGATTCCCTTTCTGCAGTTCATATAAATCCAGAACCTATAAAAGAAGAATTCAGTGACTGGACTCATGGATTACTGACAATTGAAACTTTTGGTAACAATGATTTAAAAGAAAATCAAGAAAGCCAAAATGTTGAGGATGATGAGCACTCTGTGTCTCAAGATTTAGCAGAATTTACACCCGAAGAAGTAGGAAAGCTGGAGAAAGAGTTGACAAAGTTGTTATCACGAAAACCAGCAGCATCCAAAGTTGAAGGAGAAATCGCTAAAATAACTGTTCAATTCAAGCATTGTATGAGTAATTTCTTGTAGATCCATACACTCCCTTATGCAATGAAGTCACATTCAAGGACCGCATGTTTTTCAGCCTTTGAATAGTTTGGCCCATCATATCTTCTTAGATCAATAATGCCAAGCTTTCTCAGTTGGGTCAAATTTTTCGATGCCTGTATTAATTCATGATCGCGATGTCTCTTTGCTTTGAGAAATGATAGCTTCTGCAAGTTCTTTAACGTCCCAATCATGGCCGCGATGTCTCTGTTCTTCTCTCTCGGCATGGACTGTTGGTGAAAAATAATTTTGGAAGATGAAGAGAAAAAGAAACGATGATGCATTGAGGAGTATGGAGCATTTCAGAGTTTTTGTGGAAAGAAATTTAGGAAGACGAAGAGTATGTAGGATTTTTGCAGAAAACAAAAAAGTCTGTATATAAGGGTATTTTATTTTTAGTATTTTTTTCACACATATTAGTATCTGTGTGGAATTCTAAAACAGCAGATAATTTGGGACGGAGGAAGTAATTTCTTAATTAATGTATAAA
Source organism: Panax quinquefolius (assembly GCA_020205615.1). Lineage (NCBI taxonomy): Eukaryota > Viridiplantae > Streptophyta > Magnoliopsida > Apiales > Araliaceae > Panax > Panax quinquefolius. The sequence goes on from CM035156.1 coordinate 11,292,477, forward strand.
AACCTTAACCGATAAATTTTTAGAAACGGAAGTAGTAGTATTTAAGAAAGCAAGGGTGTTGGTCGCTTTAGTTTTATAAATACTAAGTAAATATTTATTTATAGATAGAAATGAAAGTTAAAGTAAGCTGTATGATCTATTTCTCTCTCTCTGTACTTTGTTTTAGGGTGTCAGTTGGAAAGAAAATCAAATGTTCCTAGTGTCTGTTAAGTTACCTCTGAACCAACTAGAAGAAGAGAAGTGGCCGCAGAACCCAACACTATTATATATATATATATATATATATATATATATATATATCGTATCAAGATATCTTTATTTTCCTTATTCATTATTCATTTTCACTTTTTAGCGACGGATCCGGCAACGATTTAGTCATACAACCGTCGTCTTTATCCACGCTAAAAGTCAGTGCTAAAAATGAATGAATAAAAAAAAGGCGATGACTGACTGATCTTTACTCTATATATATATATATATGACAATTGATATATCATAATTGTTGTACGTGTTGTGTTGTGTCTTATTTGAGGACAAAAAAACCAAAGAGATGATTCGTTTCAGCACTTTGTGTTTCCTCTTTTGGAGATTGAAAGGAAACCACTTGAGCTATAAGCAGCAGCAGCAGCTGTATCATGACTAACAAACTCATCAGTGCTCAAGGTATATAATATAATCAATTTCTCTGATTTTCTTTTTACAAAAACCAAGATTTTTTAATTTTTGTTTGTTGAAGTTGATTATTAATTAAGAGGGTTTTACCCTTTTCGGTTTTGTAGAGGTAATGAAGGGGTTGTGTGCAAAAAAGTATGCAAAGATGCAGAAGAAGCAATCAGAATCAGAATCATATGGGAGAGAAGAAGATCAGAAAGCAAGCTCAGATTTTGAATTGGAGAAAAAAACCAAACAGGTTTAACTTCTTTATTCCACCCACCCACTTATTATTATTATTATTATATCCAACAATAATTTTTACTTGCATATTAATAAAATACACTACATTTTTATGCTTGCATTTTCATGTAATAAACTAAAAAAGTAGTCCATCTTTTTCCTGCTTGAAAAGATTTGTATCTTTAATGTTTAGCTATTATAGTATGATGAATTTAAACTGCCTATAACTTGAAATATCCACACAATTTAAGCAAATCACCCCCCTAACTTATTCACAAACAAAAAACTTACTAGTTGCTGTTTTCTGAAACATTTAATAGTATTGATTGCAAGGCGACCTTAATTCGATAAATACTGATTAGTATAAAATAATTATTACCCGCAGGTGATAAAACATGATAGACATCGGGCAAGAACAGGGGCATCCACAAACTCTGCATCGGCTAAATCAAGAGGATGGTACCCCTCACTGAATAGCATCTCTGAGACCGGCAGCTGATCATGTTTGTTCGCAAACCCTGTTCATCCTAAGCTTCATAAACCCGGTGAAAATCCATACAACACATACAGGATATGTGAATTGTTCGCCTTACAAAAGGGTTTCTACTAGCAGGTTCAGATGTGTATAATAACATGACCTTGTCAATGGCTAAAATCCAGTGTAGAGCATTTTATAGCTAGAAAAAGACGGGGCTATTCAAATTTTACATCAGTGTTATCTGCCTGCTGGTTTTTAAGGAATTTGAATTTTTAGAAAACTGCGCAAGTGAATTGTTGCATTGTTCTGTGCACATAATTTTCAGACCTATACAAGAAGAAAACAGCTCAGGTAATCAAAATCAACACAGACTATATCAAATGCACAAATATATATACATATATAAAGCGTCATAACCAAAAACTCTCAAGGCGTCATACATAACATAAACTCGCACACAAAAAAGTTTGGAATATAATTAAACTCGTTTAGTGAAAATCGGGGGACAACATAAATATGACAGAAGGCAACCAGAACATCTCTAGTTGAATACAACAACAGTAGCACGAGAGACTCTTTCTTCAAATTCTACTTTTGATGTGATGTGATATCATATCTCATTATGTGAAGTTACTATGAACATTTTGGAAGTGGTTAGTATGAAGTTTATTTTGAAGTAAGTTGGTCAATTGACCAATAGAATACTGACACGCATGCGAGGTTGTATGTTTGTCAGTAATCTAGTGCCCAATTGACCAACTTACCAAAAAAATAACTTCATACCGGATCCGAAAATTTTGGTGGTATCACAGTGCTGCTGTATTCTCAGTCACCCCTTTAACTTGATTATGCTTGACCAGTTGGCTGAAGTTCCCCTTTGCCTTGAAGAGCTGCGAATGATGGTGCTTGCAATAAATTTGATGCTCGTGAGCTACATAGTTTGATGGACTTATCACACACCCTCCATGGCTACACTTGAAACAAGCCCTATGGTATGCTGTGCCATCAACCGTCACCTGCAGCAACATTGATGAACAATCAGCGGCTTAAAGGAATATGTATCGTGACTTTAATTTTATGGTTCGTCTCTATAACTAGGCTAGGGAACAAGTCAGTGTCCTCAAATCCATATCAGCCCCCAAAATTTAAAAGCTAGGTTGGCTGGCACCATCATCTATAAATTAGTATTAAACTATTGTTGAACTCAAAAGCAAAAGGGAAAATTGATCCAGAAATAGTTCTTCCAGCCTTTTATTGCTAGTAAACCTCCTTCCCTTCTATTACATGTAATACCTTTTCAAGAGGGTAAACAGTTTTCTTGCAAGTAACACATTTTTCTTGAGTTCCTCCAAACATACACAAGACTCTCCTGTTGTTACTTCCCTGTGAAATATAAGCCAAACATCAAAGTAAACTTGAATGTCATGCAAACTAATTTGTAAATGTGTAAAGGAGAAGTGAACTAGACAATGGAGTACCTGTTCAGCAGACCTGTCAACTCTGATTGTTTTTGGAGTGCCTAGGGGAATAAGAGAGAGAACATAGATGATCTTAATTTAGATAGGACATACTAGAGGAATTTGCACATTACCTTGTAATACAAAAACGTAAACACTACCTTCAAAGCTCTTATCCAAGCTGCCGGTCATCTTAAACAATTGATCAAAGTGAGGTTTGCAGTACAGTACCCCCTCAAAAGACGAATAATTACTCAGCTGCAAGGAAGGGGGTAATGAGATGAGGATAGAGTAGGTTACAAGTGTTAAAACATATTGACAAAAGAGTTATAATTATATTGGAACTCTTGGTGTACTATATAGTGTTACTGAGATGATATTGTCCAAGGAAACAGATAGATGAAGTAATAAGCAATGAAATATCAAACAATTAAAAGGAAAATAAAAATAAGATGGTAGTTCATGAGGTACAAAGATAAGATAGACCCAACTGAGTTAATCTGGTCATATTCAGAGAATGCCATAAGGCTAAGAGGATCTGAATTTTCCCAAAAAAAATATATATATATATAAAATTCTACTCATATGATTTAACAGATAATGTGCTATATAGGTCTTCAATATTTCGGGGTTATAGCTGCCGAGGACGAGGGAAAGCTCGAAAGGACAAGATTACACAATCATCTATCATAATGGTTCGAGATCAATATAGATTTTGGCCTTTGCATAGATCTCAAACAAGGAATAGGGTTAGTCACATGATCCCCATTAATCGATAAAATGAACTAATGAGTGTCATAGGGTACTCATCACTTGCCTCGTTTACAAGGCCAAAATGATAAACTTGGCCTTTTAAAGTTTCTATATTCTTGTGAATTGCTTCAAGATTTGAATAAGTCACTTCTGCACTCCCCTATTCAGACATCATTGGAGTAGTGAACGCATATGGTTATATAGATGCTAAGCAGAAAACCATGTTTACATTTATAGTAGTGTGTATAAAAAGTGCTTGTCCTCCCACCAAACATAGTTCTAACCATTGTTGCATAAATTGGCATTAACATTTGATTGTTAAGAAATTTGCCTGATATTTAACGTTCATGTCTGACTTCCTATAGGCAATATCTTGCTGAGGGATTCACATTCCAAACTCATAACTAAGTTGCTATTCAAGGACACAGCACCTGGCCTACATATCTAATAAACTCCAAATGAGCCTTTTACATTAAAATTTAAAGTCGATGTAATATAGCAAATATATGCCATCCACAAAATTACTAGTTACTTAAAACCAACAAAGTTCTTTACCTTTTGAGGGAACTTAAAGATTGATGTTCAAAATTTGTGGTATGAATATATATCCCATATATATATATATATATATATATATATATAAACACCTATTTACTACCAGTAATTTAAAAACATCTGAAAATCCGCAAAGCTCTTTCACTGTGATAGTTCAGTGATTAGAATTGAAAGATCACAAGCTTTACTCTTCTAACCTCTACCAATAGGGTATGTATGTTGTACCCTGATCAACAAGCTCGTAGTCGGGATATTATTGTGGATACACTGAATGCCCATAGTTTTCATATAGGTTAAATGGTAATCTAAGCTTATTAAAGAAAACTTGAAAGAGGATGCACATTCCATTTGAAATTCCAATTGTCCAATAACCCATCACAAATGATTGTTAATTCTATCTAATTTCATATAGGGCTGGCTTATCAAGCAAACCCAAGTTAAAAAGGGAAGATCATGATCCACAAATTAATTTTATGAAACCCTCAATAATAAACATGAAAGCCAACCTATCATCAAGCAACATCTTGACAATTGATTGAGCAATTCTAAAACAGATCAGACAGGAAATCCAAATTCTTCAGGCAAGCTGATCATACATAATCAACCCACATCAGAAAAAGCACCTAGTAAAACATATATTTTGATGATATATATATATATATATATATATATATATATATATATATATATAAAAACAAGTGGAGGAGTAGGGGAAAATTAAATGATGAAGTAAAGACCTTGAGGGTACCCTTGCAGTGGTGACATCTAAAACAAGCCTTGTGATAGACTTTGTTATCAGCAGTGAGTTCATCCATCAAATAAACTGTTTTCTCACATGCCTTGCACTTTTGTATTGTTCCTGTAAACATTGCCATTTTTTCAAACTTAATTTCTACAAATGAATCGCACAGAAAATGAAGGATGAGAAAGATTGTTTGTCAAAAGGGTGTTTGAGTTTATGGGGGGTGTACAGGTGGGAGGGGATTAGTCAGAGAAGTAGTGCAGGCGTTAGAATTTGATCTGTCTTTGTCTTTGTCTTTGTCTTTGACAAATCAAATCAAATCAAATCAAATGCAAGGATGTTTTACATTAGTACCCTCAGACGAACACGTGTCTTACGCCAAGGAAATAATTTTTGTTTTCATGTCCAATTAGAAGTGAAAGAAAATACTTGTAAACCTCTTTTTCGTTAAATAACTCTTGCGAAGAGAGGGAGAGAGAGTCAGAGACCTTTATGTGTTGTTGATTTACAGGACGAAGGAAGTTGCTACCATTTATTTTAAAACACAAGAATGAAATGAAATAGACCAAGTCATGAATCATGAATTCATGATCCCGGTTGATGGTTATTGGTCATAAATGTTGTGCTAAAAAAAAAAAAAAAAAACTTAAAATTAAATATGCACTTGTGTGGTGTGGGTGGGAACATAAATAAAAATCAATATATATATATATCCATGTTTTCCTTCACTAAATATTACAAATGGGTGGGTCTTTAAATAACTGGAATTGTTCATCCAAACAGATTTCATGACTCCAGTTTTTCCAGTACCACCATCCAACCAAACAGATGAAAACATGTCTCTTGCACTTGAAACATGACAATAATTTCTTCTCTAACCAGTTCCAGTTGATGGCCTTTCCAGAAAATAGAGGTAGAGGTATTGAATATGCATATTATGAAAAGATAATCATCACTATGCACTTCCGCCTTCCTGTTCCTTACAGCATGACAACTTTGATTAGTAATAAGCAAGACACAAATCACTAGAAGACGGGCTGAATCACGTCTCAAACAACAAAAAAAATCCTCAAATCACTACAACTTCCTAAGATAGAGCAACATATAAAAGATTTATAGAGAAGACATCTTCAAATATGAACAGCTTAAATCAGGATTCTCCAATGTCAAAAGGGGCATATTAGAAAGGCTGTAAAATGGTACTGAAAAATATGACTCTTGAGGAGGTGCTGAAATCTCCAAATCGTAAAGTATATAATACAACTTCTTGGAGGAGGATATGAGGAAGATTTGAAAAGATAAATTACATTTATCCTTAAATTGATCATATTACAGGGAGACATTTTTATTTTGATTGATAAGTGTCCATTTATATAAAAGCAACCAAAGGGGGTGAACAGATTCCAGGAAACAAATATTGCTAAAGTTATTCCTAAAGAGAAAATCATGTACTCACGAAAATAAATGTGCCAATTGTGAGAGCAACAGTTTCTAAGCTAGCATTTCGATGAAAGGGTCATTACTGATATTTATTCATGTTTTTAATCTTTTAATATATGGTTTGAACCACTATGTATCTGGGGTTAAAGGTATTCCAAAATATTGATTGTAGTGTGGTGGTCTGCATTATCACCTTTAATCTTGGAGTTATACATACAGTATGTTCTCTTGCTAAGTATCTAACTAATAACTAATGCAATACCCAGAGATCGTAATATATGTCTTAACCAAATTAAGCAAACATATATTAAGGGTGTGTTTACACTACAATCATGATTCACATATTTGAGGCCAATACATTATCCTCACATCTGGATCAGGTTAATAGTATTGTAAACACAAGTAAAAAGAAATGATGTTGCATCAAGAGTTTGGGGAGATAGACGAAAAGAAACTGTAAGCAAATGAACAAACTTTAGGCATGTGAAAATAAAATGGTTGGTTGCTAAGCAAAGAAGATAATTTCAAGTTATGATGACTAATAAGAGGACTCGGAGACTGTAAAAGAATTGAGCCATCATGTAAATTGAACGTGAAGGTAATAATGAAATGGTCACCATGAGAACGTCAAAAGTAGGCATACTCTTAAATGTGGTAGAGGCTACAGACAAAGATGTAAGAGCATATTTAAGAAAGAAGAAGCTTTGTAACACACATCATAATATCTTATAATCCTAAAAGCCACTGAAACCTTAGAATGATTCGTCATTCTTTTACTTTGAACATCTGGATTTCAAATAACTTGGAAAATCTTAGTTTGAAAAGGTATTATAGATGATGGAATACGGTAAGGATAATTGAGAATACATTCATATTGATTATTTCTTGAAGAAGATATCAGAACTAGAAGATATTCTTTGATAGCATTAATTAACTAATAAGTAGAGGTCCTACATTAAAAGTACTAGCTTCGTCAGGAAAAGAGTGTCCTTTTTGACTTGATAACTTATTATTATGCATATTAAGATATGCCTAGGACTCATGCATTTAAGCATAAATGATTTCAATAAAAAAGAAAATCACAAGTAGATTTTAGTCTTGGTATATTTACAGTAATATTGATTTATTTATTTTTTTTACTGAAATAATGTTCAAGCAAGTCCTAGGCAAACCTTAAAATTCGTTAATAAGCAAAAGCCCAAAATGAGTCTCTAAGAATCAAGAGACTGCTTTTCTAACCTTCACACCCAGTGTATACTTCAGCATAAAAGTGCGCACATGCATTTTCTAACTTAAGGACTTGTTTTTTGAGAGATGGCCTTGGCTAATTGTTTGGACATCTTGATACAAACATTATTATAATCCGGTGCAAATTTGATCATCAAATAATCACACGATGAACCAAGAACTTTACGAACATAGGACTTAGATATGATGTATCACAGTAAAGGCCCCTTGAGCTCGATCGTCAATTTCCTTACTAGCGAAAGAAAAGAGAAAATGGTAATACCTAACTAGCAGCCAGCCAGCAAGCCAACCAACCAACCAACGTACGTAAATCTGAAACATATCACACATTCGGGTTATCCAAAAAAGAAAAACAAAAGCCAATACCAACAAATTGTCACTTGTATAAAATTTAAAAGCTTGGAGAAAGAATACTTGCACAAAATTGAGCATCTTAGTAAGAATGGAGCTCGCATATCAATGCATATATGTATGTATACATTGCAAGACAAAAAATAAAAAAAGTTTCTAAAATTATTGATAGTAATGTTGAACTCAATAGGCACTATTATTATAGACTTAATTTCTTCAAACTTTGGATCCTTCCCACAGAGATGAGTTATGTTAACTAATTAATCATAAAGAAAATACAGCAGTGAGCGATAGCGACAAAGAAATACTCACAGCCTTCTCGCGAGCCCCTGGTTCGATCGATTTCATCAATCACACGACTACAACATCATCGTTCATAGCAGCGGACCCTAAACGACGTCATATTGATCCGGAGGTGAGAAACTTTTGGATGAAGCTGGAGTTGCCACGTATACAAACGGTGGTTAAACAACTGAAATAACCATTAAGATCCATTAGCTTGATTGAGAAAACACAAAAAATGGCGTTGAGAGCAGCAGCAGCAGCAGCAGCAGCAGTAAACTCATCTCTCCTACCAGGAATTCCTGTTTTCCTCAAAACCAGACACCATGTTTCTCTATCTAATCATACACCAATCTCATCTCCCCAATTTCAAACCGGTACTTGTCGTATAAGTATTGAATCAAAGGCTTATTGGGTGTTTCACCTAATTTCAAATTCCCTTTGGTTGTAGGGAATAAATATTCTATTCGTGCAATACAAGGGGCAACGGTAGATCCTGTAGCCCCCATGAAAGGAGAAGGCGATGAAGAAAAATCATCACAAAATTGGAAGGTTAAAATGCTCTACGACGGCGACTGCCCGCTTTGCATGCGTGAGGTATACCCCCGACCCCGAATGCTTTTTTGGATTTTTATTTTATTGCATGCTTAAGTTTATGGGTGAATGTCCCCGAAAAATAATTTGTCCCTCAAAATTTAGAAATCGTCAACAACAATTCTATTCTTTGTTTCGGTATGCGAATGAAATGATTTAATTTAAATCAATTTATCCTTTTGTGAATATATCGTCAGGTGAACATGCTGAAAGAGAGGGATAGACGCTATGAAGCAGTCAAGTTTGTTGATATAAGTTCAGATGAATACTCTCCGGAGGATAATCAGGGCCTTGACTACGAAACTGTATGTTAATTAACCATTTCTGTGTATCCATACTCCTGCATCTTTGATGGAATTTCAATATATATTATTAGAAAATTAACTGTAACAGAGACTACAGAGTTAACATTCCGCCAATTTTTCTGCAAACATTTCCTATTGTTTAGGCTATGGGAAGAATTCACGCAATACTTTCTGATGGAACTATAGTCAAGGATGTTGAGGTATCCACTAGTTCAATTTTTTGTACTCCTGTTATCTTCTTATTTAACTACTTGTTCTAACTTATGTAATAACTCTATCATACCCTTCCCTATTATCTCTCTCTCTTTCTAATTCCAAGTTAATGCAGCAAATTTGCTTAAAAATTAAGGCTTTCTACCTCATTCACACCTCCTTAACATATCAAAATGTCTGAACTTTAATTGCTGATTTCAAAATTTTTGGATAGAAAAACAGACTGCTTATGCAAATACTGGGATGAGCTCTTAACATTGATAGGATCTGAACAAAACTTTTAAGCTCTAACCATCAGCTCAAATCTATGCTCCACTGGAGCCTAAATCAGTTTGGGTGTATAGAACAAAGGTTGAGATATCAAGTGTTGATACTCAAGCCTACATCATTTAGCATTAACTACTGACCAAGTGAAACTAGTTTAAGTACTTTATACTTCTACCTTAGGATTCCAGGAATGATTTCAAGTTTCACGGAAATCATATGTAATTTTAGTGTCTTAAATAAGGTGCCGCTACAAGATATGAAATTGTGTTATATGAGCATATTATTGCAACGACGTTTCCTCAAAAAACACAGACAAAAACTAAAGTAGTCTGTGATATTGATATTTTGACATGTGCATGCCATTCAACTATCTGATATTGCCAGCAGAATTGACTCATTCTAAACTTTTATTGTAATACATATTTGGCATCATCCCTAGGTAGTCTAGATAGCGGAGATGCGGAGAATATAGTATAGTTCTTTGTATCCTGCAAATAATGAGAGAAACTGACAGCAATACTCAGAATGCTGCTAGATGGTGCAGCTATTATTTGTCTTTATCTAGAATATACTGCTTCCAAGACACATCATATCATCTATACATTAAAACTTGTGCAGGCATTTCGAAAACTATATGAAGCAGTTGGACTTGGATGGGTTTATGCCATTACCAAATACGAGCCTGTAATCCTCTTAAACATTTCTAACCCCCCATGTTCTTTTGATGTATTGAGCTTATTTGAACTGAAAATTATCTGCAAATTGTCCTAAAGTAGAAAGCACACTGTTCACAGGTTGCTACAATAGCTGATTCTGTGTATGGTGTTTGGGCTAAATATCGTCTTCAAATTACAGGTACATTCTCATTGTTAAATAGTTAAGTTCTTAATTTTCACAAATATACTCTGCTTCTTGTTTCTAAACATTAATTAATAGGTTTTCTTAATTTCCCACAATTTTGCAGTTTATTAATTGTACTAATGTCACTTCTGGTTTCAGGCCGTCCACCTTTAGAAGAGGTCTTAGAAGCAAGAAAGAAAAAGGTTTGACGATTGCAACTGCATATCCATATTCTGTTTTCTCATTCATAATTACCTAGCTAGGTACAAGCAATTTGCTAAAATGACACTGATTAGTGCTTAATGGTATAATAGCAAAACTGATTTCTTACATGATGTCTTTCATCTGCTCTTTTTTATTACTGCCACTGTCTCATTTACTCGACCCTAGTAAATGGTTTTAAGGCAGCCTTCCAATTTATAAGTAATTCTCACTGAAACAGATTTGTTTGCATGTGGATTTCCTTAAGGCTATGTTTGTTTGCAAAAAAACATGTTTGGATTGTCTTAATTTAACACGACTTTGAACTATTTTATCGGGGATTAATAGTCCTTTAAATAGTCCTTGGACTATTTTTTGTCATTTCTAAGGCTATTTATGAAGATTATATAATCTCATTAGTCCCCCATAATTTAAGCTATCAAATGACTTTATAAGACTAATAGTCCCACATTAAGGGACTAATAGTCCAAAGTAGTGTTAAATTAAGACAAATAGTTCAATCCCAAACATGCCTTTTACAAACAAACCTGACATAAGTCTATAATTTTTGAATTGAGAAACACTCTATAAATGGCTCATGCTTATCTTTTTCCGTGTAGGGGGAGACATGCAATGACAGCAAGGCTTGTAAGATGTGAATAATATCCGATACATCTGATAGCCTTGAATAAAGATATTTAGAATCGAACTATCTGTAGGTTCTGGCCAAAACTACACCATCTCAGCCCAAGTGACTATACCCAGCGACGACATAAATGGCATGACATTGTCTCTCTTTCGATATCACTCCTGTCAACCTATTTAGGGATTGAAAATTTTCTTCCCATTAACACAAGGAATTGTTTAATTATGGAAAATTCGCACATAATTTAATAAAGTGTATATGTATCTGCTCTATAGTTGAATGTATCAAAGTTTTTAGTTCCTTTTATGACTTGTATTTGCTTTTAATAAGTTTCTTTCTTCATTTTGCCTGGAAACACAGTAATATCCTGAAACTACCCAAACTATAAATGGAAGATCAGTGAATTATGGAGGCACCAAATCCCGGAAGGTAGTGTCATGTCTAAGAGGTTAAAAGGATTGAACAAGAAAAGAAATAGAGACAGAAGATTGGGAAACTAAAAATGAATAATAATACTATCTTATTAGGAGAACTGATAAACCAAACCACAAATTTGTGTCATAAACCTATTCTTCTTTTTGGAATTCCACCATCACAAGCTTGCAGCTGCATGAATCCTTTTTTTTTATTTATTATTATTGCAATTAGTGCACCTCTCTGTTTTCTTCAATATTCAGCATCTTCCAAGACTTCCCTCAGTAACACAAACAAACAGGCTCCTATACAAAAGAAATAGAAGCATCTGAAAAATTTCCTGTACCTGTTTATTCCAATTCATTTCTTCATTATTGTTGAATTCTGGATTCATCCTAGCCTAGCTATATTCTGCACTCCAATAACTTGGAGAGTGGCGGGAATTCAAAATAATCATCTCATTTGGCAGTGCACTGTTAAGCTTTTCATCATCATTCTAAAAAAGAAACAGATAATATCAAATTATATATCATATAAATTTACCCTATTTATATCTTTAAAGAGCTTGAGACAGCCATTTAATATGAAAACAATTAATAAATAAAGGAATGCTCATAATTATACACTAAAAATCTATATAATTATCAAAATTCAACTTTTTTGCACCCTAAACCTGTTGGAATTTGAGCCTAAATTAATATAGGTGTCATTAATTAATTTTAATGTTTTAATATATTAATGTGTTCTACTCCATGAGTAGATTAAATTAAGTATTTGGAAGCTCAAATCCATGGAGTAATGAATGAGATATTAACTCCCAAAGATCATAATAAAAGATAATAAATACATGTGGGAAAAACCAAGTCCCACATAGGTTAGGAATTAAATATTTTATATGTTTATATACAAGGAAAGTGCTCTTGATATTAGGAAAGTGCTCTTGGGTTTGGGCCCCAAGGGGCACCCCACTTTTGTGGAAGGGAGAGGACCTAGCTAAGGCTAGGTTTGAACCCATGTATTTTGCCATTGTCTCTACTGCTCGTGTGTACGACGAGGTCATATATATCTTTTTTTAGACAAAATTTATTTAAATTCTATTTATTTAATTCTATTATCAAAACTGTGTCGTTTTGAACGCTGTATTTATTATATTATCAAAACTGTGTCGTTTTGAGAAGCGGTATGATCAAAACTGTGTCGTTTTGAGGAATCGGTATACGTATATTTGAATAGGCGGTCCAAAACTACGTCGTTTTGGTCGCGCCTTTTCTACTAAAATAAAACTACGTAGTTTTGGTTCAGTGAACATTAAAACTACGTCGTTTTACATGTCCGAATGGACGCGCCTATATTGCATATGATCAAAACTACGTCGTTTTGACCAATAGATGTCATATATGCCTTTTCAGTGGCATCCTATGCCTTTTCAAAGGGCTAGACACCCTTCCAAATGGTCACCAACCCTCCTATAAATAGATAGGAGGGGGCAGCCTTCATACTCACTCAATTTCTCAAGCATCTTAGTATTCATTATTATTTAAGTTCTGTTTTTCATCATTTTCATAGTTCTAAAAGAGAGAGAGTTAGAGCATTCAGTTTGGTTTGTTGTGTATATCTTTTGTAGTCTTTCTTTAAGATATCTGAGTCATTGTATCTCCAGGGAGACAAGTCTTTGTCGACTCTGAGCACCATACTCGAGGGCATAATTGTCTTAAGGACATAGTACAAAGTACTAGCCTTGACAAATCAATTACTGCAAGATAAGTTCATTTAAATGTATATATAATTTCCTTTTGAGGTTACTAACAATCTTAAGACAATTTTTTTTTTATATATATATATATATATATTTAAGAAATATGTATACCAATTACATTCTTATAATTGGTTCTTCTTCTACACCTTTATACCAAATGTTCACATAAAACCATAGTGAAAAACCGTAAAAGTTCAATGGAACGGAATTTAAAAGATGGCAACAAAAGATATTGTTTTATCTTACATCTTTGAACTTGGCGAGGTTTCTTCACGAAGATCCCCTGCGTGCTCAAAGAAGATAAAAATGCAGAATGGCAAGTTGTTGCTTGCATGATAGATCACGGAAACATGCAAATTTTTTTGTCTTAAAATTATATCCTTAATGGATTAGATAACACATTATACAATGTGTATAGTTCTCTTAAAACAATGAAGAGAATTATGGGATTCCTTGGATAAAAAGTATAAAATGCGAGAGATCTTTGTACGAAGAAATTAAGTAGTTGGCGTGTTTTTGACTACAAGATGGTGGATTCCAAGGCGTTCATCAACCAAGTCCAAGAATTACGGTAATCTGCGCATGAAATACATGCGAGAAGGCATGTCTCTAAGTGAATCTTTCCAAGTTCTTTGCTATTATAGAAAAACTACCACCTATGTGGAAAGATTTTAAAAATTATCTCAAGCATAAACGCAAAGAGATAAAACTTGAAGACTTAATCGTAAGATTAAGGATAGAAGAGGACAACCGAGCCTCTGAAAAGAAAACAGGAAAGGCCTTTGTAGAATATAAAGCAAACGTGGTGGAACAAGGTCCAAGTCCAAAAGAGGAAATTCTCCTGAATGGGCCTCGATGAGGAACAAATAAAAAGTTCCAAGGCAAATGCTACATCTGTGACAAGCCCTGACATAGGGCAAAGGATTGTCGAAAACGAAAAGACCAGAACAAGAAGTCTGCACAAGCCAATGTAACGGAAGTGGATAGTCTTCTTCAAGATGTTTCTGAAATGAACCTTTCGGGCGGTTGTTATCGAGAAATAAATATGGTTGAAAATCCAAGAGAATGGTGGGTGGATACTGGAGCAACCCACCACGTGTTTCTCGACAGGAAGATGTTCTCCACATATCAAGAAATTGAGAATGGAGAACATCTATACATGGGAAATTCTTCTTCATCAAAGATAGTTGGACAAGGAAAGGTGATTACGAAGATGACATCCGCAAAGAACTCACCCTCAACAACGTGCTCCATGTGTGCACGATATTAGGAAAAATTTAGTGTCGGGATCCTTCTTAGTCAAAAGGGATTTAAATTAGTCTTTGTATCGAGACAAATTTGTATTAACTAAAAATGGGATGTATGTGGGGAGGGTTATATGAAGCGATGGGCTCTTCAAAATGAATGTAATGATATTATACCTTCTAATATTAATAAAATTACATCTTCTGCTTATATGATTGAGTCATCTAATTTATGGCATGGTAGATTAGGACATGTTAATTATAATACTATACGTAGATTAATTAATATGGAATGTTTGCCAAGATGTGAGATTAACTCTAATCATAAATGTGAAATTTACGTTGAGGCAAAACTTAGGAAATCTTCTTTTAAATCAATTGAAAGAAGTACAGAACCTCTTGAATTAATACATACTGATATTTGTGATTTAAAGTATATACAAACAAGAAGAGGTAAGAAATTCTTTATCACTTTTATAGATGATTGTACAAGATATTGTTATGTTTACTTATTGAGAAGTAAAGATGAGGCTTTGGAAATGTTTAAACATTACAAAAATGAGGTTGAGAATCAACTTGATAAAAAAATCAAGATAGTTAGAAGTGATAGAGGTGGGGAATATGAATTTCCTTTTGTTGAAATTTGTTCACAACATGGTATAATACACCAAACAACTGCACCTTATTCACCACAACAAAATGGTGTTGCAGAAAGAAAGAATAGAACTTTAAAAGAAATGATGAATGCATTGTTATTAAGTTCTAGGCTACCTCAAAATTTGTGGGGGGAAACAATTCTTTCAGCAAATTATATTCTCAACCGAATACCTCAAAAGAAGTCTAATGTTACACCCTATGAATTATGGAAAGGACGTAAGCCGTCTTATAAACATTTAAAAGTGTGGGGGTGTTTAGCAAAAGTAATGGTTCCTCCACCCAAAAAGGTGAAAATAGGACCAAAAATAATAGATTGTATATTCATAGGTTATGCTAATAATAGCAGTGCTTATAGATTTTTGGTTAATAAATCAAAAAATAGAGGAAATACATGAAAATATGATTATTGAGTCAAAAGATGCTAAATTCTTTGAAACAGTATTTCCTAATAAAAAGGAACAAGAGCCAAGTTCTAACGAACAAGGAATAAGTTCAAATAAAAGAACTTATGATGCTGTTACTGACAGTAATCATGGTTTAGAAGATATTGATGAACCTGGACGTAGTAAACGTCTTTAAACATCAAAAATCTTTTGGTCCGGATTTTCTAACCTATTTGTTAGAAAATGAGCCTCAAACCTATAAAGAAGCAATATCGAGTCCTGAAGCTCCATATTGGAAAGAGGCTATAAATAGTGAAGTGGAA
Source organism: Panax quinquefolius (assembly GCA_020205615.1). NCBI lineage: Eukaryota > Viridiplantae > Streptophyta > Magnoliopsida > Apiales > Araliaceae > Panax > Panax quinquefolius. Next base: position 11,308,520 of record CM035156.1, read on the forward strand.
TCCATTTTGCATAATCATACGTGGGAATTAGTTGATCTCCCACCAGGATCTAAACCTCTTGGCTATAAGTGGATATTCAAGAAGAAAATGAAAGTAGATGGATCTATAGACAAATATAAAGCAAGACTTGTAATCAAAGGATACAGGCAAAAGGAGGGTTTTGATTATTTTGATACTTACTCTCCTGTGACAAGAATATCCTCAATTAGGATGTTAATAGCCATTGCAGCTATATATAATTTAGAAATACATCAAATGGATGTAAAAACAGCTTTCTTAAATGGAGATTTAGAAGAAGAAATCTACATGGAATAACCAGAAGGATTTATTGTTCCAGGACAAGAAAAGAAAGTTTGTCGGCTTGTAAAATCTCTGTATGGATTAAAACAAGCACCTAAACAATGACATGAAAAATTTGATAATGCAATGTTATCAAATGGTTTCAAAATAAATGAGTGTGACAAATGTGTGTATGTCAAGGACACTAAGAATGGGTATGTTATTATTTGTCTTTATGTAGATGATATGCTCATTATGGGTAGTAATAATGATATCATTAAAACTACTAAAAGAATGTTAAATAATATATTTTGACATGAAAGACATGGGTGTTCTTGGATGTAATATTAGGAATTAAGATTTCTAAAACATCGAATGGATTAGTGTTATCACAATCACACTATATTGAGAAAATACTCGTGAAATTCAATCAATATGATTGTAATCACAATAGAACAAATAGATATAAATCTACACTTGTCTAAAAATAAAGGAGAGAGCATATCACAACTTTGAGTATGCACAAATAATTGGAAGTCTTATGTACTTAATGAATTGTACACGTCTCGACATAGCACAAGTCATCAATAAATTGAGTAGATTTACAAGCAATCGAGACAAAATCACCGAAAGCGATTATAAGAGTTTTAAGGTATTTAAAATACACTCAAAATTTTGGATTGCATTACTCAAGATATCCATCAGTACTTGAAGGATACTGTGATGCGAATTGGATATCGGATACAAAAGACTCTAAATCCACAAGTGGTTTTGTGTTTACACTTAGGTGGAGGAGCAGATATCATGGAAATCTTCTAAATGACATGCATTGCTTTCGATCAACGATGGAATCTGAGTTTATTGCATTGGATAAAATTTGGAGAAGAAAATTTGAATGGCTTCGTAACTTTTAGAAGATATTCTATGTGGCCTAAACTGTGTCTTAGCCTATTTGTATTCATTGTGATAGTCAATCAAGAATTGGAAGAGGCACAGAGTCACATGTATAATGGTAAGTCTAGACATATTAAATAGTGAGACACAATACCATAAAACAATTGCTCTCTAACCGCATTATGTCTATTGAGTACATAAAGTCGAAAAGAAAATATAAGCGGATCCAGATTGACTAAAGGTTTGACTAGAGAGCAAGTAAAAATAACTTCGAGGGGAATGGGTTTAAAGCCTATAAACAAGGATCGTCATGATGGAAACCCAACTTAGTTGACTGGAGATCCCAAGATCTAGGTACAAAGGGACAATTAAATTGTGAATGATTCAACTAAATCACTATGAAGAAATTTATTTTCTTCTGCTCATTCCTATGATACGAGATAGTGATACCTACAGCGGTTACAGGATAAGCTTTGCTTTTAATGATTCTTAAATCTTAATAAACATGTGGAGTATGGCAGGATACTCTTATTAAGAATCACCTATGTGAGTGTGAACTGGGCCAATTCTATGAGAAGGATAAGACTATACTTCTCTAAAGCACTCATAAATCCGGGATTGTTCGGTGCCAAAATGAACAAAATCATGAGAACCAAATAGTGTCTAGAAAGATTCTGTGTGAATTACTATTGTCTCGGTTTACACAAACGGTTGGACAGTTCAAGACATCACATTCACTGGACAACCAGTAAACCCGATAGTTTTCACAAGGGAAGTGTAAGACCCCGAATTTTATGAAATAAAGGTATTCAATTTTTCTTATAATTACTATTCAGTAAATGGTTAAATTGATAAAAGGTTAAAGATAAGGGTGATATATGATTTTTTTTCAAAATACGCAAATGGTTATAAAATATTCATTGTTGTCGGGGAATATTCGCTTAGTCGTGGAATATTCTTTCATTTGAGAATATTATTAAATGCAATGCTAGCAGATCATTTAATGGGCCCCATAATGAGAATAACTCGCTTCGGATGGAGAAAACGACAAATTTGAGTTTTTATAAATAACGGCGTGTCGTCGTTACAATTAACATCTGTTGGAATACCCGGTGGGTAAAGTAAAATGTCTGGCGTTGTTGAAGATGGCTGCACGGTATTGCACAATATTTTTGAATTATTGATTCTTACGTGAAGAAGGCACTACTCAATAATTGTTACGATAATTCTTTATTCAATATTTTATTTTATTGATTCAATAATTGTCATTATTGATATTTTATATTATTGTTGTTTCAATAATTATCAACGCACGATATTTCCATTATCGGATCAATAATTCATATTATTTGAATAATATTATTAGATAGCATTATTGGCAATGTCTAGAAAGTTCATCAAGGAGAGGTTTGGTCACCTAATTGCGCGCCAAAGAAGGAGAGAAATTCTTATTGAAAGCCCCTTTCCACGGAACTACTGGTTGTCATAAATGTGATTACGTAATATTATTTGTGAATAATTAATTATTGATTCATATGATAAGAAAATATTTATTTGATGTGGATATAAATGATGGATTTATTTATGTATTTATAAGTGAAGGAATTAATGATGAGGTGTTTTATCAGTATTTGTCGAAATGGAGAACAAAATATGGGATTTTCAGAAAAATTAGTTTATTACTTGATTTTATAAAATCCATAACTCTTTGTGTATAATGAGTTAAGAGATGAGCCATATATCAAATGAAAGCCCTAGAAACAAGCTAACTGTAGAAATTTGAATCACCCAAAAATTCTTTGTAGATATTTCGTGGTGAAATTTTGAATAAAACTGGTCCGAAGGACTAATAGTCCGAAAAATCAGTGTTCTTCAGCTATATTGCGTGAGTTATAAATTTTGATCCGACCGTTGGATCGTTGTAATTTTTGGATATGTTATACATATATAAGTTGAGTATATGTCCACAAATTTTGAACCGTTAAAAATGAACGTATGATTTGTTATGAATTTTAAGAGGTAACTGATTCAAAAATTAGGTTTTGGTGGAAAATTCTAGAATTGAGTGGGCCCCACTCTTGGTTGTTGGGGAAGATGGCTGATTTTTGGTGGGTGGAATAGTAGCAGGTAAAGCCATCGGTGTAGAGTCAAGTCTTCTTGAGCGTCTTAACATTTTCCTATAAATAGAGGGCTAAGTTAAATTGAAAATCACACCGTAAACATAAGCTTTCTCTCTTTCTCTCTCTAGATTATTGAGTGTAATTTGTGAGTATTTAGATACTTGGTGAGTTGATATTCATCGATTCTTGAGTTTCCTTGACGTCATATCCGATATCCCGCCGTCGTAAGTCTTCTTTCTTTTGAGGTAAGGGATAGTAAGGGATAGTAAGGGATAGTAAGAGATATTATTTTTTTCGTAATGATATTATTTCTTCAATATCATTATCTTTGAAATGTTGATCTGAAGTTTTATCAAATTTTGAACTTTTTCATGTAAGGGGTTACTATTCATGAGTTACTATTCACGAAGTTACTTATTCATGAGTTACTATTCAAGAGTTACTTATTCACGAGTACTATTCAGAAGCGTGAAGATGTTTTTGTGGAATTTCTATCTTTTGGTGTGAGTTACTATTCACGATCGACACTATTCACGTATAATGACACTATTCACGATATCGACACTATTCATAGAAAAATAAAATTTCTTCTTTTCGTCTGTAAATATCTATTCGGATACTAGCTTTGATTGTATCCATGTTTTGATCATTCTTGAATTTTACACCATTATGATTATTTTTGAGGTATTTTTGGACGTGGATAAAACCAAGTACGAATCCTTAATCCTTAATCCTTGTCATTTTGTTTCACTGGATTCGTTTCTTTAAAAATATTTTTCATCATCCTCGATCTTAAATGATGATATTATTGAATATCTTTGGCCCAGTAGTCACAGATGAATGATTTCAAAGAATATCTTTGGCCATAGTGCAAAGATGAGCAGTGTTTAAATGAACATGACCAATCGATGAATATCTTTGGCTCAGTAATGCAAAATGATGACTGTTGTTGAATATCTTTAGCTTTGTAGTGCAAAGATGAATTATTGATGAATATCTTTGGCTCGTAATGCAAAGATGACTGTTGTTGTTGAATATCTTTAGCTTGAAGTGCAAAGATGAATTATTGATGAATATCTTTGGCTCGTAATGCAAAGATGACTGTTGTTGTTGAATATCTTTAGCTTTGTAGTGCAAAGATGAATTATTGATGAATATCTTTGGCTCGTAATGCAAAGATGACTTCGTTGTTGAATATCTTTAGCACAGAAGATTGTTGATGAATATCTTTGCCCGTGGTGCAAAGATGAATTTATTAGTATGATTATGAGCAGAACCGTGATTTGGTATAACCATGATATTTGATGTTTCGGGGTAAAGACAAAAGTGATGAAAATTATCTTCGTCTGGATGAGAAGAGAATTTAGAATCACAATTATGATTATGAGTTATTCATATGATTGTGGAAAGGAACTGATTGATTGATGTTACAGGGGATAAAATATTGTTGGTGGACTTTTAACGTGGAGAGATAATAGACTTTATAGTCTATTTGACTCTTTTAATGGATTGCTCGTTCACCGCAACTATGGTTGAAAAGTTTTATCATCTACCATATGTTCTAAATCTACGATTCATTACTTGATGAAGACTATTGATAATTTATTTATCTTTAGTCATAATATTCTTTATTGAGCTAGTTGTCTTTCACCCTTTTGTTTCACAATTCCTTTTAGGTAATAAAAGTGTAGGCTGGGTTGAAATGGGGATAACAAGGGAATAGAAACGGTGGTCTATAGTTATTGAGGTTCTCCACAAAGAGTATGAAAATAATTTTATTGAGGGCTTTAGTGTGTTGTATTTTATACATCATTTAATAGTTATTTTGGTGAATTAAATAGGGTGAGGCGAACCCAACTTTGGAAGGGTGTTTTGTCACTATCATACAAGATGTCTAATGACATACAAACTCGTGTTATCATAAGACACAGTTGTGCTTCATCCACTTGCGAGTATATTTACAAGCACTACTATATATATAATCTTGGTGTTTGTTTGGAGTATAATACCAAATTAGAGATGAGAGAGATAATGATATGTCAAGAGAAGACTCGCCATCGGGAAGAATATGATAGTAATCTTCTCATTTTTCTTTAGGGTCTATTAGGTCAACCAAGGATAATTCGTGGCCATATGATATCTACCATAACCTAAAAGCATGGCCTCCCATATACGAAGGTTTCCTTGAGCACTTCCCAAAGATTCTAATTTCTAAAACAGCTTTTGACTATACCTTTATGTAAGGTGTCATTGTAACGTCTCACTGATTGGTATATATTTGTATCCAAACTCACAAAGATATGTGTTGTTGTATTTTTGCACGACAATTGTTGTAATAAAGTTGTAGTTGTTTTTCATCATACATCATGTATTTGGCGACTTCGAATGGGTTGGATGGAATGGACCTATTTTGGGGTTTATTACGAAGGTTCAAAGCCAAAAGCTACCTCTCTCGATCTGATGATTTCTAATTACTCTCTCTCTCGAGTCCCGCATAACATTTGCATAAAAGTGGCGATCGATATCATTCATGTATGGGGGATTGTTGGAATTTGAGCCTAAATTAATATAGGTGTCATTAATTAATTTTAATGTTTTAATATATTAATGTGTTCTACTCCATGAGTTAATTAAATTAAGTATTTGGAAGCTCAAATCCATGGAGTAATGAATGAGATATTAACTCCCAAAAGATCATAATAAAAGATAATAAATACATGTGGGAAAAATCAAGTCCATGGGTTAGAAATTAAATATTTTATATGTTTATATACTGAGGAAAGTCTTTCTTGGGTTTGGGGCCCCGAGGGCACCCCACTTTTAATGGAAGGGAGAGGACTAGCTAAGGCTAGAGTTCGAACCACACGCCGCCGCCTTCCGTCAATCAAATCCGCACGAGGGTCGTGTATATATCTTTTAGACAAAATTTATTTAAAATTTTTAATTAAAATTTATTTAAATTCTATTTATTTAATTCTATTATCAAAAGCGTATCGTTTTGAACGTCAGATTTATTATATTATCAAAAAATCGTATGCGTTTTGAGAAGCGGTATAATCAAAAGCGTGTCGTTTTGAGGAATCGGTATCGTTATATTTGAATAAGCACCCAAAAAACTACGTCGTTTTGGCCGCGCCTTTTCTACTAAAGTAAAACTACGTAGTTTTGGTTCGATGAATATTAAAACTACGCTGCTTTTACATGTCCGAATTCGACGCGCCTATATCGTGCGATATGATCAAAACTACGTCATTTTGACCAACGGATGTCATATATGCCTTTTCGGTGGGCATCCTATGCCTTTTCAAAGGGCTAGACACCCTTCCAATGGTCACCAACCCTCCTATAAATAGATAGGAGGGGCAGCTTCATCTACTCACTCAATTTCTCAAGCATCTTAGTATTCATTATTATTAAGTTCTGTTTTCATCATTTTCATAGTTCTAAAGAGAGAGTTAGAGCATTCAGTTTGGTTACGTTGTGTATATCTTTTGTAGTCTTTCTTTAAGATATCTGGTCGTTCAGATCACCAGGAAGACAAGTCTTTGTCAACTCGAAAGCACTATACTGGAGGAGGCATAATTGTCTTAAGAACATAGTACAAAGTACTAGCCTTGACAAATCAATTACTGCAAGATAAGTTCATTTAAATATATATATAATTTCCTTTTGAGGTTACTAACAATCCTGCACTCGATCTTCATCTGGCAGCACTTATAAGAACTATTATGTAACTGTAAGTTGAGCATTCTTCTCTGCATATGTTAAGAAATTCTCTGTTTCTTCTGAACATGATCATGTTCCGGGGCTCCAATCCTCCTCCTTATCCTGAACCACTTTAGAACAAAGAAAACCATTGTCCATCTCCTCTCAGCTTGTAAATCCAGTTCGAGCCTTTCAGGTTGATGGTTGCTATTATTATTATTATTCAGAAGATGCTCATGTTCATCAAAATCATCAAGCATAGTAGTGTCCAGACTGCAGATTGGGCAGTCGGAGCCTTGTTCAGGGACACTCAAAATCTCGTCCATAAGCTTATCATCACCCAGAGAAGGAAAATCATCCAACCAACTTGATTCCCCAATGCAATTGATGGATGAAATGATACCATGAGACAAGTTATCTGGCTGTGTATGATCGTATGCATTGATCAGTGGAGGATCCCCGTGGTTACTTCCATTTGAACTCTCCGACCTTGGTGACTCTGATGAGTTAGAAGAGCCTTCCGTGAGAGAAGTCTCATCATCAAAAGGGATTACTTCCTCCCAATGTTCAAATGCACGTATGACCGACTTGTTGGCTTCCATCTGTTATCAAATCAACTTCGATAGCTTATAAATCACCAAATGAGTTAAAAAAAAAAAAAGAAAAAATTTATAGGGAAAGGAGAGGCATGCCTTTTCTTTTTCAGATAGCAAATCAGTAGGAAAGTACAGGGATTCCCTGACTAATCCCTTCACCTGCCCCGCAACATTAAAAACCACCCCTGTTTTTTGTTGTGAACTGGGATAATAGTACAAGTACAACCCTTCATCAATCATACACGTCCTTGCATGGTCCGTTATTACCTCCCACGTCTTAGCACCCACGCGAAGTATCTGCAGACATCACAACAAACATTTTGTTATGATCATACCTAGAGCCTAGAGGAGGCTAAATTAACTTATTTTCATTAGATAAGAAATTCCTGGAGTAAATCTCCGAATCTTGGTAAGTGTGACCCAAACATCTACCAGAAGATCACCAAACAAAGCTTGAATTTCATTATTCGTATAACTTTGGATTCCTTTAGGCCACTGATTTTAACCCCTGGTTTTGAGATGCATGACAATCTTCATTTTACTAATCTACATACCAAGGAAGATGTAAGGAAGAGGCAAGCTAATGTGAATTTGAAATGCCAACACTAGTAGGCCAAGCCATGAAAAATAGTAGAAATATATTTTCAATGTATGATATAAATGGTCAATTTTAAGTGCATGGCACTAGAGACCGAAAATTGTTCCCTAGAATCTGTGCTCATGTGAAACAACAAGAACTTTGTGTTTTAATCTTCAAATAACTAAGGTTCTATATTAGATGTCAAGAAACTAGAATAATAATGAATCCAGAAATGCTAGTACCTCGAATTCAGAGTGTTTAATTCTAAACGACAGACAATATGCAGTAGCAAGTGCTGCAATAAGAGGAAAGGAAACAAAAGATTTACCTCTTGGAGCCTTTCAGGATTAGTAAATAGGAGTTTCAGAAAATCCTTCACAGTGTAGATATTTTCATCACTCAAACGTTCACAGAAAGCACCTTTTTTGTTAATCTTTTTTAATCTCCATACTTCATCACACAAAGATGGAGGGTACCGCTTCCCATATACTGCAAACACAAATTATAAGTTGCGTCGGTTCATCCACTCTTTTACTCTGGAAATTTACCAAACTGAGTACAGTGTTTGATACTTTACCATATTTCTTTTTTTTTTTTTTGTTAGTAAGAAGTCAGTAAAACTAGAATACAAGTTATGTGACTCACTTTCACATACAGTGTAGTAAAAACCAAAATTCACATGAGTATATATATATATATATATATATATATATATATATCTAGCACGGTTACAGAAGAGTTTTTTTAAGTGCAGACATAATCATGCCAAACACATGTGGCCGTATATGGTCGTGTAGGAAGAGAAGGGAAAACTAATAATGCAACATTACACAAGACATAATGTGAGTTATTTTAAATAGTGGAGAAAATATAAAGGATGGAGTGTAGATACCAAATTCCATTGCTCATTGAGAACCAATTTTGGGAACCAAGTGAGTATATTATAATTACCAATGAATGAAATGCTTACATGTTACCCAAAACTTTATATCCAAAGAGAATGTATTTAATACTATGAAGGAAAATTATTCATTGTTGCAAAAGTTTATGCTCGACTGTGCATATCAAACGTTTAGCGTGAAAGAGTTGATTAAATATTTAAAATTCAAATTATTCAGGTTCTTTGTCACACAATCAGTATAATAGTGTGCAATTATCTAAACTATAACATATTAAAATGTGATATAGTGCATCTTCCCCAACAAAAAATATATTCGCCGCCTATAATCAGCTGCTACAACATAGTCTTGCGTCAACGCCAAGGGTTGGTTCAGTTTCCACTCCAACTTTTTCTACCATTTTGGGTCACCATTGCATAATTTCAAGTTGCAAAATAGCTTTTAGATTAGTGTTTTAATATTTATAGATGTTAAAAGCTTTCTCCACCTTTTAGTAATTAGTTACAAGCCTCAGATATCATTGAAGATTTAATCTTTTGAAGAATAAATGGCAGAAAAATAAAGCGAAATTTGGACTACTCACATGTGGTGCGGCAATCTTTAAGGGTGAAAGATTCTGTCTTTGCTTCCTTTATTGTAGTTCCAGGAAAATTATCCACAGCTCTTGCCCCAAGACACAACTCACATCTCTTCATCCAGCCTGAATTATGTGTAAAAGAAAGCTCATCTATGTTGCTGATGCCTTCTTTAAGGTTCAAGCAAGTAATTCCTTGAAGTATAGTTTTCTTTCCTTTTCTTTCTCTAACAATCTTATTGTTGAAGTCTTCAACATTCTGGTTATCTCCTCCATTACCACCAGAATATCCCTCAAGAACCACTATTTCAAATTTTGCTGTAGCTTCAGGTCCAGATTTTACAACTTTTCCAGTTAATACGTCAACTAAAGCTACTCTAATGGATGTACAACCTTCTGCTATGATTTTCCTTCCGGTGAAGACTGGGAGAGAGATTTTGTCCAAGAACTTTAGTTGTAGGTTTTGTGATTTAGAAGTACTCGCTTGGTTCCCAAAGTTGCTGGATAAGAAGTGTGAGTTTTCTCAGGTTTATGAGAGCTATTAACACAAGTGGTTAAACAAAAAAAAAAAAAAAGACTGTTACTCACCATTTTATGCTAGTCATCAGTTTTTCTTGTACCAATTCAAATTGCTCTTTTACCTGGAAATACACATATCATGAAATGGCATTATTTAGAGTGAATCAATGTGTAATACATAGGCTCTATACACTAGTCTAAAATGATAAAAACAATTTAATCCACAGGAAGAGTACTTTAATTCACATTCTTTTATGTGTAGAATATATTGTATCACTTATGAAACTTATAAACGCCCCATCATATTTGCATAGCGTGCTTTCAAAGGCTAGGAAATATGACCCACAGGAAAATCAATCCTAGAATAGTTTACCAAAAAACTAGTCAAGTCTTTATATATATAGATAAGTAAAATACGTTGCAGCTGCATAAATTTAGATAAAACATGTTTATTGCCATAAGTAGGATAGGGAGAAAGCAAGAGCATAACTTCCAATCCTACATGCTCTCCTAAAAGAATATTCTATGACTCCTGAAACATACATGCTCTCCTCTATTGCACCCAAAAAGACCAAAAGAGGAAGAGCGTGCCAAATGAAAATTCCTAATAACATACCACCAAACCAGATGTTTTTGTGTATTTATTTATACACAGAACAAAGCACAAAATTTACATAGGTCAAGCACAAATACATACAACAACAGACAGACCGCAGACGGACGGATCCCTACAAATACCAAAAAATGCACTCACAGTTTTATGAACCAAACGCTCCATAGCTGGCCCGATTAGACGCTGGATAGTCCGGACCAGGAATACCTCAAATTCCCCCCTAAACAAAAGAAGGAGACGAGGATACAAAGAAAAAAATTAATAAAAAATCAATGTTGAAAATAGCAAATAAGTACCACTAAAACAAGCAAAACCCACTTCATGTTTCTGAATTGAATTCCTTAATTCTTGGTGGGAGGTATATATATATTTATATATATATATATATATATATCTTACCTTCTTTGAGAAAAGATATTAGTAGTTAGTTCATCATCTGAAATGATGTTTTGTTCTAATCTTCCATCATCCAACTGTCGTGGAGCCGACATTCTCTCTCTTAAGTATAGTCTAATCTAATCTAATCTAATCTAATCTCAAACAAACCAAACTGTCTCAGAGTGGGCGGTTGGGTAGTTCAGTTGTGCTAATGATCAAGGAAGGAGTTTGTTTTTGGACGGGACGGGATAGGATATTCATATTCTAGTCGACTATTTCTAGGAGTTTGTGGGGTCCAAATGAAGCGCGTATTTGTAGAAAATAGTACCAAAAAGTATTAATTAATGGGAACAGAAAAGCTCACAAGTCACAGCCAGCCACCACACAAAAAATACACTCTCTTTGTGGCTTCTTTTTAATGTCAACCCACATGTTCAGAGTATTGCCTTCTTCTTCTTTTCCTTAACAGATACACTCTGATGATGTTGGGTGGTAATCGTCTCATTTAAGTGGGTTATCATATAATTATATATTTTTTATATTAATATTAATTAATTTATTTAACAGTTTAATCCCTTATAAATATAGCACCTGACATAAAGGTCCCCTTATTTTCCATCAGATTGTCTAGTTTTGCCATGTACTCTGAGGTGATTGTAAATCAATTAAAAAGTAGAGTGGAAATCCCCAACACCGTGGAAACAAGGCTTTCAACTCAAGATCACACACTTGCCTTTTTCTTTTAAATCACAACATGAAAACTACACAAACTTAAGCAACTGGAATACTAGATTCTACTTCATGCTGGACTGGACTGGACTGGAGAATCAAGTGAAACAATGACAACTTGTAATAAACAAATAATAATCACATTTACAATGAAATCGACATCCGTAAACTAGTGGCTGTATATAAATCTACTAAAACCTAAATTCATCTTCTTCCTAAAACTGCACACAATACTAACTTAGTCGAGCAGCACTTGTACTATAACTGCATTTCTGATTGGAACATGTTTGGGCAAGGGCTATTAGCTATATATCTGTGTTTCTCTAACATGGATTTCCTTGCCACAATCCTTCTTATTGAGAACCATCTAATAACGCTGAATATTATTGTCCATCGCCTATGAGCTTTAACCATAGCTACAGCTGCTGCGGAACGAGCATATAGAAAACCACTGACCACGCTGTGCAGATCAGCCTGGGACCCCAGAATTGGATCCTGAAGGGAACAATCAGTATCAAAATACTGCAGATGATCATCCTCGCACAAGGCTTGTGTGATGGAGTCTGTGTCGCAGATCATAGACAGAGAGTTTGAAACCTGGTCTGGGAAATTCAGAGTTTGGTCGAATCTGACATCTATTGATTCAATACTGTGTATGCCATAATCATCCATGCTATCAACAAACTCCATGGAATAAATGGATGGCATGATATCTAGAGAGGCATCAAGTTGCGGATAGTCAAAGCTGCCAACCCTATCCGAAGTTAAAACCTCAATGCCATCAGAGCTCCCCACCATTGGCGACTTTGAGGGATCAAGAGCATTGTTTAGGATTGAAGATCCATCAACAAGAGCGCTCTCATCATCAAAAGAGACTACTTCTTCCCATTGTTTAAAAGCCAATATCACGGAGTTGTAGGCATCAGCCTAAAGACCATGTGCATTGTGCAGGTTTATTAGTATAATATAGGCATATGGAGAAAAAGAGAATAGACTAGAATGAAAATCAGAAACACATTTAAAAAATAAAGTAGTTTTCAATTGATAGTAGAAGCATGACTTGCAACAGAAAGGCAAGCAATCAGAGTCATGGGAGGACTGTACCTTTTCAGTTTCAGACAGCCCATCAGTAGGAACATACTGGCAATCTGAAAGCAACCCCATCAATTGTCCCACAACATTGAAAACCACACCAGTTTTTTCCTGTGATCTTGGACAAAACAAGTATATTTTTTTATCCAGTACACATGTCCTAGCATGTTCCACAGTAACTTCCCACATTTTAGCGGACATGCCGGTGCCAAGGATCTGCAGGAATGGCACATAACAGATACCAGTATTACTTCACAGATTAAGGAAGAGTTTATATGAGGTGCCCAAAAAGGCAACTACAGAAACCATATTAGTTAGCTATGGCTATGTCAACATATATGCAACAAAAACAGATATTTAGATACCGGTCCACACAACAAAAAGGGCTAATATCACAAGTTCTTGTTTCTTAGGTACTACAGCAAAGTCTATTTTTGTCATAATTTTTACTCTCTTCACCATTCAAAATGATTACCACTTTTTATGTTGACCTTTTTCCAAATATTAATATTTGCGTAAAATGCGTTGAATAAATCATTTTTACCATCTCTTTTCAATATCAAACTTTAAAGAGGATAGCTAATCATTAGAAAACAATTATGTCAAATTTTGTGCTATTCAAACCTCAAACTGTGTGAAGAAAGAGACTTCCTCCAATATAATACTACATCCGTTCCTAAAAGATTGTCGTTTAAGGTTTTGGCACATGGATTAAGAAAGTATCATTTACCAAGTAAAATTTGTTTGAAATTCCATCACTACCCCTTTATGGGAAGTTGAAAACTATTAATATAAGGGAGAGAATTTTTTGGGACAACGAGAGAAGGTAGGGGTAATATAGGAAAGTAAATAATTTATTCTCCTTGAAAGTTGTAAACGACAAACTTTTTGAAACAAATTTTTTCTTCTAAAACGACAATCTTTTAGGAACGGAGGGAGTATTAAACTACGTTGGAAAGGTAAAATATAAAAATGAAAAAGTAAACTCTTACATAACGAAGCCTTGCAGGGTCTAGGAAAAGTAGAGTCAGAAAATCCTTTACTGTGTTAACTTTCTCCCTACTCAAACGTTTGTGGAAAGCTCCTTCTTTGCCAATTTTTTCCAGCCGCCATACCTCATCGTACAGAGATGGGGGGTGGTGCTTCTTGTACACTGCAAACAGAAACAGCAAAGTGACATTGGAATATATTAAATTGATTAATCTATACTGCCCAGTTGCTCAAACACTAGTGCATATGTTGACTCACAACAAAACCTGTACTCAGTAACAGTCACCAACACAACCATTAGTAAAAAGTACACATGTACCATAGAACTTCATTCCATGAACCATACTATTGCAATAATAATTGTTCAAAATGATCTGGACAATCATTGATATTTGCCCTTCGTCCTCGTCTTGTCTTCGTGGATGATTGTGAAGGAGTATTAAATTTGTTATCCAAAAGTTAGAAAAATTAAAAATGACAAAGAATGATAAGATCACAGCCAATGAACATAATGAAAGCTAAATACTCACATTCTCCACGGTGATCCCTGACAATGAATGATTCTGTCTTTGCTTCTCTTACTCTAATTCCATCACAATTATACACAACCCTTGCCCCCAACCTGAACTTACGACTTCTAGTCCAGCTTGAGTTATCTGTAAAAGAAATCTCACCTAGCAAACCAACTCCCTCTTTAAGATTTAAAAATGCATCCCCAGTAAGAAGGGCCTTTTTCCCTTCCCTCTCCCTAACAAGGTTACTCTTGAACTCCTCATGTGTCCAATTGTTTACTTCATTGCCATCAAAGTCTCCCTCAAGAACTACAATTTCAGCCTTCGCTGCAGATATAGGCCCGGAGGAAACAACTTGTCCAGTAAGAGCATCAATTAGAGCTATTTTCATGGTAGTACATTCATCTCCTTCAATACGAGATCCAGTAAAAACAGGAAGTGAGATAGTGTCTAAGAATTGTAATTGTAAGCTTCTTGAGTCGGAAGGATGTATCTCTTTCCCGGGGTTCCTAAACAAGAAATAGCAAGAGTATATCAAGCATACAATACGACCGTAGAGAACACTATCTATTAAGTAAAATCACGTGTTCCAACATACTCTTATTCCTTACCACTTCATGCTGGACATATGCTTCCTCAAAGCCAAATCAACTTCCTCTTTAACCTGTACCCCAAGAGTCATATCGACGAGTTACTACAAACTATATTAACAGTACTAAAGCCAGCCAGCAACAGTTTACAGAACCAAAATCAAAACAGGAACCATCAGTTGAGCACTGTTTCAAAGTCATGCGGGTCCAGTCGCAAGCTAAATGCTTTAGGACAAGACGGAAGGCCACCCTGAGCCCAAGACAAAGATTGATCAGGTTTGGCCTTGGCAATCAATTCTTACAAACAGAGTCGAATCTTGGCTGAAAAGAAAGTAACATAACCCCCAATTTGGGATGGTTTGGCAGACAGTTTGACTTTTGACCAACCAATTCCAACGCATGACTAATGTTTTTGTGTGTCTATATAAAAATATATATATATATATATATGTGCACAAATACACATAAAATGATACAATGTATGTTTTCTAGTTCTTGTTGCTGTAGAAATAAATATTTGACAAAAAACTATTGGGTTAATTAAGTATACAAGTGTGTGTGTCTATATACATACACACACACACACACACATATATATATATATATATATATATATATAGGGACTCCATCCACAAAGAATCTTTATAGTGTAATCTTCTCTGCAATACACAACCCTTTTTAGACGACCAGAATGCAACATGTACCCAGTATATAAAAAAAAAAAAAAAAAATTTCCAACAAAAAAATCCCAATAAGAGGCCTCTAACAAAACAAAAAAAAAAAAAAAAAAAAAAAAAAATCAAACGTAAAAAAAAAAAAAAAAAAAAAAAAATAGCAAATGTTTGTTTTATAAAACAAATGTTTTTATTTTGTTATAAAATATAGCAAATGTTTGTTTATTTTATAAAAATGTTTTTATTTTTGTTATAAAATATATATAAAAAATTTTGTTATAAAATATTTGTTTTATAAAACATTTTTTTTATTTTCAAGTACTAAATAAAAAAAAATGTTTTATAAAAATAAATATTTTATAACAAATGTTTTATAATATATTTTATAACAAAAATAAAAACATTTGTTATAAAATATTTGTTTTATAAAAACATTTTTTTTTTTTTTTTAAACTAAATAAAAAAAATGTTTTATAAAACAAATATTTTATAACAAATGTTTTTATAATATATTTTATAACAAAAATAAAAACATTTTTATAAAATAAACAAACATTTGCTATATTTTATAACAAAATAAAAACATTTGTTTTATAAAAAACAAACATTTGCTATGGATTTTTTTTTTTTTTTTTTTTTTTTTTTGTGTTCTAGAGAGCTTTTTTTTTGGGATTTTTTTTTTTTTTTTTTTTTTTTTGTGTTTGCAGAAGCTCTTACTACTTTTGGATTTTTTTTTTTTTTTTTTTTTTTTGTTGATAGAGGCTCTTACTATTGGAATTTTTTTTTTTTTTTTTTATTTTTATACAAGCAAGTACAACTGCAAATTCAAAAAAGGTTGTTGCAGACATAAGACTATAAAGAATTTTTTGCATGGATGAGCCCCATATATATATATATATATATATATATATATATATAGTAGTTTGTCCCAAAATGTAAGTGAACAGTGCACATAGAAGGAACATAGTTCATTCAATTCTATGTGATATCAAGTGTGTTCTGGTGCAGGATGAAGGGGTAGACTGAAAGAGAAGCAGCTTCCAGAATGCTTTTGTTTAGCCATGTTTAGAACTAGGAAAAGGCAAGGAAAAGAAAGAAGAAGAAAACAAAAGAAAGAAAGACAAAAAACTATATTAATGAACATAATTCTAGTTACTAAAAAATTATAAAAAATCTAGTATTAAGTATAGTGTAATGGAAGGGTTAATAAAGCTCCAAAGATTAAAATTTCATTTCTTTTTCCTTTTTCACTGACAATTTCCAAGTTCCAAACATAGCCTTTAGGTCTGATTGAGAATCCAGTGTCAAGTTAATTTAAAACCAAGAGGATTTGCTGCAAGCCTGTGGTCTATGCGAACAACATAAAAAGAAAGACAAAGCATATAAAACTAAGTTTGTAATAATGGTATCAAGTTTTTAGTTGCAATAAATCAGAGAGTGAGGTATGCACTTACAACTTTCCGAATCAAGGGCTCCAGAACTGGCTCAATATATTGGTGAAGAGTTCGAAACTTCATTACCTCCAGTACCACACTAAAATTTAATGAAAAAAGAGTTAGTAGTTACTAATACATAAGAAAACAATTCCCCAATCGTAGAGGCCAAAAGTGAAAACCATATTACTATATATAAACAACAATAACTTCATTCACTCAGTCTTACAATCATTTACTGTAGGCCCTGACGCCCTGTTCTCATTATCCTTTCCTTCATAAATTCTAAGGAATTTGTCAAGGTCACGTCATAGAAAATTTAGAAAGCATCACATAAAAGAAATCCTTTTTATTAAATCAAAATCATATATTAAAAATATACCAACGGGTTATTGTCCACATTCGCAACCCACATTATTGAACAGTCACATATAACCAACAGAAGTCCACGTAGAAAGTGTCAAAATTAGTGTAGTTGCAGCTTAAAAAAGAAAGAATTAAACAACAACAACAACAACAACAACAGAAGAAGAAGAAAGGAAAAGGGGTGGTCAGATATCTCACTTTCTAAGAGAAGGAATCTTCCGGCGCTTTTCGTCAGAGTTAGAGGCCTCCGTTTCAGGCTTAGCATATTGCTCTTGATGTCGCTTTTGGGACATTATAGAAGATGTTTGTGCAGTCAAAGAATTATATTACTAGTAAAAGTGGTGGGGTTTGTAATTTGTAACCATAATATAAAATGGCTGTTGAAGGAGGAAAAAGACCAACACGCGATGTCAGATGAAGATGGGGAGGGATATGGGGATATCAATATATATATATATATAAAGAGAGAGAGAGGGAGAGATACTAATAATAGTAATATTTATTTATTTTGTAATAACGGTGTGGGTAATGTTGTAACGAGGATGGATATGTGGAATAACAATGATTGTAAAGAATGAAGGAGTAAGTAATGTCCAAAACGCATTTATTATTGATATTCCAATCAAGCCATGTATCCGAATTTGGCTGCTTCCTGAAGGTAGGATTAGGAAGGTGCCTAATTATTGTTTTCAGTTTCGTGAGAATTGAGGCTCTGGGGGACATGGGATGGGAGTTGATACTTACTTGAATGGAGCCGGAAATGATCATCCCGCATGGCAACAGAGATGGGGTCCACAAATGCGAATTTACGGAATAAGGGGAGAAGTGGGGTCCATGTAGTACTCAATAAATAGTAATATCTTCCTTTCTAAAAGATTATCGTTTAAAATTTTTTTTATATGAATTAAGAAAGTACCATTTACCAAATAAAATTTATTTAAAATTTCATCACTATCCTTTTATGGGAAGTTGAAAATTATTAATATAAGGGAGAGAATTTCTTAAAACAATAAGAGAAGGTAGGGGTAATAAAAGAAAGTAAATAATTTATTCTCTTCGAAAGTTATAAACGACAAATTTTTTAAAATAAATTTTACGTTCTAAAACGATAATCTTTTAAAAAAGAATATTATTATTATTATTATTATTATTATGTATGTCCGTGATCTTAATTAGTATAATTTCCCTTTGCTTTACTGCTTCAGCTTGAGCATTTAGCACGTGTTAGTCAGTCAACAAGTGTATGTACTCCATAGTAAGAAACGGACTACCCAGATAGATTACTTACACCTCTATTGTTCGCACTCAACCCTAAGAAAAAATTTAACATTTTTTTTTCTGCAATCCAATTCAATTCAATTAATCAATTTCTAAATATATTTATCATTTACTTTGAAATACATTTTGATATTTTTTTAGTTCACTAAAATACAAAGGCCTGATGACCCCTGTTAACGCTAAAATCTTTCCACGTATCTCAATCACGTAAAAGTACGTCCAATCCTGCATAATAAACACGTCAATACCAGAAGCTTGACGACTCGGACGGTCGGGGAAGAGTCAGTACAGACAGATACATTTATTAGCTCTAGTGTTTGGATAATGAAAATATCAGTTACCGTTCTTTGTTTTCTGTCCGGTCCTCGTATACTCCTTGTTTTGTTTTGCATCATGTCAGCACCGCTTTCGACATCGATTAATCGCATTACGTACATTACAGGATAATCTCATCACAGTCCACCACCGACTAGGCTCTGTCCAATCCTCATTAATGAAATGCAGGAATAACAGTCAAAGTTCTATCTTTGCAATGATCACCGGTCAAAGCCCAACTAAAGCCATTATTCACCTAATGGTCTGGCCCAATGATCCGACCCAATATTTTCAAAACCCTGGCCCAACATGTCCAAAGTATCATGGCCCAACATTGCCCCCCAGTCTTTTATTAAATAAAATGTTTAATAAAAGAGTATAAATGAAATTGGCCCAAGATAAAATGAAATATAGAAAAATCCATACCAAGCCCAAACCAAAAGCCCAAATTCAATATAATCAAGCCCAGTCAGTACCAAAACCAGAACCGGACGCTATCTCTCTAAATTCATCATTATAACCCATAATAAATGCGCCGGCCTCGTGTTTCGTAAATAACTGAAGGGACAACCACTATATAAACTCTCTTCCCCCAATTTTGACAGCTTTACCAGCTAATTTGAATTTCAGAAACCCTTGAGCTCTCGTCTTCCTCTCTATTCTCCTTCCTTTCTGCAAATCTCTAACAATGGCTTCTCAAGATTACAGCGATGTTGTTCCACTCTCCGTAACACCAATCGCATCCATTCCACCAGCTCAAACCCCAACCAAGATGGCTTTGGGGTCAAACCCCAAATCTGCTGCTACTCCAAGTAAGAAATCTCCACCTCCGAAACCCACTCTCAATCCTTCTGAGTTCTTCAAAAATGAAGAACAATTTCCTCATGCCAAAACATCTTCCACCCTTTCTGAGAAAGACCTTCGTATCATCAGAGAGCGCTATCAGATACCAGAAACCCATCATCTGAGACTACCTTCATCTTCTGAAAGAATGTATCAACGACTGGATGGTTGGATTGCGATTCCTCTCACCCTTCTCGAGAAGGGAGTTCGCTTCCCCCTTCACGCCTTTCTCATCACCCTCTTAGGGCTTGTTGGTGTCGGATTCGCCCAACTTATCCCGAATTCCTACATTCACATTCTGGCCTTCATCGCTTTTTGTCATGAGGTAGGAGTTACACCTACCCTCGATTTCTTATTCTCAGTCTACACCGCTGACAGATCCCGTGAAAAGGGATTTAAAGCTCTGAGCAAGCAATCTCAGAAGCCTGGTGAGAACTTCGAGAGACGCTCCTTGATAAATACTCCTTCGAGCAACAAAGGATGGCATAAGGAGTGATTCTTTGTCAAAGGACTGGAGATCTCCTCTCTCCCAAACTGGACTACCTCAGATAAACTCTCTTCAGACGTTGGGGACATCTCCGAAGAACGTGTAAGCAAAATGATAGAGCTTTTGGAGAATTTTCTGAAGAAAGAATGGAACTTCGGATTTCTCACCAAGCAGACATGGTTATACGACCATAAATGTAAGTCCTGAACCCCATTGATGTACAATTTTTTGAAATATTCAATAATAGTTATACTGAATGATGGTTCTTCTTTCATTGCAGTATCTCTGATTAAGCCGACTTCGTCTGATAGAAGAGATATCAAAGCCTTCTTATTCGTCAAAGATTCTGAAATTTCTACCGAACTCCCAACTGCCGAACCCTCAACTTCTGAACCCCAGGCCGCAGAAACACAAACAACCGAACCCACTAGTACCGAAGAATCTAACCAACCTCACTGAAAGAAGAGAGCCGCTCAAAAAGCCAAACCTATCCCCCCTTCAACCTTCAATGAATGTCTCCTCGATATGCATCTGGACGAAAAAACTCGATTTCTTCGTACTAAAAAGAGGAAAATCAAGATTACCCCTCTAACTGCCGAAGAACTCAGAGTACCTTCTTCTGAAGCCGGTCTTCCACTAGTCATTCCTGTTGAAATTGTTGTTTCTGAGGAAGAACTCGAAGAAAAAATTGAGACTTCTTCATCCCTTACTCAAAAATGAAAACAACCATCTGATAGCCAACCAACCCCACCGCCAGAATCTACAACAACCAATGCTCCATCTCCGCCCGAATAGATAACAACCAATATTCCTCATCCTCTCGAAAAACCCCCTCCATCTAAGCTAACGAAACAAGTTAACGAGGTCCAAGCTAAGGAAGAACGACATCTAGCAAAACGTCTTAAGCTTGAAGATGAGCTCCGAGCCCTTATGGATCTGGGTCCGCCCCTGACCGAAGATATTCGTAAGGAAATCCAGGCTCAATACCAAAAATCAGCAAAGCTGAATGAAGAAATCGTTCTGATGTATGCTGAAGGGTACGAAATTTGCCGAAGCAAATGCAAAGCAAAACTTGTCGCAGCTTCGGCGGATCCCACTCTCCTCGACTCCTCGGACGGCGAAGATAATAATGAAGCTTGAAGATGACTTCTCTTTCCTTGAGCTTTAGAACTTTCTGTAAAAATTTCTATCTTTTTGTAAACAGTTTTATATTAAGGAGATAATATCACCTTTTCGTCCTTATTTCTCTTTTGTGATCTTTTCTTGTCCATAATTCACCATCAATTAACTTGAAAAATGTACAAGCCTCCTTTAAACTTAGCTTGAA
Organism: Panax quinquefolius; assembly: GCA_020205615.1. NCBI lineage: Eukaryota > Viridiplantae > Streptophyta > Magnoliopsida > Apiales > Araliaceae > Panax > Panax quinquefolius. The sequence goes on from CM035156.1 coordinate 11,330,313, forward strand.
CTATTAATCAATTATTAGGTAAACTAAACAATAGATAAGATTAAGTAATAACAAATCTGAACTCAACACTTAAATAAAATCAGGTAATAAAGTAATGTAATACTTATTCGTTATCGAAATGTGAGATAGATCTGCAACAATCCAATTCGCCACCTATAAGGCGAATGGTTCCAACCGAACCTCCGAACACCAATTATCTACAACAAACCAATTCGCCACCATTAAGATGAATGGTTCAAACCAAACCTCCGAACACCAATTATCTGCAACAAACTAATTCACCACCTTTAAGACGAATGCTTCCAACCAAACCTCCGAACACCAGTTATCCTCCATGATATTCGTTTCGCCATCGAATGGTCGAATCAGCCTGTCCACCATTTTTATGGCGAGGCAAAACCAACCTAACCTCCGAACATCAGTTATCCTCCATAACATTCGTTTCGCCATCGAATGGTCGAATCAGCCTGTCCACCATTTTAATGGCGAGGCAAAACCAACTTAACCTCCGAACACCATTGAACAGAACACCAATTGGAGAAAAAGTTTCTTTTATTGATGATGATTAACAAAATTACGATCTTCTGTACATTGATACTGTCTATACTGAAAATACTTCCGAAGCCTTCCAACGTGTCAAGTATTCTTGACGTCAGATCCATCTAATGATCTCAACCGATAGGTCCCTGGCTTTAGTATTTCAATAACTTCATAAGGACCTTCCCAGTTCGGCATTAGCTTTTCCAAATTCTGAGGCATAGAAGCTTCGACTTCCCTGAGAACAAAATCTCCCACTTCAAACCTTCAAAGCTTTACCCCTTTGTTATAGTATTTAGCTATACGTTGCTGATAAGCTGCCAACTTTATCAACGTTGCTTCTCTAACTTCTTCCAGTAACTCCATGTTGACCTTCAGCCCTTCGTCATTGTATATCTCCTTAAACTGACTAACCCAAAGACTTCTAGACCCAATCTCTACAAGGACTAAGGCATCAGTACCATAAGCCAACCTGAAAGGTGAATCTCCCGTTGTAGTCCTCAAAGTAGTTCGATAAGCTCATAATACACTAAGCAGCTAGTCTGGCCATCTCCCCTTTGCCTCATCCAATCTTTGATTAATTCCATTTAGAAGGGTTCTGTTGGTTACTTCAACTTTCCCGTTAGACTGTGGATGAGCTACCGAAGTCCTTCTGTGCTGGATCCCCAATTCCTTCAAAAATGCTTCAAACTTCGATCCCACAAACTGGCGTCCGTTATCTGAGATTACCACCTGATCAGGAATTCCAAAACAAAACACTGTAGATATTTTTAAAAACTTTAAACATTCTTGTTCCATTATCAACCTAAGTTGCTTCGCCTCCACCCATTTGGTCATATAATCAATTGCTACTATAACAAAACAGACCTGACCTTTCGCTTTGGGCAATGGACCCAGTATATCTACCCCCCAGACAACAAAAGGTATAGGAGATAGAATTGAGTATAGCTCTTCTAATAGCTGATATGGGATCGGATTATTCAGCTGGCACTTTTGACACTTCTTCACATACTCAGTAGCCTCCTTAAAGATAGTGGGCCAATAATACCCATGCCGAAGTACTTTGTAGGCTAATGACTTTGCTGCCATGTGATCACCACAAATACCTTCATGAACTTCCCGAAGGACATAATCAGCTTCAGGAGGAACCAAACACTTCAATAACGAAAATGAAAAAGCCCTTCGATAAAGATCCCCATCGATAAGTAGGAAATTGATACTCTTATACTTCACCTTCTTAGCCAACATCTGATCCGAAGGAAGTACGCCATTTGCCAGATAAGTTAAGTACGGAGTCATCCAGCAATTAGAACATTTTACACACATTACCACTTCATGCTGGATACTTGGTTGTTGCAAAATCTCCAAATACACCGAACCATCAAAAGTACTTACTTCAGTGGTAGCCAACTTTGATAACGCATCAGCAATGGAGTTGTCATTGCGATCAACCCCTTGAAATTCATAAGAAAAGAAATACTGAAGTCGATCCTTTAACTCTGCAAGATACTTAATCATTCTTGCACCTCGAGCTTCATACTCCCCTGAAATCTGCTTGACAACCAACTGAGAATCACTGTAGATGATTAATTTCTGCATTTCGAGACTTTTAGCTAGTCATAATCTTGCTAGCACCACTTCATAATCTGCCTCATTGTTCGTTGTTTTGAACCCAAACCTGATAGTCTGTTGCACTTTGAATCCCTCCGGACTCGTCAAGATAATCCCTGCTCCACTGATGTCCGAAGTAGAAGATTCATCTGCATACAAATATTCCACGAACTCGATTATTACGCTAAAGTACTACAATCTGCTTCATTAGACTCTTCACTTCTCCCAAATGTCTATCGACTTGAAAATGAACATTCGACCACGAAATCAGCCAAAGTTTGCCCTTTGATAGCAGTCCGGGGATGATATTCTATAAAAAATTGAGACAATTCCATTGTCCAAGCAACAAGTCTCCCCGATACTTCAGGCTTACCAAGCACCTTCTTCAGTGGCTGATCCGTGTATACTATTATTAACCGACCTTGGAAGTATTGCCGAAGCTTTCGACTAGCTATGATCAAAGCAAAAGCAAATTTCTCAAGGTTTGGGTACCTTATTTTAGCATCCCTAAGGACATGGCTGACATAATAAACTGGGTGCTGCTTACCCCTAACTTCACACACCAAAACCATTCCTACTGCCAATGAACTAGCTGCCAAATATAAGTACAAAGGCTCAGCAGGAGAGGGTTTCACCAACAAAGGTGCCGAAGACAAATACATCTTTATTCCTTGAAAAGCATCTTCACATTCCGAAGTCCACTGGAATGTCTTAGCATTCTTAGGCCCTTTCAATGTATCAAAAAACGGCAGACGTCTTTCTTCTGATTTGGACATGAACCTTTTTAAAGCCGCTATTCTACCCGTCACACGTTGAACATCTTTATAGGATTGAGGAGACTTTATGTTCAAAATAGCTTGGATTTTCTCTTGGTTTGCTTCAATACCCCGTTTGCTAATCAGATAACCCAGAAATTTACCTGCACCAAGTCCGAAGATACATTTGGTTGGATTCAACTTCAAATTGTAATGACGAACTGTCTGAAAACACTCCTCTAAATCATCCAAATGCCCTTGCACTGTCATGCTCTTGACAATCATATCATCAATGTAGACCTCCATATTTCTCCCTAGCTGTCTAATGAAGACAAAATTCATCATCCGTTGGTATGTGGCACCTGCATTTATCAAATCGAATGTCATCTTCTTGTAAGCGTACACTGATCGATGAGTAATGAAAGTCGTCTTCGGGATATCCTCTTTACACATAGAGATCTGATGATAACCCAAAAAGGCATCCATAAAGCTAAGTAAGGCATACCCCGAAGTCGCATCAATAAGTTGATCGATGTGAGGCAAGGGATAAAAGTCATTTGGTCACGCTTTATTCAAGTTTGTGTAGTCTATACAAACTCACCATTTACCGTTTTTCTTTTGGACCAGAACCACATTTGTCATCCACTCCGGATAGTCTATCTCAAATATGAAGTCTGTTGTGACGCCCCCAAAATTAGGTATTAATCACCCACTTGAGTCGCCAAATACATGGTACACAATACAAATACAAATTTAACTATACAGCTATTATGTAAAATACGACAAAACATAAATTGAGAGTTTAAACAAGAATACTGCCTTCTAGACAATATCCATTCTCAATGGAGTCCTCATAGACAGTATACAAACTCAAATTCAGTCCTCGTTACATTTATTGTCACACTATTTAACAGAATAGTGAGGACTACTAATGCTATCATCTGGACCGTCACTCGGTTCCTTGACTCGTCCTAGCTATATTCTCATTTCCTGAAGAGAACAGTGAAGGAATGGATGAGCTCAACTAGCCCAGTAAGAAATATTATGACTAAGATAATACAGAATAAATTATCATTAGTCTTCAACAATGTTAAACTGATAATATACAATAGACATCAAGTTTAACTGCAGCGGAATATGCAATCCATTAAAAGAATCAAGTAGAGAATAAAGTCTACTATCTTTTAGGTTTTAAAAGGTTTTCATCAATTTTTATCATTTGAGACTCAAATTTTAATAAATAAACCACCACATCTAATCATCCACATACCCACGGCCAATGATTTTCATTAAATCATCAATGGTCATGACTATATCGAATAAACCACAGTCATAATCATACCAAAACTATTCATCAATGCATTACAGAAACAACGAGGACTTTTATCACATTATTTATAATAGGTCATGATTATCTTGAATGATCCTGGTCATAATCATACTAAGTCCATCTATGCACGTAAGCCAAAGATGACTTTCAACATAATATAACATGAGGATGATGACAATGACATAATAATTCAATAAAACAAGTTCAAGAATTAATTTATCCGAGAAAACTAATAATGTCTAAATTGTCAACATGATACTTCTTTGTAAGTAAAATTCAAGAATGCTCGGAAGAATATTTCCATGAAAAGATATCTTTGGATGAAGCGCAAATATCGAGGATATTCCACTAATTTCATGGAGTATAAAGTCAAAACTTTAACCAATTGAGTATAATAAAGAATATATGAAGCTATGAAATGGATTTTCACCCGCCATGTCAGAATCCACGTGCATATGAGATCATTTCCACAATTTAATAAGGAATGAATACAAAGGATCATTCACCATGCATGTGGCAATCCACATAGACAGGTTATTCCAACGGAATAATAAATGCGGAATAATTAATAATGGAACTAGGTCAGGTAAAATTCACACCGACAGGATATTCCGACAGAATAATAAATAATGGAACCAGGTCAGGTGAAATTCACACCGACAGGATATTCCGACAGAATAATAATTGCGGAATAATAAATAATGGAACCAGGTCAGGTGAAATTCACACCGACAGGATATTCCAACAGAATAATAAAGAACGGAATAATAAAAGAATTTCACCAAGTATATGGTACTTCGCATAAACAGGTTATTCCAACATAATAATAAAGAATGGAACAACAGAAGAAGAAGAAGATCACCAAGTATTGGGTAAACCACATATACAGGTCATTCCACCAAGTATAGGTAAATCACAGCACAAAGTTATTCCAACGAATAATAAAGAATGGAATAACATAAGGATTTCACCAAGTATAGGGTATGTCATAGTATCAAAAGTTATTCAAATGAATAAATAAGAATGGAGTAATGTAAGTTCTCTTCATGAATAAGAATGAATAACACCCCTCACTAGTAAAAGAAACTAGATATAGAAGTAGTGAAGTAGCGAGAATACTCTTCTTCTTTCTCTCTATAATTTTCTCTCTATAAACCTCTATAATTTCTCTCTAAAGTTTCAATGAATTAAGTAAGAAATAATGAAGGAATGAGCTTCTATTTATAGAAAAACTAAGAGTGGCTCTTGAGGTCTTAACGAAGGGTCAAAATGACTCTTCGGTAATATTGAAGAGGCAACTACTATTTGCGAAAGGGTAATTAAGTCTTGGAACACCGAAGAAGCAAATAACTCTTGGAAAGTTGAAGGGTCAAGTTACTATTAAAACTCATGAATAAGAACTCATGAATAAGAACTTCGTGAATAGTAACTCACACCTACGAAAAGTTCCCCAAATACCCGATTGAACAATATAACCTCCGCACATCAATTATTATCGAAATAAATGTCAATTTTCACTAACACAAATAATTTTAACACAATGGAACTATCAAATTCATCTTTAATCAACACGAACTTATCAATCATTAATATCATAACTCATAATATTTAACAACCGTGTAGTTCCCAAGAAAGAGGGCTTTCGAATAAGGATTTCTCCTATTGCGTAGCAATTAGGTGACCAAACCTCTCATTGATGTAACTTCTAGACATTTTAAATATTACAATTTAATAATATGAATAACTTTGTCGTCTCAATTATTAATTTAATAATATAACATATTATGCACAATGATCTTCGTGACAATAATTGGATCAATAATATGAGAGATATGATGCGTAAATTCTCAGTAGCAATAATGCAAAGATAACCGAGTGACTTCTTACGTAAGCATCAATAATCAATACGATTGTGCTACTTATGCAACCACGCCAGACATCGATTTCTTTACTACCGGGTAGTTCAACAAAGATTAATGGTAAAACCTCCGCCGTTATTTCCATAAAACATTTTTGTCATTTTCTAACTACGACGGTACTTCTGTTGTGGGGTCCACCAATGATTGTGTCGTCGTACGGATATTCCCGACAAAAAGAATATTCCCCGACCAAACGAATATTTATAACAACTTGCATACTTTGCAAAATTTTCAAATACTACCCACAACTATAACACTATCACAAATCCACACCATAATATAAAAAAATATTTCGAGAAATTTAAATCTTTATTTATAAAATCTGGGGTCTCACATCTGTCGCCAGCAACTTTGCAATTTCTTTGTGACACCCCCAAAATAGGTATACATCACCTATTGTGAGTCGCCAAATACATAGTACAGAATACAAATACAACTTAATTATACAACAGTCGTATAAAATATGACATAACATAATCTAAGAGTTTTAATAAGAATATTGTCATCTAGACAATATCCACACTCAATGGAGTCCTCATTACATTTATTGTCATACTATTTAATAGAATAGTGAGGACTACTAATACTATCATCTGGACCGTTACTCCGTTCCCCGACTAGTCCCGGTTACGTTCTCATTTCCTGAAGAGAACAGTGAAAGAAAGGGTGAGCTCAACTAACCCAGTAAGAAATATTATGACTAAGATAATGCAGAATAAATTATCGTTAGCCTTCAACAGTGTTAAACTGATACAATATAACAAACATCAAGTTTAACTACAGCGGAATAAGCAATCCATTAAAAGAGTCAAGTAGAGAATAAAATCTACTATCTTTTATGATTTAAAAGGTTTTTCATCACTTTTATCGCTGAGACTCAGCTTAAAAAATAATCCACATCATCCCTGCACTACGGCCAATGATATTCATTAGTATCACAACCACAAATTATCCATGCACTAAGGGTCAAGGATATTCGTGTATTCATCAATGGTCATGATCATGCCAACAACTGTCCATTAATGCGCTACAGGCCAATGAGGACTTTTACCACATCATTTGTAACATTACGGTCATGATTATACCGATTAATCCCTGGTCATAATCATACCAAGTCCATCTATGCACTACAGGCCATAGATGACTTTCAACATAAAATAAACATGAGAATGATGACAATGATATAAGAATTCAATAAAACAAGTTCAAGAATTAATTTATCTAGGAACTAATAACGTCCAAATAGATACTTCTTTGTAGAGTAAAATTCAAGAATGCTCAGAAGAATATTTTTATGAAAAGATACTGGATGAAGCACAAATATCAAGGATATTCCACTAATTTCATGGAGTATATAAGTCAAAACTTTAACCAACTGAGTATAATAAAGAATGGAATAACAAAAGAAATCACCAGGCATGCGAAAGACCGCACGAATGAGGTTATTCATTCCAAGAATAATTAATAACGGAACCAAAGTTAAAGCGAAATTACACCGAAGCGGGATATTCCAAATGAATAATAAAGAATAGAATAACAACGAAATCACCACGCATGCGATAGACCCATGCATGAAATAGTTATTCCAACGAAATAATAATTAATGAAACCCAAGTCGAGGCGTAATACGCACCAACAGGATATTTCAATGAATAATAAATAACGGAACCAGTCAAATGCGTAAGCCTTGCAGACGGGATGTTCCAACGTAATAATAAAGAATGGAATAACGAAGTTCTCTTCATGAATACGAAAGAAATAATACCCCTTACCTTAGAAGAAACTGGATATAGGAGTAGTGAAGTAGCAGAATACTTTTCTTCTTTCTCTCTATAGTTTCTCTCTCTAGAGTTTTAGTGAATTTCGTAAGAAATAATGAAGGAATGAGCTTCTATTTATAGGAGAATGGACTAAATAGTAACTAATTCATGAACGGTCCATATTGATTTACTTTTAAATGGACGGTCCATATTAATTTACTATATAGTATAAATAAAATATTCTAATAAAATAAAATCTTTTAAATAAAATATAATATATTTTATTTATAATCTAATAAAATGAATAACTTTATAAAAGTATTACATTTTATATAAAAAGATTTTACTATCTGAACACTACGCAGAGCCTTTATAAAAACACTATGCATAATAAAATATAATATATTCTAATTATTGTCTAATAAAACAAATAACTTTATAAAAGTATTACATTTTTATATAAAAAGATTTTACTATCAAAACACTATGCGTAATAGAATATAATATATTCTATATATAGTCTAATAAAACAAATATAAAAGTATTACATTTTTATATAAAAAGCTTTTCTGTTTTATTACATTAATAATACTAATAAAATAAAATTTATATATATAATATATATAAACTTACGTTACTTCATAAAAAGACACCTCAATATATTTAATAACATTTATCATCATTATTATAATTCACAATATTAATCAACCGTGTCGTTCCTGGGAAAGAGGGCTTTCCAATAAGGATTTCTCCTATTAATACATGATTAGGTGACCAAACCTCTCATTGGCGTAACTTACAGACATCGTTAATATTGCAAATAATAATATTAATAACTCTATCATCTCAATTATTGATTTAATAATATATAAAATATCGACAATAATTGAATCAAATAACGTGAGATCTTATACAACAATTACTATAGCAATAATTGAACAAAAGCGGAGTGACTTTCACGTAAGCATCAATAATCAATATCGTGTCTTTCTTATCTGACCACAGCGTATTTACGTACTTTTAACACCTAAGATGTTTGATAGTTAACATTGTCTGACTTTCGGCAGTTATTTTCATAAAATATTTTTGTCATTTTCTCAATCCAACAATAATTCTATTGCGGGGTCCACCAATGATTGTGCCGTTATAGGAATATTCCCTGTTAAAATGAATATTCCCCGACCAATCGAATATTATATAACAACTTGCGTACTTTGCAAAATTTATAAATATTACCCCCAACTATAACATTATATCAAATTCATTCCATAATATTCAAAAATGATATTTATAGAAAAATCATCTTTATTCATAAATGTTGAGGTCTTACATTCTTCATCAATAATCCTTTGCCACTCTGGTGCAAATATTCGCCTTTTTTGCCGAACTGGCTTCTTCGCTGGATCCACCTATAGACGATGCTCCGCAACCTTTATGCTCACCCCAGGCATATCACTAGGCACCCATGTAAGACCCCGAATTTTATGAAATGAAAGTATTCAATTTTTTTATAATTATTATTATTATTTCGTAAATGGTTAAATTGATAAAAGGTTAAGGGTGATATGTGAAAATTTTGCAAAGTATGCAAGTTGTTATAAAATATTCGTTTGGTTTGGATATTCTTTGTCGAGGGAATATCCGTCTTGACATTTATTATTATTGGTGGACCCCACAATGGAAGTATTAATAGTTAGAAAACGGCGAAATTATTTTTTTATAAAAATAACGGCGAAAAGTGTTACCGTTAAAAACCGTTGAACTACCCTAGTAGTAAAAGTACAATGAATACGCTATGGTTGCGTAAGAAGCATAATACCAGATTGATTATTGATGCTTACGTAAGAAGTCACTTAGTTATACTCAATTATTGATACAATGAATGATGCATCATATCTCTCATATTATTGATTCAATTATTGTCACAAAAGATCATCTCAGATAATATGTTATATTATTAAATCAATAATTGAGACGACAAACTTATTCATATTATTATTTGCAATATTGACAATGTCTAGAAGTTCTGTCGAGGAGGGTTCGTCACCTAATCAAGCTACCAATAAGAGAAATCCTTATCTGAAAGCCCCATCTTTCCCGGGAATGACCTGATTGTTAAATACTGTGAGTTATAATATTAATGATGAATAAGTTCGTGTTGAATAAAGATGAAATTGATAGTTCTATTGTGTTGGAATTATTAGTGTTAGTGAAAATCGACATTTATTTCGATAATAATTGATGTATGGAGGTTATATTGACCAATCGGGTAATTAACCGGATAAATGAGAAATTAATTGCTATTGATTCACATGATTATAACTATTTATTCACATGTGTGTACTATTGATTCACATGCATTTACTATGAGGGGAGTTGGTGCAAGATTGATAATACTTGCACGGCTAAGTTAAAAATGGAGGTATAGTGGAGGTACTATACTGTAATTCATATTTTCACATGTCTAGAACTATTAATTCACATGATTTACTATTAGGGGAGATGGTGCAAGTTTGATAATACTTGCAGGACTAAATTAAAAATAAAGAAAAAGAGGAAGGTATTATACTGTAATATTTCGAGGCCCAAAACATGCAATTATCGAAACTATATTTTCCTATAAATAGAAGCTCATTCTTTCATTATTTTTCACCAATTCACTAAAGCTATAGAGCAATTATTATAGAGAGAAATTATAGAGAGAAAGAAGAAGAGAAGTCTGCTACCTCATTATTCCAGTATCCAGTCTTCTTTTGAGGTAAGGGGTTTTATTCTTTCGTATTCATGAAGAGAGTTATTTTCTTTCAATACTCGTAAGGGTTGTTATTCCATTCTGTATTATTATGTTGGAATAACGCGTCTATTCGAAGTACTGCATACATGGTGAAATTTGTGACGCCCCCAAAATAGGTATACACAACACCCATTCCGAGTCGCCAAATACATGGTACGTAAACAACTACAACTTTATTATTACAACAAGAAAGCTGTGAGTTTGAATACAAATATTATCTTCTGATAATATCTATACTCAAATAAATCCTCATCACATTATTGATTCATTATTTTACAAAAATGGTGAGGTCTACTAAACAACTCTCTCTAGAATCTTCATTCCATACCCGACTAGTACTCGCTACATTCTCGCCTCCCGAGAAGAAAAAATGGAACAACAAGGAAAAGGGTGAGCTCAATCTAGCCCATTAAAGAATATTATGACTAAGATAATATACAACAAATTATCGTTAGTCTTCAACAGGAAAAATCGATAGAATACAATGACAACAAGTTTCGGATCAATATTCGCGGTGAAATAATAATTCATAGAAAGAGTTACGTAGAGAATGAAATCTACTATAATCTATGAATTTAACGGTCCATCATCAATATTTTATCCTCAGTAACATCAATCAATATGCATCTGAATCAAATATTCATCTTTGCACTACTGTGCCAAAAGATATTCATCGATCGGTCATGTTCATCTCAACACACTGCTCATCTTTTGCACTAAAGGCCAAAGATATTCATCGATCGGTCGTGTTCATTTAAACACTGCTCATCTTTGCACTACGGGCCAAAGATATTCTTGAAATCATTCATCTTTGCACTACAGCCAAAGATATTCTTCAGAAATCATTCATCTTTGCACTACTGGCCAAAGATATTCAATAATATCATCATTTAAGACCGAGGATGATGAAAATATTTTTAAAGAATCGAATCCAAAGAAACAAAATGACAAGGATTAAGGATTAAGTACTTTGTTTTTATCCATGTCCAACAATACCTCAAAGATAATCATAGTGGTGTAAAATTCAAGAATGATCAAAACATGGATACAATCAAAGCTAGTATCCGAATAGATATTTTGGACAAAAAGAAGAAATTTTATTTTTCTATGAATAGTCTGATATCGTGAATAGTCTTGAGTATACGTGAATAAGTAACTCAGACACCAAAAGATAGAAATTCCACAAAAACATCTTCACGCTTCATGAATAGTACTCGTGAATAGTAACTTCGTGAATAGTAACTCATGAATAAGAACTCGTGAATAAGTAACTCATGAATAGTAACTTCGTGAATAAGAACTTCGTGAATAGTAACTCATGAATAAGTAACTTCGTGTATAGTAACCCAGACATGAAAAAAAATTCCAAATTTGATAAAAACTTCAGATCAACATTTCAAAGATAATGATATTGAAGAAATAATATCATTACTGAAAAAATAATATCCACCTCGAAAGATTAGTACTTAATTTGGAATACCGTATAGTCTTTGAAGGAACTTACTGCCTCTAACAATACTCAAAGTATACTCACAAGAATACGCTCAATATATCGAGAGAAAATAGAGAAAACTTCAGGTTTACGGTGTGTTTTTCAATTCTAACCTAAGCACCTATTTATAGAAAATGCTTTAGAACACTCAAAGCGAAAAAATTTAATATAATATTAATATAATTATACAAATTTTCCTTAGCCCACCTTTTGGTCAAAAACACCAGCCACACATGTTAAATGAGGTTCACAAACTCACCAAAAACGTTTTTCTCAAAATAATTAATTAAAACTCCCAAAAATCAATTATTTGAAACTTGGAACTTCAATAATTCATAATAAATAGCCCTTTCATCAGAAAATTCGAATCTTGCGAGTTTTTATAGAAATTCAATTCTCTACAACTTTGCGAAGAAAGTTTTTCCAAATTCCAAACAAAAATCGAATGAAATCCACAACCAAGCGATTTTACAGGCTATAATCAAATTTCGGTCAATAATTGTGTCCACCAACACACAAAATATGTGTTAAACATTTAATGCCACAAAAATACTCTTCCTCCTCATATACTCATATATCCCACATTCATTGTAAAAATATCACCGTTAATATATTATTAAAATAATATATTTAAATGAATTATTTTATCAGAAAAAGATAAAATATTAATTTTCAACAATTGTCATTTTAAAAATTTTCTCCATCTATATCCACATAAAATCAATATTTTCCTCATCATATAAATCAATAATTAATTATTCACAAATAATATTACGTAATCACAATATTGACAACCGTGCGGTTCCTGTGAAAAGGGGGCTTTCCAATAAGAATTTCTTCTTCTTGCGCGCAATTAGATGACCAAACCTCTCCTTGATGTAAACTTTCTAGACATTGCCAATAATGTTATCTAATAATATTATTCAGATAATATGAATTATTAGCTTCGATAATGAAAGATACGTGTAATGACAATTATTGAAACAACAAAAGAATATAAAATATCAACGCAATTATTAACTCAATAAAATATCTTTGAATAATAATTATCGTAACCATTATTGAGTAGTGCCTTCTTACGTAAGAATCAATAATTGGTGCAATATCAAAGAGCTCTTGTTCAACAACGCGTATTAGTGTGTTTTAACCACCGGGTATTCCAACAAGTGATAATCTTGAATAACTACGCCAGTTATTTAAAAACAACTTATATTTGTCGTTTTCTTCATCCAATCGCTTTCCGTTATGGGGCCCATTTGCGCTACGTCGCAATGCGAATATTCCCAAGCGATCTAATATTCCACGACCAAACGAATATTCCCCACAACAACAATGAATATTTTATAACCACTTGCTTATTTTGAAATATTTGCGTATTTAACCCTTAACTATCCACATTAATCAAATCAACCCTTACTATTTCAAAATAAAGGAAATTCCTTTTATTTAAAAATTTCGGGGTCTTACAAAATTCTTACATTTATTCCATTCTTTATTATTTTGTTGGAATAACTTTTATGCATGGCCTCTATCGCGTATGTCGGTGAATTCATTGTTATTCCATTCTTTATTATTACGTTAGAATATCGTATCATGCGCAAGGATTCGCATGACCGATTCCGTTCTTTATTATTACATTGGAATATCACATGCGTGCGGATTACGCATGACACAGTTCCATTCTTTATTATTTTGTTGGAATAACTTTTATGTGTGGATTCTGCATGCATGGTGAATTCTTCATTATTCTATTCTTTATTATTACATTGGAATAACTTTTCTACATGTGATTACTGCGATGCATGGTGAATGATCCTTCGTATTCATTCTTTATTAAATCGTGGAAATGATCAGTCTACTTGGATTACCGAATGACGGGTGAAAATCCATTTCTTAGCTTCAGTATATTCTATTATACTAAATACGTCTGGAATATCATTTTTTTTGTACTAGTCATGAAATATCATTTTCTTTGGTATTTTTCTGTTACGAGTTACTATTCACGGGTTACTATTCACCCGGTTACTATTCACTCTAGTATTATTCACTTTTATGACCAGGGATTCAATTTTATTTATAATAAGTTAGGGTCTTACATTATGACCAGAGATTATTCGGTATAATCATGAACATTGATGATTACATGAATATCATTGGCCGTGGTGCAGGGATGATTCGATTTTATTTATTAAGTTGAGTCTCAGTGATAAAGTTGATGAAAAACTTTTAAATCATAGAAGATAGTAGATTTTATGCTCTACTGACTCTTCAATTGATTGCTTATTTCATTGCAATTGTTGATCTAAAACTTGTTGTCTATTGTATTCTATCGGTTGTTATCTTTGTTGAAGGCTAAGGATAATTTATTACGCATTATCTTAGTCATAATATATCTTACTGGGCTAGTTGAGCTCACCCTTTCTTTCATTGTTCTCTTCAGGAAATGAGAATATAGTTGGGACGAGTTGGGGAATGGAGTGATGGTCTAGGATAAGTGGCTTTAGTAGTCCTCACTATTCTACGGAATAATATAATAATTATAATGAGGACACCAGTGAGTGTGGATATTGTCTAGATGACAATATTCTTGTTTAAACTCTTAGATTATGTTATGTCATATTTTACACGACTGTTGTATAATTAAGTTGTATTTGAGTTCTGTGCTATGTATCTGGCTGTGACGCCCCCAAAATAGGTATACATCACCTATTCTGAGTTGTCAATACATGGTACGAAACAACTACGCCTTTATTATTACAACAAGAAAAAGCTGAGAGTTTGAATACAAATATTATCTTCTAGATAATATCTATACTCAAATAAATCCTCATCACATTTATTGATACATTATTTTATAAAAATGGTGAGGACTACTAAACAATTCTTTCTAAAACCTTCATTCCATACCCACAGGCTGCATACTTTCTATATTCTCGCCTCTTGAGAAGAAAAAATGGAACAAAAAGGAAAAGGGTGAGCTCAACTAGCCCAAAAAAATATTATTATGACTAAGATAATATACACCAATTTACCGTTAGTCTTCAACGAGGAAAATCTAATAGAATACAATAGACAACAAATTTTAAATCAATATTAAAAGGCGAAAATAATAATTCATTAGAAGAGTTAAGTAGAGAATGCAAACTACTATCTTACATGTATGAATTTAAAAGTTCATCGCTACATCTTTTATCCCCTGTAACATCAATCAATATACATCCGGAATCAAATATTCATCTTTTGCACTACGGGCCAAAGATATTCATCGATTAATCATATTCATCTAAACACTGTTCATCTTTTGCTACTACCAAAGATATTCTTGAGAAATCATTCATCTTTTGCACTACTGGCCAAAGATATTCAATAATATCATCATTTAAGGCCAGGGATGATGAAAATAATTTTAAAAAACGAATCCAAAGGAAACAAAATGACAAGGATTAAGGATTAAGGATTAAGTACTTTGTTTTATCCATGTTAAAAAAATACCTCAAAATAATCATAGTGGTGTAAAATTCAAGAATGATCAAAACATGGATACAATCAAAGCTAGTATCCAAAATAGATATTTTAGGCGAAAAAAGAAAAATTTTCATTTTTCTATTGAATAGTCTCAGTATTAAGTGAATAGTCTTAGTATATGTGAATAGTCTTAGTATACTTGAATAGTAACTCCAACACCAAAAGATAGAAATTCCACAAAAAAACATCTTCACGCTTCATTAATAGTACTCGTGAATAGTAACTCGAGAATAGTAACTCATGAATAGTAACTCGTGAATAGTAACTCATGAATAGTAACTCGTGAATAGTAACTCATGAATAGTAACCCCAACATAAAAAAGTTCTAAATTTGATAAAAAGTTCCAACCAATATTTCAGCATAATGTTATTGAAGAAATAGTATCATTTGAGAAGAAAATAACATCCCTTACCTCGAAAGATTAAGACTTACTAAATTTGGAATAATAGGGTATAGTCTTTGAAGGAACTTGCACCGTGATATAAGCAATACTCAAAGTATACTCAAAATACTCACAAGAATACGCCGATAATATAGAGAGAAAACTTGATTTACGGTGTGATTTTCAATTCTAACCTAAGCACCATATTTATAGAAATTGCTTAGAACACAAAGCGAAAATTTAATAAATTAATAATATAATTATATAAATTTCCTCGCATGCCTAGAATCTGATTTCACCATCAAACACATGCCACATTCTAGAAAAAGTAAGAAAAAACGTTTTTCTAATTTTAAATATTTTAAACTTCCAAAAATCAATTATTTGAGCTTCTAACTTCAATAATTCATAATAAATAGCCCTTTCATCAGAAAATTCGAGTCTTCCAAGTTTTATAGGAAATTCAGTTCTCTACAACTTTGCGTAAGAAAGTTTTTCCAAATTCCAAATAGAAATTGACCAAAATCCACAAACAGACGATTTTACGAGTTATAATCAAATTTCATCAATAAATGGGGTCCACCAGACATGTTTAACATGTTTTAAACATTTATTGCAACAAAAATACTCTTCCTCCTCATATACTCATATATCCCACATTCGTTGTAAAAATATCACCATTATTATATTATTAAAATATAATAATATATTTAAATAATTATTTTATCGAAAAAGATAAAATTTCAATTTTCAACAATTGTCACATTAAAATTTTTTCTCCATCTATATCCACAAAAAATCAATATTTTCCTCATCATATGAATCAATAATTAATTATTCACAAATAATATTATAGAATCACAATATTGACAACCGAGGCGCTTCAGGAAAGGGGGCTTTCCAATAAGAATTTCTCTTTCTTGGCCGCAATTAGGTGACCAAACCTCTCCTTAGATGTAACTTTCTAGACATTGCCAATAATGTTATCAAATAATATTATTCAGATAATATGAATTATTGCTTCGATAATGAAAAATATCGTGTAATAATAACAATTATCAAAACAATGACAATATAAAATATCAACGCAAAGAATTATTAACTCAATAAAATATTTGAGCGAAGAATTATCAGTAACCATTATTGAGTAGTGCCTTCTTTCACGTAAGAATCAATAATTGGTGCAATCTGGTATCTTCTTGTGTTTTAACCACTTGTTATATTTTAACAAGATGATAATTGGAATAACTACTTCTGTAGTTATTTTTAAACCACTTATATTTGTCGTTTTCTTCATCCAATCGCTTTCAGTTATGGGGCCCACACATGGTCGCTTACTGGCGTAGCATTTAATATTCTGAAGACATGCATTTAATATTCCACGACCAAAACGAATATTCCCCTAACAATGAATATTTTATAACCACTTTGCTTATTTTGAAGTATTTATGTATTTTACCCCTAACTATCAACATTAATCAAATCAACCCTTAAAATAATAAATAGAAAAATTAAATTTCATTAATAATAAGTTGGGGTCTTACAACCTCCCTCCTTATGAAATTTCGTCCTCGAAATTGGCGTGCGACGTACAGTGTTTGAAAAGGTGAGGATACCTCGCTTTCATTTCCGTTTCAATTCCCGTGTCATTTCCTCTATAAAGATGATTCCTCCACAAAACTTTAACTTGTGGTATGACCTTTCTTGTGTCGGACATGCTCCTTCCTATCCAAAATCTTGACAGTACCTCCTCATACATTAAGTCTTGGCTATCTCGTCCTGGGTTCTAACTCTATAATGTGGTTCGGGTCTTTCACATATTTACGAAGTACGAGATATGTGAAACACATTATGAACACGAGACATACTTTGGAGGTAACGCGAGTCTATAGGCTACATTTCCTACTTCGGGTCAAGAATTTGAAATGGACCAATAAATCGTGGATTGAGCTTTCCTCTCTTCCCAAATCTTGTAACTCCCTTCCATGGAGCAACTTCGCAATAATAAATGATCCCCACACTAAATTCCACGTCCTTTCGATGAAGATTCGCATAACTCTTTTGTCGATCTTGTGCCGCTTGTATATCGTTGTCGAATCATTTGGATCTTTTTAGTAGTCATACGTATTCAACTTCGGGTCCCAACAATTGTTGCTTCACCCACCTCGTCCCAACATAACGGAGAGCGACACTTTCGTCCATATAATGCTTCAAATGGAGCTACACCTATACTTGCTCGATAAGCTGTTGTTGTAGGAGAATTCCACCAATGGTAAATACTTATCCCAATCGCCCATGAAGTCTAGGACACGAGTCTTAATAAATCTTCAAGAGTTTGAATAGTCCTTTCGATTGTCCGTCCGTTTGAGGATGGTATATGCGAATCAATCGTAAATCCGTGCCCATAGCTTTTTCAAGCTAACCCAAAATCTTGAAGTGAATCTTGGGTCACGATCCAAAACTATGGATACGAGCATGCCATGCAACCTCACAATCTCATTCACGTCATATACTAGCAAGACGTTCAGTGAATAAGTCTCCGTGATCGGCAAGAAATGAAAGCGGACTTGGTTAATCTATCAACAATAACCCAAATAGCATTGATGCCTTGAGAAACCGTAGGAAGACCCGTAACGAAATCCATGGTAATGTGTTTCCACTTCCATTTCGGAATCTCAAGTGGTTGCAATGGACCCTTAGGTACTAGATGCTCCGCCTTTACACGTTGACAAGTTAAACACATTGAGATAAACTTTGCAATCTCTCTCTTCATATTGTTCCACCAAAATATATGTCGAAGATCACGATACATTTTAGTACTTCCAAGATGGATTGCAAATGGTGTATTGTGTGCCTCCATCATAATCTTGTACTTCAAATCGAGTCGTTAGAACACAAAGTCTAGAGTGGACTCAAAGTATTCCTTCTTCATCAATTCTCGCTTAGGAATAGCTCCTTCTTGTACTTTCTTCTTCATATGCATCGGCCCGGCTTCGGTGGCTCGAGCAACCTTAACTTTTTTATTATTAAAGTTGGCTCTGTCGTATACTTGAAATCATCGCACTTTCGTTCCTCGCATATGATCTTCTACTCAATGCGTCGATTACCACGTTCGCTTTTCGGGATGGTATTGAATAGTGTGGTCGTAGTCTTTTCAATAGCTCGAGCCAACGTCATTGCCAGCGTGTTGAGTTCTTTTCGAGTGAAGAAATATTTAAGGCTTTTATGGTCCAAATATATCTCCACTTTCTCCCCATATAGATAGTGCCTCCCATATCTTTAAGCAAGAAAAAATTTTCGCTAACTCTAGATCATGAGTAGGATAATTCCTCTCATACTCTTTTAAGTTGTCGCGAGGCATAGTGTAAGACCCGAGCTTTTATAAATAAAGATGAATTTTTCTATAAATATTATTTTTGAATATTATGGAATAAATTTGATATAATGTTATAGTTGTGGGTAATATTTATAAATTTTGCAAAGTTTGCAAGTTGTTATAAAATATTCGTTTGGTCGGGAATATTCTTTTTGTTAGGGAATATTAAATCTAATGGCTCAATCATTGGTGGACCCCAGCAATGTAATTATTGCCGGATTGAGAAAACGACAAAAATATTTTATAAAAATAACTACGGAGGTGTTACCGTTAAAACCGTTGAACTACCCGGTGGTAAAAAATACAAGATGTCGGCGTAGTTGCATAGTAGCACTCGGTATTGATTATTGATGCTTACGTGAGAAGTCACTCACTATGCTCAATTATTGCTCTGATAATTCTTTGCATCATATCTCTTATATTATTCAATTATTGTCACGATTATCATCGTATAATATGACGACAAGTTATAAATGATTAATAATTGTTGAAAGATTAATTATGTGTTGATGAAAAAAAAATGATTTGTGGTAAGTTTGATTTTTTATGGGGGCTCATATGTCATCATCTAAGAGTCTCTTCAATAATAAGTAATTACCTTCGTCAATAGTAATTACCCTTGTGAATAGTATTTACCTTCGTTAATAGTAATTACCTTTACCCAGACGTCGAACCACTTGTCGTTTCACATTACAGACATCGTACCACTTGTCGTTTCACATTACAAAAGCGTCAAAGCAGTTAAATCGAGCCACTTGCCTTTTCACACGGCGGTGCTAAGCTAGAAATCTTCTATAAATAGAGGCTGAGGGCTTCATTATTTTTCACGAATTCATTCAAGCTATAGAGAGAGAAAGTATAGAGAGAATAAGAGAGAAAGAAGAAGAGTATTTTGTTACTACAATGCTTCTTTGCGATATTCAATCTCCTACCAAATGTAAGGGTGTTATTCTTTCTTATTCATGAAGAGAATCTGTTGTTATTCCATGGCTTATTATTCATTGGAATAACTTTGTATCGTGGTTTACCCTATACTTGGTGACATTCTTCTATTATTACATTGGAACATCCTGTCTGCATGTGTTTTACAATTTTAACTGGTTCCGCTCTTTATTATTCTCATTGGAACATCCTGCTGCATGTGTTTTACACCGGACTGGTTCCGCTCTTTATTATTACTGTTGGAACATCACATGCATGTGTTTTACAATTTGACTGGTTCCGTCTTTATCATTCATTTGGAATATCCTATCTCGTGTGTTTTTACACGGATCCGGTTCCATCTTTATTATTCTGTTGGAACATCCTGTGGGTGTGAATTTCACGACTTTGGTTCCGTTATTTATTATTCGTTGAATAACTTTTCTGCAAGCGGTATATCGCATGCGTGGTGATTTCTTTTGTTATTCCATTCTTTATTATACCCAAATGGTTAAAACTTTGACTTCTATACTCCATGAAATTAGTGGAATATCCTTGATATTTGCGTTTCATCCAATGATCTTTTCGTGAAAATATTCTTCCGATCATTCTTGAATTTTACTCTACAAAACAATTATCATATTGATAATTTGGGCGTTAATAAATCTGGATAAAATAATTCTTGAACTTGTTTTATTGAATTCTTATATCATTGTCATCATCCTCATGTTTATATTTTTTTAAAGTCATCATGGCACATAGTGCATAGATGGACTTGGTATGATTATGACCACGCATCTATTCGGTTTAATCATGGCCAGTAATGTTACAAATGATGTGGTAAAAATTCTCGATTGGTAGTAGTGCATTGATGGATGATTGTTGGCATGATCATGACCATTAATGAATACACAAATATTCTTGGTCGTAAGTAGTATGAATAATTGTGGTTGTGATACTAAAAAGAATATCCTTGGCGTAGTGCGGGGTGATTCGATGATGTGGAATATTTATTAAAGTTTCGAGTCTCGGCTATAACAATGATGAAAAAACCTTTTAAAACTTAAAAGATAGTAGACTTTATTTTCTACTTGACTCTTTTAATGGATTGCGATATTCATTGCAGATTAAACCGGTTGTCTATTGTATTTTATCGGTTTAACATTGTTGAAGACTATTGATAATTTATTCTCGCATTATCTTAGTCATAATATTTCTTCTTGGGCTAGTTGAGCTCACCCTTTCTTTCACTGCTTCTCTTGAAATGAGAATATAAATTTGGACGAGTCGGGGAAACGAGTGATGGTCTGAAGATAGCATTAGTAGTCCTCACTATTCGTGAAATAGTGTGATAATAATTGTAATGAGGACTCCTTTTTGAGTTTGTATAATATTTAGTAGATTTATATTTGTATTTAAACTCACGGTTTATGTCGTATTGTACCACAGCGCTTATGTTAGTAAAGTTGTATTTAAATTACATACCATGTAAGTGGCGACCCAAGATGGGTGATGTATACCTAATTTTGGGGGCGTCATATGTTATATCGAGCTTAGGATATGATCCCCGCTAAGATGTGAGAATAGTACTAGGAGGAGAGAGACGGGAATACCTTCGCTAGTATGACTTTACCTAAGTTTATGTCTTATTTTATTGGTTGGTCGGGAAGATAGGATAATTTGTTACATGTCAATTAACCTTTTGTTTTGTGGCGATGTCTCAAATGACATCCGAGAATGTTGAGAATAGCAATGGAGCGCTGAGCGATCGTTGATTCACCACATATCAATAATCGGGATAATGTGCATCGAAGGCGGCAATCCTCATGCAAACAACAACACCGACCAAATGATGAATGATCAAATGTTCGGAGGCTTTATGCAATTTATGCAACAAAGAAAGTGAGAAAACTCTGTCCAAAACGTGAGGTGGAAACACGGAAAACTCTCGGCGGTCACCGCTAAACAATTCAAGGAGCTGGGACCACCGGAGTTTAAGGAGAGCCAAAACCACTTCCGGCGGAAGCATGGATAAAACAGATTACCAAGATATTTGATGTCTTGAGATGCTCAGGAGCAAAAGGTTCCTTTCGCCGCTTTATGTTGCGGCGAGGCGGATTCTTGGTGGGAATCGGTAAACGCGTCAACTTCTTTGTCTTGAAGATATCTTGGGAGAAGTTCCAGGTCTTTGTTCAACGACAAATACTTTCTTGAAAGTATTCGCCACATGAAGGAGGTGGAATTTATCAAGTTGGAACAAAACAATATGACCGTGTCGCAATACGAGGCAAAATTTGCGGAGTTATCACGGTTTGCGTCCCACTTGGTGGATAATGAAGAGAATGGCGCGAATATTTTTAAGAGGTTTGAAGCGGGAGATACGTCAACATCTTATTTCTCATAAACGTGTTTGTATTCGGATGTTGTAAATAGGGCTCGATTAGTGGAGCGTGATAATGAGTCAACCTGAACTAAAAGAGAGCGGTAAGCAAAAATTATAATACCGGTGAGTAGTCATCGAGCGGTGACAACAAGCGTGGAGGGAATCAACGGGCGGATATGGTAACCACTTCGGTGGTAATCGAGGCCAAAACAATAAGAATGGACATTTCAAGAAAGCGGAGATTCAACAATGGTGGAAAGACGCGTCGACCAAAGACCCATTGTTAAGAAAGGAGAAAAGACCACCTATCATATGCTTCAAATGCGGAGGAGAGGACACATCGATCTAAACTGCTGCGTCATGCCGTCAAAGCATGTTATAATTGTGGAAGAGAAGGTCACTTAGCTCGATTTTGTCGTTTATCGAAGACAAATTCAAATAGGATGGAGGCACCAAAGGCCATCCTAGAAAATTCAAAACCGTGTAGTCTGATGGAGAGCGTTTGTTGTGACCTCCCAAAGAGCAAGGAATCCGAATGAGGTCATCACGGGTAAGCTTATCATAAACTCTAATGAAGTCTATACTTTATTTGATACCGGTTCTACCCATTCTTTTATTTCTCCTTTACTTTATACATCGATTAAATTTGACTCAGGAGAAATTAGACTTTGACTTATCTGTGGAAACTCCGTTGGGAGAAACCTTCATTACATCCACTTGTTTATAAGTCTTGTTTGGTTCAAATCGGTACCAATCACATTACACCGTCGATCTTATTTCATTAAAATACTTGCATTTGACGTGATTCTAGGGATTGATTGGTTAACTACTTATCATGCAAAAAATTGATTGTTTTAAATAAGGTTGTTAGCTTTCATATTCCTAATCAACCTATTATCTTGAATTCAAACGACCAAACCATTAAAATCAATCACGTTTATCTCAAGCCATAAAGCTATTCGTTTATTGAAAAACGGATGTCGAAGCTTTCTTAGCTCATATCACAGATTTAAATAAAAATACGTCGGGTTTTAAACGATATTCTATTGTTAATAAATTTCTGACGTATTCCCGAAAGAACTCACAGCCTACCCAGGCGTGAAATTGAATTTTGTATCGACCTTGAACCCGGTACAAAACCTATTTCCAAAGCCCCATATCGAATAGGCTCTATTGAACTTGAGGAGTTAAAGACCCAACTGCGAGGAATTGTTAGACATTGGCTTTATTCGTCCTAGTACTTCTCCTTGGGGTGCTCCTGTTACATTCGTGAAGAAGAAAGATGGGAGTATGCGACTTTGTATTGATTATCGGGAGTTGAATCATGTCACCATCAAAATAGGTATCCATTGCCACGTATTGATGACTGTTTGACCCGATTGCAAGGAGCCAAATTCTTTTCAAAGATTGATCTTAGTTCCGGATATATCATCAATTGAAGATTAGAACCACGTGACATTCCAAAGACGGCTTTCGAACTTCCTGATGCGGGCATTATGAATTCCTAGTCATGTTCTTTGGATTGACTAATGCTCCTAACGCCTTCATGGATATGATAAACCGAGTATTCAAGGAATATTTAGATCACTTTGTGGTCGCGTCTTTATTGATGACATCCTTATTTATTCCAAAAGCCGTGAAGATCATGAAAGCAACACTTGAGGTGACACTCCAAAAAGCTTCGTGAATATAAACTTTATGCCAAGTTGAAGAAATGTGAGTTCTAGCTTGAAGAGGTAGCATTCCTTGGGCACGTGGTATCAAGTCATGGAATATCTGTTGACCCAAAGAAAGATTGAAGCTATTCAAAGTGGGAACAACCTAAATCGTCGATTAGAAATGACGTAGCTTTCTCGGTTTAAATTTGGTTATTATCGGAGATTCGTGGAAGGATTTTCTCGAATCGCTACTCCATTACTTTCGGTGACTCGGAAGATACAAAGTTCGGTTGGAGCGAAGAATGTGAGAAGAGTTTTCAAGAACTCAAGAGGAGACTTATTTCACACACCGTTCGACAATACCATCGGCTCGGAGGATTTGTCATCTACTGATGATGCTTCGGACAAAGGGTTGGGATGTGTTCTTATGCAACATGGAAAAGTTATAGCCTATGCCTCGCGACAACTCAAAGAATATGAGAGGAATTATCCTACTCATGATCTAGAGTTAGCGGTATTTGTTGTCTTCTGCACTTAAAATTTGGAGGCATTACTTGTATGGAGAGAAAGTGGAGATCTTTACGGATCATAAAAGCCTCAAATATTTCTTCACTCAAAAGGAACTCAACATGCGACAACGACATTGGCTTGAACTGTTGAAAGATTATGATCATACCATCTAATACCATCCTGGAAAAGCGAACGTGGTAGGCGGCGCATTGAGTGAAAATCATATGCAAGTCTGAGTGCGATATTGTCAACGAAAGGCCCATTTTGTGTGACTTGCAAAGATGGAAATAGAGTTAAAGACTCGAGGGGACGCATGTGATGATAAGCGAGTATCTGAGTAGAACAAACTTTAATCGATAAAGTTAAAGGCTGCCAAGCTACTGGACACTGGAGTGATGCGTATGAGGAAAAAAGTGCAAGAAGGTGCTATCTTAGGAAGCAAGAATCGATGAAGAAGGAATACTTGAGTCAACTCCAGACTTTGTGTTCCTAACGACCACGATTTAAAGTATAATATCATGATGGAGCGCACAACACACCATTTGCAATCCATCCAGGAGTACCAAAATGTATCATTGTGCGCCCCCAAAATAGGTATACACAACACCCATTCGAGTCGCCAAATACATGAGTACGTAAACAACTACAACTTTATTATTACAACAAGAAAAGCTGTGAGTTTGAATACAAATATTATCTTACAGACAATATCTATACTCAAATAAATCCTCATCACATTATTGATTCATTATTTTACAAAAATGGTGAGGACTACTAAACAACTCTCTCTAGAATCTTCATTCCATACCCCGAGCTAGTACTTTCGCTACATTCTAGCCTCACGAGAAGAAAAATGGAACAACAAGGAAAAAGGTGAGCTCAACTAGCCCGATAAAGAATATTATGACTAAGATAATATCTGACAAATTATCGTTAGTCTTGACGAGGAAAAATCGATAGAATACTGATAGGCAACAAGTTTGAGATCAATATTACATGACGGAAATAATAATTCATAGAAGAGTTACGTGAGAATGAAATCTACTATAATCTATGAATTTAACGATCCATCATCAATATTTTATCCTGTAACATCAATCAATATGCATCTGGAATCAAATATTCATCTTTGCACTACGAGCCAAAGATATTCATCGATCGGTCATATTCATCTCAACACTGTTCATCTTTGCACTAAAGGCCAAAGATATTCATCAATCGATCGTATTCATTTAAACACTGTTCATCTTTTACTCTGAAGCCAAAGATATTCTTGAAATCATTCATCTTTACTACAGGCCAAAGATATTCTTGAAAATCATTCATCTTTGCACTACTGAGGCCAAAGATATTCAATAATATCATCATTTAAGGTAGGGATGATGAAAATATTTTTAAAAAAGCGAATCCAATGAAACAAAATGGCAAGGATTAAGGATTAAATACTTTGTTTTATCCATATCCAACAATACCTCAAAGATAATCATAGTGGTGTAAAATTCAAGAATGATCAAAACATGGATACTGATCAAAGCTAGTATCCGAATAGATATTTTGAACAAAAAGAAGAAATTTTATTTTTAAATTGAATAGTCTGGTATCGTGAATAGTCTTGATCGTGAATAAATAACTCAACACCAAAAGATAGAAATTCCACAAAAAACATCTTCACGCTTCATGAATAGTACTAAATGAATAGTAACTCGTGAATAGTAACTTCATGAATAGTAACTCGTGAATAGTAACTTCATGAATAATAACTTCGTGAATAAGTAACTTCGTGAATAGTAACTCATGAATAGTAACTCGTGAATAGTAACCCCGACATGAAAAAAAGTTCCAAATTTGATAAAAACTTGGATCAACATTTCGATTATAATGATATTGAAGAAATAATATCATTACGAAAAAAATAATATCCACTTACCTCGAAAGATTAGTACTTAATTTGGAATCTAGGTATATAGTCTTTGAAGGAACTTACACCGTCTAACAATACTCAAAGTATACTCACAAGAATCGCTCAATATATCGAGAGAGAAATAGAGAAAACTTGGGTTTACGGTGTGTTTTTCAATTCTAACCTAAGCACCTATTTATAGGAAAATGCTTAGAACACAGCAAGCGAAAAATTTAATATAATATTAATATAATTATACAAATTTTCCTTAGCCCACCTTTTGGTCAAAAACACCAGCCACACATGTTAAATGAGGTTCACAAACTCACCAAAAACGTTTTTCTCAAAATAATTAATTAAAACTCCCAAAATCAATTATTTGAACTTGAACTTCAATAATTCATAATAAATAGCCCTTTCATCAGAAAATTCGAATCTCACGAGTTTTTATAGGAAATTCAATTCTCTACAACTTTGCAGAAGAAAGTTTTTCCAAATTCCAAACAAAAATCGTACCGAAATCCACAAAGCAGGCGATTTTACAGTATAATCAAATTTGATTCGATAATTGTGTCCACCAACACACAAAACATGTGTTAAACATTTAATGCCACAAAAATACTCTTCCTCCTCATATACTCATATATCCCACATTCATTGTAAAAATATCACATTAATAATATATTATTAAAATAATATATTTAAATGAATTATTTTATCGAGAAAAGATAAAATATTAATTTTCAACAATTGTCATTTTAAAATTTTCTCCATCTATATCCACATAAAATCAATATTTTCCTCATCATATAAATCAATAATTAATTATTCACAAATAATATTACGAAATCACAATATTGATGACGGTGCGGTTCAGGAAGAGGGGCTTCGATAAAATTTCTTCTTCTTGGCGGCGCGATTAGATGACCAAACCTCTCCTTAGAGCAGAACTTTCTAGACATTGCCAATAATGTTATCTAATAATATTATTCGGATAATATGAATTATTGCTTCGATAATGAAAGATCTTGTGTAATGACAATTATTGAAACAACGATATATAAAATATCAACGCGAAGAATTATTAACTCGATAAAATCTTGAGCGGTAATTCTGTAACCATTATTGAGTAGTGCCTTCTTACGTAAGAATCAATAATTGGTGCAATACTGGTATCTTCTTGTTCAACAACGGCGTATTAGTGTGTTTTAACCATAAGGTATTCAATGATAATACTTGGCAACAACTACTGTAGTTATTTAAAACAACTTATATTTGTCGTTTTCTTCATCCAATCGCTTTCCGTTATGGGGCCCATGCATGGTACTAACGTCGTCGTTTAATATTCCCAAAAAGATGCGAATATTCCACGACCAAACGAATATTCCCAAACAACAATGAATATTTTATAACCACTTGCTTATTTTGAAATATTTGCGTATTTAACCCTTAACTATCCACATTAATCAAATCAACCCTTACTTATTTCAAAATAAAGGAAATTCCTTTTATTTAAAAATTTGAGGTCTTCTGACCTCCCTCCTTATGAAATTTAAGTCCTCGAAATTGGCGTCACGATACTGGTGTTTTGAAAAGGTGAGGATACCTCGCTTTCATTTTCGTTTCAATTCCCGGTCATTTCCTCTATAGCATGATTCCTCCACAAAACTTTAACTTGTGGTATAACCTTTCTTGGCGTAGGGCATGCTCCTTCTATCATCAAATCTTGATAGGTACCTCCTCATCGTTAAGTCTTGGCTATCTCGTCCGGTTCTAACTTCAATAACGTGGTTGGGTCTTTCACATATTTACGAAATACGGATATGTGAAACACATTATGAACACGAGACATACTTTGGAGAATAACGCAAGTCATATAGCTACATTTCTACTCGGTCAAGAATTTGAAATGGACCGAGATAAATGCGTGGATTGAGCTTTCCTCTCTTCCCAAATCTTATAACTCCCTTCCATGGAAGCAACTTCATGACAATCATGATCCCTACATTAAATTCCACGTCCTTTCGATGAAGATCCGCATAACTCTTTTGTCGATCTTGTCTTGGTTTGTATCGTTGTCGAATCATTTGGATCTTTTCGGTGAGTCATACGTCTTAACTTCGGGTCCCAACAATGTTGCTTCACCCACCTCATCCCAACATATTGGAGAACGACATTTTTGTCCATATAATGCTTGAATGGAACCATGCCTATATTTGTTTAATAACTATTGTTGTATGAGAATTCCACCATGGCAAGTACTTATCCCAACTTCCTTTGAAATCTAGGACCACGAGCTTTAATATATCTTCAGTTTTGAGTAGTCCTTTACGATTGCCCATCCGTTTGAGGATGGTATGCCAAACCCAATAAATAAATTTGTGCCCATAGCTTTCTACAAACTAACCCAAAATCATGAAGTGAATCTTGGGTCACGATCTAAAACTATGGATCTTGGCATGCCATGCAATCTCACAATCTCATTTACGTCATACACGAAAAGGCGTTCAGGAATAAGTCTCTCGTATCGGTAAGAAATGAAGCGGACTTGGTTAATCTATCAACAATAACCCAAATAGCATCATGCCTTGAGAAACCTTGGGAAGATTAGTAATGAAATTCGGGGTAATGTGTTCCCACTTCCATTCCAGGAATCTCAAGTGGTTCAGACGGACCCTTAGGTACAAGATGCTCTACTTTTTACATGTTGACAAGTTAAACATCTCGAGATAAACTCGCGATCTCTCTCTCTATTGCTCCACCAAAATGTATGTTGAAGATCATAATACATTTTGGTACTCCCAGATGGATTACAAATGGCGTATTGTGTGCCTCCATCATAATCTTGTACTTCAAATCGAGTCGTTAGGAACACAAAAGTCTAGAGTGGACTCGGAGTATTCCTTCTTCATCAATTCTAAGCTTAAGAATAGCTCCTTCTTGTACTTTCTTCTTCATACGCGCATCGACTCCGAGTCGATGGCTTGAGCAATCTTAACTTTTCTATTAAAGTTGGCTCTGTCGTATACTTGACATCATCGCTTTTTTCGTTCTCGCATATGATCTTCTACTCAACGTCAATTTACCACGTTCGCTTTTCGAAGATGGCATGGTTAGAATATGTGCTTTGAAATGAGTCGCCTCTTGAGCTCTTGGAAAATCTTCTCGCATTCCTCGCTCCATACAATTTTGTATCTTTTTAAGTCGGCTAAGTTAATCGGAATAGCGATTCGAGAATATCCTTCAACGAATCTCCGATAATAACCAACTAAGCCTAGAAAGCTCGTATTTCGATTCTTGACTTAGGTTGCTCTCAAAAGCGTGACTCATATCCCAATCTTGGATAGCACGTCACAATGACACCTATCGATTTACTATCGCACAAATATAACGTCCCTACGGAGAGTGCGGCTTAGGTGAATTCCACAAAGGAAGTCACAAGATAAAGGCTCGGTACCAAATTCTATAGTTGAATTTTAACTCCACGAAGTTCAATAGGAGCCATTCGATATGAGATTTTAGAAATGAGTTTTGTCTGGGGGTTCAAAGTCGATACAAAATTTAATATCGAGGCTTTGGGAGTAAGCGAAATTCTTCAGAAAATACGTCGGGAAAATCAATAACAACAGGAATATTATTCAAATCGGCGTGTCTTTATTCAAATCCATAACATGGACTAAGAAAATTTGACATCCGTAATAAGCGAATGACTTCATGGCTTGATATGAAAATGTTTGATTACAATGGTTTGATTGCTTGAATTGAATAACGGGTTGCTTAGGAATATGAAAACTAACAACCTTACGAAAACAATCAATTTTGGCATGATGAGTAGTTAACCTTAAAATCACATCAAAAGCAAATATCTCTATAGAAATAAGGTTAACGGTAATGTGATAGTGCCAACTGAATCAAACAAGATTTCTAAACAACGGATGTAATGAATGTTTCTCTAACGGATTCTCCATAAATAGGTCAAAAATCTAATTTCTCGGTCGAGTTTAAATGTTGGCGCAAGCAAGAGATAAAAGAATGGGTAGAACCAGGTATCTAGTAAGGTATATACTTGTGAAAATTTATAATTAACTAACGTGTGCTAACCGTTCGGGTTCCTTGCATTTTTGATGGAAGTCACGACAAACGCTCTTCCAAGAACCGTTGACTTTGACTTTTACGGGACATCCTTTTGAGTCACCATTCACGCTGGGTGGGTTTCGATATCGTCTAATCTCGAAGATATGTCCTTCTTTTCCACAATTATAGCATACCTTGGAAGGCTTTGAAACAGTTTGACCTTATATGTCCCTCCTCTCCACATCTCAGCAGCATCTAACTGGCGATCGTTCTCTTCCCCTAGAATTTGTTGATGGTGCTTGATGTTCTTTGCCGACGTCTTCCGAGTCATCGTTAAATCTTCTCTTTTTAGATTGGACATCTCTTTCCATAATATCAACGCGTCGTGCGACTTTTACCCATGCATCACTCATTCTCACTCGTTCGATTATTTCTTCTTTCATTTCGATTCGACTTTATCATCTTATACTCTGCGCGAAAGAGTGCTTCGTTCAAGCATCACGTGTCGGGTAACCTGAAGCTTGAATCGTTGCATCCTTTTGCTCCACATTTTACTGATTCTTTAGCTTTGCTTCTTCTAACTCATGAATACGATTTTGCAATTCTATATTTCGATCATAAAATACCTCTAATAAACTCTCTTGGTGCCTCTTCTTCCTCTTCTTCCTCACTCTCAAATTATTACCTCTGCGAGTATCTAAGGTCTGACTATCAATTCTTCACTCACCACATGGATATCTCTAATTCCTTCTTACTTTGACATCACATTATCACGGTTGGCGATTAGAGGTGTCTCCACGATCTCATTCACTCCATTGTTAATATTCTCGATTCGACATTCTCAAATCTTTGTCATAAAATAAGGGTTAATTAAGAAATCAATATATCACATAATATCCCTATATCTTGACCAACTAACAAATAAGCTTAGGTAGGACACACTTAGCGAAGGATTTACTCGTCTCTCCCTCTGAGTTCTATTCCTCGATCTCATGGGAGATCATATCCTAAGCTACGATACCAACTGTGGCGCCCCCAAATAGGTATACACAACACCCATTCTGAGTGCCAAATACATGAATGCGAAACAACTACAACTTTATTATTACAACAAGAAATCGTGAGTTTGAATACAAATATTATCTTACAGACAATATCTATACTCAAATAAATCCTCATCACATTATTGATTCATTATTTTACAAAAATGGTGAGGACTACTAAACAACTCTCTAGAAATCTTCATTCCATACCCAAACTAGTACTACTTCATTACATTCTCGCCTCACGAGAAGAAAAATGGAACAACAAGGAAAAGGGTGAGCTCAACTAGCCCGATAAAGAATATTATGACTAAGATAATATACAACAAATTATCGTTAGTCTTCAACGAGGAAAAATCGATAGAATACAATAGACAACAAGTTTGAGGATCAATATTCGCGGCGAAATAATAATTCATAGAAGAGTTACGTAGAGAATGAAATCTACTATAATCTATGAATTTAACGATCCATCATCAATATTTTATCCACAACAACATCAATCAATATGCATCTGGAATCAAATATTCATCTTTGCACTACGAGCCAAAGATATTCATCGATCGGTCGTATTTCATCTCAACACTGTTCATCTTTTTACTAAAGGCCAAAGATATTCATCGATCGGTCGTATTCATTTAAACACTGCTCATCTTTTGCTACTGAGCCAAAGATATTCTTCGAAATCATTCATCTTTGCACTCTGAGCGAATATTCTTGAAATCATTCATCTTTGCACTTCTGGGCCAAAGATATTCAATAATATCATCATTTAAGGCGAGGATGATGAAAATATTTTTAAAGAAAGCGAATCCGGTGAAACAAAATGACAAGGATTAAGGATTAGTACTTTGTTTTATCCATATCCAACAATACCTCAAAGATAATCATAGTGGTGTAAAATTCAAGAATGATCAAAACATGGATCTGATCAAAGCTAGTATCCGAATAGATATTTTGGACAAAAGAAAAATTTTATTTTTAAATTGAATAGTCAGATATCGTGAATAGTCTTATATCGTGAATAGTAACTCAGACACCAAAAGATAGAAATTCCACAAAAAACATCTTCACGCTTCATGAATAGTACTTTAAGTGAATAGTAACTCGTGAATAGTAACTTCATGAATAGTAACTTTCGTGAATAAGTAACTCATGAATAAACTTCGTAACTTCGTGAATAGTAACTCATGAATAGTAACTTCGTGAATAGTAACCCCAGACATGAAAAAAAGTTCCAAATTTGATAAAAACTTGAGATCAACATTTCGATATATAATGATATTGAAGAAATAATATCATTCTGAAAAAATAATATCCACTTCTACCTCGAAAGATTAAGTACTTACAAATTGGAATCTGGGTATAGTCTTTGAAGGGAACTTACTGCGTCTAACAATACTCAAAGTATACTCACAAGAATACGCTCAATATATCGAGAATATCGAGAAAATAGAGAAAACTTGGTTTTACGGTGTGTTTTTCAATTCTAACCTAAGCACCTATTTATAGGAAAATGCTTAGAACACCAAAACAGAAAATTTAATATAATATTAATATAATTATACAAATTTTCCTTAGCCCACCTTTTGGTCAAAAACACCAGCCACACATGTTAAATGAGGTTCACAAACTCACCAAAAACGTTTTTCTCAAAATAATTAATTAAAACTCCCAAAAATCAATTATTTCGGAACTTCGGAACTTCAATAATTCATAATAAATAGCCCTTTCATCAGAAAATTCGAATCTCGCGAGTTTTTATAGGAAATTCAATTCTCTACAACTTTGCAGAAGAAAGTTTTTCCAAATTCCAAACAAAAATCGTAAAAAATCCACAAGCAGGCGATTTTACAAAACTATAATCAAATTTAGGTTAATAATTGTGTCCACCAACACACAAAACATGTGTTAAACATTTAATGCCACAAAAATACTCTTTCCTCCTCATATACTCATATATCCCACATTCATTGTAAAAATATCACCGTTAATATATTATTAAAATAATATATTTAAATGAATTATTTTATCGAGAAAAAGATAAAATATTAATTTTCAACAATTGTCATTTAAAAATTTTCTCCATCTATATCCACATAAAATCAATATTTTCCTCATCATATAAATCAATAATTAATTATTCACAAATAATATTACGAGAATCACAATATTGACAACCGAGGCGGTTCAGGGAAGAGGGGCTTTCGATAAGAATTTCTTCTTCTTGGCGCATGATTAGATGACCAAACCTCTCCTTAGACGCGAACTTTCTAGACATTGCCAATAATGTTATCTAATAATATTATTCGGATAATATGAATTATTGCTTGCGATAATGAAAGATCTTGTGTAATGACAATTATTGAAACAACGACAATATAAAATATCAATACGACAATTATTAACTCGATAAAATCTTTGAGCGGTAATTCACAGTAACCATTATTGAGTAGTGCCTTCTTCTACGTAAGAATCAATAATTGGTGCAATCTGGTATCTTCTTGTTCAACAACGGCGTATTAGTGTGTTTTAACCATAGGGTATTCAATGATGATTAAACAACAAACTACTGTAGTTATTTAAAAACAACTTATATTTGTCGTTTTCTTCATCCAATCGCTTTCCGTTATGGGGCCCACACATGGGTTTTAGCATGATCGTGCGAATATTCCCAAGCGATCACGAATATTCCGACCAACGAATATTCCCCGACAACAATGAATATTTTATAACCACTTGCTTATATTTTGAAATATTTGCGTATTTAACCCTTAACTATCCACATTAATCAAATCAACCCTTACTATTTCAAAATAAAGGAAATTCCTTTTATTTAAAAATTTGGTCTTCTGATCATGATATTTAATCATACATTTTGGTGGAGCAATATGAAGAGAGATAGATATTTTATTTATCTCACGGTGTCTAACTTGTCAAGCGAGTTAAGCGGAGCATCAAGTACCAAAAGGTCCATTGCAACCACTTGAAATTCCGAATGGAAGTGGGAGCACATTACCATGGATTTCATTCTGTCTTCTTAAGGTTTCTCAAGGCATTGATGCGATTTGGGTCATTGTTGATAGATTGACCAAATGTCGCTCATTTCTTGGAATCTGAAACTTATACACTTGAACGTCTTGCTCGTATGTGCATAAACTTGAGATTGTAAAGGCGCATGGTATCTTGCAGTATCCATAGTTTACGATCGAGACCCAAGATTCACTTCACGATTTTGGGTTAGTTTGCAAAAAGCTATGAGCATGGGACTTACGATTTAGCTTCGGCATATCATCCTCGAGACGGACGGACGATCGGAGAGGACTATTCAAACTCTTGAAGATCTATTAAGACTACTATGTCCTTGATTTCAGGGAGTTGGGACAAGTTCTTACCATTGGTGGAGTTTTCCTCAACAACGATTATCAAAACAAGTATTGGCATGGCTCCATTCGAGCGTTGTATGGAAGAAAGTGTCGTTCTTGATTATCTTTGGGATGAGGTGGGTGAAGCAACGTTGTTGGGACCGGAGTTGTTGGGTCCATTTTAATCCTCGATCGAGTAGGAATCGTGGCTATATAGACTCGCTTTCTGCTTGAAATATGTCTACGTGTTCATAACGTTTTTCACATATCTATGTTACGTAAATATGTGAAAGACCCGAACCATATTATTGAGTTAGAAATCGAACAAAATAGCGGAAGATTTGGCGTATGAAGAGGTTCTGTTCAAATTTTGGATAAGAAGGAACATATTCTACGCTCCAAGGTTATACCTCAAGTCAAAGTTTTGTGGAGGAACCACGATGTTGAGGAAATGACTTGGGAGTTAGAATCAAATGAAATCAAGGTATCCTTACCTCTTGACATACCAGTCGTACCCTAATTTCGAGGAGAATTTCATAAGAAGGGAGGTTGTTAGACCCCGACTTTTATAAATAAAGATGAATTTTTCTATAAATATTATTTTTGAATATTATGGAATAAATTTGATATAATGTTATAGTTGTGGGTAATATTTATAAATTTTGCAAAGTATGCAAGTTGTTATAAAATATTAGTTTGGTGGGGAATATTCTTTTTGTTAGGGAATATTAAATACAATGGCTCGAATCATTGGTGGACCCCAATAATGTAATTATTATTGTCGGATTGAGAAAGCGACAAAAATATTTTATAAAAATAACTTGGCGGAGGTGTTACCGTTAAAACTATTGAACTACCGGTGGTAAAGAAATGCGATGTCTGGCGTAGTTGCGTAGTAGCACACGGTATTGATTATTGATCTTCGTGAAAGTCACTCGGTATGCTTTCGATTATTACTTTCTGATAATTCTTGCGTCATATCTCTTATATTATTGATTCAATTATTGTCACGCATTATCATCTCATATAATATGTTATAGTATTAAATCAATAATTGAGGCGACAAGTTATAAATGATTAATAATTGTTGAAAGATTAATTATGTGTTGATGAAAAAAAAATGATTTGTGGTAAGTTTGATTATTTTATGGGGGGCTCGTATATAATCATCTAAGAGTCTCTTCGTCGATAGTAATTACCTTCGTCGATAGTAATTACCCTTGTGAATAGTATTTACCTTCGTTAATAAGTAATTACCTCTTGTGAATAGTATTTACCTTTGTCGATAGTATTTACCTTCGTTAATAGTAATTACCTTTACCGACGTCCGAACCACTTGTCGTTTCACATTCTGATGATCGAACCACTTGTCGTTTCACATTCTGAGGCGTCGAACCACTTGTCGTTTCACATTACTGAGCGTCGAAACCGAATCGTCGAAGCCCACTTGCCTTTTCACATTTACGGCGGTCTTAAGCTAGAAATCTTCTATAAATAGAGGCCTAGGGCTTCATTATTTTTCACGAATTCATTCAAGCTATAGAGAGAAAGTATAGAGAGAATAAGAGATAAAGAAGAAGAGTATTTTGTTCTTTACTGCTTTCTTTGCGATATTCAATCTCTACCAAATGTAAGGGGTGTTATTCTTTCGTATTCATGAAGAAACGAGCGGTTGTTATTCCTTGCTTATTATTACATTGGAATAACTTTTATCGTGGTTTACCCTATACTTGGTGACATTCTTCTATTATTACATTGGAACATCACATGCGTGTGTTTTTACACCGGACACGGTTAAAATCTTTATTATTACATTGGAACATCACATGCGTGTGTTTTTACAGGACTGGTTCCGTCTTTATTATTCTGTTGGAACATCACATGCATGTGTTTTTTACAGGACTGGTTAAAATCTTTATTATTCTGTTGGAATCTATCATGTGTTTTACACGGATCTGGTTCCATCTTTATTATTCTGTTGGAACATCACAGCCGGTGTGTGAATTTCATCCTAACCCTTTGCACGAAGCATCGGCATAGATAACAAATCCATCCGAATCGGATGGTATTGTTAGAAACAGTGCGAAATAAGTCTCTCTCTTAAGCTCTTGGAAACTTTTCTCGCATTCTTCGCTCCAAGCGAATTTTGTATCCTTAGGAGTTAGTTGAGTTAATGGAGTAGCGATTGAAAACCCTTCCACGAATCTCGATAATAACCAACTAAGCCCAAAAGCTACGTACTTGATCCTGAGACTTGGTTGCTCCCAACTTTGTATTGCTTGATCTTGGCGGGATCAACAGATACTCCATGTTTTGACACCGTGCCCAAGGAATGCTACTTCCTCAAGCGAACTTCGCATTTCTTTAATTTGGCATATAGTTTGTTTTCATGAAGCCTTTGGAGTACTAAATTCAAATGGTGCTCATGATCTTCCACGACTTTTGGAATATATAAGGATGTCATCAATAAAGACAACAACAAAGTGATCGAAATATTCCTTGAATACTCGGTTCATCATATCCATGAAAGCAGCGGGAGCATTAGTCGGTCCGAAAGGCGTGACTAAGAATTCATAATGCCCGTCTGGGAGTTCTAAAGGTAGTCTTTGGAATATCCTCGATTCTAATCTTGATGATGATATCGAGCGAAGATCGATTTTGAAAAGAATTGTGCCCTTGCATCGGTCAAACAAGTCATCAATCTGAGGTGAGGATACCTATTCTTGATGGTGACATGGTTCAATTCCAGATAGTCGATACAAAAGTCGCATACTCCCCGCTTTCTTCTTCTGACAAATAAAGCAGGGAGCACCCCAGGAGATGTCTTAGGATGAATGAAACCGATGTCCAACAATTCACGTAGTTGGACCTTTAACTCTGAAGTTCAATAGGAGCCATTCGATATGGGGTTTTAGAAATGGGCTTTGTACGGGTTCAAGATCAATAAAGAATTCAACTTCACGTTACGGGGGTGATAAGGAAGTTCTTGGAAAATCGTCGGGAAAGTCGATAACAACGGGAATATTATTCAAATTTGGCGTGTCTTTATTCAAATCCATAACATGGGCTAAGAAAGCTTGACATCCGTTTTTCAATAAGCGAATAGCTTTATGATTAGATATAGCGGTGATTGATTTTAATGGTTTAGTTGCTTGAATTAAATACAACCGGGTTGGTTAGGAATATGAAAACTAACAACCTTACGAAAACAATCAATTTTGGCATGATGAGTAGTTAACGATCAATCCCTAAAATCACATCAAAAGCAAGTATCTTTAAAGAGATAAGGTCAGCGGTAAGGTGATGGTGCCACTTGAATCAAACAAGATTTATAAGCGATGGATGTGATGAAAGTTTCTCTAACGGAGTTTCCACGAGATGGGTCAAAGTCTAATTTCTCCGGTCGAGTTTAAGCGTTGAGCACATGCGGGAGAGATAAATGAATGGGTATACCGGGTATCGAGTAAGGTATAAACTTGCGAGAATTTATAAATAGCTTACCCGTGATCACCTCGTTTGGGTTCCTCGTATTATAACCAATCACAACAAACGCTCGTCCGGAATCGTTGACTTTGACTTTTACGGGGACGATCTTTTGAGTCACCGTCCCCATTGAACTAGGTTTCATTCTTTGTCTGATCTCGGCGATATGTCCTTCCTTTCCACAATTATAGCGTACCTTGAGCTGTTGTGGGCGGTTTGGTGATATATCCCTCTTTTCGCATTTGTAGCATATAATGGGTGGTGGTTCTCCTCCCTTAGAACCGATTCTTTCTTAAGACCTTTGTCGTCTTCACATAGTCGTTTTTAAATCTCCTCTTTTAAAATCTCCTCATTTCGCTTCTTCTATTTTCATGGCCATGATTACCACCCGAGAATGGTTACCATTTTTTGTCCATCTTGTTTCTTTCTCCGCTAGTTATCATTATTACATTGTTTGCTATCTACAGTGCGATCCACGGTTATGGTCCTCGGTTGGCCGTACTTTCGTTATCTCGCTCTAATAATTGAGCCACATTTACAACATCTCCCGAATAGAGAGAAAATTTATGAGAAATGAGATATTGTGACGTATGCGGTTTCAAACCTCTCAAAAACATCCAGCGTCATCGTTCCTCATTCT
The DNA here is from genome assembly GCA_020205615.1 of Panax quinquefolius. Classification (NCBI taxonomy): domain Eukaryota; kingdom Viridiplantae; phylum Streptophyta; class Magnoliopsida; order Apiales; family Araliaceae; genus Panax; species Panax quinquefolius. The sequence continues at coordinate 11,369,772 of CM035156.1, forward strand.
CCACCAAATGAGGTGCAAACACGGATAACTCTGCAAACTTTTCCTTGTCTTTGAGACACCGCGTATTTGTTTTGTTCTAATCGATGAACTCCACTTCCTTCGTATAATGAACACTTTCGGGAAAAGTATTTGTCATTAAATAATTCTGAAATGTCTCCCAGAGACATCTTTGAGTCTTGTTGGATGGGTGCGCTTCACGAGACTCCCACCGATGAGTCACCTTTCATGCGGAACATAAAGGTGGCGAATGGAACCTTCTGTTCTTCCGTGCATCCCAGACATCGAATATCTTGGTAATTTACTTGACCCGTGTTTCCGCCGGCGATCGGATCTGGCTATCCCTTAAATTCGGTGGTCCCACTCTTTGAGCGCTTGCATTTGTGACAACTGGTGAATTGCTATCATTTCCTCTGTATTTTGAACACGAGTCTCCTCGTTTGATTTTGCGTGAGCTGCAAAGCTTACAAAACATCCCTCGTTCATCATCTGCTTTCGATGGTATTGTTCACGGGGAGGAACATTGCCCGACTATTATCGTTCTCCTCGTTGGTGAGTCTGAGCGTCTCCACGGTCTCATTTCCATTGTTAATATTCTCGATCGACATTCTCGAATCTTTGTCGTAAAAGCGAGGTTAATTAAGAAATCAATATATCACATAATATCCTTATATCTTGACCAACTAAAAAAATAAGCTTAGGTAGGACACCTTAGCGAAGGATTTACTCGTCTCTCCTCTCTGGTTACATTCCCGATCTCTGCCGGAGATCGTATCCCTAAGCTACGATACCAATTGTGGCGCCCCCAAAATAGGTATACATCACTTATTACGAGTTGTCGATGCGTGAGTGCGAAACAACTACAACTTTATTATTACAACGATAAAAGCTGTGAGTTTGAATACAAATATTATCTTACAGACAATATCTATACTCAAATAAATCCTCATCACATTTATTGATACATTATTTTACAAAATGGTGAGGACTACTAAACAATTCTTTCTAAAACCTTCATTCCATTACCCAGGCTAAATTTCTCTTATATTCTACGCCTCCACGAGAAGAAAAATGGAACAAAAAGGAAAAGGGTGAGCTCAACTAGCCCGATAAAGAATATTATGACTAAGATAATATACAACAAATTACATTAGTCTTGACGGGGAAAATCTAATAGAATACAATAGGCAACAAATTTTAAATCAATATTATGCGTGAAATAATAATTCATTAGAAGAGTTAAGTAGAGAATGCAAACTACTATCTTACATGTATGAATTTAAAAGTTCATCGTCATCTTTTATCCTGTAACATCAATCGATATACATCGGAATCAAATATTCATCTTTGCACTCTGAGGCGAAGATATTCATCGATTAATTCATATTCATCTAAACACACATTCATCTTTGCACTACTGACGAAGATATTCTTCAAAAATCATTCATCTTTGCCTTTCTGGGCCAAAGATATTCAATAATATCATCATTTAAGGCGAGGATGATGAAAAATAATTTTAAAAAGCGAATCCGGTGAAACAAAATGACAAGGATTAAGGATTAAGGATTAGGTACTTTGTTTTATCCATGTTCAAAATACCTCAAAAATAATCATAGTGGTGTAAAATTGAGAATGATCAAAAACATGGATCTGATCAAAGCTAGTATCGAGAATAGATATTTTAGACGAAAGAAAAATTTTTATTTTTTAGGTGAATAATCTTAAATGATTAAATGAATAGTCTTGAGTATCGTGAATAATAACTCAGACACCAAAAGATAGAAATTGAAAAAAAAACATCTTCATGCTTTACGTGAATAGTACTAAATGAATAGTAACTCATAAATAGTAACTTAACTCGTGAATAGTAACTCATGAATAGTAACCCGAGACATGAAAAAGTTCCAAATTTGATAAAAAGTTCAACCAATATTTGACATAATGATATTGAAGAAATAATATCATTTGAGAAGAAAATAACATCAGATTACCTCGAAAGATTAATACTTACATTTGGAATCTACAGGGTATAGTCTTTGAAGGAACTTGCCAAGTATAGCAATACTCAAAGTATACTCAAAATACTCACAAGAATAAACTCGATAATATAGAGAAAAACTTGATTTAAATTGTGATTTTCAATTCTAACCTAAGCACCTATTTATAGAAATTGCTTAGAACACAAGCGAAAATTTAATAAATTAATAATATAATTATATAAATTTCCTCGCATGCCTAGAATCTGATTTCAGCCATCAAACACATGCCACATTCTAGAAAAAGTAAGAAAAACGTTTTCTAATTTTAAATATTTTAAACTTCAAAAATCGATTATTTGGGACCTTGAACTTCATAATTCATAATAAATAGCCCTTTCATCAGAAAATTCGAATCTTGCGAGTTTTTATAGGAAATTCAATTCTCTACAACTTTGCGAGAGAAAGTTTTCCAAATTCCAAATAGAAATTGGCCAAAAATCCACAAGCGGACGATTTTCTGAGGTTATAATCAAATTTCGATCGATAAATGGGGTCCATGAGCATGTTTAACATGTTTTAAACATTTATTGCAACAAAAATACTCTTCTACCTCATATACTCATATATCCCATTACGTTGTAAAAATATCACCATTATTATATTATTAAAATATAATAATATATTTAAATAATTATTTTATCGGAAAAGATAAAATTTTAATTTTCAACAATTGTCACATTAAAATTTTTTCTCCATCTATATCCACAAAAAAATCAATATTTTCCTCATCATATGAATCAATAATTAATTATTCACAAATAATATTCTGAGAATCACAATATTGAATGACGAGGCGGTTCAGGAAAGAGGGGCTTTCGATAAAAATTCTTCTTCTTGGTAGCGTGATTAGGTGACCAAACCTCTCCTTAGGCGAGAACTTTCTAGACATTGCCAATAATGTTATCTAATAATATTATTGAGATAATATGAATTATTGCTTGATAATGAAAAATCTTGTGTAATAACAATTATTGAAACAACAATGATATAAAATATCAATGCGACAATTATTAACTCGATAAATAAAATCTTGAGCGGTAATTCTTTGTAACCATTATTGAGTAGTGCCTTCTTACGTAAGAATCAATAATTGGTGCAATCTGGTATCTTCTTGTGTTTTAACCACTAGGGTATTTTAACGATATTACTTGATACTAACTTCTGTAGTTATTTTAAACCACTTATATTTGTCGTTTTCTTCATCCAATCGCTTTCAGTTATGGGGCCCATACATGGCATTGAGCAGTAAATACGAATATTCCTCGACGATCTGAATATTCCACGACCAAAACGAATATTCCAAAAACAATGATGAATATTTTATAACCACTTAACTTTATTTTGAAAGTATTTGCGTTTTTACCCTAACTATCAACATTAATCAAATCAAACCTTAAAATAATAAATAGAAAAATGTAAGACCAAAATTTTTAAATAAAAAATTTCCTTTATTTTGAAATAGTAAGGGTTGATTTGATTAATGTGGATAGTTAAGGGTTAAATATGTAAATATTTCAAAATAAGCAAATGATTATCTGAATAATTTTTTTAAGAAACTGAAATAAAACAAAGTTAATTCGTTATTGCAACGATATTGATTATTATTGTGAAAGCAGTTATTATTGATAATGGTTATGCAATTCATTAATTTTTTATTGAGTTAATAATTGCTGCGTTGATATTTTATATTGCTTGACATTTTTGATAATTGTCAATACGTGATATCTTTGTATTATGAAAATAATTATATTTTAAATTAATAATGACATTAGAAATAACATTTTTTCTTTTAAATGTTCAATTTTAACATATAAAAAGTGATATTTATGAATAAGGATATATGAAAAATATGTTTAAATTAATATTTTAGAGGAAGATTAATTTATTTGATTTGCTTGTGGATAATATTTTGAATAAAAAAATTTAAATATTAGAACTAATAATTTGAATTTTTAAATATTTAGTTGGAAATATTGCTATTTTATGATTATTAGTTTGGTATTTGATGAAACGTTTTTTAAGGTTAATGTGTGGCTTTGAAAAAAAATGTATATGGGAAATACAATTCGAAAATTTTATAATTAATGATTATAATTTATTTTAAAAACGTTTTCATATTCAGGTAAATAGGGATAATTTTTTTCAGAATGATATTATTTCTCTCAATCTCGATATATTGGCGTATCTTGTGATATATATTAGTATTTTATCAAATTTTGAACTTTTTTCGTGACTAATGGGATATACTATTCACGACGATATTAAATATTCATTAAAGCTTCTATATTCAGTTTTTGTATCAAATTTAATTTTTAAATGAGTTACTATTCATGAAGTTATTCTATTCACGAATTTCTTATTCATGATTCTTATTCATTCACGAGTTCTATTCACGAGTACTATTCATGAAGCGTGAAGATGTTTTTGTGGAATTTCTATCTTTTGTGTGTGAGTTACTATTCACGTATCGGCCTTTATTCACGTATCTGACTTATTCATAGAAAAAAATAAAATTTCTTCTTTTTGTCCAAAATATCTATTACGGATACTAGCTTTTGATTGTATCCATGTTTTGATCATTCTTGAATTTTACACCACTATGATTATCTTTGAGGTATTGTTGGACATGGATAAAAACAAAGTACTGAATCCTTAATCCTTGTCATTTGTTTCCTTTGGATTAGATTCTTTAAAATATTTTTCATCATCCTCGGTCTTAAATGATGATATTATTGAATATCTTTGGCTTTTGTGTCAAAGATGAATGATTTCTGAAGAATATCTTTGGCTTTGTAGTGCAAATGAATGATTTCGAAGAATATCTTTGGCTTTGTGGTCTGAAGATGAGCAGTGTTTAAATGAACATGACCGATGATGAATATCTTTGGCACTGTAGTGCAAAAGATGAATATTTGATTCGAGATGCATATTGATTGATGTTACAGGATAAAATATTGATGATGGATTTATTAAATTCATAGATTATAGTAGATTTCATTCTCTACGTAACTTTTCTTCATGAATTATTATTTCATTCACGAATATTGATCCAAACTTGTTATACATTGTATTCTATCGATTTTTCCTGTTGAAGACTAACGATAATTTGTTGTATATTATCTTAGTCATAATATTCTTTCTTTGGGCTAGTTGAGCTCACCCTTTTCCTTGTTGTTCCATTTTTCTTCTCGAGAGGCGAGAATGTAGCGAATCTTAGTGGGTATGGAATGAAGATTCTAGAGAGAGTTGTTTAGTAGTCCTCACCATTTTTGTAAAATAATGAATCAATAATGTGATGAGGATTTATTTGAGTATAGATATTGTCTAGAAGATAATATTTGTATTCAAACTCACGATTTCTTGTTGTAATAATAAAGTTGTAGTTGTTTACGTATATGTATTTGATTTGACTTCGAGAATGGGTGTTGTGTATACCTATTTTGGGGCGTCACGGTTAATATCGAGCTTAGGGATATGATCTACTGGCGGAGATCGGGGAATAGAACTAGGAGGGAGAGACAGTAAATCCTTGGCTAGTGTGTCCTACCTAAGCTTATTTGTTAGTTGGTCGATATATAGGGATATTATGTGATATATTGATTTCCTTATTAACCCTTATTTTATGACATGATGTTGAGAATGTCGTTGAGAATATTAACAATGGAGTGAATGAGATCGTGGAGACACCTCTAATCGCCAAACGGGATAATGTGATGTCGGTGAAGAAGGAATTAGAGATATCCACGTGGTGAGAAGAATTGATAGTTGCAGTAATCGCGAGAATAACGGTGAGAGTGAGGAAGAAGAGGAAGAAGAGGTACTGAAGAGAGTTTATTAGAGGTATTTTATGATCAAAATATAGAATTGCAAAATCGTATTCATGAGTTAGAAGAAGCGGGCTAAAGAATTGCGAGGCGATCGTGGAGCAAAAGGATGCAACGATTCAAGCTTGTGTTACCCGATCGTGATCTTGAGCGAAGCACTCTTTGGCGAGTATAAGATGATAAAATTTGGAATCGAAATGAAAGAAGAAATAAGCGAGCGAGTGAGAATGAGTGATGCATGGGTAAAAGGCGCACGACGTTGATATTATGGAAAGAGATGTCCAATCTAAAAAGAAGATTTAACGATGACGGGAAGGCGTCGGCAACAACATCGGCACCATCAACAAATTCTAGGGAAGAGAACGATCGCCAGGATTTAGATCTTTCTGACGAGATGTGGAGAGGAGGACATATAAGGTCAAACTGTTGAAAGCCTTCCAGTATGCTATAATTGTGGAAAAGAAGGACATATAAACGAGATTATGCGATATCGAAACCAGTCCGGCGTGAATGGTGACTCGAAAGGATGTCCCGAGAAAAGTCAAAGTCAGCGGTTCTTGGAAGAAGCGTTTGTCGTGGCCGGTCAAAAATCTGAGGAACGAGCGAAGTTAGCACGGGTTAGTTAATTATAAATTCTTGAAGTATATACCTTCTTGAATCTGGGTTCTACCCATTCTTTTATCTCTCTTACTTGCTTTAGCTCAGCGTTTAAACTTGACTCGGAGAAATTAGACTTTGACCTATCTGTGGAAACTCCGTTAGGAGAAACTTTCATCACATCCATTGTTTATAAATCTTGCTTGATTCGAGTTGGCACTATCACATTACACATTAACCTTATTTCTATAGAGATATTTGTTTTGATGTGATTTTAAGGTTAACTACTCATCATGCCGAAAATTGATTATTTTAAGTAAGGTTGTTAGTTTTCATATTCCTAAGCAACTTTGTTATTCAATTCAAGCAATCAAACCATTGTAGTCAAACATTTTCATATCAAGCCATGAAGTCGTTCGTTTATTACGGATGTCAAATTTTCTTAGTCTATGTTATGGATTTGAATAAAGACACGTCGATTTGAATAATATTCTGTTGTTATTGATTTTTCACGGCGTATTTTACGAAGAATTTCTTGGCTTACTCCCAAAGCTCGATATTAAATTTTGTATCGACTTTGAACGGTACAAAACTCATTTCTAAAATCTCATATCGAATGGCTCTATTGAACTTGAGGAGTTAAAAATTCAACTATAAATTTGGTACTGAGCCTTTATTTTGTGACTTCCTTTGTGGAATTCACTAAGCGAACTCTCTGTAGGGGCGTCGTATTAGATGCGATAATAAAGCGTGATAGGTGTCATTGTGGCGTCTTATCCAAGATTGGGATATGAGTCACGATTGAGAGCAACCTAAGTCGATTATCGAAGGCGTAGCTTTCTGAAGCTTAGTTGGTTATTATCGGAGATTAGTTGAAGGATATTCTCGAATCGCTATTCCGATTAACTTAAACCGACTCGAAAAGATACAAAATTAGTATGGGCGAGGAATGCGAGAAGATTTTCCAAGAGCTCAAGCTGACTCATTTGACACATATTCTAACCATACCATCTTGGAAAAGCGAGCGTGGTAGTGACGCGTTAAGTAGAAGATCATATCTTGAACGAACGAGTGCGATGATGTCAAGTATCTGCGTAGAGCCAACTTTAATAGAAAAGTTAAGGTTGCTCGAGCCCGCGGGCCGAAATGTCGCGGAAGAAAGTCTGAAGGAGCTATTAGGAAGCGAGAATTGATGAAGAAGGAATACTTGAGTCCACTCTGAACTTTGTGTTCCTAACGACTCGATTTGAAGAACAAGATTATGATGGAGGCACACAATACACCATTTGCAATCCATCTGGGAGTACCAAAATGTATTATGATCTTGACATACATTTTGGTGGAGCAATATGAGGAGAGAGATAGCGTGGTTTATCTCGATGTGTTTAACTTACCAGCGATGTAAAGGCGGAGCATCTTGTACCTAAGGGTCCGTTGCAACCACTTGAGATTAGGAATGGAAGTGGGAACACATTACTATGGATTTCATTACTAATCTTCCCAAGGTTTCTCAAGGCATAGATGCGATTTGGGTTATTGTTGATAGATTAACCAAGTCTACTCATTTCTTCCCGTCGAGAGACTTATTCCTTGAGCGTCTTTCTCGTATGTATGCGTAAATGCGATTGTGAGATTGCATGGCATGCCGAGTATCCATAGTTTTAGATCGTGACCCAAGATTCACTTCATGATTTTGGGTTGAAAAGCTATAGACGCGAATTCTGATTGAGGTTTGGCATACCATCCTCAAACGGATGGGCAATCGAGAAAGGACTACTCAAACTCTTGAAGATATATTAAAACTACGTGTCCTAGATTTCAAAGGAAGTTGGGATAAGTACTTGCCATTGGTGGAATTCTCATACAACAATAGTTATTAAACAAATATAGGCATGGTTCCATTCGAAGCATTATATGGACAAAATGTCGTTCTCCAATATGTTGGGATGAGGTGGGTGAAGCAACATTGTTGGGACTAGAGTTAATACGTATATGACTACCAAAAAGATCCAAATGATTCGACAACGTATACAAAGCGGCACAAGATCGATAAAAGAGTTATGCGGATCTTCATCGAAAGGACGTGGAATTTAATGTGAGGGGATCATGTATTGTTGCGAGTTGCTCCATGGAAGGGAGTTATAAGATTTGGGAAGAGAAAAAGCTCGATCCACGATTTATCGGTCCATTTCAAATTCTTGACCGAGTAGGAAATGTAGCCTATAGACTTGCGTTACCTCGGTATGTCTCGTGTTCATAATGTGTGTTCACATATCATACTTAAGTAAATATGTGAAAGACCCGAACCACGTTATTGAGTTAGAAGCAGGACGAGATAGCCAGAAGACTTAACGTGGAGGAGGTACTATCAAGATTTTGGATAGGAAGGAGCATGTCCCTACATGAAAGGTTATACCACAAGTTAAAGTTACGTGGAGGAATCATCTTTATAGAGAAATGACACGGGAATTGGAAACGAAAATGAAAGCGAGGTATCCTCACCTTTTCAAAACACGAATGCGTCACGTCAATTTAGAGGCGACGAAATTTCATAAGGAGGGAGGTTGTAAGACCGAAATTTTTAAATAAAAAGGAATTTCCTTTATTTTGAAATAGTAAGGGTTGATTTGATTAATGTGGATAGTTAAGGGTTAAATCATGCAAATATTTCAAAATAAGCAAGTGGTTATAAAATATTCATTGTTGTCGGGGAATATTAGTTTGGTAAATGGAATATTAAATCTTTAGAATATTCGAATATTAAATGCAACGGCGTGACCATGTAATGGGCCCCATAACTGAGCGATTGGATGAAGAAAGCGACAAATATAAGTTGTTTTTTAAATAGCAGGCGTAGTTGTTGCTGATTTATCTTTGTTGGAATACCCGGTGGTTTAAAACACACTAATCGCGTTGTTGAACGATGAAGCTTTGCAGGTATTGCACCAATTATTGATTCTTACGTGAAAGGCACTACTCGATAATGGTTACGATAATTACTTTATTCGATTATTTTATTGAGTTAATAATTCTTTGCGTTGATATTTTATATTCTTTGTTGTTTGATAATTGTCATTACTGAGATATCTTTCATTATCGAAGCAATAATTCATATTATCTGAATAATATTATTAGATAACATTATTGGCAATGTCTAGAAAGTTACATCTAAGGAGAGGTTTGGTCATCTAATTGCGGCGCCAGGAAGAAGAAATTCTTATTGGAAAGCCCTCTTTCTGAGGAAGCTGCACGGTTGTCAATATTGTGATTACGTAATATTATTTGTGAATAATTAATTATTGATTTATATGATGAGGAAAATATTGATTTTATGTGGATATAGATGGAGAAAATTTTTAAAATGACAATTGTTGAAAATTAATATTTTATCTTTTTCCTCGATAAAATAATTCATTTAAATATATTATTTTAATAATATATTAACGGTGATATTTTTACAATGAATGTGGGATATATGAGTATATGAGGAGGAAGAGTATTTTGTGGCATTAAATGTTTAACACATGTTTTTGTGTGTTGGTGGACACAATTATTGGCCAAATTTGATTATAGCACATGTAAAATCACTTGGTTTGTGGATTTCGGTCGATTTTTGTTTGGAATTTGGAAAAACTTTCTTCTGCAAAGTTGTAGAGAATTGAATTTCTATAAAAACTCGTGAGATTCAATTTTTCTGATGAAAGGGCTATTTATTATGAATTATTGAAGTTAAGTAGTTAAAATAAATTGATTTTTGGGAGTTTTAATTAATTATTTTGAGAAAAACGTTTTTGGTGAGTTTGTGAACCTCATTTAACATGTGTGGCTGGTGTTTTTGACCAAAAGGTGGGCTAAGGAAAATTTGTATAATTATATTAATATTATATTAAATTTTACGCTTTGGTGTTCTAAGCATTTTCCTATAAATAGGGTCTTGGTTAGAATTGAAAACACACCGTAAACTGAAGTTTCTCTCTATTTCTCTCTCGATATATTGAGCGTATTCTTGTGAGTATACTTTGAGTATTGTTAGGCGGTGCAAGTTCCCTTTGACCTTATACCGTTATTCCATTTGTAAGTCTTAATCTTTCGAGGTAAGGGATATTATTTTTTAGTAATGATATTATTTCTTCAATATCATTATCTTTGAAATATTGATCTGAAGTTTTATCAAATTTGGAACTTTTTTTCATGTCGGGAGTTACTATTCACGAGTTCTTATTCATGAGTTACTATTCACGATTCTTATTCATGAGTTCTTATTCACGAGTTCTTATTCACGAGTACTATTCATCAAAGCGTGAAGATGTTTTTGTGGAATTTCTATCTTTTGGTGTCGAGTTACTTATTCACGATATCTGGCACTATTCACGTATCTGACACTATTCATAGAAAAATAAAATTTCTTCTTTTTGTCAAAATATCTATTCTCGGATACTAGCTTTGATTGTATCCATGTTTTGATCATTCTTGAATTTTACACCACTATGATTATCTTTGAGGTATTGTTGGACATGGATAAAACAAAATCACGAATCCTTAATCCTTGTCATTTTGTTTCAATTGGATTAGTTTCTTTAAAATATTTTCATCATCCTCGGTCTTAAATGATGATATTATTGAATATCTTTGGCACATGTAGTGCAAGATGAATGATTTCTGAAGAATATCTTTGGCTGTGAAGTGCAAGATGAATGATTTCGAAGAATATCTTTGCTTTGTAGTGCAAAGATGAGCAGTGTTTAAATGAACATGATCGATGATGAATATCTTTGGCTGTAGTGCGAAGATGAATATTTGATTCGGATGCATATTGATTGATGTTACGAGGATAAAATATTGATGATGGATTATTAAATTCATAGATTATAGTAGATTTCATTCTCTACGTAACTCTTACATGAATTATTATTTCATTAGAATATTGATCTCAAACTTGTTTATCATTGTATTCTATCAGATTTTTCCTGTTGAAGACTAACGATAATTTGTTGTATATTATCTTAGTCATAATATTCTTTTCTTGGGCTAGTTGAGCTCACCCTTTTCCTTGTTGTTCCATTTTTCTTCTCGGGAGGCGAGAATGTAGCGAGTACTTGGTCGGGGTATGGAATGAAGATTCTAGAGAGAGTTGTTTAGTAGTCCTCACCATTTTGTAAAATAATGAATCAATAATGTGATGAGGATTTATTTGAGTATAGATATTGTCTAGAAGATAATATTTGTATTCAAACTCACGCTTTCTTGTTGTAATAATAAAGTTGTAGTTGTTTACATACCATGTATTTGGCGACTCGAATGGGTGTTGTGTATACCTATTTTGGGGCGTCACAGAAAATTAAATTTCATTAATAATAAGTTGGGGTCTTACACTGGCGACTCAAGATGGGTGATGTATACCTGTTTTGGGGGCGTCACAACCCAGGCAAAGATGTCAGCATAACACCGTAGTAGTTCTATTAGGTTTGTCCGGAGAGGTTTCGGCAGACCTGAACCTATCTTCACTGTCTTGTCCTTCTTACCCGGGATCAGCTATAATTCCTCAGTCTCTCCAGTCGGCATGACTAACGGCTCTGAACTTCTTTCAGTAAAGGGTTCAATTTCAATAGTCATAGCTTGTTTTTGCTTGCTAACCCCTACCCCCAAAGCAATCACAGCATTCCGATAACATCTCCTTTCTAGATCCAGATCTCCAGTCACTTCACCAACTCCATGTGACGTTGGAAACTTGATTTTAAAGTGGGGGATTGACATCACCGCCTGAAAAGAAGTCAAGGTGGGTCTTCCCAGAATGGCGTTGTAAGTCGAGTCCACATGCACAACATAGAATTTGCACATTATTATTACCTGTTGTGGAGTTGTGCCAAAAATAACTGGCAGCTCAATAGTCCCTACCACCTTGATTGGATTATTGCTAAAGCCGTATAAAGGGGCCTCCTGCCCGACCTCCATTGTGACGCCCCCAAAATAGGTATACATCACTCATTCTGAGTCGCCAAACACATGGTACAGAAAATAAATACAACTTTATTATTACAATTGTCGTGTAAAATACGACAACACATATACTGTGAGTTTGAATACAAATATTCTCTTCTAGACAATATCACACCCAAATAAAGTCCTCATTACAATTATTGATGCACTATTTTATAAAAATAGTGAGGATCATTAAACGCATAACCGCTCTGGACCATCACTCTATACCCCCCGGTTCCTACTATATTCTCGCTTTCGAGAAGAAAATGGAACAAAAAGGAAAAGGTGAGCTCAACTAGCCCAATAAAGAATATATTATGACTAAGATAATATCAACAAATTATTCTTAGTCTTCAACAGGAAAATCGATAGAATATAATAGATAACAAGTTTTAGATCAACAATGCAAGCGGAAACAACAATTCATTAGAAGAGTTAAGTAGAGAATGAAATCTACTATCATCTATGAATTTAAAAGTTCATCATCAATATTTTATCCATGTAACATCAATCAATATACATCTTGCATCAAATATTCATCTTTGCACTACGGGCCAAAGATATTCATTTATATCACCAGTTGATCATGTTAATCTCAACACATGTTCATCTTTGCATTACGGGCCAAAGATATTCATCAGGTAATCATTCATCTTTGCACTACAAGCCAAAGATATTCATCAAGTATCACCATTAAGGACTGAGGATAATGAAAAATATTTTAGAGAACGAATCCAGTAAGATAAAAGGACAACGATTAGAGATTCGTACTTTAGATAATTCAAGTTTAAAAATACTCCATAATAATCCATAATGGAGTAAAATTCAAGAATAAATATCAAAACATGGATACAATCAAAGATAGTAACCATAATAGACATCTGGGACAAAGAAGAGAAAATTTTATTTTTCGGTGAATAGTGTCGTATTTGTCAATAGTGTCGTATACGTGAATAGTGTCGTATTGGTGAATAGTAACCCCGACATAAAAAGGTAAAAATTCCACAATAAAATTTATATCAATATTTCAGCATAATGATATTGAAGAAAATAATTTCATTTACGAAAAAAATAACATTCCTTACCTTAAAATAACAAGATTTACGATCTAATATCGGATGTAAAAGCAAGGAGACTTACCTTTGAATAGCAACTCTCAAAGTATCTAAATACTCACAAAATACGCTCGATAATATAGAGTGAGAGAAAACTTATTTTTGGTGTAATTTTCAATTCTAACCTAAGCGCCAATTTATAGAAAAATGCTAGAACGCCAAAGGAGACTAAATTAATAAAATAATAATAAAACATTTCTACGAATGCTAAGTTGCCAACCAAGACCAAATTATCAGCCACCTCTAGTGGGTCCCACCAATTCAGCATATGTTTTCTACACCAACCAAAAGTGGGTCCCACCATGTTTTTAAATAAAAACATTTATTTTTAAAACTTCAATAATTCATAATAAATAGCTCTTTTATCAGAAAAATACGAATTTTATGTCCATTCTATAGGAAATCGAATTCTCTACAACTTTGTAGCTTTAAGTTTTTCCAAATTCCAAATGAAAAATGCCCGAAATCCACATACGGACGATTTTTAATACCTCCATTCCGACAAAATACTGATAAAACACCTTAGCATTAATTTCTTCATTTATATCCACACAAAATAAATATTTCCCTATCCATCCACATAAAATAAATATTTTCTTATAATATAAATCAATAATTAATTATTCACAAATAATATTACAGAATCACAATTATGAAAATCAGGTCGTTCCTAGGAAAGAGGGGGCTTTCCGATAAGAATTTCTCCTTACTGGCACGCAATTAGGTGACCAAATCCTTTTCCTAGACAGAACTTCCTTAGACATTGCCAATAATGCTATCTAATAATATTATTCAAATAATATGAATTATTGATCTGATAATGGGAAATACTGTGCAATGACAATTATTGAAACAACAATAATATAAAATATCAACGCAGCAATTATTAAATCAATAAAATAAAATATTGAACATTAATTACTATAACAATTATTGAGTAGTGCCTTCTTACGTAAGAATCAATAATTCTAAAATATTAATGTGTCTGGTATCTTTTATTATGCGACCACGTATTATTCAGATTTTAACCAAGGGGTATTCAGCCGGTGTAGTTAATTGTAACAACTTCTGCCGTTATTTATAAAAACTCAAACTTGTCGCTTTTTCATCCGGCGATTATTACATTATGGGGCCCATAAATGGTCATTGTAGTCGTTTAATATTCCTCGACAACAAGAATATTCCACGACCAAACGAATATTCCCCGACAAAAAATGAATATTTTATAACCACTTCCTTATTTTGCAAAAATTTACACATTTCACCCATAACCAAAGTATTATATCAAATTAACTCCTTATTATTTCAAGATAATGAATAGAGAAAATTCAATTTTATTTATAATAAGTTGGGGTCTTATATCCATATTTGGTCCATCCAAATGCATCCTCTAGTAAGCATGTGTGTACAAAATGTCCACTGAAGACCCATTATCGATCATCATCCTCTTCATATCCACCGAGCCCACTTGTACAGTAATCACCAAAGCTCCTTCATAGGGTTCGATGGGTTCCGAAGGGTAATCCTCATCAGTAAAGGAAATTACCGTCCCTAGATATGGTCTTTCAGTCTTCGGGAGTGTACCCACCACTGACATGACCAGATCTAAGTATCCCCGTCTTTTCTTCCCAGCAACCTTACCAACAATTCCCCCACTAATCACATCAACAACATGTTTGCCTGACTGATTCGGAGCGGGTTGTACAGGTTAAACTGGTTGGATAGCCTGAATAGGCCTTACATCCGTCTGCTATTCTGCTTGAAGTTCTCTTCCAGCTACATACTGAACCAGGGTACCATTATGGACGTTCCTTTCAATGAACTCCTTTAAACTTCGGCAGTCATTAGTTCCATGCCCCGCTGCCTGATGATAATCATAATATTTTTTAGAATTACCAGACCCGGGCTTAAGATTGTCACGAGGAAGTTTAAAATAAGGTTGGTCATTTATTTGATCTAAAATAGCAACCATATCCGTATTCAGCTGAGTGTATACTTTGTTCACCTTCTGGCTCGGAACAGGCAGATGACCTCCTCCCGGACGCCAGCTATTATTGTATCTTTTATAACTTCCTTCAGAACGATCATTATTCCCACTGTTCTTCTTTTGATCGCCTTCAGCTTTATCTTTGTCTTTTTCTTTCAACCTGTCCGAAGAAGGACGCTTCAAGCTATTCATAGCTTCCTCTACCACAATATAGCCCTCTGCTTTATCAAAGGCCTCGGTTAAAATTTCGGGTGGTGAAACATCAGCTTTTTCACCAGCTTCTCCGACTTTACCAGATCTAGGCCATTTTGAAATAGCCCCACAGCCTAAAGATCATTGAGATTAGACAGTTGGCCAACAGCTTCTCTAAATCTCTTCACATACTGGCTCAAAGATTCATTCGAATATTGTCGATCCTGAGCCAAAGAGCCAATAGGCTTTCCTCTCCTCTTATTACTTCCAAAACGAGCATGGAATTTGCTACATAAATTTGTCCAAGATGAAATGGGATCTGAAGGCAGAGTTCCCATCCACTGCCTCGTATCCTTCCTTAGTGTCGTCACAAAAGTTTGACACTTAGCTGCATTCGAGAAATCATAGTATTCCATCAAACTATCAAACGCCTGGTTATGGTCATATGGATCCCCGGTACCATCGTAACTCTCCATATAAGGAAGCTTCTTAGTAGAGTCAGCCTTCTCTTTAAGAATCTCCGAGGAAAAAAGAGACGCTTTTTCTAAAGTGTCTTTCACTTGTTAAACTTCGGCTAGCTGCCTTCAAAGCTCATTTAACTCTTTGACCAAGAATTCCACTCTTTCCGATTATGGAGAGACTTGTTTCTTCGGAGAGTTCTCTTTCTTCTGAGTAGACTGGCCTTTTCCATCTAAACCTGCAGCTCTAGACGGACTTCTCCGATGATGAGTATCTACATGGCGGTGTGCCCCTATCGGATTCAGGAGTGCGACTTCTGGATCTGCTTCGATGTGGAGCTCTATCGTTGTGGTGAGAATACTCAAGGCGAAGCGCCTTCTTTGTATTCTCAGGTGTATATCCTCTAGACCTGCTCCTTCGTCTACTTCTACCATGATCCCGAGAATCCCTAGGGTGAGGTACCGTCTTCAGCTCCTCAGGAGTATGGCTCCTTGACCTTCTTCGGTTTCGAGGGCAGCCTCGAGACATATCACCATAGTGCACATGCTCCTTTCTTTTTCTGGGTCACCTTTCCATATATTTGTTATGCTCTTCGGATTGAGCATAACTTGACGCTTCATCCTTCATTTTCGACATCCGAACCATCTGTTCAACACTTTCTTCCCTTTGTTTCAGAAGAACCTCTAAGGCTTTGTCAGCTTCTTTTGCCATCTTGGCCAACTTGGATGCTCTATCGGTCTGACCACCTCGGTGTTGGGTTCTAGGTTATATGGCTTCTACCCTTCTCTGATCCTGGTCAGACCCTTTAGCAGCAGTAAAAACTAGTCTTCTTTTGGTATTCCCATAGACTTTTGCATGAGAACCTTCTGAAACATCTCTCGATGCAGTGCTGTCATAAATACTTTTTGAAGGACCCAACCGATCCTTGACAGAGATTCGTTACATAGATAAACTCACAGCTGTCGGTTGTCCTTCGATAGTAGATGTCTTACTTTTCATCATAACTTCTGACGTAGAATAGCCAATACGAGTGATTGAAAACCAGAAACACTAGAAAAGGCCCTCCTTTTTAGCGTCAATGTTAACGCCAAGATCTTTTCACGCGCCTCAATCACGTAAAATCGCATCCAATCCTGCACAGTAAACATGTCAATACCAGAAGCTTGACAACTCGGACCGTCGAGGATAGCTCGGCGTAAAGAAATCGATCTGAGCGATCATGGATAACAATGGAGGTTATTAGCTCTAGTGTTTGGATAATGAAAATATCAGTTACCTTCTTTTGTTTCCTGTCCGGTCCCCATATACTCCTTGTTTTGTCTTGCGTCTTGCGACGAGCCTCCTTTCATCTACGTATTGACGCAAATTTCAACGGATAATCCCATTAATGAAATACAGGAATAACAGTCAAAGTTTTATCTTTGCAATGATCACGGGTCAAAGCCCAACTAAAGTCATTATTCACCTAATGGTCTGGCCCAATGATCCGGTTCAATACTTTCAAAACCCCGGTTCAACATGTCCAAAGTATTATAGCCCAACAACTCCAAAATATGTTATGTCACATCAAACTAGCTAAAAGAAAGGAAATCAATCGAGACTCCGTTAACAAAAACGTATTAGAGATTTAAAAAGAAACAAACACGAACTTTCGTTTCTCAACAAAAACAATTTGTCTTTAATTGATGTAAAATCCAAAAAACGTACCACAAATAAATATAAATAGTACCTCAGATGCATTTGTCCGAATGGTAGATTACCGAATAGACAACTACACTCTAGCTTCATAGAAACTTCCTTTTTACTAAGGGATAAAAATAGATGGACTCGCCTTATTTGTGCTTATTGATTACACCAAAGGAGATAGAAAATGTTGCCTATAATTCAACACTAGCATCAAAATTATTTGTCATATCCTTTAAACGTAAGGATGAATTGTCTTATCGTAGTACTACTAGTATACTTATTCAATACCAAATTAAGGATACATGTACCCAAAAAAAACAATACCAAAATAAATAAGGCAGTATCAAAAACCAAGCTAGATGGCTCGTGAAAATATAAATGAACATAAACAACCATTTGATATCATATTAAAATTTCTAACTTAAAATTATTTTGTATACTCCTCAAGTATATATAGAATAATGATTGATATTCAAAGATGGATAGAAGCCTCTATATATTATCTAACTCATTTCTATCCATTTAAAAAAAATCAAATGATCTAAGATTTATCTCATTTATACACATTCGCACAACTATTATGCGGATGAAAATTCAAAAATTATATCTCATCGGCAAATAGAGTCCACTATTTGTATAACAGTTATGCAAATGAGAATAATTTTAACTTTTGAATCACAATAATAAATAATAGAATCTACGTTAAATAATGGATAGAAATCCTATTCAACTTTAATTATAAATTATTTCTCATATATATAATGAGTTTTCACTTTTGAAGTTAAATTTAATCAGTATATATAAAACCTTATAACTAACCTTGAAATAAATATATTCATACAAATTTATGAGTCTTACCTATAACGAAAACATAACAAACCACCAGTCCACCACCATGCACGCATTAGTTCACTTTCTTGTATTCATTAACAAATAAAAATCAATTGTTTGATTTAAGTATTATATATATTCTGCAGCTTACATGCATGCTCCCTTAGTTGCATAATAATAGTCTCATTCATTATTATTATTTTTATATCAAAATAAAATTTTCATTTTTATTAATATTAATATAACACCATACAATTTCCTCACACACACATATATTTATATATATATATATATATATATATATATATATATATAGAGAGAGAGAGAGAGAGAGAGAGAGAGAGTATTTTAATAACGGATGATGGATGAACACAAATGGGCCCCTAGATAGGTACTGATAGATGACAATGGATGAGAATAAATGGGCCCCCTCCCTAGGTAAGTACTGATAGATGATGATGTATGTTTCTTTCCTGGCACGCGTCACGCGCAACTAGTACAGGAAGACGAGCCCGTGCTTGATTAATTTGAAGTTTACATCTCAATTAATTAGTACTTTCGAAACTTTAACTCAAATTCTTAATATCAACGTCTCTTTTATTCAACTAAATTAATATTAATGGTTAGTTATATAAATAATATATAATATATTTATTATATATTTTTAGATAATAAAAATATCTAACAATTTATTCAAGCGAACAAATAAATTATACTGTTAAATTATTCGTTAAAACAAATTTTTTTATTCTTTTCTGATCAATTTATATGTCCGAATGACTCATTTGAAATAGATTATCAATTAAGACAGTTCTAGAAACATAAGTTGCATTTATGTAATAGATAATTATAAATATATTACATTTCTATAATAAATATAATTTGACATGCAACTTTAATTTGTGTTATACTGATATATATATATATATATATATATATATATATAACTTATATATTATTATTTAAATAAATTGTCAAATTTAAACGGTTTGAAATTTGATTGAGACTGAAATGTAGTTGACGGATGAATTAGAATCGAGTGAGATACATAACAAAAGTTAATGCAATGTTGCAATTAACTTTTGTTATATATATATATATATATATATATATATAGGGATCGATCTATAGTAAACGTTATAAAAAAAATGTAGCCTTACAACACATTATAACCCTCTATCTTAAGATTAAACGGTTTAATAGAAACTTTCTGTTTCATGAGCTTTAGTTTTCGATATTTCGTGAGCTTTAATCATCGTGAGCTGAATGATGATCAAAATACCACTCCTTATAAAAGCTTCCATCCAAGGAAGGAAGAAAAAAAATCAAGCTCTGCAGTTTAATATTGTGGACGAAAACTTTTATAAGGATGAGTATTTTGATCATTTGTCCAGTCCGTAGTGTAAAACCCCAACTTTTTGAATAAAGATGAATTTTCTATAATTATTATTTTTGAATATTATGGAATGAATTTAATATAATGTTATAATTGTGGGTAATATTTATAAATTTTGCAAAGTATGCAAGTTGTCATATTATATTCGATTGGTCGGGAAATATTCTTTTTGTCAGGGAATATCCGTACGACAATACAATCATTGGTGGACCCCTAATAATGTAATTATTATCGGATTGAGAAAACGCGACAAAATATATTTTTATGAAAAATAACAATGGAAGTTTTACTGGTTGATCTTTGTTGAATTACTTTAGTAAAAAATCTACAATATAATCGCATGGTTGCATTATACACAAGATATTGATTATTGATGCTTAAGTGAGAAGTCACCGGTTTTGTTCGATTATTGCTATAGTAGTTTGTAACGCCCCAAAATTAGGTATCGTCCACCCATCTTGGGTGGCCACTTTACGTAGATACGTAAATTCAAATACAAACTTAATTATACATCCGTCGTAGTGTAACGTCTGACAATCATAAACCGAGAGTTACTAATAGAAATATTGTCATTTAGACAATATCCATACTCTCAGTCCTCATTACATTTATTGTCACACTATTTAACGAAATAGTGAGGACTACTAATCTTATCTTGGGACCATCACTCTTTTCCCAGACTCGTCCCAAATTATATATTCTCATTTTACGAAGAAAACGGTGAAAGAAAGGGTGAGCTTTCAATTAATGCCAAATAAGAAATATTATAACTAAGATAATGCGAATAAATTATCAATAGTCTTGAACAATGTTAAACCGATAAAATCAATGATAAACACCGCTTGGTTTAAGCTGCGTGAATATCTGATCCATTAAAAGAGTCAGTGAAAAATAAAGTCTACTATCTTTTAGGTTTTAAAGGTTTTCATCAATTTTTATCACTAAGACTCAGTTTAATGAATAAACCACAATATCTAATCATCCTCGTATCACGGTCGAGGATTTTCATCAAATTATCAATGGTGTGACTATACCGAATCACCCCGGTCATAATCATACCAAAAACTATCCATCAAAACATTACAGACAATTTGAGGACTTTTATCACATCATTTATAACAATGCCATGATTATCTTAGAATGATCCCAGTCATAATCATACTAAGTTCATCTATGCACGTAAGCCAAAAGATAACGTAATATAACGTGAGGATGATGACAATGACATAATAATTGATAAAAACAAGTTCACGGATTAATTTATTAGAATTATTAACGTCCAAATTGTCGACATAATCTTTATTTTGTATGAGAGTAAAATTCAAGAATGATCGTGAGAATATTTCCATAAAGATCTCTTGGATGAAACGCTTGAAATATCGAGGATATTCTACTAATTTCATGGAGTATAGAAGTCAAAGTTTTAACCAACCTGGGTATAATAAAGAATGGAATAACAAAAGAAATCACCACGTGCGATAGGCCCATACGCAGATAGCGGTTATTCCAATGAATAATAAATAACGGAACCAGGTCCCACAAAAACGCATGCATGGGATGTTCCAATGAATAATAAAAAGAGCGGAACCAGTCCGGTTGTAAAACATCTGAGATGAGATGTTCCAAGAATAATAGAAGAATGTCACCAAGTATAGGGGATTCACAGTATCAAAGTTATTCCAATGTAATAAATAAGAATGGAATAATATAAGGATTTCACCAAGTATAGGTATTTCGCGTATACGGTCATGTATAGGGTATGCCACTTTTACGAAGTTATTCCAATGCGAATAATAAAGAATGGAATAATGAAGTTCTCTTCATGAAAAAAAATAACACCCTTACGAGTAGAACAAATAATATTCCTACCTTAGAAAGAAATTAATATTGGAAAAGTGAAGTAGAAAATACTTTTCTTCTTTCTCTATAGTTTCTCTCTAGAGTTTAATTGAATTAAGTAAAAATAATGAAGGAATGAGCTTTCTATTTATAGAAAAAAAAGAGGGTGGCTCTTGGTCTGTAACGAAGGGTCAAAATGACTCTTGGTAATATTGAAGAGACAACTACTATTTATTGAAGGGGTAATTAACCTTTGGAACAATCAAGAGGCAGCTTAACTCTTGGTAATATTGAAGGGACAACTACTATTGAAGAAGGTAATTACTATTCACAAAGATAATTACTATTGACGAAAGTAATTACTATTCACAAAGGTAATTACTATTCACAAAGGTAATTACTATTGACGAAGGTAAATACTATTAACGAAGGTAATTACTATTGACGAAGATAATTACTATTTACAAAGGTAATTACTATTGACGAAGGTAAATACTATTGACGAAGAGACTCTTAGATGATGACATATGGGCCCCCCCATAAAATAATCAAACTTACCACAAACGCCTCATAATGTACTCTTTATATACATCAAGGATTGAATAAATATTACCACAAATCATTTTATTTTTAATCAACACATTTTTAATCTTTCAACAATTATTAATCATTTATAACTTGTCGCCTCTCAATTAATAATATAACATATTATACTGATATATATCTTGTGTGAATAATTGAATCAATAATATAAGAGATGTGATGCGTGATTATCAGAGTAATAATTGAGTATAGCTAAGTGACTTCTCACGTAAAGCATCGATCATCAATACCGCGTACTTCTTATCTGACCCACGCGACATCTTGTACTTTTACCACCGTGTAGTTCAACAGCTTTAACGGTAATACACCTCATTTATTATTTTTATAGAAAGATAATTTTGTCGTTTTCTAACTACGACAATACTTAGTTAATGGGGTCCACTGAATGATTGGTAGTCGTATTTAATATTCCCTACAAAAAGAATATTCCCACCCAAACGAATATTTTATAACAACTTCTAACTTTGCAAAATTTATAAATATTACCCACAACTATAACATTATATCAAATTTATTCCATAATATTCAAAAATAATATTTATAGAAAATTCATCTTTATTTATAAAAAATTTGGGTCTTACATAAATATTGTAAATTTGGCGTATTATTTAGACCCCATTTACCTATTTTTCAACATAATTGATAGAAAGTTATTTAAATATAATGGGACCACCTGTGATTATGACATGTTGGGGGGGGGGGGGAACATGTTGGGCCCACGGTGTTGAAAATTGAATTGTTGGGAGATTTTTTCAAAAGTTGTCAATTTGGGTGTGGGTGTGGGTGTGGGTGTGGGTGTGGGTGGGGTGGGAAGTTTGGTTTATACGGGGAGGGAGTACCATTATTATCATTATATATATATATATATATATATTTTATATATATAATATATATAATATATTTTATTTAAAAAATTTGCTTTACATATGGATCGTCCGATTAAAAGTAAATTAATCTGGACCGCTTCATGAATTAGTTCTTATACGCATCCATTCTTCATAAATAGAAGCTCATTCCTTCATTATTTTCTTACTTAATTCAATTGAAACTCAGAGAGAAAATTATAGAGAGAAAGAAGAAGAGAAGTGCCGCTAACTTTCTTTTTCTATATTCGGTTTACATTACGGTAAGGGATATATTATTCTTTTGAATTCATGAAAAGAACTTCATTATTCCATTTCTTATTATTCTTACATTGGAATAACTCATATATCGCTAGAACCCAATCTTTGGGTGATATTCTTCTATTATTCATCATTATTATTACATTTGGAATATCCTCGTCATGTGTTTTACACCTGGACCGGTTCCGTCTTTTATTATTATTCTATTGGAATATCCTCATGCAATGCGTTTCGCTTTGACACGGTTTCGCTCTTTATTATTCTCATTGGAATATCCCGTCATCATGCGCTTCTGGGGACTGATTCCGTTATTTATTATTACGTTGGAATAACTTTTATACATCTTAAATACCGCATGCATGGTGATTTCATTGTTATTCCATTCTTTATTATTCTCATTGGAATATCTTGCTTGTGCGTATTACGCGCTGACCGGTTCCGTTATTTATTATTCATTTGGAATAACCTATCTATCAAGCACCTGGCATGCGTAGTGATTTCTTTTGTTATTCCATTTTTATTATACTCGGTTGGTTAAAGTTTTGACTTCTATACTCCATGAAATTAGTGGAATATCCTTGATATTTCAAGGCTTCATCCAAAGATCTTTCATGGAAATATTCTTATGAGCATTCTTGAATTTTACTCTACAAAGCGATATCATGTTGACAATTTGGGCGTTATTAGTTCCTAAATAAATTAATTAAGTGAACTTGTTTTATTGAATTCTTATATCATTGTCATCATCCTCATGTTTATACTTTTTTCAAAGTCATACGTGGCTTGTCTGACATAGATGGACTTGGTATGATTATGACTGAGGAATTATTGATTATAATCATGATCGTAATGTTACAAATGATGTGATAAAAGTCCTCGTTGGGCAGTAGTGCATTGATGGACGATTGTTGGCATGATCATGACCATTGATGAATACACGAATATCCTTGGCCAGTAGTGCGAGGATAATTTATGGTCGTGACCACTAATGAATATCCTTGGCAGTAGTGCGGGGATGATGTGGATTATTATTAAAGTCGAGTCTCGCGATAAAAGTGATGAAAAACCTTTTAAATTATAAAAGATAGTAGATTTTATTCTCTACTTGACTCTTTTATGGATTGCTTGTCCGCTGCAGTTAAACTTGATGTCTATTATATTTTATCAGTTTAACATTGTTGGAGACTAATGATAATTTATTCGCATTATCTTAGTCATAATATTTCTTCTTTGGGCTAGTTGAGCTCACCCTTTTTCTTTCACCGTTTCTTCTCGTGAAATGAGAACGTAGCCTGGGACGAAGTCGGGGAATGGAGTGATGGTGCCGGATGATAGTATTAGCTAGTAGTCCTCACTATTCTGTTAAATAGTGTGACAATAAATATAATGAGGAATTATTCTGAGAGTGGATATTGTCTAGAAGATAATATTTGTATTTAAACTCACAACATATGTTTTGTCGTATTTTACACGACTGCTGTATTATTAGTTTGTATTTGAATTTTGTACCATGTATTTGGCAACTCAAGATGGGTGATGTATATCTATTTTGGGGGCGTCACACGTAGTATTAAACTGTAGAATACTGAAAATTAAATTGTGGATGGGAGTTCTATTAAACGGTTAATCTTAGTTCGATCTTAAGATGGAGGGTCGCGATGTGTTGTAAGACTAGACTCTTTTTACAACGTTTGCTATGAATAGATCGTCATATGTGTGTGTGTATATATATATATATATATATAGCTTGGCTTTCTCCAGCGAACTGGAGGGAGCGAACTAAAAATAAACCGACTATAATGACGATTTTTTCCGTCGTTATAGCATAAAAAACCAGATTTCTATGCCATAGCGACGGTTTTTTCCGTCGCTATAGCTGGTTCACTCTCTGGAGAAGCGGATTGATATATATATATGGGAAATGATCCGTGGAATACGTTAGCTATTCACCCTGTTTCAACTAACGCTCATCCAGCCGTCCAAAATTGGAGTTAATGGCTGAGATGAGCGCCACAAATATAGAGGGAGTAGCGGCGAAAAATTCTTTTATCTTTGGCCGCTAGAGAAAATCAACAATTTAGTGTTTTTATTTTGGCCGCCAGAGGGAATGTGATAAAAAAAAGAATTTAGCTTAATTATCGATTATCCTAATTATTCTCGTACTCACTCTGAAAAAGGGCCATCTGCGACCAATGATATCGTCGATCACTTATCTATCTCGTCGCCGATAATAATAATAATGACCGCTTATCTCGCGATCGAAAAGAAATCTAGTCGCTAGTGGATATCGGCGACCGCGACGCGGTCACCGATCGGTCATTGAAGAATTTCCCCAAAAAATTGGTGCGAAACTTTGGTAGCGGCAAGAATCAATCTATATCAGCCGAATCGCCAATGGTCGCTAATATGTCCACATCATTAAAACTAGCGACCGCGACGCGATCATTTGATGCGTCGGCCGATTCTTATAACTGAATCGATTCAGGCATTCGTTCGAACCAATCGACAAACATTCTACGGTAGAAACTTCGACGAGAAACCACCAACATTCGACCACCACACCAACATTCACTGACATTCGGCCACCAACAACACTCATAATTTACTCACCAACACCTTCACCATCAACATTCACCATAATACAACATTCTACCGACGCCTTCACCAACACCAACATTCGATCGACGCCTTCACCATCACCGCATTCACCGCTTTCAGAACCCCTTTAATCTTCCTCAGCATAATTTATTGTATATTACAATCTTCCTTTCACAATTTTTACTTTCTTCGTTCCAAAATTACGGGTAACTCGATATGAAGACCGATTTACTTTATCAGTATGTTATAGGTATATTCGCTCCAAAATTATGGGTATATTATGGGTAGCTTCATATTTTGTTGGAGACCGATTTTGTTGGAGAAGTTCATATTTCCTTATGAATAGGAAGAAATTCATATTTTGTTAATGCTTGACTTTGGGTAGGTGATATGAAGAAATTCTTATTTTGATAATGAATCGATTTTGTTGGAGAAGTTCATATATACTTCCAATTGTTTGTTTTGAGTATACTAGTTTAATTTGCATTATTATATTGGGAATTTGTATATTTCTCTTGGTTTGTGTCTTGGGTGCCTAGAAATGACTTTATATACATCTTGGTCGTGCTTGTGGCTAGTCCATATTATAGGGGAGACTCTGGCGAATTTTTTTTATTAGTCGGGTAGTTGCGAACATTTATACTATTAACGAGCCTATTGTTGATCCACTAGAGCCTATTAAGGGGCTATTGGAGTTGATCCACTTAGCCAAGCCTCACGGGGCCAAGCCAAGCTTTGTTGTTAGCATGGTAAGCTATTGGGGGGCTGTTAAGCCAAAATAGGCAGTGCTAGGGAACTGTTAGTGCAACAGAGAAGGTAACTAGACACACATGGTCAATAAAGAGACTGTTTATCTTTTTAACAAGGGTATTTAACACTTATGTATATAAGAATAAAGCTACAAAATGTTATAGAAGCTATAAATTGCTCAACCAAGTTATGCATGCTTACAAGTATGCTCAAGTCATATGGTTACAAGTATGCTCAAGTCATATGTTAATTAACATTTATAATGTTTATGCGTAGTAGGTACTGTGGAATCATGGACCTCTATTCGCATCAGAAGTTGGATGGCACGACGAAAGTCAAGTGCCCATATAAATCTTCTGATTGAATTTAGAAATTTGGTTGCCAAGTGTTTTTGGAGTATGCGATATAATCACCCGTAATGTATGAATGGTAAATCGCAGATATCGATGTCCATGTTTAAAGTGTAAGAATATAAATTATATGGACAGAGACATGGTAAACTATCATTTACTTGTTTCGGGTTCATGAGAAATTACGAAGAATCTTTGGTGGGGCACATGGGCGGAGAGAGAGATGGTGGCATCACACAAGTACACAATTAAGGCAAGAGTACTCATCGTATGAATGAAATGGTCCATGATATTGCGAGGCGATTTTGATTGGGAGCAAGCGAGAGCAACCTATGAATTCTGATGCCAAAGACTTCTTTAAGTTGTTGAGACGAGGTAGTAAAGAAGCCATTGTGGCATGGTTGCACCAAACACACTACATTGTCTGCGAGTGGCGACATTACTTAACATCAAGGTGATCACAACACGAGCCATGAGTGTTTTGAGTCACTCTTGAAGGCAATTAAGAGTATGTTTCTGACGGTGAAAATTACCTGTAACTATTACTTTTGTAAGAAAATGGTGAAGAAGTTGGGTCTTGGATACCAAAAGATCGATGCATGTCCCAATGATTGCATGTTGTTTTATAAGGAAAATGAACAGGATGACAAGGTGCACGTTTTGCGGTCATGATCGGTTTAGGCCTAATAAAGAGGGTGTGACTACAAAAAAATCAAGTATACCGCTTTAAGATTCTAAGGTATTTTCCAATAACACATCGACTAAAAAGATTGTGCATGTCTTGAAGATCACCAACATATGAGTTGGCATCGCGAAATCTCCAAATTAAAGATGGAGAACTAAATCATCCCGCAGATGGGCGGGGCTTGGAAAGATTTCAACTTAGCACATCCCGAATTTGCATTGAACCTAGAAATGTGAGGCTTGGATTGTCCACCGATGGTTTCAATCCGTTTAGCCACTCAAATTGTTCCAGACTTTCATGTTGGCTTTGTGATTGTTACTCCGCATAACTTGCCTCCTTGGATGTGTATAAAACGACCATACTTATTTCTTTCACTCATGATTCCCAGTCCTAAGAGTCCCGGAAAGAACTTAGATGTTTACTTGAGACCTCTTATAGATTTGTTAAAGGTATTGTGGGAGGATGGAGTCTGTACTTGGGATGTTGCAACGAAAAAAATTTCAACCTTAGGGCGCTGATTTATGTGGACTATAAGTGACTTCCCGACTTATGGTATGTTAGGCGGATGGAGTACACACGGAAGTTGGCTTGTCCGTATTGTATGGAGCATATAAAGTCGTTTAATCTATCAAAAGGTCGAAAGCCTTGTTGGTTTGATCACATCGCTTGCTTCTTACCGGTAGATCACCCGCTTTGAAGAAATAGAGAACACTTCAGGAAAGGGAAAGTAGATAATGATATGCCTCGCACCGCGATTGTCGGAACGGAGATGCGAGATCGTGTGATGAGATTGCCAAGAATCCCATTTGGTAAGGTTGATCGCGACAAACATAATCAATGGGTTTGGTGAATCTCATAACGGGGTTCGGAGAAGCATCTTTTGGGAATTGCCTTATTGGTCTACAAATTTGATTCGCTATAATCTAGATGTGATGCATATTGAGAAGAATGTGTTTGACAATGTGTTTAACAATCGTGATGAATGTTACGGGGAAAACAAAAGATAACGATAAAACACGTTTGGACATGAAAGATATTTAGAAGTCATCTGGATTAGAACTTTATGAATCTCCTAATGGTAAGATTGTCAAACCACACGCAAGGTACACATTGTCCAAAAAGCAAGTTGAAGATGTGTGCACATGGGTTAAGTCTCTGAAACTACTAGATGGATATCGTCCAAACATTGCAAGGTGTGTTACGGGTGGGAAATTGCAAGGGATGAAGAGTCATGACCACATGTGTTCATGGAGAGACTCATGCCTATAGCATTTCGGGATCCGCTTGATAAACCAATATGGGATGCTTTGACGGATCTTAGTCGTTTCTTCAAAGACTTGTGTTCATAATCATTGAATGAGAAGGACATGTTTGTACTTGAGAAGAACATCAT
Organism: Panax quinquefolius; assembly: GCA_020205615.1. Lineage (NCBI taxonomy): Eukaryota > Viridiplantae > Streptophyta > Magnoliopsida > Apiales > Araliaceae > Panax > Panax quinquefolius. Next base: position 11,399,216 of record CM035156.1, read on the forward strand.
AGAGATCACGTGTAAACTGGAAAAAATATTCCCACTTGGTTTTTTTTGACTCCATGGAGCATTTGCAAATCCATATTCCCTATGAAGCTCGTGTTGGGGGTCCAGCTTCAATATAGATGGATGTACCCTTTCGAGAGGGTGATGGGAAACCTTAAGAGGAAGGTGAAGAATAGAGCTTATGTCGAGGGGTCGATATGCGAGGCATACTGATTTTGATGAGATATCTACGTTTGTCTCGGATTATTTTCCTGGACGAAGTCTTGACAAAGGCCAATCGAGTATCGAGACATGATGATGGGGAAATGTTGAACTAAATGGTCGGCTCTCTCAGTATTTGGTCTATCGGTAATGCTTTATGAAAAAGGGAAGAGCATACTTACATTCTTCTCAATTGTGAGGAGATTGATTTAATTTGTGAGGTACACAATATAAACTTGATATTTTATCTTTTAAGTTGAAAATTTATTCTAATATGTTAATGTTTATAACATGGTATAGATTGTCACGATGACGAGTTAAAAGTGAAGCATGCCGACATAACCGATAAAGATATTCAAATCAATCGGGATAAAAACTTTGCACTTTGGCTAAAGGACAAAGTAAGTTCAATTTTAAAGACGTAGTGTATATATATATAATATATATACTCCATATGTTAACTATGACTTCATTTAATAAGATGGAGTTTTGTAGGCTTTGATGAGGATCAACGATTCCTATTGCTAGTGTACAAGTCCTAGCTATGGGACCGCATAAGGATCAAGTCACCGCAATGGTTACAAAATAAATGGTTGTGAATTTCACACAAAGGCATACGGGCGCGCAGTAAAAGAACAACGAACTCGGAGTGTGTGTCCAAGGAGATTGTTACTGATGAGCTTGGTCGTGCCTTTTATGGGGAGTTGGAGGAAATCGTAGAGTTGTCGTCTGCGGCACGCGTCGGGGTCATATTCACTTGTTCAAGTGCCGTTGGTTTGATTCGAAAAAGGGATACGTGTTGTGAGCATATGGAATCGTCGATATTGACCTCCATAGTCTCAAGACGTACTCCAACGAACCGTTTGTTTTACCAACTCAAACAATCTACAAGTATACTACACTCCTAGTCTGTTAGGAAAAGGGATAGACCGCCTGATTGGCAAGTTGTAATTTGTACTCCCGCGTAGTCGTGTAGAATTAGTTGATGGGGAGATTTACCAAGAGAAGATGCTTCATAGTCGACTATAATAAATGTGGAGGACGACAATGAAGTAATCCAGCTTAGATGGTGGAGATGAACCACATGAATTAGATCCTGAGTCAATACTTGTGTCGGATGACATTGATAATCGAGGAGGAAGAGTTATTGATCGAATCGACTACGTAATCTGAATCGGATGATGGTTATGAATCTGCAACACGTGCTCTAAAGATGATTCTTCGAATCGAGACATCGACACTTGAACTCATGAAATGTATGTTTAGCAATACATGTTTTTTATATCATTGTCATGTTTATGTATTAAACTATTTAAATGCAACTTTTGTTTATTGTCATTTTATATTCATATATATACATGTTTATATCAACATCGCTATGTTTATGTACTAAACTATTTTATTATTTTGTTAATTACTGGTGATCAAGGAGGGATGACGCTTAACATAACCTTGTACTTGTATATTCATTATTTGGATGTTTGTATATATATTACTTAAACAAGTTTTGAAATGTTATTATATTTATTCAAATCATATTGGTTTTAAAGGTTTATATACTAGTTTGGTGTATGTGTTGGTGGACGATGGATGTTTATATTATTTTGTATGTTGTTTATCTTGGTGTGTATGTATGTTGGGATAAAGCGGTAGAAAAGCAGTACAGTGTTTTTAGGAATTCGCAAAAAAAAAAAATCAATCATCAGAATTTATTTTCATATCGTCGACCACATGCGTCATTTGAAAGTTATTAATGACGACATAGTATCGTCGGCGATCGCTGCGATCATTGATAATGGTCACGACACGTGGACCACGCCGCCTTTGGCCTCGACCATGCCGATTTCAACCAAATGATCGCATTTGTCATTTCGATTACGCTTCATAATGCGATCGGCCATATATAGCGGTCGCTAATAGAGGTCATTGATGTGCATCCTAACGACTCAGATTTTATCTGACGACTATTATCGGCGGATGTTGGTCATGAGATAGCTATCTGCTGACCGAAAGTGCGATTATTGATAATAGTCGATCGATATAGCCTTTTGTTATAGTGGTACATATATATTACTTATTAATCATTAAAATAAAATAATAAATAATTATAAGGATAATTATAAGGATAATCGCATAATTATCTTTATACTTATCCTTATAAGAATAATTATCGATTATTGTTTTATGATTTTTAATTATAAATAGGAAATAGTGATTGAGTTTATATATTTGGTAGGAATATAATATAAATTCAATCACTATTTTGTATTTATAATTAAAAATCATAAAATGATAATCGATAATTATCCTTATACATACTTATTTTATTAATAAGTATAGGAAATATATAAAGATAATTACTGATTATCCTTATAATTATTCTTATAATTATTTATTATTTTATTTTAATGATTAATAAGTAGTATATATATATTTGGTGAATAATTAGGATAATTAGTAATTAAGCCAAATTCTTTTATGTTGGTAATTATTCCTCTAGCGGCCAAAGATAAAAGAAATTTATTCCGCTTACTCTCTCTAGCGGTACAAGCGCTCATCTCGACCCATTAACTCCAATTTGGACTACTGGATGAGCATTAGTTAAACAGGTTAATAGCTAACGTATTCCACTTGATCATTTCCTATATATATATATATATATATATATATATATATATATATATATATATCCCGGATCTTAAGCTCACCCTTATCCAATCTCACTCAACTCACCCCCTTTAAGCTACGGACCATGATGCATTATTAATACTACCGTCGTCTATACTTTTAGCGACGGACAACATATAGCGTCGCTAAAACTATAGACGACGGTTGTGTGATGACCGACAATCGTCGCCATTCATCGCTAAAAAGGGTGAGCTTCGGTGAGTTTGATAAGGTGAGTTTAAGATCCTGACTATATATATATATATATATATATATATATATATATATATATATATAGAGAGAGAGAGAGAGAGAGAGAGTCATCAATCATCACTCTTTTATTATTATCATCCGTGCTTACTCCCCTTTAGCGGTTTGTTTACATCATACAACCAGTAAATACTTTTAACGACGCTATATGTTTGTCAGTCATTAAAAGTATGATTTACTCATTGTATAACCGAAACCAAACTAAAGCAATAAAGGAAAAAAGAAGATAGGTGAAGAAGAAAGTATGATCGTCCGGCAAATATATATATATATATATATATATATATATATATATATATATATATATATATATATATATATATATGGCAATTAGGGTTGAACAAGTAATCGACCAAAATTGAGAAACCGCCCGCACCGACCCAAACAGAACAAACCAAGCGGGAAACTTTTATAATCAGCAAGTTGATAGTTGCAAAACAAAGAAAACCGAAGCTGAGCTGACCGGTATCAGTTGGCATCGATGAAAAAGCCAAAGTCTAACGAATATATAAACCTAAAATATATTTATACATATATATTTATAAAATAATTATATACAATAATACTCAAATTTTAGTATATGATACAGTACTTTATTTACCATTCTAGAATTAAAATTTACGCTTAATGGATATATATATATATATATATATATATATATATATATATATATATATATATGTTTGTTAATCATGCATGCTTAATTAATCTCCTTTTGAGTTCTTTATTAATATTTTGATCTTAAGTTGTAATCTTGAGAAGAAGTTTAAAGTTATTTTTAATGTAGAACTCTCTAGTATAGTATATTTTGTTTGGTTATTTGATGATTGATGATTTAATTTTATATTTGATTGTTCATTTGTTCTTAGTTCAAATTGCTTAAATCGGTTGATTTAATTGATAACCGAATAAGCCGATAACTAACTACTCCATATAAAATAAAGGTTTGGGCAGCTTAATTTGGTTTTAAACTTTTTTTAATGGTCCTAATTAAATGGTTTGATTATTTTTTTCATACAAAACCGACCAAAATGACCGTTGCACACTCCTAATTCATGGAATACTATATATATATATATATATATATATATATATATATATATATATATATATTGTTCGATTAAATTATCTTTCTTCATTTCTTTTTCACCTTTTTCGCGACGGACCGGACGTTCATCTGCCACCGTCGTCTATACTTTTAGCGACGCTATATATGTTGTCCGTCGCTAAAAATATAGATATACAACAGTTGTATGACCGAAATCGCCGAATTAAAAAAATCGCTAAAAAGTAAGTGACTGCAGTGAAGTAAAAAGAAAGTATGATGACTTCATCTCTCATATATATATATATATATATATATATATATATATATATATATATCTCGATCTTAATCTTCGCTTCTTTATTTAAGTCACACTCAGCTCACCTTTTAGCGAGCGGACCCGGCGACGGTTCGATCATACAACCGTCGCTCTATACTTTTAAGCGACGCTATATGTTGTCCGTCGCTAAAAGTATGTACAACGATTGTATGATCGAATCGTCATTAAATCATCGCTAAAGAGGATGAGATCGAAGTGAGCTAGATAAGAGAGTGAAATTAAAGATCCGGACTCTATATATATATATATGAACTCATCACGTATTGCTAGCTAGGCTTGAAATTGAAATTAGTAACAGTTAATTTCACCTGAACTACTTTACTTGGAACATTTTTTTATTCTAACTTGAACTAAAGAGGATTTGAAGTCACCGTAAGCTTGTAAGATTGGCTCCTTTATTCTTTCCTTATCAAAAAACAGATGATGTTTATTCGTAATTAATACTTTATATATAAAAGTAAGACATGATAACCATCTCATCAATTAAAATAAATCGACTCGAATAGTCATTGAGTTAACTCGATTTTAAATTTTTTTTGCATAGATTCATTTTTTGGAGTTGATACTTTAAATGCAACGTACGTGTATATACAATTTATAAAGAATACCAAAAGCTTTTGTATAAATAGCCTTATATTCTCTTCTTTCTTTTTTACCGTATCTTTCAATTATTTTTTTAAATATTCTTTGGACAAGAAAAGTTAAGAAACTGAAGATGAAGAGATGTTGTTCAGTAAGTATGTGTTTCAACAACTCCAAATGTGACTAAGCCAGTAAAATTATATATGTACTTGTCATTTTTATTTGTTGTAAACAATATTTTTATATAAACAATTTCTGTGCCGTTTATTTTACTTGGTCACATAAATACTTTGATCAAATATTATATTTTTAAGATAAAAATGGAGGTACACAATCTTGTAACTTTTAAATTAAGTTATTTAAATTAAGTTACACGGTTTACGATCGTAGAATGATTTCACTCTACTTTCGTAGAGTATAGTCTACGATAGTAGAGTGGATTCACAAATCGTGGAGCGACTACTCTACAATCGTAGAATGAATTTACTCTACACGATCGTAGACCGTGTAACTTTAAAAATTACACAGCTATGCATCTCCATATTCCTCTATTTTTAATATAAACAATTGTTAATAAACAAATTATCGTGCTCGCACGTGGTTAATCTTAAAATTAAGACTGATGGCGCGGAAAAGCCAAATGATGAATTGCATGTTAAATTTCTGTCTTAATTGTTCGTGTTTCCTCCTACAGATTAATTGCATGTTCTTCCCCTACAACTTCATTTCATTTTATATTTTTCTCTGGTTGGTTGGATGTGGTGCAGGTATTTGCGCAAAGCCAAAATTAGATAAGAGGAATATATATTGACTACGTACGTACCGTGCCAACTTATATATATGTCTGGTATTTTGAGAGGCCGCAATAAGAATTGGCCTGGCCGCGGCCGCTAGCTGGCACAATTAAGCCAAACATGCAGAGGCCAAGCGCAATCCACGCTTACCCCCATGAATGAATTACATGCATGCATGAATGAATATTAGAAATGACCACCCATGCATCTTTTTCCCTAGCTCCTAGAAAATCTCTTGACCACAATATCCAAATTCTCCTCACCTTCATTTCATTTTTTCTCGCCAATTCTCGCTCACATCCAAACTTCTGCCTGCTTCCTCTAATTAATTCCCCCGGCCCCCTCCTCCTTGTGAGAGGAAGGAAGCAGGTTTCAAGTCTTCTTATCTTTTTCCTCTCATCTTCCCGGCCGGCCCCTACTACCATTCATTGCTAGCTAGCTTGCTTGCTAGCCATGGCGCTCCCATTACTATTCCTCTTGATGTTTTCATCTCTCTCCTCCATCATTCCTACCTCACAATCCCGCCTCACCCTTGACTACTACGCCAAAACATGTCCCGACTTTGACATCATCATGCAACAAGTTATCACCCCTAAGCAATCCGCAAGCCCTACCACCGCAGCCGCCACCCTCCGCGTCTTCTTCCACGACTGCATGGTCGACGGCTGCGACGCCTCCGTCCTCATCAACCCCAATCCCACTACGCACACCGAAAGAGATGACGACATCAACCATTCCCTCCCCGGCGACGCCTTCGACCTCATCGTCCGGGCAAAGACCGCCCTCGAGCTCAAATGCCCCGGCGTCGTCTCGTGCTCCGATATCCTTGCCTCCGCCACGCGCCACCTCATCAAGCAAGTCGGCGGCCCATTCTACAAAGTCCTTTTGGGGCGAAAAGACAGTTTAGTCTCCCAAGCGTCCCATGTTCAAGGAAACCTATCTAAGGCAAACGATACACTGGAGCACATGATTGCTGCATTTACGAAGAAGGGATTTACCGTCAGAGAAATGGTGGCACTCACCGGCGGCGGCCACACCATTGGTTTTGCTCATTGCAGTGAGTTTGCCAAGAGGATCTACAAGTTCAGTCCGACTTCGGAAGTCGACCTGGAAGATGAACCCGGGCTTTGCAGCCCGTTTGAGGACAATGTGTGCCAATTACACCACTAGCCCGGACATGGCCGCGTTTCTTGACCCGATGTCACCAGGCAAGTTCGATAACAACTTTTTCTTAAACTTGATGAGGGGTTTGAATATTCTGCCATCGGACCATTTGCTGATGAGTGACCAAAGAACCAAGGGTGTGGTGGAAGAATATGCCAAGGATCAGAATTTGTTCTTTAAAGATTTTGCCGGGGCAATGGAGAAGCTAAGCGTGCTGGGTGTCAAAACTAGGAAGCAGGGAGAAGTGAGGGCCAATTGCAATTCCTTCAACGTCCAATCCATGGCTTAAATTATTTATTCGTTAAGATTCTTACTACTAATTATCTCTTTTAATTGATCATGAATGCACGGTCATTAATCATGGGGTTATTAGAGAGAAATTGTCATCTCAAGCCATCCCGAAGTTATGAGTTGATCATGATGATTGAATTAATTACTTAATTGGTATGATTTATGAATGTTGGTGGAGATTTAATTCGCTGCATGTTTGTAAGAAAATACGATTTTATGTGTGACTATGTTATGTTATACACAGATAATGCCAGTTACTGAATAACAAAGCAAATAGTTGAGAAAAATCAGGAAACATGCAGTTATATTTACCAGTGAAACTGGGAATCCCTTAATTTCATCTGATCACTATCTAGTTTCACATATATAGGTTTTAGCAATAATTCAGTAAAGGGCAGGAGTCACCATCAGATCCCATCTTTTGCTGCTTACCACCTTGTCTGGTGCATTTTTTACAGATCTTACCATGTGTGAATAACAGACAGTTCAGATCAAATTTTAGTTCATTTGGAATCCGCTGATTGAGATGAAGATACGTCTTTTTTGTGTCAGCCACTGCTGGTACCCAACCAATAGCCTTTGCGATCTGTAAAACCTGTATTAAATGTTCCACAATTAGTATTTCAAATCTGTCAAATTTCCTCTAGATAAAGTCGTACCCACATGTGTATCCACCGGGAAATCATCTTGCTGAAGGTTAAACATCAAGACGCATGCCACCTGCAATCCATTTTAATTGTCAAATTCAATCGCAATTGATAAAGTAGCACATATAATTACCTAATTTGTAAGGATTCTGCATAAAACAATGAAACAGATAATTTAATGTGGTAACATGATTTCGAATTATTCTCAAGTTGTCGAGAAAAACTTTTTGACTCCCAAATTTGGAATATCCTACTTTCACGCAATTCACAAGGTTCAACAAGCAATCGATATTTCACGAACAAGGGTGTAATACTCTTTGTAGTAGCGGTCCTTATATATCGTATTAACAGTGGTCTCTATTTGATAGAGCTTCTTCCTATATCTATGAATTCCATTGGACCCAAAAATAATACATTGGAAAAAGTTTTAGAGGTTTGGCATAAAATACTATCACCCGTAGCACGTAAGGAGCTGAAAATCAGACCCGTTAAACAATAGGGAGAATTGAAGCTTGCTTCTTCTTCAGAGTTTTCTTGGTCATCTTCAGCCCCAAACCAGGGTCCGCCCGCCGTCGACCAAAATCCGGGGGGCACGAAACTACCCGGTCCACTCAAAGCTTGAAGGATGAAGAGGGTCGGGAAAGCAGATCGAAGAGATAGATCGGTCGGGGCTTACCTCTGTTTTTGAACAAGGAGATTGGTCAAGGTTCGCTATGCCACTTAAATGTCTTTGTTTAAGAAGAAAGCCCAAGTGGAAAGTACCGCCCAAGAGCTTGCATCATAAGATATGCTCGAGAAACTTACTTCCAAAAGTAGCCATGTTTTTTGGAAGGGATATTGCTAAAAACATTTACACAGGACCAAGAAGGCGACAAAGATGGCTTTCTATCTTGGAATAAGTTTATATATTAAAACAAAAGGGCAGAAGAAGGATAAAATGAAAAGAAAGAGTATTACAGGAAATACATTAAAAGTTATGTTATTCTAGTAAAGAAGAAAACAATTAATCCTATTAGGCACCCAATTTGAACATCTTCTGCATCTCACTAATTTGCTCTTGTAGTGCGACATATATCACCAGCAATACTAATGATAAAGATGCAGCATCTAGTGTATCAAAACCACAAAGTGTAAAGCAAGGTAATTGACTGGATCAAAGCAAGGTGAAGAAATGGCCAGGGGAGAGCTTATTAATGCTTTGAGTTTCATATGAATGATCTATACACATTATATATGCGGTCAGTTATTGCACATAATTATGTAGAAAACCTGTGTATTTCCAAGAGCAGCTCCCTGAAATGTTAATGTCTAGAAAACATATCAAACTCTTCAAGCATACCTTCACAAGTCATCCATTAACTAGTTTAAAATTAATAGCTACGAGTCGCACGTAAAAATTAATTGCAGATTCATAAGCTTCAGAAGAGTGAGACAATCTCCATTCTACTAATTAGAATTTCAGAAAAGATTTGATAATCATACAACCATGCTGGTCATTTGACCTCTAAGAAAGGGAGTTGATACCATTTTCTAGCATTCTTAGTCAAACCAGCAATTTAGTTGTAAGAGAGACTGAACATCACAATTTTTCAAAATGTGAGCGGGATAAATTCAACAAAAGCAATACTTTTGATAATTACATAGAAACTACACAGCTGTTTATGATATACCAATGGCCAATCTCAGTCCATGAATTGATTGTGTTTCTCAAGGACCTTCATCACCAAGAAACATGAACCTACAAGTGTTCTCTTTACCCAACACATGCGTATTTTGCCCCTAGTCTTGTAAGTTCTTAACAGAAAGATAAGTGCTCTTTAATATTCATTAAAAAATTTAGTACAACACAACATCATCACTAGTTCAAAACCAGTAAATCTTATACAAGACGAATATAGGAGCTCACTTCAAATGGTATGTATTATGAACTATGAGTTCTGCTCATTTTACTAACCTGTTCATCAAATTTACAGTTTGACAGGCAAAGAAAAGGAAATTAAAATGAAGCACACGGAGTGTAATGCTGCCAGCAGAAGTTCTAGACATTTGGAGCCATTGCTGGTTGTGAATAACCTTGTGTTGCAGAAAGGGAAAGAGTGGAATCGTTTGATGATAATTACTCAAGATGATTGCAGTATGAAAGGGGAAACTTTAGAAGTATGTCAGATTTGACTTGCGTTTTTGACAAAAAATTCTCTTTGTTGAGTTTGTTTTCCATCATTGTGTTGGCGCAGATAAATCGCTTGTAAATTAAAAGTATAATTTTGGGTTTGTGTATTATATATCTCTTCTCTTCCTTACTAATTCCTCAAATCAAATCCTAAAAATTGCCACTAACTGCTTATCATTAATGTATTTCTGAATAGAGTTTGAGATCCATGCATTTCAATCAAATTATCATTATTCCGAATAGTGCACTTAAGGCTCCGCTTTTTAAAATGAAAATATTTTCGAAATTTTCAAGTGTTTGGTATGACAATGAAAAAATGGTCAACAAAAATAGTTTTATGGGTCAATTGCACATTTGACCTAGTTTTACTGAAAATGACTCGCACTTCGGACTTGGCAAGTCGTTTTTTGGAATAACGCAAGTTATTCTCCTTGAAAGTATTTTATATGTTTCACACGGATCCTAATTTCCCAAGGAAAACTTAAGTGGCAGGATATCCATCCATAAAGAGAGATGGGAAAATAGTTATACTGAAGAGAAATACCGTTTTAGGTCCAATTCCTTTATATTGTGAGAGCTCCTCTTTGATTTCATCAACTGACAAGTCCCGCAAGTACTCCAAGCATAATTTTCCTTTTTTTGCAAGCAAACAACTCAATAGATTTTTAATGCATGCTGCTTTTTTAGGTGCTAAACCTCCACACCTAATGGCATTTTCTATAAGCTTCGTCTCAGCGGCAAGAACCTTGCACATTAAGACAAAAGAAACAAAAAGAGGCAAATAAGTAGTTAACTATTTCCATTAAGCTAACTTAGCTAAGGACAAAGTGTACAATTAATAAAGACTTGGAGAATGGTAGAATTTCAGTGTTCATGATATAAATTACGATTAAAACCAAAAACAAATCACCTAAAACAAATTCAAAACATTAAATATAATCCATTGATACTCATTACGCTCGCAGCCAGTTTTAACAGTAAATCAAATTAATAGCTGTTACGAAAATGTACGTCCAAAAGTACTCAAAACTCAAGCTCGAACCATTGCAAAACATATAGACCAAGATTCATCAGCAGATGATGCAAAGTGCTTTGAGTTTGAAAGGATTCAAATTGCTCTTCTGATCAAAACAATAGTAAGGACCTATGCTTGGGAAGCATATGCACCCGCTTATGCTGAGTTTTTTTTATCTTTTTTTTATAAGTATGGGGGAGGGGCAAATATATAATTTAATTAACTTAAAGGGAGCAGATTAATGGAAGAGTTATACTTGGAGGAAGCAAAAAAATATATATTTTACTCTTAATTTTAAAATTTAAATGAATCTATTTTGTAACTTTCATTTGAGTTGCAAATCTGCTAATCTAATTTCTACCAGTTGATGAAGAAAGACACGTATATTTTATATTAAAATATTTTAAGTTGACTTCAAAAGGTTGAAATTTAAAAGAATATATTTTATTGTTCCAATGAGATGAAGTAATTTTAGATGAAATGTACTACTCCCTCCGTCTCCATAAAGGATGGCTAAATGTATAATTATTATTATTTTTTAAAAAAAAGGTGAGATAAAATATATAAAGTGAATTGTACATATGTTATTTAGTGGAGTCTATTAATATAAAAAAAAAAAATGTATTCATCACTTTATTTAATCTTGTGGGCCACTAAGGATAAATTTAGAACTTTGTTATTCCCATGCTTTTATTTTTCTTAATATGTGTGCAAATTGTATTTTGTTCATCTTTTTCGGGACGGAGAGAGTAGTTTATAACTTTGATAAATTTAGTTTAGACATTTTTGAGACTTTTTTCACTTCAATCATTGTTTTGAAGATTATTTGTGCTATTCATTAGTTATTTTTGTGACCTTTTTTTATAAAAAACTTTTTTATTAATTTGTTTAAAAGGATTAAGAAAAGAAGAAGATTATGGCAGTGCAGAGGTTCCTTTAAATTGATTACTTTTCTCACAATTAACTTGGCTAGTCAGCTCCCCCGTGATAAATTGTGTGGATTAAAAGTTGTCGTCTACTAGTAACCAACTGGAAATTAAGGGCTAGCCATAAACCGGTTAACAAATTCTTGTTGAAGATTCATGGCAATAGAGTGATTTGAAATTAATGTCATGCAAATAGCATCTTTTAAGTTAATTAAACTATTTATGCATGTTTGCTATGATTAGTTTTTAAACCCATTGAGTTCTCACTTTTATAGTGTACATATTACCTCCATTTATTTAATTAACTATTTTAGTTCATATTCAAATTTTGTGACTAAATAATTTACATTGCTATATAAATTGATATGTTATCAAGTACATGTTGATGCAAATCAATTGCAATGTTTGTTTCTACATCAAAATAAGTCACTAATTTTTTTTTTAAAAAAAAGACTAAGACAATTTGCACCCCAAACTTTACACCCATGTTGACTTTTACACCCCAAACCGAAAAAGGTATCTAAGTACACCCCAAATTTCAATTATATGTAACAAAAAGTACACTTTCTTCACTTAACCGGTCAAAAGTGACCGGCTAAAACACACATATGGATCTGAAGGGTGTTTAAGTCTTTTCCTTATCTTCTCCAATTCACCATCATCCTCACTCTCTCCTCCATTTTGAACCCAACTCCACCTCTCTCCTTCTCTCCCATCAACCTCCCACCACTTCTCTTCATCGGCAGCATAATTGCATTTCTCCTAAAAACTCTTTCTTTTCCATTCCCAAATCTCCCAAACTCTCTGCCTCTCCATTTCGAGTCTCTAACTCATCTTGCTCTCGCCTTTCCCAACTCAGACCTTGCCCTCCAAGTATCCCAAACTCATAAATACATCGTTTCACGGGCACGCAAGCTCATCAAAACCCACTTCAAATTGTACACAATTGTGGATCTACGCTGTCCGCTTTTTTCCTCAGATAATCTCTCCTCCCCATTATCGCATGTCCCTCATAGCAATCCCCAATATTCATCCAAAAAATGGCGGATTTGGGATTTTTGCCTAAATTTTGCCAAAAAATCGGGTATGATTTGATTTGGGATTTTACCTAAATTTTCAAGTTAAGATCGAAATGGTTTAATACTCCATGGGTGGGGATACTATTAGCTACTGTGATCACATTGAGAGTTTCCTATATGGAATTTACTGATATAATTGGTGCAGCTAATTTTTTGTATAGTTTGGGTATGTTGTTGGAATTTGCTTCTTTTGTTTGGTTGAGGAGGAAGTTTACAGTAATGAAGCGGCCATATCGAGTTTCGATGAGGCTGCCGAGGCTGGTGATTATGTGCTTGATTCCTTCTGGGTTTCTGGTGCTGATAATGACAATTGCTACAAAGATTGTTTATTTGATTAGTGGGTTGATGACTTTGGGGGCAATTGGATGGTATTTTCTGATCAAGTATTGCAAGTCAAAGAAGTGGCTTGAGTTCAATAATGGTGATGGGGAGGAAGACTTGCGAATTATGATAATATGGTGATAATTATGGATTTTTCTTTGGCCAAAATAACTGATAGTCCTAATGTTCATCCTTTAGTCCTAATGTTCATCCTTTATGCCTGAAGATTGGTGTTAGTCCAGATGAATTTCATAAAGACGTTGTAAGTTGTGTCACAAGACCATATTGCCAATCGAGCAAGTTTTCACTGTTGTCAGAAAAACCCCATGTTTGCTCACATCTCCTCCAGAGCTCAATCATAGAGGTATTAAGGGGCTGTCTTTTACATCCGTAGATAAATGTGTTGGATTAGTACAAATACAGTGTTATTATTATGTAAATGTGGGTACGGATTTTACCCAAGTCGAAAGATGATGTTATATCTTAACAGACCAGTGAGTGAGAGGAGGGCGGAGGGCGGAGGAGATGATGGTGGAGGTATGGGTGAGTTGACTCAGTGTAGGAGTGTGGGTTTAAGAGAGAGAGAAGGGGAATTGTGTAAAATAAATGTAAAGTACCAAGATTACCCCTTGTAATAAACATTACAGTCTTAGCCGGTCATTTTTGACCGGTTAAGTGAAAAAAGTGTGATTTTTGTTATGTGTAATTGAAATTTGGGGTGTACTTAGACACCTTTTTCGGTTTGGGGTGCAAAAGTCAACATGGGTGTAAAGTTTGGAGTGCAAATTGTCTTTTAGTAAAAAAAAAAAAGATAAAGACAAAAAAATGGAGAACCATATTTGTACATAAACCAAGTGAAACTCAAAGTGGTAACAAGACCAGTGACGAATCTATTAAGAGGGAAGAGTATGCAGCGCCTATGTTGAGATTTTTTACATTTTTTATAGGTATAGGGATAAGGGTAAAAATAAAATTTGATAAACTTAAACTTAGGGAAAAAAACTTAAACTACTATACGCTAAAAAATTAAACATACGGGTATATAATGTATGTTATTCCAAAGTATTATTATTATATACTAAATATATAAACAGAAATATAAGATAAACAATTTTATAATAATGACTTACAAGATGTAATTGACAAACTTTTAAAACCAAGTCAACTGTTGGACAGTCTCTCCTTAAAGCAGATTTCGTCCCTGTTATCGATGCTTACGGATGGAACAATGGACGTCTACTTCTCATGATAAAATGGTCTTCAACTCTCACAAGAAGCACTTCAATGGAAGAGTTCCACGAACCAACAAAATTTTGAATACTCTCTATGACTTTTATATGAATACTCTATATGACTTTTATATGAATGAAGAATGAATGTAATTTTTAAGAACTTGAACTTGAGAAGGTTTGAAGTTGAAGATGAAGTGATTATTTTGGGTAGATTGAGAACCTATTTATAGGTTTTCAAATACCCCTTTGAAGATATACATCCTTTCAAAAGGTTACATCCTTTTGAAAGGTTACACCCTTTTGAAAGGTTACATTTTTTGAAAGATTATATCCCTTTGAAAAGATGCATCTATTTGAAAAGGTATGAACCAAAGGTCACACCTATTGGTTTTATTTCATTCATTTATATATATATATATATATATATATATATATATATACAACAATGTATTCAAACTCTCAACTTAAAAAAATTCGCCCTTGCTGAGAACGGATCCTAATCCGCCCCTGTAAGCAAGTCATACTAATAAATAAAAGAGCTACGGATCATAGACTAGCAACATATAAGAATCTTGAAACTAGCAACATATAAGAATCTTGAAACTAGCAACATTGTTTTTTCGTAATTGTTCGTCAAAGAACACTGATAACACATCTACAACCATCAAAATTGAGTTCCAAGGATTTAGTAGTAACCACAACAAGAAAAAATAATAAAACAGAGAAAATGGCCCGGAAAACATGTCCAAAGTTGTGGTGCAGGTTCAAAAAATCAATTCAGAAATAATAATGAGAAGCTCAGCAACATTATGAGAAATATAAGTAAATAGAAAACGTACATCATGCCAAGAGGGATAAAGGGATTTGAGAGAAGCAAAAGCCCTTCGGGAATTGGCATCAGTGGTGTTCTGCGACAGTATGGTGCTCACTAGACCATCCAACACGCTTTCCTTTTCAGCTTCGGAGGGCCCACCACCACCATCAGACGGCTCAGATGTCGCCGAATGATTTGGTGTTTGTTTGCGCTGATACTTTAGAAATTCTAGGGGGAAACCATGGAGGGCAAGGAGGTCGTCACGTACGTCCCGGCATTCTTCTGGAGTAGGGTGTGAAAAATCTGGGAATGGGCCCTTGATTTTGATCGACGGAGATGATTGTAGCAGGAGCTCAGCCTGCTTTCTCTTTTTCCGGCGTTCCTGCATTTGTTTTTTTCTTAAAGCACTGAAATTAGGCTTGGAACTAGAGGTCCGTATTTCTATTTTCTACCATGCTAAATTTCCCCTTATATCCCCACTTTGAAGGGATATTACTAGTGTCATATTCTCAAATCTACATTTTCTTTATTATTAAGATATGAAATTACAAATGTTAGAAGAAATAAAATAATATCAAGTTCATGTAATAAGAGCTCTTGTAGGCGGACATAAAAATTGAATACGAATATATTTGAATTTTATCTATTTGTATTTTTATCTATTTTTGAGAGTCAAAATACATATAATTAAGTAAAATTCAAATACATTAATTTTTGCTACATTGAAAAGAGTAAATTTGGGGTAAAAAATAAAATTTATGCATAATTTTAGAAATAAAAGAATATAAACTATATAATTCATCAACTAAATAGTTATAGAATTAGTAGGACTCCGGTCACAACCACTTGCTTAAAATAAATGTGGCACAAAATAAACCAAGAAAGTACAACCAAAAATTAAAATTGAACCACTATCAAACAAATTATTCACCAATAATTACAATTTCACTCGATCAATCAAAACTCAGTTGAGTTAGGACCATAAACGCTCCTCCAAACTCGGTATCTGTTCTGATTCGGTCCTCCTTCAAACACCCCTCCCAATCCACCTCATCCCTCCCACTCCCTCTCCCTCTCCCTCTCAACATTATCAACATCCTCTTCTCTCGCCCCCTCACTCAGTGAGTACAGCGCAGCCACACAGTTCTCCCAAGCCGACTCAGAATCCAAGTCCCTCCATTTCCTCAACATCCCTACCAAACTCTCCACCGCATTGGAATGCAGCATCGCAGACTTTCCCTCCGTACACGTCGCTAAATTGCACAGCACCAGCAATACTCTCCCCGCCAGGTCACCTTTTTTAACCAATACCAAAAGACTTGAGACGGCGCCGAGTTTGATAAGCTTGACTCGGTTGCTCTGATTTAGCGACAGATTGTACAAAGCCAACGCTGAGTCATGACGAGTCCGCTCACTCTCCGACCTCAGCGCGCGAAGCAGAGGCTGCAACGCCCCAAGAACGCCAATTGCGGTCCTGTTATGTTCCTCCAGCGCTAAACTAAACAACGGGCTGGCAGCATGTTCCTGCAATAGGGGTGTTCAACCGGTTTTACCGGACCGAACCAGACTAGTACCGAATCGAAACCGAAACCGCTATCAATATTGATACCGGTTGGACCGGTATACCGAATCGGCGATACCGGTTTGGTACCGATTCTTATCGAAAATTAATATAATTATTATTTTTATTATTATTTTATTATTTTTATTATTATTATTATTATTATTATTATTATCATTATTTTATTATTATTATTATTATAATAATCATTATTTTATTATTATTATTATAATCATTATTTTATTATTATTATTATTACATTATTAATAATAATAAAAAATTAGAAAACCGATATATACGGTCCGGTTCGGTTTTTACCGAACCATAAATCGGTACCGAAAAACCGGTATATACTGGGTTTTTTATACCAAACCGGATCGGTTTTTTTTTATACCGAACCGACCGGTTCGAAAAACCAAAAAAATGATCAAAATGAATAGCCCTACCTGCGACTCTGGGAGTCCGCCTTTCAAAAGGTGGATCAACGACGCTAAATTTAGGGGAATGTATACTTTTTTTAAGTCACTAATTGTTATAGAATTTATGGATTTTAATGGTTTTTAAATACTTTAAACACTTTTTTTAAATAACTTTTATAGACTCCATGAAATAAGTAATATTTTTATAAATTTTTTATCAAAATTGTGATAGAGTTTTATATACTTCTAATATATAAAATTTAAAGATTATTAGATTTAAGATTAAAATTTTGCTACACAGTTAAATTATTTATTATTTTTTTATTGCATATATTATAAATAATAATTCACTGCTTATGATAACAACTTTCAGAAAATATATTATATAAAAATTTCAAGTTTTGACAATATTATTTTATCTAAGCATTAGAATACATATATATTGTATAATATATTTATTACATGGCTTCTGATCATTCAATTATTGGCTCTATGATTTTATTTTTTTTCCTTCGCAAAAAAACGAAATCCACACTCTTGTGTGAGCGTGTGATTCAATACCATATTAATTGTTTTACTACTATATGTGACACCCCCAAAATTAGGTATACATCACCCATCTTGGGTCGCCACTTACATGGTACAGAATTTAAATACAACTTATTAACATAACTGCGCGTATACAATACGACATAAACTGTGAGTTTAAATACAAATATCGCCTCTACTAGATATTATACAAACTCAAACAAAAAGTCCTCATTACAATTATTTTCACACTATTTCACGTAATAGTGAGGACTACTAATGCTATCTTCGTGACCATCACTGCTTCCCGACTCGTCCCAAATTATATTCTCATTTCCGAAGAGAATAAAAGAAAGAAAGGGTGAGCTCAACTAGCCCAAGAAGAAATATTATGACTAAGATAATGCGTAATAAATTATCAATAGTCTTCAACAATGTTAAACCGATAAAATACTATAGATAACCCGCTTTAATCTGCGGCAATGAATATCTAATCCATTAAAAGAGTCAAGTAGAAAATAAAGTCTACTATCTTTTAGGTTTTAAAGGTTTTTCATCATCATATAAATTTTAGACTCACTTTTAATAAATATTCCACATCATCGAATCACCTCTCACTTCACGGCCAAGGATATTCTTTAAGATCACGACCACAATTATTCATGCATTACGAGCCAAGAATATTTGTGTATTCATTAATGGTCATGATCATGCCAACAATCGTCCATCAATGCACTACTACCATCGAGGATTTTTACCACATCATTTGTAACATTACTACCAAGTGATTACAATCGAATAGTCTCTCATTCATAATCATACCAAGTCCATCTATGCACTACAAAATACGTATGACTTTTAAAAAAATATATAAACATGAGGAGGATGATGACAATGATATAAGAATTCAATAAAACAAGTTCAAGAATTATTTTATCCGAGAATTATTAACGTCCAAATTATCAATAATATACCGCTTTTGTAGAGTAAAATTCAAGAATGATCGAAGAAGAATATTTTCATGAAAAGATATCTTTGGATGAAACGCAAATATCAAGGATATTCCACTAATTTCATGGAGTATAGAAGTCAAAGTTTTAACCAACCGAGTATAATGAAGAATGGAATAACAAAAGAAATCACCATGCATGCGATAATCACATGCATGTGTTATTCCAATGAATAATAAATAACTAACCGTGTCGTGAAATTCACACCCCATGTGATGTTCCAATGTAATAATAAAGATGGAACCGCATCCGTGTAAAACACACGATAGGATATTCCAACAGAATGATAAAGACGGAACCAGTCCCTGTAAAACACACGCATGTGATGTTCCAAATGAATAATAAAGATGTAACCGTGTCCGTGTAAAACACATGCATGCGATGTTTCAACAGAATAATAAAGAAGAACGGAACTAGGTCCTTGTAAAACACACGCATGTGATGTTCCAATGTAATCATAGAAGAATGTCACCAAGTATAGGTAAACCACAGATACAAAAGTTATTCCAATGAGAATAATAAGCAATGGAATAACAATTATTCTCTTCATGAATAAGAAAGAATAACACCCTTACATTTGGTAGAAGATTGAATAATCGCAAAGAAGTAAGAACAAAATACTCTTCTTCTTTCTCTTATTCTCTATATTTTCTCTCTCTATAGCTTGAATGAATTCGTGAAAAATAATGAAGCCCTGAGCCTCTATTTATAGAAGATTTCTAGCTTAAGACTCGCCGTGTGAAAAGGCAAGTGGCTTGGACGACCGGTTTTGACGCCAGAATGTGAAACGACAAGTGGTTCGACGCTCAGAATGTGAAACGACAAGTGGTTCGACGTCTGGTAAAGGTAATTACTATTAACGAAGGTAAATACTATCGACGAAGGGTAAATACTATTCACAAGGGTAATTACTATCGAAGGTAGGTAAATACTATTCACAAGGGTAATTACTATCGACGAAGAGACTCTTAGATGATGACATATGAGCCCCCATAAAATAATCAAACTTACCACAAATCATTTTTTTTTCATCAACACATATTTAATCTTTCAACAATTATTAATCATTTATAACTTGTCGCCTCAATTATTGATTTAATACTATAACATATTATACGTATGATACTGTGACAATAATTGAATCAATAATATAAGAGATATGATGCAAAGAATTATCGTAGTAATAATTGAGCATAAATGAGTGACTTCTCACGTAAGCATCAATAATCAATACCGCGTGTCTTACTATGTCTACGCTGACTTCAGTATTTTTACCACCGGGGTAGTTCAACAGCTTTTAACGGTAACACCTCCGCCGTTATTTTTATAAAATATTTTGTCGTTTTCAATTCGACAATAATTACATTAGGGGTCCACCAATGATTGAGCCATTGTATTTAATATTCCCTAACAAAAAGAATATTCCCCACCAAAACGAATATTTTATAACAACTTGCATACTTTGCAAAATTTATAAATATTACCCACAACTATAACATTATATCAAATTTATTCCATAATATTCAAAAATAATATTTATAGAAAAATTCATCTTTATTTATAAAAGATGGGGTCTTACAACCTCCCTTCTTATGAAATTTCACCCTCGAAATTAGGTACGCACTGGTATGTCGAAGAGGTAAGGATACCTTGATTTCATTTCGATTCTAACTCCCAAGTCATTTCCTCAACATCGTGGTTCCTCCACAAAACTTTGACTTGAGGTATAACCTTGGAGCGTAGAATATGTTCCTTCTTATCCAAAATTTGAACAGAACCTCTTCATACGCCAAATCTTCCGCTTATTTCGTCCGGTTCTAACTCAATAATATGGTTCGGTCTTTCACATATTTACGTAATATAGATATGTGAAAAACGTTATGAACACGAGACATATTTGGCAGAAAAGCGAGTCTATAGGCCATAGTTCCTACTCGATCGAGGATTAAAATGGACCGATGAATCGAGGATTAAGTTTTCCTCTCTTCCAAATCTTGTAACTCCTTTCCATGGAGCAACTCTTAACAACACGTGATCTCCTATATTGAATTCCACGTCCTTTCGATGAAGATCAGCATAACTCTTTTGTCGATTTTGTGAGGTTTTTATACGTTGTCGGATCGTTTGAATCTTTTCCGTAGTCATACGTATCAACTCTCGTCCCCAACAACGTTGCTTCACCCACCTCATCCCAAAGATACCGGAGAATCGACACTTTCTTCCATACAACGCTCGAATGGAGCCATGCCAATACTTGCTTGATAACTGTTGTTGTAGAAAAACTCCACCAATGGTAAGAACTTGTCCCAACTCCCTTGAAATCAAGGACACAGAGTCTTAATAGATCTTCAAGAGTTTGAATAGTCCTCTCCGATCGTCCGTCCGTCGAGGATGATATGCCGAAGCTAAATCGTAAGTCTGCGCCCATAGCTTTTTGCAAACTAACCCAAAATCGTGAAGTGAATCTTGGGTCTCGATCGAAACTATGGATACCGGATACCATGCGCCTTACAATCTCGCTTATGTACATACGAAAGCAAGACGCTCAAGTGTATAAGTTTCTCGTGATCGGTGAAATGAGAAGACTTGGTCAATCTATCAACAATGACCCAAATCGCATCAATGCCTTGAGAAACCTTAGGAAGACCGGTAAAAAATCCATGGTAATGTGCTCCCACTTCCATTCCGGAATTTCAAGTGGTTGCAATGGACCTTTTGGTACTTGATGTTCCGCTTTAACTTCGCTTGACAAGTTAGACACCTTGAGATAAACAACGCTATCTCTCTCTTCATATTGCTCCACCAAAATGTATGGCGATTTAATATCATGATACATTTTGGTACTCCCAGATGGATTGCAAATGGTGTGTCAGTACCTCCATCATGATATTATACTTTAAATCGTGGTCGTTAGAACACAAAGTCCGGAGTTGACTCAAGTATTCCTTCTTCATCGATTCTTGCTTCCTTATAGCACCTTCTTGCACTTTCTTCTTCATACGCATCGCCTCCAAAATCCGTAGCTTGAGCAGCCTTTAACTTTATCGATTAAAGTCGGTTCTACTCAGATACTCGCTATCATCACACGCGTCCCCTGAGTCTTTAACTCTATCTCCATCCTTTGTAAGTCACACAAAATGGGCCTTTCATTGACAATAATATCGCACTCAGACTTGCATATGATTTTCACTCAATGCGCCACCTACCACGCGTTCGCTTTTTCAGGATGGTATTGGATGGTATGATCATAATCTTTCAATAGCTTCAAGCCAACGTCGTTGTCGCATGTTGAGTTCCTTTTGAGTGAAGAAATATTTGAGGCTTTTATGATCCGTAAAGATCTCCACTTTCTCCCCATACAAGTAATGCCTCCAAATTTTAAGTGCAAGATAACAAATGCCAACTCTAGATCATGAGTAGGATAATTCCTCTCATATTCTTTGAGTTGTCATGAGGCATAAAGCTATAACTTTTCCATGTTGCATAAGAACACATCCCAACCCTTTGCTCAAGCATCACCAGAGATGACAAATCCTCCGAGCCAGGATGGTATTGTCGAACAGTCTTGAAATAAGTCTCCTCTTGAGTTCTTGAAAACTCTTCTCACATTCTTCGCTCCAACCGAACTTTGTATCTTCCCGAGTCACCGAGTCAATGGAGTAGCGATTCGAGAAAATCCTTCCACGAATCTCCGATAATAACCAAATAAACCGAGAAAGCTACGTCTTGACGGCCATTGATTTAGGTTGTTCCCGACTTTGAATAGCTTCAATCTTTCTTTGGGTCAATGATATTCCATGACTTGATACCACGTGCCCAAGGAATGCTACTTCTTCAAGCCGAACTCATATTTCTTCAACTTAGCATAAAGCTTATATTCACGAAGCTTTTGGAGTGTCGACCTCAAGTGTTGTTCATGATCTTCACTACTTTTGGAATAAATAAGGATGTCATCAATAAAGACGACCACAAAGTGATCTAAATATTCCTTGAATACTTGGTTCATCATATCCATGAAGGCGTTAGAGCATTAGTCAATCCAAAGGACATGACTAGAATTCATAATGCCCGCATCAGTTCTGAAAGCCGTCTTTGGAATGTCACGTGATTCTAATCTTCAATTGGTGATATCCTAACGAAGATCAATCTTTGAAAAGAATTTGGCTCCTCAATCAATCGGTCAAACAGTCATCAATACGTGGCAATGGATACCTATTTTTGATGGTGACATGATTCAACTCCAGATAATCAATACAAAGTCGCATACTCCCATCTTTCTTCTTCACGAATAGAATGTGAGCACCCCAAGGAGAAGTACTAGGACGAATAAAGCCAATGTCTAACAATTCCTGCAGTTGGGTCTTTAACTCCGAAGTTCAATAGAGCCATTCGATATGGGGCTTTGGAAATAGGTTTTGTCTGGGTTCAAGGTCGATACAAAATTCAATTTCACGCCTGGGGGTAGGCCAGAAGTTCTTCGAGAATACGTCAGAAATTTATTAACAATAGAAATATCGCTCAAAACCCACGTATTTTTGTTTAAATCGTGACATGAGCTAAGAAAGCTTGACATCCGCTTTTCAATAAACGAATAGATTTATGGCTTGAGATGACCGTGATTGATTTTAATGGTTTGGTCGTTTGAATTCGCATAATAGGTTGATTAGGAATATGAAAGCTAACAACCTTACGAAAAACAATCAATTTTTGCATGATAAGTAGTTAACCAATTAATCCCTAGAATCACGCCAAATGCAAGTATTTTTAATGAAATAAGATCGACAGTAATGTGAGGGTACCGATTTGAACCAAACAAGACTTATAAACAAATGGATGTAATGAAGGTTTCTCCCAACGGAGTTTCCACAGATAAGTCAAAGTCTAATTTCTCCTGAGTCAAATTTAATCGATGAAATGCAAAGTAGGAGAAATAAAAGAATGGGTAGAACCCAGATCAAATAAAGTATAGACTTCATTAGAGTTTATGATAAGCTTACCCGTGATGACCTCATTCGGATTCTTGCTCTTTGGGAGGTCACAACAAATGCTCTCCTTGCACTACTGGGTTTTGAATTTTCCGGGATGGCCTTTGGTGCCTCCATCCTAGCCGAATTTGTCTTGAGAAACAACAAAATCGAGCTAAGTGACCTTCTCTTCCACAATTATAACATGCTTTGACTGCATTTACGCAGCTTTGATCGATGTGTCCTCTCCTCCGCATTTGAAGCATATGATGATAGGTGGTCTTTCTCCTTCCTTAACAATGGGTCTTTGGTCTTTGGCGCCTTTCCACCATTGTTGAATCTCCGCTTTCTTGAAATGTCCATTCTTATTGTTTTGGCCTCGATTACCACCGGTGGTTACCATATCGGCCCGTTGATTCCCTCCACGCTTGTTGTCACCGCTTGATGACTACTCTCCGGTATTATAATTTTCACCACCGCTTCTTTTTAGTTGTGTTGACTCATTATCGCGTTCCACTAATCGAGCCCTATTTACAACATCCGAATACAAACACGCTTTATGAGAAATAAGATGTTGACGTATCTCCCGCTTCAAACCTCTTAAAAACATTCGCGCCATTCTCTTTTTCATTATCCACCAGTGGGGACGAAACCGTGATAACTCCGCAAATTTTGCCTCGTATTGCGACACACGGTCCATATTGTTTTGTTCCAACTTGATAAATTCCACCTCCTTCATGTGGCGAATACTTTCGTGAAAGTATTTGTCATTGAACATCTCCTGAACTTCTCCCAAGATATCTTCAAGACAAAGAAGTTGAGTACGTTTCTGGAATTCCCACCAAGAATCCGCCTTTCTCCACGCAACATAAAGCGTGAAGGGAACCTTTTGCTCCTCGGAGCATCCCAAGACATCAAATATCTTGGTAATCTGCTTTATCCATGCTTCCGCCGTAAGTGGTTTTGCTCTCCTTAAACTCCGGTGGTCCCAGCTCCTTGAATTGTTTAGCGTTGACCACCAAGAGTTTTCCGTGTTTCCACCTACGCTTTTGCGATGAGAGTTTCTCTTTCTCAGCTTTGCGAAATTGCATAAAGCCTCCGAACATTTGATCATTCATCATTTGGTCAAGTGTTGTTGTTTCATGAGGATTGTCGCCTTCTTGATGCACATTATCCCGATTATTGATATGTGGTGAATCAACAATCACTGCAACCCATTCTTATTCTCAACATTCTCGGATGTCATTTTCGACATCGCCACAAAACAAAAGGTTAATTGACATGTAACAAATTATCCCTATCTTCCGACCAACCAATAAAATAAAGACATAAACTTAGGTAGGTCATACTAAATAAGAAGGTATTCCCCGCCTCTCCCTCCTAGTACTATTCTCACATCTTAGCCAGGATCATATCCCTAAGCTCGATATCAAACCGTGACGCCCCCAAAATTAGGTATACATCACCCATCTTGGGTCGCCACTTACACGGGTATGTAATTTAAATACAACTTATTAACATAACTGTAGTGGTATGCAATACGATATAAATCGTGAGTTTAAATACAAATATCGCCTTACTAGATATTATACAAACTCAAACAAAAAGTCCTCATTACAATTATTTTCACACTATTTCACGAATAATGAGGACTACTAATGCTATCTTCAGGACCATCACTGTTTCCCGACTCGTCCCAAATATATTCTCATTTCTCAAGAGAAAAAAAAGAAAGAAAGGGTGAGCTCAACTAGCCCGAGAAGAAATATTATGACTAAGATAATGCGAATAAATTATCAATAGTCTTCAACAATGTTAAACCGATAAAATACTATGTATAACCGGTTTAATCATGATGAATATCGCAATCCATTAAAAGAGTCAAGTAGAAAATAAAGTCTACTATCTTTTAGGTTTTAAAAGGTTTTTCATCATCATTATAAATGAGACTCACTTTTAATAAATATTCCACATCATCGAATCACCCCACTTACTACTACGCGAAGGATATTCTTTAAGTATCCACCACAATTATTCATGCACTCACTTGCCCAAGAATATTTGTGTATTCATTAATGGTCATGATCATGCCAACAATCGTCCATCAATGCACTACTACCAATGAGGATTTTTACCACATCATTTGTAACATTACTACCATGATTACAATCGAATAGTCTCTCGGTCATAATCATACCAAGTCCATCTATGCACTACAGGCCACGTATGACTTTAAAAAAATATAAACATGAGGATGATGACAATGATATAAGAATTCAATAAAACAAGTTCAAGAATTATTTTATCCAGAATTATTAACGTCCAAATTATCAATAATATACCGTTTTGTAGAGTAAAATTCAAGAATGATCGGAAGAATATTTTCATGAAAAGATCTCGATAAAACGCAAATATCGAGGATATTCCACTAATTTCATGGAGTATAGAAGTCAAAGTTTTAACCAACCGAGTATAATGAAGAATGGAATAACAAAAGAAATCACCATGCATGCGATAGAATCGCAGCATGTGTTATTCCAATGTAATAATAAATAACGGAACCAGTCGTGTGAAATTCACACCGAAGCGTGATGTTCCAATAGAATAATAAAGATGGAACCCGCATCCGGTGTAAAACACATGATAGGATATTCCAATGTAATAATAAAAGACGGAACCAGTCCTGTAAAACACATGCATGTGATGTTCCAACAGAATAATAAAGATTTTAACCAGTCCTGTAAAACACATGCATGTGATGTTCCAATGTAATAATAAAGACGGAAACCAGTCCGGTGTAAAACACACGATGTGATGTTCCAATGTAATCATAGAAGAATGTCACCAAGTATAGGGTAAACCACAGATATAAAGTTATTCCAATGTAATAATAAGCGATGGAATAACAACAGCTTCTCTTCATGAATAAGAAAGAATAATACCCTTTACATTTGGTAGAAGATTGATATCTGCAAAGAAAGGTAAGTAACAAAATACTCTTCTTCTTTCTCTCTTATTCTCTCTATATTTTCTCTCTATAGCTTGAATGAATTCGTGAAAATAATGAAGCCCTAGGCCTCTATTTATAGAAGATTTCTAGCTTAAGACCTTGAGTGTGAAAAAAGCAAGTGGCTTGACGAATCGGGTTTGACGCTTTCAGAATGTGAAACGACAAGTGGTTCGACGCTTTAATGTGAAACGACAAGTGGTTCGGACGTCTGGTAAAGGTAATTACTATTAACGGTAAGGTAAATACTATCAAGAAGGTAAATACTATTCACAAGGGTAATTACTATCGATTTAAGGCAAATACTATTCACAAGGGTAATTACTATCGACGAAGAGACTCTTAGATGATGACATATGAGCCCCCATAAAATAATCAAACTTACCACAAATCATTTTTTTTCATCAACACATATTTAATCTTTCAACAATTATTAATCATTTATAACTCATTGTCGTCTCAATTATTGATTTAATACTATAACATATTATACGTATGATACTTTGTGACAATAATTGAATCAATAATATAAGAGATATGATGCAAAGAATTATCAGTAGCAATAATTGAGCATAGTGATTGACTTCTCACGTAAGCATCAATAATCAATACCGTAAGTGCTACTATGCAACTACGCCAGACATCGCATTTTTTACCACCGGGGTAGTTCAATGCTTTTAACGGTAACACCTCCGTAGTTATTTTTATAAAATATTTTTGTCGCTTTCTCAATCAAATGACAATAATTACATTGTGGGGTCCGCCAATGATTGAGCCATGTATTAATATTCCCTAACAAAAGAATATTCCCCAATTAAACGAATATTTTATAACAACTTTGCATACTTTGCAAAATTTATAAATATTACCCACAACTATAACATTATATCAAATTTATTCCATAATATTCAAAAATAATATTTATAGAAAAATTCATCTTTATTTATAAAAGATGGGGTCTTACACTATATATATATATATATATATATATATATATATATATATATATATATAATCCTCCTTTTACCAAATCACGCAAAGATAATTAATAATAAAACAAAAGCTTTAAATATATATACATACATAATCTTCACAATTGATCTAAGAGTTTCATAATTTTATCTTACCTTTATTAAACAAATTTTTTCGTCTTTGTATTGAAAGCTTTCGAATTGCCGCTTTCTCCCTTACCAATTTCTTCGTATCTTTTCCTTTTTCTTGATTACACGTCTGCATGAGCATGTTAGGTATTTAGTTATTTGTTTACTTATTAATATATCTTATTAATTCAATTAAATATAATTAATATGATTTAATTTTATCCACATATAAATTAAATCCAATTAATTTTAAGGCTTAAATTTTACCAAATTAATTTATCCTTCACATGTTAATACTTATTAGCCCATATAAAATAAATAACTAGTTTGACCCAATAAAAGATGACAAAGTCCAATTAAATTATTTAAAATATAAATTTAAATGTTATTTATTTATTTTATTTTATTTATTATTTTTTTTCTCTAGGTATTACATCGCGAATTTTTGAATTCCCACTTTACTGGTGATCCGAATTTTCACCTTTGTGTTTAATATTTAAAAGTCTTTAGAGATGAGGTCAGACTTTGGATATGAGTTGATAATTATAATTCTTCTTCTAAAGTCTGTCAAACTCAACCATTTGATAGAAATCTAAAAAATCTATGACTTTTTGAATACCAAAATAATTTTATAGACTTTGTAAAAATCTTAATGCAATACCACCTAACTTTTAAAGACATTAAAAAAGTTTTAATTGTATACCAGTAAACTTCTATAAACTCTTTAAATGTCTTGATTGAATACAACCAAACCTTATTATTCGTTATTTTAGTTATTATATTTTTTATTGAGCTATTTGAATTCAACCTTTTATTTAATAATTTTTTTTTGAAAATGAGAGCGTATACTTTTTTTAAGTCACTAATTGTTATAGAATTTATGGATTTTAATGGTTTTTAAATACTTTAAACACTTTTTTTAAATAACTTTTATAGACTTTATGAAATAAGTAACATTTTATAAATTTTTTATCAAAATTGTGATAGAGTTTTGTATACTTCTAATATATAAAATTTAAAGATTATTAGATTTAAGATTAAAATTTTGCTACACACGCTTAAATTATTTATTATTTTTTATTGCATATATTATAAATAATAATTCAACGCTTATGATAACAACTTTCCGAAAATATATTATATAAAAATTTCAAGTTTTGACAATATTATTTTATCTAAGCATTAGAATACATATATATTGTATAATATATTTATTACACGGCTTCGATCATTCAATTATTGGCTCTATGATTTTATTTTTTTCCTTCAAAAAAAATGAAATCCACACTCTTAATGTGAAGTGTGATTCAATACCATATTAATTGTTTTACTACTATATATATATATATATATATATATATATATATATATATATATATATATAATCCTCCTTTTACCAAATCACGCAAAGATAATTAATAATAAAACAAAAGCTTCAAATATATATACATACATAATCTTCACAATTGTTCTAAGAGTTTCATAATTTTATCTCACCTTTATTAAACAAATTTTTTCGTCTTTGTATTGAAAGCTTTCGAATTGACGCTTTCTCCCTTACCAATTTACTGTATCTTTTCCCTCTTTTCTTGATTACACGCATCATGAGATGCAGATTAGGTATTTAGTTATTTATTTACTTATTAATATATCTTATTAATTCAATTAAATATAATTAATATGATTTAATTTTATCCACATATAAATTAAATCCAAATAATTTTAAGGCTTAAATTTTACCAAATTAATTTATCCTTCACATGTTAATACTTATTAGCCCATATAAAATAAATAACTAGTTTGACCTAATAAAAAACGCATAAAAGTCCAATTAAATTATTTAAAATATAAATTTAAATGTTATTTATTTATTTTATTTTATTTATTATTTTTTTCTCTAGTATTACATCGCTAATTTTTGAATTCCCACTTTCTTGGCGATCCTAATTTTCACCTTTGTATTTAATATTTAAAAGTCTTTAGAGATGAGGTCAGACTTTGGATATGAGTTGATAGTTATAATTCTTCTTCTAAAGTCTGTCAAACTCAACCATTTGATAGAAATCTAAAAAATCTATGACTTTTTGAATACCAAAATAATTTTATAGACTTTGTAAAAATCTTAATACAATACCACCTAACTTTTAAAGACATTAAAAAAGTTTTAATTGTATACCAGTAAACTTCTATAAACTCTTTAAATGTCTTGATTGAATACAACCAAACCTTATTATTCGTTATTTTAGTTATTATATTTTTTAGTGAGCTATTTGAATTCTACCTTTTATTTAATAATTTTTTTTGAAAATGAGAGCGTATACTTTTTTTAAGTCACTAATTGTTATAGAATTTATGGATTTTAATGGTTTTAAATACTTTAAACACTTTTTTAAATAACTTTTATAGACTCCACTAAATAAGTAACATTTTTATAAATTTTTTATCAAAATTGTGATAGAGTTTTGTATACTTCTAATATATAAAATTTAAAGATTATTAGATTTAAGATTAAAATTTTGCTACACGCTTAAATTATTTATTATTTTTATTGCATATATTATAAATAATAATTCACCGCTTATGATAACAACTTTCGTAAAATATATTATATAAAAATTTCAAGTTTTGACAATATTATTTTATCTAAGCATTAGAATATATATATATTGTATAATATATTTATTATATGGCTTCTGATCATTCAATTATTGGCTCTATGATTTTATTTTTTTTCCTTCGCAAAAAAATGAAATCCACACTCTTAATGTGATGTGATTCAATACCATATTAATTGTTTTACTACTATATATATATATATATATATATATATATATATATATATATATATATCCTCCTTTTACCAAATCACGCAGTATAATTAATAATAAAACAAAAGCTTTAAATATATATACATACATAATCTTCACAATTGATCTGAGAGTTTCATAATTTTATCTCACCTTTATTAAACAAATTTTTTCGTCTTTATATTGAAAGCTTTCGAACTGCCGCTTTCTCCCTTACCAATTTACTGTATATTTTCCCTCTTTTCTTGATTACACGTACCGCGAGACAGATTAGGTATTTAGTTATTTGTTTACTTATTAATATATCTTATTAATTATATTAAATATAATTAATATGATTTAATTTTATCCACATATAAATTCAATTCAATTAATTTTAAGGCTTAAATTTTACCAAATTAATTTATCCTTCACATGTTAATACTTATTAGCCCATATAAAATAAATAACTAGTTTGACCCAATAAAAGACGACAAAGTCCAATTAAATTATTTAAAATATAAATTTAAATGTTATTTATTTATTTTATTTTATTTATTATTTTTTCTCTAGGTATTACATCGCTAATTTTTGAATTCCCACTTTCTTTGGCGATCCGAATTTTCACCTTTGTGTTTAATATTTAAAAGTCTTTAGAGATGAAGTCAGACTTTGGATATGAGTTGATAGTTACAATTCTTCTTCTAAAGTCTGTCAAACTCAACCATTTGATAGAAATCTAAAAAATCTATGACTTTTTGAATACCAAAATAATTTTATAGACTTTGTAAAAATCTTAATACAATTCTACCTAACTTTTAAAGACATTAAAAAAGTTGTAATTGAATACCAGTAAACTTCTATAAACTCTTTAAATGTCTTGATTGAATACAACCAAACCTTATTATTCGTTATTTTAGTTATTATATTTTTTACTGAGCTATTTGAATTCAACCTTTTATTTAATAATTTTTTTTTTGAAAATGAGAGCGTAACTGAGCTAATTGGGAGAAGAAAAATGAAGTGATAGTCCGAAATAATAGTTGTAGTAATCGTCACCAAGTTATAAAATAGTTTGACAATAATTGTAAGACCCCAACTTATTATAAATAAAATCAAATTTCCTCTATTTATTATTTTGAAATAGTAAGGGTTGATTTGATTAATGTGGTTAGTTACGGGTAAAATGCGTAAATATTTCAAATATGCAAGTGGTTATAAAATATTCATTTTATCGAGAATATTCGTTTGGTCGGTGGAATATTCTTATCGTCGGGAATCTTCGTGCGACCAGTAGCGACTTATGTGTGGGCCCCATAACGAAAAAGCGATTGGATGAAGAAAACGACAAGTATAAGTTGTTTATAAATAACAGGCGTAGTTATTCAAGTTATCACTTTTGGAATACTCGGTGGTTAAAACACAATAGCACACGATATTGCATTAATTATTGATTCTTACGTAGGAAGGCATTACTCAATAATTGTTACAATGAGTTCTCGCTTCAATATTTTATTTTATTGATTCAATAATTACTACATTGATATTTTATATTATTGTTGTTTCAATAATTGTCACTACACGTGATTTTCATTATCGGATCAATAATTCATATTATTTGAATAATATTATTAGATAACATTATTGGTAATGTCTAGAAAGTTCATCAAGGAGAGGTTTGGTCACCTAATCAATTGCTTGTAAGAAGAGAAAAATCCTTATTGAAAGCCCCTCTTTCCTCGGAATATCAGTCGGGTTGCCAGATATTGTGATTCGTAATATTATTTGTGAATAATTAATTATTGATTTATATGATAAGAAAAATATTCATTTTATGTGGATATAGATGAAATTTTTTTAATGTGATTGTTTAAAATTGATATTTTATCTTTTCGATAAAATAATTTATTTAAATATATTATTATATTTTAATAATATAATAATGATGATATTTTTACAATGAATGTGGGATATATGAGTATATGAGGAGGAAGAGTATTTTTGTTGCATTAAATGATAAACACATGTTTTGTGTGTCGGTGGACCCCATTTCTTGACTGAAATTTGATTATAGCTTGTAAAATCGCTCGTTTGTGGATTTCGGTCAATTTTTGTTTGGAATTTGAAAAAATTTCTTCTGTAAAGTTGTAGAGAATTAAATTTCCTATGGAATAGACATAAGATTTGAATTTTTCTGATAAAAGGACTATTTTCTATGAATTATTGAAGTTCCGAAGTTTCGAAATAATTAATTTTTGAAGTTTAAAATATTTTATTTATGAAAAATGTTTTTTTTACTTTTATTGAGTGGGTGGCTGATGTTTTGTGACGCCCCCAAAATAGGTCCATTCCATCCAACCCATTCTCGAAATCGCCAAATACATGGTATGTAAACAACTACAACTTTATTATCACAACAATAAAATCGTGAGTTTAAATACAAATATTATCTTCTGACAATATTTATACTCAAATAAATCCTCATCACATTTATTGATACATTATTTTACAATAATGGTGAGGACTACTAAACAACTCTCTCTAGAACCTTCATTCCATACCCCACTAAAGTACTCGCTACATTCTCGCCTCCCGAGAAGAAAAATGGAACAACAAGGAAAAGGTGAGCTCAACTAGCCCAAGAAGAATGTTATGACTAAGATAATATACAACAAATTATCGTTAGTCTCCAACAGGAAAAAAATCGATAGAATACAATGTACAACAAGTTTCGGATCAATATTCGCATGGAAATAATAATTCATGTAAGAGTTACATAGAGAATGAAATCTACTATAATCTATGAATTTAACGATCCATCATCAATATTTTATCCTGTAACATCAATCAATATTCATCTCAAATCAAATATTCATCTTTGCACTACAAAGCCAAAGATATTCATCAATCGGTCACAGTGTTCATCTCAACACTGCTCATCTTTTTGCACTAAAGGCCAAAGATATTCTTCGAAATCATTCATCTTTACTACAAAGCCAAAGATATTCTTCGAAATCATTCATCTTTGCACTACAAAAAAGATATTCTTCAAAATCATTCATCTTTGCACTACAATAAAGATATTCAATAATATCATCATTTAAGACCGAGGATGATGAAAATATTTTAAAGAACGAATCCAAATGAAACAAAATGACAAGGATTAAGGATTAAGGATTCGTACTTTGTTTTATCCATGTCCAACAATACCTCAAAAATAATCATAGTGGTGTAAAATTCAAGAATGATCAAAACATGGATACAATCAAAGCTAGTATCCGAATAGATATTTTAGACAAAAGAAAAATTTTCATTTTTAGATTGAATAGTCTTGAGATTCGAATATAGTCTCAGATATCGTGAATAAAGTCCAGATATCGTGAATAGTAACTCAACACCAAAAGATAGAAATTCCACAAAAAAAACATTTTCACGCTTAAGATTAATAAGACTTCGTGAATAAGAACTCGTGAATAAGAACTCATGAATAGTAACTCGTGAATAGTAACTCATGAATAGTAACCCCGATATGAAAAAGTTCCAAATTTGATAAAAACTTCAGATCAACATTTCAAAGATAATGATATTGAAGAAATAATATCATTATGAAAAAATAATATCCCTTACCTCGAAAGACAGACTTACAGTTGAAACACCTGGATATAGTCTCAAGGGAACTTGCAACCGCCTAACAATACTCAAAGTATACTCAAAATACTCACAAAATATACTCGATAATATAGAGAGAGAAGAGAAAACTTGTTTCGTGTGATTTTCAATTCTAACTTAAATTTCTATTTATAGGAAAATGTTAAGACGCCAAGGCAGACTTAACTCAAGAACTCGATGGCTTTACTCGCTACTATTCTCACCCACCACATTTGAAATAAAATTCAGCACATTTCTTCACCAACCACAAGTGGGGCCCACTCAATTCTAGAATTTTCCACCAAAATCAATTATAAACCTAATTTCCTAATCCGACACCTCTTAAAATTCACAACAAATCATTCGTGCATTTTAACGGTTCAAAATTTGTGGACATATACTCAACTTATATATGTATAACATACCCAAAATTACCACAATCCAACTAGTTTGATTAAAATTATAACCCCGCAATATATATCTCAAAACCCCTCGATTTGATTTTAATACCTCCAATCCGATAAAATACCGATAAAACACCTCAACATTAATTCCTTCATTAATAACCACATAAATAAATCCATCATTTATAAATATTTTCTTATCATATAAATCAATAATTAATTATTCACAAATAATATTACGAAATCACAATTATGACAACCAAAGTAGCTCCTGGAAAGAGGGGCTTTCCGATAAGGATTTCTCCTTCTTGCGCCGCATGATTAGGTGACCAAACCTCTCCTTGATGTAACTTTCTAGACATTGCCAATAATGCTATCTAATAATATTATTCAAATAATATGAATTATTGATCCGATAATGGAGATAATGTGCGGTGACAATTATTGAACAACAATAATATAAAATATCAACGCAAAGAATTATCAATCAATAAAATAAAATATTGAGCGATAATTCACCGTGAAAATTATTGAGTAGTGCCTTCTTACGCACGTCTAATCAATAATTCAACAATATTGTAATACCGCAGTAGCCATCTGCGGCAACCACGCCAGACATCGTATTTTAACCAATTTGGTATTCCAATGATCTTAATTCAGTATAACTACGCCTGTTATTTATAACCACCCAAACTTTGTCATTTTCCTCATCCAATCGCTTTCCGTTATGGGGCCCACACATGGTCATCGCTACTGTAGCATTTAATATTCCCCTGAAGCGATTTAATATTCCACGACCAAACGAATATTCCCCAGCGAAATGAATATTTTATAACCACTTGCTTATTTTGAAATATTTGCGTATTTAACCCCTAACTATCCACATTAATCAAATCAACCCTTACTATTTCAAAATAATAAATAGAAAAATTAAATTTCATTAATAATAAGTTGGGGTCTTACAACCTCCCTCCTTAAGAAATTTCGTCCCCTCGAAATTGACGACGACGACACTGTGTTTCAAAAGATGAGGATACCTCGCTTTCATTTCCGCTTCCAATTCCCGTGTCATTTCCTCTATAGCATGATTCCTCCACAAAACTTTAACTTGTGGTATGACCTTTCATAGCGTGGGGACGTGCTCCTTCCTATCCAAAATCTTGACAGGTACCTCCTCATACGTTAAGTCTTTGGCTATCTCGTCCGGTTCTAACTCAATGACGTAGTTCGGGTCTTTCACATATTTACGAAGTACAGATATGTGAAACACATTATGAACACGAGACATACTTGGAGGTAACGCAAGTCTATAGGTCACAGTTCCTATTCGATCGAGAATTTCAAATGGATTAATAAATCGAAGGTTTGAGCTTTCCTCACCTCACCGATTCTCGCTTTTAAAATAACAACTTCTTGCGCCTCCTTCTTCAAATTCATCACCCGCCAGAGCTTGAATAAACTTTAACTTTATCGATTAAAGTCGATTATACTCGCTTATCATCACGTGATCAGTATATCATCACGTGGGTACCTAGAGTTTTCATCTCCATCTCTATTATTTGTAAATTATACGAAATGAGTCTTTGACAATATCGTACTCAGTACTTGATACGATCTTCTACTCAACACGCCGCCTACCACGCTCGCTTTTCCAGATGGCATGGTCGTAACACGTCTTTAAATGAGTCTCCTCTTGAGTTCTTCAAGCTCTTCCCACATTCCTTGCTCCATTTGAATTTTGTATCTCTACGAGTCACCACGTTAATGGAATAGCGATTCGAGAATATCCTTCAACGAATCTCCGATAATAACCAACTAAGCCTGAAAGCTACGTATTTTGACATCGACTTAGGTTGCTCTCAACTCGTGACTCATATCCCAATCTTGGATAAAGACGTCCACAATGACACCTATCGCTTTTCTATCGCATCGAATATGACGTCCCCTATAGAGTTCGCTTAGGTGAATTCCACAAAGGAAGTCACCGGATAAAGGCTCAGTACCAAATTCTATAGTTGAATTTTTAACTCCTGAAGTTCAATAGAGCCATTCGATATGAGATTTTAGAAATGAGTTTTGTCTGGGGTTCAAAGTCGATACAAAATTTAATATCGACTGGGAGTAAGCCAATAAATTCTTCAGAAATACGCCGGGAAAAATCAATAACAACAAGAATATTATTCAAATCTGACGTGTCTTTATTCAAATCCATAACATGGACTAAGAAAACTTGACATCCGTAATAAACGAATGACTTCATGGCTTGATATAAAAATGTTTGATTACAATGGTTTGATTGCTTGAATTGAATAACAAAGTTGCTTAGAATATGAAAACTAACAACGTTATTTAAAACAATCAATTTTGGCATGATGAGTAGTTAACCTTAAAATCACATCAAAAGCAAATATCTCTATAGAAATAAGGTTAACAGGTAATGTGATAGTGCCAACTTGAATCAAGCAAGATTTTTAAACAACGGATGTAATGAAAGTTTCTCCTAATTGAGTCTCCATAAATAAGTCAAAGTCTAATTTCTCCGTAGTCAAGTTCAAACGTTGAGCGCAAACAAGAGAGATAAAAGAATGGGTAGAACCGGTATCTAGTAAGGTATAAACTTCGCAAGAATTTATAATTAACTAACCCGTGCTAACTTCGTTCGGGTTCCTCGCATTTTGACCGGTCACGACAAACGCTCTTCCAGGAATCGTTGACTTTGACTTTTCTTGGACATCCTTTTGAGTCACCATTCCCGCTGGACTGGGTTTCGATATCGTACAATCTCGAGCGATATGTCCTTCTTTTCCACAATTATAACATACCTTAAATTGTTGTGGGCGGGTTTGAATGATATGTCCCTCTTTCCGCATTTGTAACAACATACGACCGATGGTCTTTCTCTCCTTGGAACCAATTGCCCTCAAGTGGCCGACGCCTTCACATGGTCGTTGTTGAATCTCCTCTTTTAAAATCTCCTCCCACCGCGCTTTCTTATTTTCATGGCCACGATTACCACCAGTAGTGGTTACCGCCTTTGTCCGTATTCTTCTTTCTCCACCGGTTATCGTTATTTTGATGATCGCTATCTTTGGTATGATCCTCGTTTATGGTCCCTCGGTTGAACGTACTCGTTATCTCGCTTCTAACAATCGAGCCTGCTTAAACATCCGAATAGAGAGAAAATTTATGAGAAATGAGATATCGACGTATCGCCGTTTCAAACCTCTCGTAAACATCCGCGTCATACGCTCCTCATTCTCCACCAAATGAGGTGCAAACTCGGATAACTCATGAACTTCGCCTCGTCTTTGGGACACCGCCATGTTATTCTGCTCGCTCCCAAATAATAAACTCCACTTCCTTCATATAATGCGAATACTTTCGGAAGTACTTGTCATTGAACTGCTTCAAACGTCTCCCATGACATCTTGAGTGCGGTGAATGGTACGCTTACTGATTCCCACCAATGAATCACCACGAACATAAAAGTAGCGAATGGAACTTTACGTTCTTCGCATCCCAAGACATCGAATATCTTGGTAATTTGCTTGACCCATGTTTCCGCCATGATCGGATCGCTTTCCCCATTCGTGGTCCCAACTCTTTGAATCGCTTTGCATTTGTGACCACCCGTGAATTGCTATCATCTCCTCCTCAGATTTTGAACACGAGTCTCCTCGTGCGATTTTGCCATGAATCGCAAAAAACTTCTAAACATCCCCTCGCTCATCATCTCGCTCAAAGGTGTTATTCACGGGAGGTACATTGCCACTGTTGTTGCGCTCTCCTCGTTGTTAAGTGGCATCTCCACTGGTCTCATTTACACCACTATTAATATTCTCACGACATTCTCAATTCATCGTCATAAAACAAGGGTTAATTAAGGAAATCAATCACATAATATCCCTATATAATCGACCAACTAACAAATAAGC
Organism: Panax quinquefolius; assembly: GCA_020205615.1. NCBI lineage: Eukaryota > Viridiplantae > Streptophyta > Magnoliopsida > Apiales > Araliaceae > Panax > Panax quinquefolius. The sequence goes on from CM035156.1 coordinate 11,438,133, forward strand.
TTAGGTAGGACACACTAGCAAAGGATTTACTCGCCTCCCCTCCTAGTTCTATTCCCCGATCTCCGCCAGAGATCATATCCCTAAGCTCGATACCAACCGTGACGCCCCCAAAATAGGTCCATTCCATCCAACCCATTCTCGAGTCGCCAAATACATGGTACGTAAACAACTACAACTTTATTATCACAACAATAAAATCATGAGTTTAAATACAAATATTATCTTCAGACAATATTTATACTCAAATAAATCCTCATCACATTTATTGATACATTATTTTACAATAATGGTGAGGACTACTAAACAACTCTCTCTGTAACCTTCATTCCATACCCCGACTAAGTACTACGCTACATTCTCGCCTCCCGAGAAGAAAAATGGAACAACAAGGAAAAGGGTGAGCTCAACTAGCCCAATAAAGAATGTTATGACTAAGATAATATACAACAAATTATCGTTAGTCTCCAACGAGGAAAAATCGATAGAATACAATGATAACAAGTTTCGGATCAATATTCGCAATGGAAATAATAATTCATAGAAGAGTTACATAGAGAATGAAATCTACTATAATCTATGAATTTAACAATCCATCATCAATATTTTATCCTCAGAACATCAATCAATATTCATCTCAAATCAAATATTCATCTTTGCACTACAGCCAAAGATATTCATCAATCCATCATGTTCATCTCAACACTGCTCATCTTTGCACTAAAGGCCAAAGATATTCTTCAAAATCATTCATCTTTTGCTACTGCCAAAGATATTCTTCAAAATCATTCATCTTTGCACTACAGGGCGCCAAAGATATTCTTCAAATCATTCATCTTTGCACTACAGCCAAAGATATTCAATAATATCATCATTTAAGACCGAGGATGATGAAAAATATTTTAAAGAACGAATCCGATGAAACAAAATAACAAGGATTAAGGATTAAGGATTCGTACTTTGTTTTATCCATGTCCAACAATACCTCAAAAATAATCATAGTGGTGTAAAATTCAAGAATGATCAAAACATGGATACAATCAAAGCTAGTATCCAGAATAGATATTTTAGACAAAAAGAAAAATTTTCATTTTTCGGTGAATAGTCTTGATTCGTGAATAAGTCTCAGATATCGTGAATAAGGCCAGATAATACGTGAATAGTAACTCTTACACCAAAAGATAGAAATTCCACAAAAAACATTTTCACGCTTCATGAATAGTACTCGTGAATAAGTAACTCGTGAATAAGAACTCATGAATAGTAACTCGTGAATAAGAACTCATGAATAAGAACCCCCGCATGAAAAAGTTCCAAATTTGATAAAAACTTGGATCAACATTTCAAAGATAATGATATTGAAGAAATAATATCATTATGAAAAAATAATATCCCTTACCTCGAAAGACAAGATTTCTAGTTGAAACACCTGATATAGTCTCAAGGAACTTGCACCGCCTAACAATACTCAAAGTATACTCAAAATACTCACAAAATATACTCGATAATATAGAGAGAAAGAGAGAAAACTTGTTTCCGGTGTGATTTTCAATTCTAACTTAGCCTCTATTTATAGGAAAATGTTAAGACGCCAAGGCGGACTTAACTCCGCAACCCCGATGGCTTTACTCTCGCTACTATTCTCACCCACCACATTTGAAATAAAATTCAGCACATTTCTTCACCAACCACAAGTGGGGCCCACTCAATTCTAGAATTTTCCACCAAAATCAATTATAAACCTAATTTCCTATCCGACACCTCTTAAAATTCACAACAAATCATTCGTGCATTTTTAATTGTTCAAAATTTGTGGACATATACTCAACTTATATATGTATAACATACCCAAAATTACCACAATCCAACTATTTTGATTAAAAATTATAACCCCGCAATATATCTCAAAACCCCTGATTTGATTTTTAATACCTCCAATCCGATAAAATACTGATAAAACACCTCAACATTAATTCCTTCATTAATAACCACATAAATAAATCCATCATTTATAAATATTTTCTTATCATATAAATCAATAATTAATTATTCACAAATAATATTACAGAATCACAATTATGACAACCAGAGTGCTTCCCGGAAGAGGGGCTTTCCGATAAGGATTTCTCCTTCTTGGCGCAGCAATTAGGTGACCAAACCTCTCCTTGACGATGTAACTTTCTAGACATTGCCAATAATGCTATCTAATAATATTATTCAAATAATATGAATTATTGATCCGATAATGGAGATAATAATGCGTTGACAATTATTGAACAACAATAATATAAAATATCAACGCAAAGAATTATCAATCAATAAAATAAAATATTGAGCAATAATTCACCGTGAAAATTATTGAGTAGTGCCTTCACGCATTTAATCAATAATTCAACAATCTCGTATGCAATACCGGTGTCTACATTTTGCAACCACGCCAGACATCAGTATTTTAACCACCGGGTATTCCAATGATCTTAATTCGTGAATAACTACGCCAAGTATTTATAACCACCCAAACTTTGTCATTTTCCTCATCCAATCGCTTTCACATGGGGCCCACACACGGTCATACTTGCAGCATTTAATATTCCCCGACAAAGCATTTAATATTCCACGACCAAACGAATATTCCCCGACGTAAAATGAATATTTTATAACCACTTGCTTATTTTGAAATATTTGCGTGATTTAACCCTAACTATCCACATTAATCAAATCAACCCTTACTATTTCAAAATAATAAATAGAAAATTAAATTTCATTAATAATAAGTTGGGGTCTTACAACCTCCCTCCTTAAGAAATTTCGTCCTCGAATTGACGTGCGACACTCAGTGTTTCAAAAGATGAGGATACCTCGCTTTCATTTCCGCTTCCAATTCCCGTGTCATTTCCTCTATAGCATGATTCCTCCACAAAACTTTAACTTGTGGTATGACCTTTGCGCGTAGGACGTGCTCCTTCCTATCCAAAATCTTGACAGGTACCTCCTCATACGTTAAGTCTTTGGCTATCTCGTCCGGTTCTAACTCAATGACGTAGTTCGGGTCTTTCACATATTTACGAAGTACAGATATGTGAAATACATTATGAACACGAGACATACTTGGAGGTAACGCAAGTCTATAGGTCACAGTTCCTATTCGATCGAGAATTTCAAATGGATTAATAAATCGAAGGTTTGAGCTTTCCTCACCTCACCGATTCTCGCTTTTAAAATAACAACTTCTTGCACCTCCTTCTTCAAATTCATCACCTCGTTGTGTGGCAATAAACTTTAACTTTATCGATTAAAATCGATTATACTCAGATATCATCACGCACTCAGTATATCATCACGTGGGTACCTAGAGTTTTCATCTCCATCTCTATTATTTGTAAATTATACTGAAATGAGTCTTTGATAATATCGTACTCAGATTGCTTGTATACGATCTTCTACTCAACACGCCGCCTACCACGCTCGCTTCCGAGATGGCATGGTCGTAACATGTCTTTAAATGAGTCTCCTCTTGAGTTCTTGAAGCTCTTCCCACATTCCTTGCTCCATTTGAATTTTGTATCTCTATGAGTCACCACGTTAATGGAATAGCGATTCGAGAATATCCTTCAACGAATCTCGATAATAACCAACTAAGCCTGAAAGCTACGTATTTCGATTCTCGACTTAGGTTGCTCTCAACCGTGACTCATATCCCAATCTTGGATAAAGACGTCACAATGACACCTATCGCTTTTCTATCGCATCGAATATGACGTCCCCTATAGAGAAGTCTCGGCTTGGTGAATTCCACAAAGGAAGTCACCGATAAAGGCTCGGTACCAAATTTATAGTTGAATTTTTAACTCCTCGAAGTTCAATAGAGCCATTCGATATGAGATTTTAGAAATGAGTTTTGTCTTAGGGTTCAAAGTCGATACAAAATTTAATATCGATCTTTGGGAGTAAGCCAATAAATTCTTCAGAAATACGTCGGAAAAATCAATAACAACAAGAATATTATTCAAATCGACGTGTCTTTATTCAAATCCATAACATGGACTAAGAAAACTTGACATCCGTAATAAACGAATGACTTCATGGCTTGATATAAAATGTTTGATTACAATGGTTTGATTGCTTGAATTCAATAACGAGTTGCTTAGGAATATGAAAACTAACAACGTTATTTAAAACAATCAATTTTGGCGTGATGAGTAGTTAACCTTAAAATCACATCAAAAGCAAATATCTCTATAGAAATAAGGTTAACGTGTAATGTGATAGTGCCAACTTGAATCAAGCAAGATTTTTAAACAACGGATGTAATGAAAGTTTCTCCTAATCGAGTCTCCATAAATAAGTCAAAGTCTAATTTCTCCGTAGTCAAGTTCAAACGTTGAGCGCAAACAAGAGAGATAAAAGAATGGGTAGAACCCAGATTCAGTAAGGGATGTTATTTTTAAAAAATGATATTATTTCTTCTAATATCATTATCTTAGGATATTGGTAAAAATTTTTGTGAAATTCTTGTCTTTTAGTGTTGGGTTACTATTCACGATACTGGTACTATTCACACGAATTCTACTATTCATAGAAAAATTAAATTTTTATTTTTGTCCAAAATATCTATTATGGATACTAGCTTTGATTGTATCCATGTTTTAATCATTCTTGAATTTTACTTCACTATGATTATTTATGAAGTATTTTTGAACTTCGGATTGTTTAAAGTACGATTCCTTAATATTTGTTCTTTTGTTTCACTGGATTCGTTTTTTTTAAAATATTTTTCATCATCTTCAGTCCTAAATGATGATTTTACTGAATATCTTTGGCCTGTAGTGCAAAGATTAATAATTTTCTGATGAATATATTTGGCCCGTAGTGTAAAGATGAACAGGTGTTGAGATGAACATGACCAATCGATGAATATCTTTGGCTCAGAAGGCAAAGATGAATATTTGATTCAAGATGAATATTGATTGATGTTACTGAGGATAAAATAATGATGACGGACTTTTAAATTCATAGATTATAGTAGATTTCATTCTCTACGTAACTCATCTATGAATTATTATTTCTATTTGAATATTGATCCGAAATTTGTTGTCTCATCAGTATTTTATCGATTTTTTGGGGCGTCATACGGTTGGTATCGAGCTTAGGATATGATCTCTGGCGAAGATCGGGGAATAGAACTAGGAGGGAGAGCGAGTAAAACCTTCGCTAGTGTGTGTCTTATCTAAGCTTATTTGTTGGTTGGTCGTAATATATGGATATTATGTGATATGTTGATTTCTTTAATTAACCCTTGTTTTATGGTAGTATTTGAGAATGTCGACTGAGAATATTAACAGTGGAGTAAATGAGACCGTGAAGACTCCTTTACTCACCAATGAGGAGAAAACGTGCAACAGTCGACAATGTTCCTCCCGTGAAACAACACCACCGAAAGATATGATGAACGCATTTAAATGTTTGAAGCTTTTTGCGAGTTCATGCAAAATCGAATTTGGGAGACTCGTGCACAAAATACAAGTGGAAATGATAACAACGCATTTGCGGTTTATCACGCCACCCAATCGGTTTAAACGTGGGTCAAATAAATCACCAAGATATTCAATGTCTTGGGATGCACGGAGAACGAAGGTTCCATTCGCCACCTTTATGTTACAGAATGAGGCGATTCTTTGGTGGGAATCATCAAGTACCCATCCAAATTACACTCAAAGACATGTCTTGGGGAGATATTTCAGAATCGTTCAATGACAAGTACTTTCCTGAAAGTATTCGTCATATGAAGGAAGTAGAGTTTATTAGATTGGAACAAAATAACATGACGGTGTCCCAGTACGAGGCGAAGTTTACAGAGTTATCCAGGTTTGCACCTCATTTGGTGGAGAATGAGGAACGTATGACGCGAATGTTTCTGAGAGGTTTGAAACCCGGTATACGTCAATATCTCATTTCTCATAAATTTTCTCTCTATTCAGATCTTGTCAACAGGGCTCAATTATTAGAATGAGATAACGAGTACGTTCAACCGAGGGACCACAACCAGGATCATACCGGTGACAGCAATCATCAAAACAATGATAATCAGTGGAGAAAAAAAAATACAGACAAAAGCGACAACCTCTCTAGTGGTAATCATGGCCATGAGAATAAAAGAAGCGAGTCAGGAGGAGATTTTAAAAAAAGGAGATTCAACAACGACCATGTGAAGACGCCAAGACCAAAGAAGAATCGGGTTCTAAGGAGGAGAACGACCACCTATCAGTATGCTATAAATGTGGAAAAGAGGGACATATCAGCCCAAACTGCCCACAACAGTTCAAGGTATGCTATAATTATGGAAAAGAAGGACATATCTGTGACGCCCCCAAAATAGGTATACATCACCCATCTTGAGTCGCCAAATACATGGTACTAAATTCAAATACAACTTGATTATACAACGATGCGTGTAAAATACGACAAAATACATGCTGTGAGTTTTAATACAAATATTGTCATCTAGACAATATCCACACTCAATTTAGTCCTCATTACATTTATTATCACACTATTTAATGTAATAGTGAGGACTACTAAGACACCTTCTCTGACAATCACTCCGCTCCCCGACTAGTCTCGGCCACGTTCTCTCATTTCACGAAGAAAGGTGAAAAAAGGGTGAGCTCAACTAGCCCGGTGAAATATTATGACTAACATAATACGAATAAATTATCATTAGTCCTCAACGATTGTTAAACCGATAAAATACAATAGACATCAAGTTTAATCTGCAATGAATCTGAATCCATTAAAAGAGTCAAGTAGAGAATAAAATATACTATCTTTTATAATTTAAAAGGTTTTTCATCACTTTTATCGGCGAGACTCAAATTAATAAATAATCCACATCATCCCCGCATTAACAACTGACCAAGGATATTTATTAGAGGTCACGACCACAAATTATCCATGCACTCTGGGCCAAGGATATTTGTGTATTCATCAATAATCATGATCATGCCAACAATCATCCATCATCATTGCACTTCGGGCCAATGAGGATTTTACTACATCATTTGTAATATTACGGTCATGATTACAATTGAATAATCCCCAGTCATAATCATACCAAGTCCATCTATGCACTACAAAAACACATATGACTTTTAAAAATAATATAAACATGAGGATGATGACAATGATATAAAAATCAATAAAAAACAAGTTCAAGAATTAATTTATTCAGGAACTAATAACGTCCAAATTGTCAACATGATACTTCTTTGTAAAGTAAAATTCAAGAATGCTTAGAAGAATATTTCCATGAAAAGATACTGGATGAAGCGCAAATATCAAGAATATTCCTCTAATTTCATGGAGTGTAGAATTCAAAACTTTAACCAACCGAGTATAATAAAGAATGGAATAACAAAAGAAATCACCATGCATGCAAGATTGCTTGCATGTAAGTTATTCCATCGAATAATAAATAATCGAACCGTTCGTCGTAATCACACGCACCGAGGATATTCCAACGAGAATAATAAAGAATGGAATACAATAGAAATCACCATGCATGCGGTACTTCGCATAGACGGTTATTCCAACAGAATACTAAATGACGGAACCAAGTCAGGTGAAATTCACACCAACAGGATGTTCCAACAAAATAATAAAGACTGAACCAGGTCCGGCGTAAAGCACAGACAGGATATTCCAACAGAACTTCTCATTGGCAGAACTTCTAGACATTGTTAATAATGTATATAATAATATTAACAACTTCGTCATCTCAATTATTGATTTAATAACATATAAAATATTGACAATAATTGAATCAAACTAAGTGACTTCTCACATAAGCATTAATAATCAATACCGGTGTGCTACTTTATGCAACCACGCGTATTCATCATACTTTCTTTACTACCGAGTAGTTCAACAAGATCAACCAGAAAAACTTTCATTTATTATTTTTATAAAAATATTTTTGTCGCTTTCTCAATCCGATAATAATTACATTGTAGGGTCCACCAATGATTGTGCTTGTCAAATGCATTTAATATTCCCCACCACCAATCGAATATTATATAACAACTTGCGTACTTTTGCAAAATTTATAAATATTACCCACAACTATAACATTATATCAAATTTATTCCATAATATTCAAAAATGATATTTATAGAAAATTTAATTTTATTCATAAAAGTTGGGGTCTTACAATATCGCCGAGAGATTATTATGCGGTAGCGAAACCAAGTTCAGTTGAGGGATGGTGACTCAAAAGGTCATCCCCGAAAAAGTCAAAATCAATCGGTTCTCGGAAGAGCGTTTGTCGTGGACTGGTCAAAATCGAGAACCCCAAACGAGGTGATCACGGGTAAAGTAATCATAAATTCTTGCGAAGTTTATACCTTACTAGATACTGGGTGCTACCCATTCATTTATCTCTCCGCCTTGTGCTCAACGTTTGAACTTTACTCCGGAGAAATTAGACTTGATTTATCTGTGGAGACTCAGATTAGGAGAAACTTTCATCACATCCACTCGCTTATAAATCTTGTTTGATCCAAGTTGGCACCATCACATTACCTGTTGACCTTATCTCTTTAAAGATACTTGCTTTTGATGTGATTTTAGGGATTGATTGGTTAACTACTCATCATGTCAAAAATGATTATTTTCGTAAGGTTATTAGTTTTCATATTCCTAACCAACCTGTTGTACGAATTCAAGCAACTAAACCATTAAAATCAATCACTGTCATATCAAGTCATAAAGCTATTCGTTTATTGAAAAACGGATGTCAAGCTTTCTTAGCCCATGTTATGGATTTGAATAAAGACACGTCAGATTTGAATAATATTCCTGTTGTTAGTAAATTTCCTGACGTATTTCCTGAAGAACTTCTCGGTCTACCCCGAACGTGAAGTTGAAGTCTTTATTGATCTTGAACTCGATACAAAGCCCATTTCTAAAACCCCATATCGAATGGCTCTATTGAACTTCGGGAGTTAAAAGTCCAACTACGAGAATTGTTGGACATCGGTTTCATTCGTCTAGTATATCTCCTTGGGGTGTTTCGCTTTATTTGTAAAGAAGAAAACGGGAGTATGCGACTTTGTATTGACTAATGGAAATTGAACCATGTCACCATCAAGAATAGGTATCCATTACCTCGTATTGATGACTGTTTTGACCATTCTGCAAGGAGACAATTCTTTTCAAAGATCGATCTTCATTCGGATATCATTAGTTTGAAGATTAGAATTGAGGATATTCCAAAGACGCCTTGAAACTTCGATGACGGGCATTATGAATTCTTAGTCATGTCTTTTGGATTGACTAATGCTCCTGCGACTTTCATGGATATGATGAACCAAATATTCAAGGAATATTTGGATCGATTCGTTGTTGTCTTTATTGATGACATCCTCATATATTACGAAGTCGTGAAGATCATGAGCACCATTTGAAGGTACTCCAAAGGCTTCGTGAAAATAAGCTATATGCCAAGTTGAAGAAATGCGAGTTACGGCTCGAGGAAGTAGCATTCCTTGGGCACGTGGTGTCAAAACATGGAGTATCAGTTAACCCGGCGAAGATTGAAGCAATACAAAGTTAGGAGCAACCAAAGACTATGGCAAACAAGTACGTAGCTTTGCGGCCTACTGGTTATTATCGGAGATTCGTGGAAGGATTTTCTCGAATCGCTACACCATTAACTCAACTGACTCGGAAAGATACAAAATTCATATGGAGCGAGGAATGCGTAAAGAATTTTCAAGAGCTTAAAAGGAGACTCATTTCGGCACCTGTTCTAACAATACCATCTGGTTCGGATGAATTTGTTATTTATAGCGATGCTTCGGGCAAAGGGTTAGGGTGTGTTCTCATGCAACATGGGAAAGTCATAGCCTATGCCTCGCGACAACTTAAAGAGTATGAGAGGAACTATCATACTCATGATCTAGAGTTAGCGGCAGATCGTTTCGGCTTAAAGATCTGGAGGCACTATCTATATGGGGAGAAAGTGGAGATATATTCAGACCATAAAAGCCTCAAATATTTCTTTACCCAAAAGGAACTCAACATGCGGCAACGTGGTAGTTGACGCGTTGAGTAGAATATCATATGCGGGAACGAGTGCGATGATGTGACGCTGCCACAATTAGGTATACGTCACCCATCTTGGGTCGCCACTTACATGGTACAGAATTTAAATACAACTTACTAATATAACGTAGGTGTACAATAATACGACATAAATCGTGAGTTTGAATACAAATATTGTCTACTAGATATTATACAAACTCAAAAGGAGTCCTCATTACAATTATTATCACACTTATTTCACGAATAGTGAGGACTACTAATGCTATCCTCTCGACCATTACTCCGCTCCTCGACTCGTCCCAAATATTATCATTTCTTGAAGAGAATAAAGAAAGAAAAGGGTGAGCTCAACTAGCCCAAAGATGAAATATTATAACTAAGATAAAGCGAATAAATTATCAATAGTCTTGAAAGAATGTTAAACCGATAAAGTACAATAGACAACCAGTTTAAGCTGCAGTGAATATCTGAATCCATTAAAAGAGTCAAGTAGAAAATAAAGTCTACTATCTTTTAGGTTTTAATAGGTTTTCATCAATTTTTATCCCTAAGATTCAGTTTAATGAATAAACCACAATATCTAATCATCCCCGTACCACGATCAAGGATTTTCATCAAATTATCAATGGTCATGACTATCTTAATCACCCCGGTCATAATTATACCAAAAACTATCCATCATCGCATTACAGCCACCATCGAGGACTTTTGTCACATCATTTATATCAAGCCATGATTATTATACCGAATGAACCTGTCATAATCATACTAAGTTCATCTATGCATGTAAGCGAAAGATAACTTTCAACATAATATAAACATGAGGATGATGACAATGATATAAGAATTCAATAAAACAAGTTCAAGAATTAATTTATCTAGGAATTATTAATGTCCAAATTGTCAACAAGATATCTTGTTTTGTAGAGTAAAATTCAAGAATGATCGGAAGAATATTTCCATGAAAAGATCTTTGGATGAAACGCAATTATCGAGGATATTCTACTAATTTCATGGAGTATAGAAGTCAAAGTTTTAACTTATTTGGGTATAATAAAGAATGGAATAACAAAAGAAATCACCACGTAAATGCGATAGATCACTTACAGCGAGTTATTCCAACGAGAATAATAAATAACGGAACCGTGTCGTGAAAATTCACCGAAGCGAGGATGTTCCAACAGAATAATAAAGATGGAACCGGATCCGGTGTAAAACACACGGATAGGATATTTCAACAGAATGATAAAAGACGGAACCAGTCCGTTGTAAAACACACAAACAGGGATGTTCCAATGTATCAATAGAAGAATGTCACCAAGTATAGAGTAAACCACGATCAGATTATGTGTATAGGGTATGCCAGCGTATCTGAGTTATTCCAATGTAATAATAAAGAATGGAATAACGAAGTTCTCTTCATGAATAAGAAAGAATAACACCCACTTACGAATACAACAAATAATATCTCTTACCTTAGAAGAATCAATATTGGAAAAGTGAAGTAGCGAGAATACTTTTCTTCTTTCTCTATATAGTTTCTCTCAGAGTTTCAATGAATTAAGTAAAAATAATGAAGGAATGAGCTTTCTATTTATAGAAAAAGCGAGGGTGGCTCTTGGTCTTAACGAAGGGTCAAAATGACTCTTGGTAATATTGAAGGACAACTACTATTCACATGAAGGGTAATTAACCCTTGGAACAATCAAGAAAGCGCTTAACTTTTGGTAATATTGAAGGGACAACTACTATTTGCGAAAGGGTAATTACTATTGACAAAGGTAATTACTATTGACGAAGGTAATTACTATTGACGAAGGTAATTACTATTCACAAAGGTAAATACTATTGACGAAGGTAAATACTATTGACGAAGGTAATTACTATTCACAAAGGTAATTCCTATTCACAAAGGTAATTACTATTCACAAAGGTAATTACTATTGACGAAGGTAAATACTATTGACGAAGAGACTCTTAGATGATGACATATGGGCCCCCCATAAAATAATCAAACTTACCACAAACGTCTCATAACAGACTCTTTATATACATCAAGGATTGAATAAATATTACCACAAATCATTTTATTTTTAATCAACACATATTTAATCTTTCAATAATTATTAATCATTTATAACTTGTCGTCTCAATTAATAATATAACATATTATACAGATGATACTGTGACAATAATTGAATCAATAATATAAGAGATATGATGCAGTAATTACTGTAGCAATAATTGAGTATAGCTAAGTGACTTCTCACGTAAGCATCAATAATCAATACCGTGTGCTACTATGCAACCACGCCATTCATCATACTTTTACTACCGTAGTTCAATGACTTTAACGGTAACACCTCTGCTAGTTATTTTTATAGAAAGAAAATTTAATCGCTTTCTAACTACGACAATACTTCCGTTGTGGGGTCCACCACTGATTGAGCCGTCGTACGAAATATTTTCCGACAAAAAGAATATTCCCCACCAAACGAATATTTTATAACAACTTGCTTACTTTGCAAAATTTATAAATATTACCCACAACTATAACATTATATCAAATTTATTCCATAATATTCAAAAATAATATTTATAGAAAATTCATCTTTATTTATAAAAGCCGGGTCTTTACAACCTCCCTTCTTATGAAATTTAAGCCCTCGAAATTAGAATGCGTACATTTATATGATAAAAAGGTGAGGATACCTTGAATACCTTTATCGTTAAAAATATTAAATTCATCTTCGCAATCCGCCAAAGATATTCATTAACAATTCATCTTTGCACTACAAAGCTAAAGATATACAACCAGAAAAACCAATAATCTTTGAGACGCAACTTAATAAGATCACGACCACGAATTATCCATGCACCTTCTTCGCCAAGGATATTCGTGTTTTCAATCTGATCATGATTATACCGAATAATCCGTGGTCATAATCATACCAAGTCTATCAATGCACTACTACGAAAGATGACTTTTACCATATCCATGAATTAATATTTCATTCTTTGAGACTCGAATTTCGATAATTAATCCATATCATCGAATCATCCCCCTTACGTGCCAGGATATTCATTAGTATCACGACCACGAATTATCCATACACTACTACCAAAGATAATCGTGTATTCATTAAGTATCACGACCACAAATTATCCATGCACTACTACCGAAGATAATTGTGTAGTCATTAATATCACGACCACAAATTATCCATGCACTACTACCAAAGATAATCGTGTTTTTCAATTACGGTTATGATTATACCTAACAATCCTCAGTCATAATCATACCAAGTCCATCTATGCACTTCAGGTATGAGATGACTTTCAACATAATATAAGCGTGAGGATAATGATATAAAGAATCAATCAAATGAGATAAAGGATAAATATTAAACATTTATAATATAATTTATCCAGATTCAAGAATATCCCCATGTTATCAATCACTTAATAATCTCATAATCTAATATCATTAATATTATAACAATATTTTAATCACTTCTTAAATTTATAAACAATTTATCTCAATTGTTTACGCTTTTTTACCATATAATGCATTTAATCATTCAAAATGCCATACTCATAAGATATCATCACCAATTATCAAATCCCTCAAAGAAATATGCATATACTCTATATAGGATTCTCTAGCCATAAAATCCTATTTTCAACTTTATTACTTCACATAACATATTTAACTCATATGTTCGTAACTTAACTATTTTCATGAAAATACCAAATCAGTCCCAAAAATATTTCTTTTCTGGGATTTAGCATAATATAGTCCCATAATGAAAATATATTTTTCTCGAATTTTAAAATTCATTTACTATTTTTCAAAATCAATTTCTAATTAATTCCTTAAGAAATTAGCTACCTCAAGTTTAACTCCAAAAATTCCCAAATCTTGGCAGGACCTTACACATGTTAATGTGAGCCTCCAGTTTAAATTTCATGGTCATCGGAGTTATAGAACTCCAATTATAGCATTTTTCGTCAAAAAAACCTAAATATTGAAATGGTCATAACTTGCTCATTTTAAGTCGGAATGAGCTCATTTTTGGACACGATGTTCTTTATACCATATAATTTTATGTCCCAAAAGGCCTGAATTTTCTCACTAATTAAGTAGCCGAAACAGCCCTTACAAAAACGTGGCAGCAGCTTTTTGGACATTTTGAAGTTTTGACTCCTTTGCTAAAATCACCCACACGAAAAATCTACAACACCTTTTCATTGATTCCACTTGGATTAGTTAGGTAACTCATATATCTAACTCTAGGACTTAACCACACTCAAAAATTCAAAATATAATAAAAGATTTGGTCAATTGAATTTCATGTTACGTTTTTCACCAAAATCTAGTTTTTAACTCCTTGTGATTTTTAAGAAACTTTCATGTTTTCACATACTAACCAACATAACTCATCATAACACTTACTAATACCACGATTATCTTTGTAAGACCCCAACTTTTATAAATAAAGATGAATTTTCTATAAATATTATTTTGAATATTATGGAATAATTTGATATAATGTTATAGTTGTGGGTAATATTTATAAATTTTGCAAAAGTATGCAAGTGGTTATATTATATTCGATTGGTTACAGGGAATATTCGGTTTAGCGGGAATATTCATACAACTGACTCAATCATTGGTGGACCCATAATGAAATTATTGTCGGATTGAGAAAACGACAAAAATATTTTATTGAAATAACGGCGGAAGTTTTACCGTTGATCTTGTTGAACTACTCATTAGTAAAAGTAAATAATAATGTCGTGTGGTTGCATAGTAGCACGGTATTGATTATTATTGATGCTTATGTGAGAAGTCACTCATTTGATTCCATTATTGTCGATTAATAATATGAATTATTATAATGATAATGACGTTTTGTTTTATTCAGTATTATTAACGTAATAAAATGAAACATCTTTTATATAAAATGAATACTTTATTAAAGTTATTTTATAAATAAAATATATTATATTTTATTATGCATAGTGTTGCATAGTGTTTTTGCATAGTGTTGCATAGTGTTTGCATAGTAAAATGTTTTTATATAAATAGAATATATTATATTTTATTTAAAAGATTTTGCTTTAAATATGGACCGTCAAATTAAAGTAAATCAATTTGGACCGTTCATGGATTAATTACTATGCATTCTATTTTCCTATAAATAGAAGCTCATTCCTTCATTATTTTCTTACGAATTCACCTAAACTCTGAGAGAAAACTATAGAGAGAAGAAAAAAATATTACGCTACTTCACTTTGCCAATATTCATTCTTCTAAGGTAGGGAATATTATTTGTTGTACTAAGTAAGGGTGTTATTCTTTCTTATTCATGAAGAGAACTTCATTATTCCATTCATTATTATTACATTGGAATAACTTTTGTAAAAAGTGGCATACCCTATACATAACTTCATATCACGGGCATACCCTATACTTGGTGAAATCCTTATGTTATTCCATTGCTTTATTATTACATTGGAATAACTTTTTGTATATCACAGGTTTACCCTATACTTGGTGACATTCTTCTATTATTCTATTGGAACATCCATGCATGTGTTTTACACCGACTGGTTTCGTCTTTATTATTCTCATTGTTGGAACATCCTCATGCGTGTGTTTTACACCCACCTCTGGTTCCGCCTTTATCATTACATTGGAATATCCTATACGTGTGTTTTACACCGGATCCGGTTCCATCTTTATTATTCTTGGTTGGAACATCTTGTCGGTGTGAATTTCACCTTTCTGGTTCCGTTATTATTATTACATTTGGAATAACATGTACATCTATGCAGTACCGCATGCATGGTGATTTCTTTTGTTATTCCATTCTTTATTATACCCAGGTTGGTTAAAACTTTGACTTCTATACTCCATGAAATTAGTAGAATATCCTTGATATTTGCGTTTCATCCAAATTTTTTCATGAAAATATTCTTCCGATCATTCTTGAATTTTACTCTACAAAAACAAAGATCATGTTGAAATTTGGACGTTTAAAAATTCCTGGATAAAATAATTCTTGAACTTTTTTTATTGAATTCTTATATCATTGTCATCATCCTCATGTTTATATTATTTTTTTTTAAAGTCATCTGTGGCCTGTAGAGCATGGATGGACTTGGTATGATTATGACCAGGGATTATTCGGTGTAATCATGGCCGTAAATGTTACAAATGATGTGGTAAAATCCTCCTCGGTGGTAGTAGTGCATTGATGGACGATTGTTGGCATGATCATGACCATTAATGAATACACAACTATTCTTGGCCCGTATTATGAATAATTGTGGTCGTGATACTAAAAGAATATCCTTGGCCGTAGTGCGGGGTGATTCGATGATGTGGATTATTTATTAAAGTGAGTCTCGACTTTAATGTGATGATGAAAACCTTTTAAATCATAAAAGATAGTAGATTTTATTTTCTACTTGACTCTTTTAATGGATTGCTTGTTCATTTGTAGTTAAACTTGATGTTTATTATATTTTATCGGTTTAACAACTTGTTGAAGGCTATTGATAATTTATTACGCATTATCTTAGTCATAATATTTCTTCTTTGGGCTAGTTGAGCTCACCTTTTCTTTCACTTGTTCTCTTGAAATGAGAACATAGGCCGGGACGAGTCGGGAACGGAGTAATGGTCCGAGAGGATAGCATTAGTAGTCCTCACTATTACGTGAAATAGTGTGATAATAATTGTAATAAGGACTCCTTTTGAGTTTGTATAATATCTAGTAGACAATATTTGTATTCAAACTCACGATTTATGTCGTATTGTATTATACCTACAGTTATATTAGTAAGTTGTATTTAAATTTTGTACCATGTATCTGACTACCCAAGATGGGTGATGTATACCTAATTTTGGGGGCGTCACAGTTGGTATCAGAGCTTAGGGATATGATCCCTGGCTAAGATGTGAGAAAAGTACTAGGAGGGGAGAGACGGAGAATACCTTCGCTAGTATGACCTACCTAAGTTTATATGTTATTTTATTGGTCGGTCAGAATATAAAGATAATTTGTTACATGTCAATTAACCTTTTGTTTTGTGGCAGTATCTGAAAATGACATCTGAGAATGTTGAGAATAGCAATGGAGCACAGGCGATCGTTGATTCACCACATATCAATAATCAGGATAATGTGCATCAGGAAGGCGACAATCCTCATGCAAACAACAACACTGACCAAATGATGAATGATCAAATGTTCAGAGGCTTTATGCAATATATGCAACAAAGAAAAGAGGCGACTCTGTCCAAAACGTGAGGTGGAAACACGGAAAACTCTCGGGCGGTCACCGCTAAACAATTCAAGGAGCTGGGACCACCGGAGTTTAAGGGAGAGCCAAAACCACTTCAGGGAAGCATGGATAAAGCAGATTACCAAGATATTTGATGTCTTGGGATGCTCCGAGGAGCAAAAGATTCCTTTGCAGCTTTATGTTGCGCGGAGAGGCGATTCTTGGTGGGAATCGGTAAAAAACGTACTCAACTTCTTTGTCTTCAAGATATCTTGGGAGAAGTTCCAGGAGCTGTTCAACGACAAATACTTTCCTAAAAGTATTCGCCACATGAAGGAGGTGGAGTTTATCAAGTTGGAACAAAACAATATGACCGTATCGCAATATGAGGCAAAATTTGCGGAGTTATCACGGTTTGCGTCCCACTTGGTGGATAATGAAGAGAGAATGGCGCGAATGTTTTTAAGAGGTTTGAAGTCGGAGATACGTCAACATCTTATTTCTCATAAACTGTGTTTGTATTCAGATGTTGTAAATAGGGCTCAGTTAGTGGAGCGCGATAACGAGTCAACGCAACTAAAAGAGAGCAGCCGGCAAAGTTATAATACCAGCGAGAGTAGTCATCGAAGCGGTGACAACAAGCGTGGAGGGAATCAACAGGCCAGATATGGTAACCACTTCGGTGGTAATCAGGGCCAAAACAATAAGAATGGACATTTCAAGAAACGGAGATTCAACAATGATGGAAAGACGTCGGACCAAAGACCCGTTGTTAAGGAAGGAGAAAGACCACCTATCATATGCTTCAAATGCGGAGAAGAGGGCACATCGATCCGAATCGTGCCATGTCGTCCAAAGCGTGTTATAATTATGGAAGAGAAGGTCACTTAGCTCGATTTTGTTGCGTTCAAGAAATAAATTCAACTAGGATGGAGGCACCAAAGGTCGTCCCGGAAAAGTCAAACCCGGTTAGTCAAGGGAGAGGCGTTTGTTGTGACCTCCCAGAGAAAGCAAGGAACCCGAATGAGGTCATCACGGGTAAGCTTATCATAAACTCTAATGAAGTCTACACTTTATTTGATCTGGGTTCTACCCATTCTTTTATTTCTCCTACTTGCGCTCATCGATTAAATTTGACTCGGAGAAATTAGACTTTGACTTATCTGTGGAAACTCCGTTGGGAGAAACCTTCATTACATCCACTTTGTTTATAAGTCTTGTTTGGTTCAAATCGGTACCCTCACATTACACCGTCGATCTTATTTCATTAAAAATACTTGCATTTGGCGTGATTCTAGGGATTGATTGGTTAACTACTTATCATTCAAAATTGATTATTTTAAATAAGGTTATTAGCTTTCATATTCCTAATCAACCTATTATCACGAATTCAAACGACCAAACCATTAAAATCAATCACGGTCATCTCAAGCCATAAAGCTATTCGTTTATTGAAAAATGGATGTCGAAGCTTTCTTAGCTCATGTCACAGATTTAAACAAAATACGCCGGTTTTGAATGATATTTCTATTGTTAATAAATTTCTGACGTATTCTCCAGAACTTCCCCGGCCTACCCCGAGGCGTGAAATTGAATTTTGTATGGACCTTGAACACGTACAAAACCTATTTCCAAAGCCCCATATCGAATGGCTCTATTGAACTTCGTGGAGTTAAAGACCTAACTGCAGGAATTGTTAGACATTGGCTTTATTCGT
Organism: Panax quinquefolius; assembly: GCA_020205615.1. Taxonomy (NCBI): domain Eukaryota; kingdom Viridiplantae; phylum Streptophyta; class Magnoliopsida; order Apiales; family Araliaceae; genus Panax; species Panax quinquefolius. The sequence goes on from CM035156.1 coordinate 11,457,243, forward strand.
CCTAAGTACTTCTCCTTGGGGTGCTCTGCTACTATTCGTGAAGAAGAAAGATGGGAGTATGCGACTTTGTATTGATTATCGGGGAGTTGAATCATGTCACCATCAAAAATAGGTATCCATTGCCACGTATTGATGACCTATTTGACCCGGTTGCAAGGAGCCAAATTCTTTTCAAAGATTGATCTTAGTTAGGATATCACCAATTGAAGATTAGAACCGACGACATTCCAAAGATGGCTTTGAAACTTCGATGCGGGCATTATGAATTCTAGTCATGTCCTTTGGATTGACTAATGCTCTCTTTGCGCCTTCATGGATATGATGAACCGAGTATTCAAGAAATATTTAGATTACTTTGTGGTCGTCTTTATTGATGACATCCTTATTTATTCCAAAAGCCGTGAAGATCATGAGCAACACTTGAGGCTGACACTCCAAAGGCTTCGTGAATATAAGCTTTATGCCAAGTTGAAGAAATGCGAATTCTGGCTTGAAGAAGTAGCATTCCTTGGGCACGTGGTATCAAGTCATGGAATATCTGTTGACCCAGCAAAGATTGAAGCTATTCAAAGTCGAACGACCTAAATCGATGGCCAAATCGTAGCTTTCTCGATTTAAATTGGTTATTATCGGAGATTCGTGGAAGGATTTTCTCGAATCGCTACTCCATTGACTCGGTGACTCGAAAAGATACAAAGTTCGGTTGGAAGCGAAGAATGTGAGAAGAGTTTTCAAGAACTCAAGAGGAGACTTATTTCAAAGACACTGCTACGACAATACCATCCGCCTCGGAGGATTTGTCATCTCTGATGATGCTTGAGCAAAGGGTTGGGATGTGTTCTTATGCAACATGGAAAAGTTATAGTCTATGCCTCGCGACAACTCAAAGAATATGAGAGGAATTATCCTACTCATGATCTAGAGTTAGCGGTTGTTATCTTCTGCACTTAAAATTTGGAGGCATTACTTGTATGGGTAGAAAGTGGAGATCTTTACGGATCATAAAAGCCTCAAATATTTCTTCACTCAAAAGGAACTCAACATGCGACAACGACGTTGGCTTGAATCTGCTTGAAAGATTATGATCATACCATCCAATACCATCACCGAAAAGCGAGCGTGGTAGGCGACGCATTGAGTAGAAGATCGTATGCAAGAAATCTGAGTGCGTTATTGTCAACACAAAGGCCCATTTTGTGTGACTTGCAAAGGATGGAGATAGAGTTAAAGACTCCAGGGGACGCGTGTGATGATAGCGAATATCTGAGTAGAAACCAGACTTTAATCGATAAAGTTAAAGTCGCTCGAGCTACAGACACAGGTGATGCGTATGAGGAAGAAAGAAAGTGAAGGGTGCTATCTTGGAAGCAAGAATCGATGAAGAAGGAATACTTGAGTCAACTCCGCACTTTGTGTTCCTAACGACCACGATTTAAAGTATAATATCATGATGGAGGCGCCTGACACACCATTTGCAATCCATCTCGGGAGTACCAAAATGTATCATGATATTCGCTATACATTTTGGTGGAGCAATATGAAGAGAGAGATAGCGCATTTATCTCAAGGTGTCTAACTTGTCAACGAGTTAAAGTAGAGCATCAAGTACCAAAAGGTCCATTGCAACCACTTGAAATTCCGAATGGAAGTGGGAGCACATTACCATGGATTTCGTTCTGGGGTCTTCCTAAGGTTTCTCAAGGCATTGATGCGATTTGGGTCATTGTTGATAGATTGACCAAGTCTGCTCATTTCTTCTGAATCTGAGAAACTTATACACTTGAACGTCTTGCTCAGTATGTATATAAATGAGATTGTAAGATCGCATGGTATCCTAGGTATCCATAGTTTCTCGATCGAGACCCAAGATTCACTTCACGATTTTGGATTAGTTTGCAAAAAGCTATGAGCGCAGACTTACGATTTAGCTTCGGCATATCATCCTCAGACAGGACGGACGGTACGGAGAGGACTATTCAAACTCTTGAAGATCTATTAAGACTCGTGTCCTTGATTTCAAGGGGAGTTAGGACAAGTTATTACCATTGGTGGAGTTTTCCTACAACAACGGTTATCAAGTAAAGTATTGGCATGGCTCCATTCGAGCGTTGTATGGAAGAAAGTGTCGTTTCCGATATCTTTGGGATGAGGTGGGTGAAGCAACATTGTTGGGACCGGGAGTTGAGTACGTATGACTACGGAAAAGATTCAAACGATCCGAACAACGTATAAAAACCTCACAAAATCGACAAAAGAGTTATCTTGATCTTCATCGAAAGGGCGTGGAATTTGATATAGGAGATCATGTGTTTGTTAAGAGTTGCTCCATGGAAAGGAGTTACAAGATTTGAAAAGAGAGGAAAACTTAATCCTCGATTCATCGGTCCATTTTAATCCTCGATCGAGTAGGAATCGTGGCCTATAGACTCGCTTTTCTGCTGAATATGTCTCGTGTTCATAACGTTTTCACATATCCATGTTACGTAAATATGTGAAAGACCCGAACCATATTATTGAGTTAGAACCGGGACGAAATAGCGGAAGATTTATCGTATGAAGAGGTTCTGTTCAAATTTTGGATAAGAAGGAATATATTCTACGCTCCAAGGTTATACCTCAAGTCAAAGTTTTGTGGAGGAACCACGATGTTGAGGAGATGACTTGGGAGTTAGAATGCAAATGAAATCAAGGTATCCTTACCTCTTCGACATACCGGTAATGCACCTAATTTCGAGGGCGAAAATTTCATAAGAAGGGAGGTTGTAAGACCCCAACTTTTATAAATAAAGATGAATTTTCTATAAATATTATTTTTTGAATATTATGGAATAATTTGATATAATGTTATAGTTGTGGGTAATATTTATAAATTTTGCAAAGTATGCAAGTGGTTATATTATATTTAGATTGGTCGGGAATATTCTTTTAGCGAGGAATATTCGCAATGGCTCAATCATTGGTGGACCCCACAAAATTATTATCGGATTGAAAAAGCGACAAAAATATTTTATTAAAATAACGGCGGAAGTTTTACAGATTCTTCGTTGAACTACTCGGTAGTAAAAGTGCGATGTCGAATAGTGGTTGCGTAGTAGCACACGGTATTGATTATTGATGCTTATGTGAGAAGTCACTCGGTTTGATTCCATTATTGTCGATTAATAATATGAATTATTATAGCGATAATGACGTTTTGTTTTATTCAGATTATTAACGTAATAAAATGAAACATCTTTTATATAAAATGAATACTTTATTAAAGTTATTTTATAAATAAAATATATTATATTTTATTATGCATAGTGTTGCATAGTATTTTGCATAGTGTTTGCATAGTAAAATGTTTTATATAAATAGAATATATTATATTTTATTTAAAAGATTTTTCTTTAAATATGGACCGTCGATTAAAGTAAATCTGTAAGACCCAAAATTTTTTAAATAAAAGGAATTTCCTTTATTTATTATTTTGAAATAGTAAGGGTTGATTTGATTAATGTGGATAGTTAAGGGTTAAATCATAAATATTTCAAAATAAGCAAGTGGTTATAAAATATTCATTTTGTCGGGAATATTAGTTTGGTCGTGGAATATTAAATGCTTTGTCGAGGGAATATTAAATGCGACCAGTAGCGACCATGTGTGGGCCCATAACTGAAGCGATTGGATGAAGAAAATGACAAATATAAGTTGGTTAAAAATAACGGGCGTAGTTATTCTGAATTAAGGCATTGGAATACCGGTTGGTTAAAATCTGATGTCTGGCGTGGTTGCCATGATGTAGCACGGTATTGCACGTATTGTTGAATTATTGATCCTTACGTGAAAGGCACTTTACTCAATAATTTTCACGATGAATTCTTATTGATATTTTATTTTATTGATTCAATAATTCTTTGCGTTGATATTTTATATTATTGTTGTTCAATAATTGTCAACTTTGCATTATCTCCAATTATCGGATCAATAATTCATATTATTTAAATAATATTATTAGATAGCATTATTGGCAATGTCTAGAAAGTTACATCGAGGAGAGGTTTGGTCACCTAATTGCTTGCATGATGAGAGAATCCTTATCGGAAAGCCCCTCTTTCTGAGGAATGGCACTGGTTGTCATAATTGTGATTACATAATATTATTTGTGAATAATTAATTATTGATTCATATGATAAAGAAATATTTATTTTATGTGGATATAAATGATGGATTTATTTATGTGGTTATAAATGAAGAAATTATTGTTGAGGTGTTTTATCGGTATTTTATCGGATTGGAGGTATTAAAAAATCAAATCGGGGTTTTGAGATATATTGCGGGGATTATAATTTTTAATCAAAGTAGTTGGATTGTAGTAATTTTTGGGTATATTATACATACATAAGTTGAGTATATGTCCACAAATTTTGAGCAGTTAAAATGCACGAATGATTTGTTATGAATTTTAAGAGGTGTCTTAGATTAGGAAATTAGGGTTTATAATTGATTTTGGTGGAAAATTCTAGAATTGAGTGGGCCCCACTTGTGGTTGGTGAAGAAATGTGCTGAATTTTATTTCAAATGTGGTGGGTGGCAATAGTAGCGAGTAAAGCCATCGGTAGCGGTCGAAGTCTGCTTGGTAGGGCTAACATTTTCTATAAATAGAGGCTAAGTTAGAATTGAAAATCACACGAAACAAAGTTTTCTCTCTTTCTCTCTCTATATTATTGGCGTATTTTGTGAGTATTTAGATACTTTGAGAGTTCTTTATTCGATTACAAGTTTCATTCGACATCACTTGAGCCTTTCCTTAGAAATCTTGATTCTTTGAGGTAAGGGATATTATTTTTTTCGTAATGATATTATTTCTTGATATCATTATCTTTGAAATATTGATTGAACTTTTATCAAATTTGGAACTTTTTTCATTCGGGGTTACTATTCATGAGTTCTTATTCACGAGTTACTATTCATGAGTTCTTATTCACGATTCTTATTCACGAGTCTTATTAAGCTGAAGCGTGAAAATGTTTTTTGTGAAATTTCTATCTTTTGGTGTGAGATTCTTATTCACGTATCTGGCCTATTCACGTATCTGACCTTTATTCACGATATCTGGCACTATTCATCGAAAAATAAAATTTCTTCTTTTATCCAAAATATCTATTACGGATACTAGCTTTGATTGTATCCATGTTTTGATCATTCTTGAATTTTACACCACTTGTGATTATTTTTGAGGTATTGTTGGACATGGATAAAACAAAGTCTGAATCCTTAATCTTTAATCCTTGTCATTTTGTTTCCTTTGGATTCGTTCTTTAAAAATATTTTTCATCATCCTCGGTCTTAAATGATGATATTATTGAATATCTTTGGCTTTTATGGTGCGAAGATGAATGATTTCTGAAGAATATCTTTGGCTGTAGTGCAAAGATGAGCAGTGTTTAAGATGAACATGATGGTGATTAATATCTTTGGCACATGTAGTGCAAAGATGAGCAGTGTTTAAATGAACATGACCAGTGATGAATATCTTTGGCACATTTAGTGCAAAGATGAATATTTGATTCGAGATGTATATTGATTGATGTTCTGAGGGATAAAAGATATTGATGATGAACTTTTAAATTCATACATAGAAGATAGTAGTTTGCATTCTCTACTTAACTCTTACAATGAATTATTATTTCAAACGAATATTGATTTAAAATTTGTTGTCTATTGTATTATTAAATTTTCCTGTTGAAGACTAACGATAATTTGTTGTATATTATCTTAGTCATAATATTCTTTTCTTGAGCTAGTTGAGCTCACCCTTTTCCTTTTGTTCCATTCTTCTCGGGGAGGCGAGAATATAAGCGAAATCTGAGTCGGGGTATGGAATGAAGGTTTTAGAAAGGATTGTTTAGTAGTCCTCACCATTTTTGTAAAATAATGTATCGATAAATGTGATGAGGATTTATTTGAGTATAAATATTGTCTGAAGATAATATTTGTATTTAAACTCACAGTTTTCTTGTTGTAATAATAAAGTTGTAGTTGTTTACATACCATGTATTGTGACTTTCGAATGGGTGATGTATATACCTATTTTGGGGGCGTCACGGTTGGTATCGAGCTTGGGATATGATCTCTGGCGGAGATCGGGGAATAGAACTAGGAGGGAGGCGAGTAAATCCTTAGCTAGTGTGTCTACTAAGCTTATTTGTTAGTTGGTCGATATATAGGGATATTATGTGATATATTGATTTCCTTAATTAACCCTTGTTTTATGGCGGTATTTGAGAATGTCGTTGAGAATATTAACAGTGGAGTAAATGAGGCCAGTGGAGATGCTGTACTTACCACGAGGAGAGCGTCTGACAGTTTGGCAATGTTCCTCCTGTGAACAACACCATGGGCGGATGATGAGCGAGGGGATGTTTAGAAGTTTTTTGCGATTCATGCAAAATCGAGACGAGGAGACTTCGTGTTCAAAATCTGAGGAGGAAATGATAGCAATTCACGGGTTTATCACGATGACGATTCGAAGTTGGGACCACGAATTTTAGGGAAAAGCGGATCCGATCATGGCGGAAACATGGGTCAAACAAATTACAAGATATTCGATGTCTTGGGATGCGGAGAACGAAGGTTCCATTCGCCACCTTTATGTTAAAGTGGCGAGGCGCGAGACTCTTGGTGGGAGTGCGTGAAGCGTACCCATCCGGTATGCTTTTCGGCATGTCTTGGGAGGCGTTTGAGAGACTATTTAATGACAAATACTTTCACGAAAGTGTTAAATCGTATGAAGGAAGTGGAGTTCATCGATTAGAGCAAAACAACATGGCGGTGTCTCGATGCGAGGCAAAGTTTGCGAGTTATCGAGTTTGCACCTCATTTGGTGGAGAATGAGGCGATATGGCGGATGTTTCTTAGAGGTTTGAAACCCGGCGTCGTCGATATCTCATTTCTCATAAACTTTCTCTTTATTGAGATGTTGTAAGCAGGCTCTCATTATTAGGCGAGATAGCGAGTCTGCAGTCGGCGAGGACCATAACGAGGATCGTACGAGATGGCGATCAGCGAGAATAATGATAACTGCGGAGAAAAGCGAAGACGGACGAAATGGTAACCACTCTGGTGGTAATCATGGTCGTGAAAATAGAAGAAGCGAGTCGGGGAGGAGATTTTAAAGAGGAGATTTAACAACGACCGTGTGAAGGCAGCGTCTGCGGCGTGACATGGTTCTAAGTTCTGAGGAAAACCGACCATTCATATCTACAAATCTGGAAAAGGACATATCGGTCAAGCGCCGCCCCAGCGATTCAAGGTATGCTATAGTTGGAAAAAGAAGGACATATCGCTTTCGAGATTATGCGATATGTGAAACCTAGTTCAATGAGGGACGGTGACTCGAAAGATGTCCCGGAAAAGTCAAAGTCAGCGATTCTGGGAAGAAGCGTTTGTTGTATTTGGTCATAATCGAGGAACCCAACGAGGTGATCCGCGGGTAAGCTATTTATAAATTCTTGCGAAGTTTATACCTTACTTGATCTGGTCTTTACCCATTCATTTATCTCTCTGCGTGTGCTCAGCGTTTAAACTTGACTCAGGAGAAATTAGACTTTGACTATCTGTGGAAACTCCAGTTAGGAGAAACTTTCATCACATCCATTGTTTATAAATCTTGTTTGATTCAAGTTGGCACCATCACCTTACTGTTGACCTTATCTCTTTAAAGATACTTGCTTTTGATGTGATTTTAGGGATTGATTGGTTAACTACTCATCATGCCAAAATTGATTGTTTTACGTAAGGTTGTTAGTTTTCATATTCTAACCAACTTTGTTATGCGAATTCAAGCAACTAAACCATTAAAATCAATCACTATCATATCTAATCATAAAAATTTATTCGTTTATTGAAAAGCGGATGTCAAGCTTTCTTAGCCCATGTTATGGATTTGAATAAAGACACGTCAAATTTGAATAATATTCTGTTGTTATTGACTTTCTGGCGTATTTCTGAAGAACTTCCGATCTACCCCGAGCGTGAAGTTGAATTCTTTATTGATCTTGAACACGGTACAAAGCCCATTTCTAAAACCCCATATCGAATGGCTCTATTGAACTTGAGGAGTTAAAGGTCCAACTACGAGGAATTGTTGGACATCGGTTTCATTAAATCTAATACATCTCCTTGGGTGCTCTGTTTTATTTGTAAAAAAGAAAAGGCGGGAGTATGCGACTTTGTATTGACTATCGGGAATTGAACCATGTCACCATCAAAGAATAGGTATCCTCTACCTCGTATTGATGACTTGTTTGACCCGATTCTGAGGAGCACAATTCTTTTCAAAAATCGATCTTAGATTACGGATATCATCAATGAAAATTAGAATGAGGATATTCAAAGGCGCCTTCGAACTTCGGTATGGGCATTATGAATTCTTAGTCATGTCTTTCGGACTAACTAATGCTCTGCGACTTTCATGGATATGATGAGCCAGAGTATTCAGGAATATTTGGATCGATTCGTTGTTGTCTTTATTGATGACATCCTTATATATTCCAAAAGTCGTGAAGATCATGAGCACCATTTGAAATTTGGTACTCGAAAGGCTTCGTGAAAACCAACTATATGCCAAATTGAAGAAATCGAGAGTTACGGCGAGGAAGTAGCCTTTCTTGGGCATGTAATGTCAAAACATGGATATCTGTTGATCCGTGAAGATTGAAGCAATCTGAAAGTTAGAACAGCAAAGTCGATGGTGAAATCGTAGCTTTTGGGCTTAGTGGTTATTATCGGAGATTAAGTGGAAGGTTTTCTCGAATCGCTACTCCATTAACTTCATTAACTTCGGAAGGATCTGAAATTCGTTTGGGCGAAGAATCGCGAAAAAGTTTCAAGAGCTTAGAGGAGACTTATTTGGCACTTTTGTTCTAACAATACCATCTGGTTGGGATGGATTTGTTATCTCTGACGATGCTTGAGGCAAAGGGTTAGGATGTGTTCTCATGCAGCGTGGGAAAGTCATAGCCTATGCCTCATGACAACTTAAAGAGTATGAGAGGAATTATCCTACTCGTGATCTAGAGTTAGCGTGATCGTTCGTTTCAAGGCTAAAGATATGGAGGCACTATCTATATGGGGAGAAAGTGGAGATATATTCGGATCATAAAAAGCTTAAATATTTCTTCACTCAAAAAGAACTCAACATCGGCGGCGACGTTGGCTCGAGCTATTGAAAGACTACGACCACACTATTGATACCATCTGGTAAAAGCGAGCGTGGTGGTTGGCGCGTTGAGTAGAAGATCATATCACGAGGAGCAGTGTGCGATGATGTCAAGTATCGCGTAGAGCCAACTTTAATAGAAAAGTTAAGGTTGCTCGAGCCAGGCCGGATGATCATGTATGAAGAAGAAAGTACAAAGAAGGAGCTATTAGGGCGAGAATTGATGAAGAAGGAATACTTGAGTCCACTCTAGACTTTGTGTTCTAACGACTCGATTTGAAGTCTGAGATTATGATGGAGCACACAATACACCATTTGCAATCCATCACGGAAGTACTAAAATGTATCGTGATCTTGACATACATTTTGGTGGAATAATATGAAGAGAGAGATTGCAAAGTTTATCTCGATGTGTTTAACTTGTCGGCGTGTAAAGGCGGAGCATCTAGTACCTAAGGGTCCATTGCAACCACTTGAGATTCCGGAATGGAAGTGGGAACACATTACCATGGATTTACGTTCACGGGTCTTCTACGGTTTCTCAAGGCATCAATCTTTATTTGGGTTATTGTTGATAGATTAACCAAATCTGCTCATTTCTTGCCGTCTGGAGACTTATTCACTTGAGCGTCTTGCTAGTATATATGCGTAAATGAGATTGTGAGGTTGCATGGCATGCTGTATCCATAGTTTGGGATCGTGACCCAAGATTCACTTCAAGATTTTGGGTTAGCTTGCAAAAAGCTATGGGCGCAGTTTGCGATTTAGTTGACATACCATCCCCAAAGCAGGACGAACAATCGAGAGAGGACTATTCAAACTCTTGAAGATTTATTAAGACTACATGTCCTAGACTTCAAGGCGGTTGGGATAAGTATTTACCATTGGTGGAATTCTCCTACAACAGCGATTATCGAGGCAAGTATAGGTGTGGCTCCATTGAAGCATTATATGGGCCGAAAATGTCGTTCTCCGATATGTTGGGATGAGGTGGGTGAAGCAACATTGTTGGGACCCGAGGGAGTTAATGCGTATGACTACGAAAAGATCCAAATGATTCGACAACGCGTATACAAAGCGGCTCAAGATCGACAAAAAGAGTTATGCGGATCTTCATCGAAAGGGCGTGGAATTTAATGTAGGGATCATGTATTGTTGCGAGTTGCTCCATGGAAGGGAGTTACAAGATTTGGGAAGAGAGGAAAGCTCGATCCACGATTTATTGGTCCATTTCAAATTCTTGAGGAGTAGGAAATGTAGCCTATAGACTTGCGTTACCTCAAGAGTATGTCTACGTGTTCATAATGTGTTTCACATATCGTACTTAAATAAATATGTGAAAGACCGAACCACGTTATTGAGTTAGAACCCAGGACGAGATAATAGAAGACTTAACGTGATGAGGAGGTACTATCAAGATCTTGGATAGGAAGGAAAAGCGTGTCCTACGCTGTATGAAGGTCATACCACAAGTTAAAGTTTTGTGGAGGAATCATGCTATAGAGGAAATGACACGGGAATTGGAAAGCGGAAATGAAAGCGAGGTATCCTCACCTTTTGAAACACAGAATGCGTCGTCGATTTAGAGGACGAAATTTCATAAGGAGGGAGGTTGTAAGACCAAGAAATTTTTTAAATAAAAAGAATTTCCTTTATTTATTATTTTGAAATAGTAAGGGTTGATTTGATTAATGTGGATAGTTAAGGGTTAAATCATAAAATATTTCAAAATAAGCAAGTGGTTATAAAATATTCATTTTTGTCGGGGAATATTCGTTTGGTGGTGGAATATTAAATGCTTTGTCGGGGAATATTAAATGCGATGACCAGTATGCGACCATGTATGAGCCCCATGTGAGCGATTGGATGAAGAAATGACAAATATAAGTTGGTTAAAAATAACAGGCGTAGTTATTCTGAATTAAAATTGTTGGAATACGGTGGTTAAAATCTGATGTCTGGCATTAGTTGCCTGCGGTAGCACACGGTATTGCCTGATATTGTTGAATTATTGATCCTTACGTGAAAGGCACTACTCAATAATTTTTCACGGTGGTTCTTGTTCAATATTTTATTTTATTGATTCGATAATTCTTTGCGTTGATATTTTATATTATTGTTGTTCGATAATTGTCACTTTTGCATTATCTCCATTATCGGATCAATAATTCATATTATTTAAATAATATTATTAGATAGCATTATTGGCAATGTCTAGAAAGTTACATCGAGGAGGTTTGGTCACCTAATTGCGCGATGATGAGAGAAATCCTTATCGGAAGCCCCTCTTTCACAGGAGCGGCTTTGGTTGTCATAATTGTGATTACGTAATATTATTTGTGAATAATTAATTATTGATTCATATGATAAAGAAATATTTATTTTATGTGGATATAAATGATGGATTTATTTATGTGGTTATAAATGAAGAAATTATTGTTGAGGTGTTTTATCGATATTTTATCGGATTGGAGGTATTAAAAAATCAAATCGAGGGGTTTTGAGATATATTATGGGGTTATAATTTTTAATCAAATGGTTTGGATTGTGGTAATTTTTGGGTATATTATACATACATAAGTTGAGTATATGTCCACAAATTTTGAACCGTTAAAAATGCACGAATGATTTGTTATGAATTTTAAGAGGTGTCTGATTAGGAAATTAGGGTTATAATTGATTTTGGTGGAAAATTCTAGAATTGAGTGGGCCCCACTTGTGGTTGGTGAAAAATGTGCTGAATTTTATTTCAAATGTGGTGGGTGGCAATAGTAGCGAGTAAAGCCATCATCAGTGGCGAGTCAAATGCTGCTTGGTAGGCTAACATTTTCTATAAATAGAGGCTAAGTTAGAATTGAAAATCACACGAAACAAAAAGTTTTCTCTCTTTCTCTCTCTATATTATTGAGCGTATTTTGTGAGTATTTAGATACTTTGAGGAGTTCTTTGTTAAATTACAAGTTTCATTCGACATCACTTGAGCCTTTCCTTAGAAATCTTGATTCTTTGAGGTAAGGGATATTATTTTTTTTCGTAATGATATTATTTCTTGATATCATTATCTTTGAAATATTGATTGGAACTTTTTATCAAATTTGGAACTTTTTCATATCGGGTTACTATTCATGAGTTTCTATTCACGAGTTCTTATTCATGAGTTCTTATTCACGAGTTCTTATTCACGAGTCTTATTAAGCTGAAGCGTGAAAATGTTTTTTTGGAATTTCTATCTTTTGGTGTCGAGTTTCTTATTCACGTATCGGCCTTTATTCAAATATCTGACTTATTCACGTATCTGACTATATTCATCGAAAAATAAAATTTCTTCTTTTAAGTCCAAAATATCTATTACGGATACTAGCTTTGATTGTATCCGTGTTTTGATCATTCTTGAATTTTACACCACTATGATTATTTTTGAGGTATTGTTGGACATGGATAAAACAAAGTGAATCCTTAATCCTTAATCCTTGTCATTTTGTTTCCTTTGGATTCGTTCTTTAAAAATATTTTCATCATCCTCGGTCTTAAATGATGATATTATTGAATATCTTTGGCACATGGTCAAAAGATGAATGATTTCTGAAGAATATCTTTGGCTTTATAGTGCAAAGATGAGCAGTGTTTAAATGAACATGACCAGTGATTAATATCTTTGGCATTGTAGTGCAAAGATGAGCAGTGTTTAAATGAACATGACCAATGATGAATATCTTTGGCTTTATGGTGCAAAAGATGAATATTTGATTCGAGATGTATATTGATTGATGTTACGAGGATAAAAGATTGATGATGAACTTTTAAATTCATACATAGAAGATAGTAGTTTGCATTCTCTACTTAACTCTTACAATGAATTATTATTTCATTGCGAATATTGATTGAAAATTTGTTGTCTATTGTATTCTATTAAATTTTTCCTGTTGAAGACTAACGATAATTTGTTGTATATTATCTTAGTCATAATATTCTTCTTGAGCTAGTTGAGCTCACCCTTTTCCTTTTGTTCCATTCTTCTCGGGGAGGCGAGAATATAGCGAAATGCAGTCGGGGTATGGAATGAAGGTTTTAGAAAGGATTGTTTAGTAGTCCTCACCATTTTGTAAAATAATGTATCGATAAATGTGATGAGGATTTATTTGAGTATAAATATTTATCTAGAAGATAATATTTGTATTTAAACTCACGATTTCTTGTTGTAATAATAAAGTTGTAGTTGTTTACGTACCATGTATTGACAACTTTCGGAATGGGTGATGTATACTATTTTTATCTGAAGCGGCACAATATCGACAAAATAGTTATAGGATCTTCATCGAGCGTGGAATTTAATATTGGGGATCATGTATTAGTCGTGTTGCACGTGAAGTGATTCTGAATTTGGGAGAGGAGAGCTCGATCCACGATTTGTTGGTCATGTGAGATTCTTATTAGGAATAAGAAATGTGGCCTATAGACGCATTACACTCAAGTATGTCTCATGATCATAATGTTTTTCACAGATCCGTAGCCGTGAAATATGAGGGAGCCGAACCATATTATTGCGTTAGAACCAATGATTGAGATAGTAGAAGATTTAACGTGCGAAGAAGTACAGTAAGATCTTGAATAGGAAAGAGCATGTCTACGCGCAAGGTTATACCACAAGTTAAGGTTTATAGATATCTTATTGAAGAAATGGCGGGGGTTGGAATCGAAATAGCGAAAGTATCTCCACACTTTTAAAGAAACAGAATACGTATCAAGCCAATTCGAGACGAGAAATTTCATAAGGAGGGGAGGTTATAAGACCCCGACTATTATAAATAAATCAAATTTCCTTTAATTATATTTGTGAATAATAAGGTATTAATTTGATATAATTCTCACGAATTTATGGGTGAAATGTCTGCAAATTTTCTGCGAAATATGCAGTGGTTATAAAATAATGCGTTGTTTATGGGACTATTTGTTTGGTCATTGGAATATTCGTGTTGTCGGGAGAATATTACGTCCAAGCAGTAGCGATCATTGTGAGCCCCATATGAGAACTAGCGCCGGGATGAAAAGCAGTACGTTTGATTTTTTATAAATGAGCAGTAGTTGTTACTTGTTAACCTTTGTTGGAATACCCGATGGTTAAATCTGATGTCTGCATGTGGATGCCTGATATTGATGAATTATTGATCCTCGACGTGAAAGCCTGATTCGATTTTTATTTTGATGATTCTTCTTGATAATTTTATTTTATTGATTCAATAATTAACTGCGTTGATATTTTATATTATTGTTGTTTAAACGATATTACTTATCATAGTATTATTTTTATTACTCGAGAGCGATAATTACGTATTATCTGAATAATATTGTTAGAATGAAGTATTGGCAATGTATCTAGAAAGTTAAATTAAGGAGATGTTTGAATTACCGCTTTATTGCGGCAGGATAAGGAGAAATTCTTGTTAGAAGCCCTTTCTTTCTAGGAGCTGCGATATCGATGTCATAAATGTGATTACCTTAATATTACTTTGTGAATAATTAATTGGCCAGTCATATGAGTGAGAAAATATTGATTTTATGTGGATATAGATTGAGAAAATATTGTGGTTATGACAATTGTTGAAGAAGTTAATATTTTTATGTTTTATCGGTAAAATAATTCGTTTTAACATATATTATTTCGTAATATAATAGCGGTGATATTTTATGAGATGTAGAATGTATGAGTTATAATGGGAATCAAGTATTTTGGATGAATTCGTCTTTTTAAAGCATGTATTATACATGTCGGTGAATATTTATTAAAATTTGATTACTTTATAAAATTGTCGAGTATGTGGATTTCGGTGATTTATTATGAATTGGAAAAAGCTTTCTTTGCGAAGTTGTGAAATTGAATTCTTATAAAATTTAAGTTGATTTTTTGATAAATAGCTATTTATTATGAATTATTGAAGTTACGAGTTAAAGGTAATTGATTTTGGAAGTTTATTTATTTTATTAATAAAACGTTTTATAATAATATTTGTAAATATATTTAACATGTCATGGGTGGGTAGATTGATTAAAGATGAGTATAGATTTTGTTTATATATAATATTATTATATTCGATTTACTTTGAAATTGTTACAAGCGATTTCATATAAATAGAGATGCTTGGGTTGAATTGAAAATCATGACTGAGTTTTCTCTCTATATTATCGTGTTCTTGAGTGTTGTAATTATACTTTGAATATTCTTTATCTGATTAAAGTTAGTCATGCTTTATGTCGGTGTTTAGTAAATCTTTGTCTTTTCGAGGAATTAAAGTTATTTATTTTCTTCTCGAATGATATTATTTCTTGATGTCGTTATCTTTGAAATAATGGTTAGACCTTTATCAAATTTGGAACTTTTTTATATGGGATTCTTTTATTAAGTTCTTATTCACGAGATTCTTTATTCACGAGTTCTGATAGTCTTATTAAGTAGGCGTGAAGATGTTTTTGTGGAATTTATCTTTTGGTGTAGATTCTTTATTACCAGCATTATCACAGTAGCTATTCACGTATCTTGACATTATTGAATCATGCTTTATTCATAGAAAGGTAGAATTTTTAACTTTATACAAAATATCTGATACGGATCTTGATTGTATCGTGTTTTATCGTTCTTGAATTTTACAATTATGATTATTTTGAGGTATTGTTCGTGGATAAAACAAAGTAGAATCCTTAATCTTTAATCCTTGTCATTTTGTTTGATTAGTTCTTTAAAAATATTTTTCATCATCATCTTAAATGATGATATTATTGAATATCTTTATGTGGTCTGCAATGAATGATTTGAGAATATCTTTGGCTTTTATGCAAGATGAAGCGGTGTTAGATGAACATATTACTGATTAATATCTTTGGCGTTAGATGAGCAGTATTTAAATGAACATGAATATGAATATCTTTGGATTAAAAGATTATTTAATTGATGTATATTGATTGATACATGATGAGCGATGAACTTTTAAATTCATACGTAGAGATAGTAGTTTGCATTCCTCTTTTCCTTTAATTATTATTGTGCGAATATTGATTGAAAATTTAGTATTGTATTTTATTTTCCTGTTGAAGATAACGATAATTTGTTGTATATTATCTTAGTCGTATTTTCTTGATATTGAAACACCATTTATTTTGTTATCTTGAGAAATATCGATGTTATATGAATGAAGGTTTGAAAGGATTGTTAGTAGTCCTCCATTTTGTAAATGTATAATATTGATGAGGATATGTATTTATACAGAAGATAATATTTACTCATTTCTTGTTGTAATAATAAAGTTGTAGTTGTTTTGTACAGATGTATTCGAATGGGTGATGTATACTATTTAGGCGTCTGAAATCAATGATGTTATGGATTAATTCTTATGCATTTATTTTCTATAAATGAAGCTGTTCATATTATTTTAATTGACTCTGAGATTAGAGAAAGAAAAAGCTAATGAATAATAGAATATTATTTTTGTGGTGATGTTATTCTTTCTTATTATGAAGAAACTACATTATTATCATTGATTACTTGAATAACTTTGTAAAGTGGCGTACCACATGTAAAATTCGTATAAATATGGTGAAATCATATGTTATTCCATTAATATTATTACATTGGAATAAATATCTTGTGTTTACCAATACTTGGTGACATTATTTATTATTACGACATGTGTGTTTTACAGGTTTATCTTTATTAATTTAAATATGCATTATTGTTTTAGATGAGTTCCATTTATTAATGATTGGAACATTGTGAATTTCTATTTAGTTATTATTATTGATAACACATCATCTGAAATGATGGTGGTTTCTTTTTGTTATTCATTAAATTATGATTGGTTAAAACTTTAACTTTATGAAATAGAAATGATATTTGCGTTTCATCGATATTTTTTTATTGATATTCTTAATCATTCTTGAATTTTTATAAAGCGATGTCATGACAATTTGGGCGTTAATAATTCTGGAAATATCTTGAATGTTTTGTGAATCTTATGTTGAAATATATCATTTTATATTTTTAAGTATACTTTTTGTAACTTAGATACTTGGTATGATTATATGAGAATTATTGATTATGTCATTGAATATTAAATGATATGAAAAATTGATGGGTAGTGATTATGCGATTGTTAGCATAATATGACCATTAATGAATGTGATGAAAATAGTATGTCACCCATTGGGCTCTCAGGCGAACCCTCGGAAACTTACTGCTTATGCTTGATTACCCAGTAATGAAACATTCTTTGAAGGACCGATTAATCCTTGACATATACTCATTGTGTAGGCGAAATCATAGTCATTCGGTATCCTTTAGAAGTAAGCTGTTGTAAGACCGAAATTTGTTTAAATAAAAGGAATTTCCTTTGCTATTTATTATTTTTGAAATAGTGAGGTTGATTTGATTAATGTATGATTGAATTGGGGGTAAAATCATGAAAATATTTCAAAATATGCAAGAAGTGAATTCATAAATATTCACATTATTAAGAGATAATTACCGTTTGGTTAAATGGAATATTACGTGCTTGTAGGGGAATATTATTAAATGCGGCGGTACCGATATGTAATAGACCTACATAACAGGCGATTGGATGAGAAAAGCAGCCAAAGTTTGGGTGGTTATAAATACTTGGTATTAATTGTTATACGTTAAGGTATTCTGGAATACTGGGTGGTTAAAAATCTGATATATGGCGTGGCATTAGTAGCACGGTACTTTACCTGTATTGCATCAATTATTGATCCTTAAATGAAGGCGTTACTCAATAATTTCACCGATGTAGCTCTTACATTGATTATTTGGCTTTATTGATTGATAATTCTTTGCGTTGATATTTTATTCTTATTGCTATTTCAATGGTTGTCCTTTGCCTGATGTTTCCCATTATCGTTACTCGATAATTCATATTATTTGAATATTATTAGATAACATTATTGGCGATGTCAGAAAGTTACATCGGGAGGGGTTTGGTCTACCGCTTTTTAATTAACATGCCGATGAGGAGATCTTTGTTGAAGCCCCTACTCACAGGAGCGACACGGTTGTCATAAATGTGATTACGTAATATTATTTGTGAATAATTAATTATTGGTCATATAATAAAAGAAATGTTATTTTATGTAGATATAAATGATGGATTTATTTATGTGGTTATAAATAAATGTAGAAATTATTGTTAGGGTGTTTTATCGGTATTTTTCTAGGATTAGGTATTAAAAAATCCGTCCCGAGTTTGAAGGATGATATATTCTTGAAGTATAATTTTAATCGGTAGTTGGTTAATAGTAATTTTCAGTTATATTAACTACATAAATAGATTGATATGTATTCCTGAATTTTTGGCTTAATTAAAATCTTGCGGAGAATGATTTGTTGTATGTGAATTTTAAGAAATTATGGGATTAGGAGAGTAGGGTTATAGTTGATTTTGGTGGAAATTCTAGAATTAGTGGGCCCCACTTGTGGTTGGTGAAAAAAAATGTCTTTTGAATTTTATTTCAAATGTCGGTGGGTGGCGATAATGGCAGTCTTCTATCGGGTAGCGGTCTAGTACATACAAACGCGTTTCTATAAATAGAGGCTAAGTTAGAATTGAAAATGCACGGGAAAGCAAGGGATTTTTATAACTGCCTATATTGGTATTTTTGGCAGGTATTTAGATCACTTTGAGAGTTCTTTACTCGGTCTGAGTTTCGTTCAGAAACTTCAAGGCGCTTCCTTGGGAATCTCTCTTTGATTCTGCTGAGGTAAAGGGATGTTATTTTTTATTATTGATATTATTTCTTCCAATATCTTCCTCTTTGAAATATTGATCGAAGTTTTTATCAAATTTGGAACTTTTTAAATTATGAGTTATTATTAGAGTTCTGCCCATTCGCGAGTTCTTGATAATCAGTTACTATTCATGATTCTTATTCAGGTGCTATTCATGACGTGATAATGTTTTTTATAGATTTCTATCTTTTTGGTGTAGTTACTATTCCGTATCACGTATTATATTCGCATTATCTGACCTTCATTGGCGTATCTGACGTTGTCGTGAAAAATAAAATTTCTTCTTTTGCGTCGAAATATCTATTTTTGAATGCTAGCTTTGATTATCCGTTAATTGTTTTTGATCATTCTTGAATTTTACACACCACTGTGGTTATTTTTAGAGGTGTTAATGTTGGACATGGATAAAATAGTCACAGATCCTTAATCCTTAATCCTTGTCATTTGGTTTTCCTTTGGATTAGATTTCTTTAAAAAATATTTTCATCATCCTCGGTCTTAAATGATGATATTATTCGACCTCTTTGGCTGTAGTCACGAGATGGATGAGTTCTGAATATCTTTGGCATGGTGCAGATGAGCAGGGTGTTTAAATGAGCATGTTGTAGGTGATGGTATATCTTTGTAACCGTAGATGCAGATGAACATGTTTAAATGAACATGGCCGTGATGAATATCTTTGGCTAACTGAGTGCGAGGATGAAGCAGGTGTGCAGAGATGAACATGTGGAATTCAGTGAATATCTTTGGCTGTAGTGCATAGATAAATATTTGATTTTGAGATAGACCGTATTGATTGATGTTGAAGGATGAAATATTGATCGTAGTTGAATTTACGAGGATAAAATATTGATGATGGGTCATAAATTCATAGGTCTAGTAGATTTCATTCTGCGTAACTCTTACATGAATTATTATTCCATTGCGAATATTGATCTGAAAACATTGTTATGCAACTTGTATTATTATCAGTTTTTCTATTGTTGGAATACTAACGATAATTTGTTGTATATTATCTTAACGTCATAATATTCTTCTTTGGGCTAGTTGAGCTCACCCTTTTCCTTGTTGTTCCATTTCAACTTCTAGGAGGCGAGTATGGCGGAGTACTTGGTCGAGTTATGGAATGAAGAGTTTGAGAGAGAGAGTTGTTTAGTGAGTCCTCACCATTATTGTAAAATAATGTATCAATAAGAATAATTATGATGAGGATTTGTTTGAAATTATAAATATTATCACAGAAGATAATATTTGTATTTAAACTCGATTTATTGTTGTGATAATAAAGTTGTAGTTGTTTACATGCCGTGTATTTAGCGACTTTCGAATGCCGTTGGATAGTGTATACCTATTTTGGGAGTAGATCACCTGATACCGATCATCTAAACACACACATTCAATGCTTTTCTGTTGCAGACCCAGTGTTCTTGATCATCACGTGCATCTCCTTACTGGTGAATATTGAATAATCTCGTCATTTGGAAACGAGGATGATGAAAAATATTTTTAAAAGCAGATCCGGTGAAACAAAATGACAAGGATTAAGGATTAAAGATTACGTGCTTTGTTTATCCGTGTCCAATAATACCTCAAAAATGTCGTAGTGATTGTAAAATTGAGAATAGTTAAAAACAAGAAGGATCTCTGATGAAAATTTAGTATCGAAAGGAATAGATGTTACTGACGAAAGAAGAATTTTGTTACCTGATTGAATAGTCTCTTGAGTATCACGTGAATAGTCTCTTGAGTATCATTGAATAATAACTAAATATCGCTGAAAAGATGAACTTTCCCAACGCTTAAAGATAGAAACTTATTGAATAGTACTGCGGAATGAATGGCTACATGAATAGTAACTTTCGTGAATAGTAACTTCGTGAATAATAACTCATGAATAGTAACCCATGATTAACCCAGAGCATGGAAAAAAAGTTCGAATTTGATAAAAAGTTTATTTGACATTTGAGTATAATAATATTGAAGAAATAATATCGTCATTACGAAAAAAATATCCGCTTACCTCGAAGATTAGTACCCATGCAGGAAGCTCTAGGGTATAGGTATGACTTGGACTTGCCATCTCTTAATACTCAAAATATACTCAAAATACTCCTGAAAGAATAAACTCGATAATATAGAGAAAACTTAGGTTACGGTGTGATTTTGATTGAACCTAAAGCGCCCATGTTTATGGGAAAATCTCTTTAGAACACCCGAATGACGAAGAATTTAATATAATATTAATATAATTATATTAAGATTTCTCATGTCTTCCTAGATCGATTTCCAGCTCATCAAACACATGTTGTAGCCCTAAAACAAACAAAAAACGTTTTATTATTTAAAATATTTTAAACTTTCAAAAAATCGATTATTTGGAGTTTGGAACTTCAATAATTCATAATAAATAGCCCTTTCATCAGAAAATTCGAATCTCGCGAGTTTTTATAGGAAATTCAATTCTCTACAACTTTGCAGAAAGTTTTTCCAAATTCCAAATAATAGAAATTGTTAGAAATCCACTGACGGTTGATTTTACAGTATAATCAAATTTGAGTCGATAAATGGGGTCCACCGACATATTGTTTAACATGTTTTAAACATTTATTGCAACCAAAATACTCTTCCTCTCGTATACTCATATATCCCACATTACGTTTGTAAAAAAATATCACCATTATTATATTATTTAAAATATAATAATATATTTAATAAATTATTTTATCGAGGAAAAGATAAAATTTCAATTTTCAGGAATTGTCCACATTAAAATTTTCTCCATCTATATCCACACTAAAATCAATATTTTCCTCCCTTAATATAGATCGATAATTAATTATTCACACAAATAGCTATTAGGAAATCCTGAATATTAATGACGGCAGGCGGGTTCCGAGAAGGGGCTTTCGATAAAAATTTCTTAACTTCTTGTGCGCAGTGGGTGACCAAACCTCTCCTTAGACGAGAACTTTCTGGAAAACATTGCGAGTAATGTTATCTAATAATATTATTGAGGATAATGGATTATTGTAGCCGATAATGAAAGAAAATCTTGTGTAATAGCGAGTATTGAAGCAGCGACAACGTAAAATGCTCAGCCTTATTGATTATTAACTCAATAAAATCTGCGACGCATTGCATTCTTTGTAACCATTATTGAGTGAGTGCCTTCTTTACGTAAGAATCGATAGATTGGTGCGTCTGGGTAATTCTCTGTGTTTAGTGAATTATTTTAACGATGCCTGTGCGGTAACAACTCTGTCAGATTATTTTTTAAACCAAAGCTTATATTTGTCGTTTTAACTTGCGTCCGATCGCTTTCTAATTATAGGATACACATGCATTTCTGCTTGTAGTAAATGCACGAATATTCCACAGATGCGATGCAAAGAATATTCCCACGACGACGCAATTATTCTAGACGATAATGAATATTTTATAACCAACTTTTGCTTATTTTGGAAGTATTTGCATTATTTTACCCTAGCTATCCACATTCAATCCGAATCAACCCTTCTTATTTTAAAATAATAAATAGAAAATTAAATTTCATTAATAATAAGTTGGGGTCTTCTGACCTCCCTCCTTATGAAATTTAGTCCTCGAAATTGGCGTACGTGTGTTTGAAAAGGTGAGGATACCTCGCTTTCATTTAGTTTCGATTCCCGGTCATTTCCTCATAGCATGATTCCTCCTGAAACTTTAACTTGTGGTATGACCTTCTTGGCGTAGGACATCTCCTTCTATCGAAGATCTTGGCGTACCTCACGTTAAGTCTTAATTTATTCGTCAGGATTACAATTCTATAACGTGGTT